>OY728145.1:2500000-3750000 GCA_963277665.1 Viscum album
GCTGTAAGATAAAGAAGACTTCCTATCAACTTTCGAAAGTCTTTCTTATTCACACTGTTCCCTAACTCATCTTTGCTCAACTTTGTGCTCACTGATATAGGAGTTGAAACTTCCTTTGATTCTTCCATTCCAAACTTCTTTACCAATTCCTTGGCATACTTTTCTTGGGACAAGAAAATGTAGTTTTCTTGTATGAACTGGAGCCTTCTGATCCCCAATAATATTTTCAGATTCAACATGTTTTTGTAAGGTAGGAAAACTCACATTTCCATTCCCAGCATCACTTTCTTTCCCATGTGACTCATCTAAGTCACTTTCACTCTGGTGGGGATTCTTTGATTTATCTTCCTCAATATTCTTAACATATTTTGTGTAAAAACTTGTATTTTCAATTACCTTCACATCATATGAGTCCACCAACTTCTGTAAATGTTTGTTCCAGCATTTGTAACTTCTTCTATTCAGTGAATAACCCAAAAATATTCCTTCTTCATCTTTCTCATCAAACTTTCCTAAGTCTGGATTTTTTATTTTGAGAAAGCATGGACTTCCAAAAACTTTGAAGTAATTAAAAGAAGGTTTTTTGTTATACCACATCTTGTAGGGAGTCGTGTTGGTTTTCGGTCTCAACAAGCATCTATTTTGAACATTTACAGCAGTGCTAACGGATTCTCTCCAAAAGAATTTTGAAAGTTTGTATTCTGATAACATACTTATTCCTATTTCCACCAAGCTTCTATTTTCCCTTTCTGCCAATCCATTTTGTTGTGGAGTATAGGGATCACTATACTGATGTTTGATACCATGATTCCTTAGATAAGTTTCAAAAGCATTGCTTGTGAATTCGGTACCATTTTTTGTTCTCAACTTCTTTATGGAAACTCCTAATTCTTTCTCAAAATCTCTTCTGAAGAATTTAAACATTTCAATAGCCTCTGACTTATGCTTCATGAACATGATGTTTGTCATCCGAGTAAAATCGTAAATAAAGGTGATAAAGTATAAATCTCCTTTTGTTGATTGAAGTCTCATCGGCCCACATAGATCGGAATGAATAAGCTCAAGTGGTTTGTAAGATTGAATCTCAACTCTTTTATGACTTTTGTTAGTCATCTTTCCTTTCTGGAAAGTAATACAAACATCTTCATCTCTTCTTTTCAGTTCTAGAAAATTTTGAACAACATCAACTTTAGAAAGCTTACTCATGTTCTTCTTCCCAAGGTGGCCAAGTCTTCGGTGCCACAACTTGTTTTCATCTTTAGCACTCAAATAACAAGAGTTATTGGATTCTCCGATTTAAAAGAGATTCCCACTGGTTCTTTCTCCTTTTGTAATCACTTTTCCATTTTTCACACTTTTGATGACACAAGAATCCTTTATGAAGATAACTTCTTTTCCATCATCACAAAGTTGACTTACACTAAGTAAGTTATGTTTGAGCCCATCAATAAGCAAGACTTCCTTAGATTTCAGTTTCTCTAGTTCAATCTCTTCCATTCTGATTCCTTTATTTTTAAGGAACTATCATTGCCGAAAGTAACCACTCCTCCATCATGACTTTCAACATGCTCTAAGATTTTTATATTGCCTGTCATGTGTGAGGAACAACCACTATCAAGAATCCATGGTTTTTTTCTCTTACTTTCTTTCAAAGATGTCTCAACAACAAAAGCTCTTTCATCAACCTCCTTATTTTCATCTTTCTTTTCTTTAATATCATAGGAAACTTGTTCTGGAAGGAGATTCATACATTGTTCGGCATGATGACTAGACTGATCACATCTTCCACAAACTTCTTCCAAAAATTCAAATTGATTCTTTTTTGGAATGTTTCTAACATCTTGAGAATTCACCTTTTCAACATTCTGTGAGTACGAAAAGTTACTCATTCTTCATTCACTATTTATTCCACTTTGCTCAAACCTTCTTCCGGGTAGAGATAAATTGTGCCAACAATTATAAGCTCTATGCCCATAAATTCCACAATACCATCAATAGCCCTCAAATCTTTATTTTCTATTAAACAATTATATTTCTTTATAGAAACTTTGTCGAGGTTGATAACTTCCATAATCTCTAGAAAACTCAGGATGTAGGCCATCTCTACTTTTGAGTGGGTTTTATACTTTTTTAGGATTGATAGGTTTCTCACATCCTTTCTCTAGAAAAGTTTTACTAATTCTTTTTCAATAACCTGAAATGTTATAAGAATCAGATAAAACCTTATTTTTGATAGGAGAATATTTCACCTGATTCTCATGGTAAGCCTTCTTAGCAATCTTGGAAGTCTCAACTTTGTGGAAGTTTTCATTCATCTCCCTTAGGGTATTTTCAGATTCAATAAATTTTGATTGTAACTTGTTGATCTCTTCTTCTTTAGTTTCCAGCTTCTTGCTAAGATCTTCAATCATCTTTCCTTGTTCAGCAATTCTAAGTTTGTAACATAAAATTTCTTGAATATATTCATCTTCCTTCTTGGTAACATCTTTACTTCTATCATGAGCTTCTTCATGATTTTTCTTCATCACACAAATTTCTTTCTTGAGAGATTTATTTTGCACAAGACATGAAAGAAGTTTATATCTTAGCTAATATTATCTGTAAGGTTCTTCACCACCTTCTTCACTCTCTAAGGAAACATTTATTTTCTCAACTTTTGTAATGAAGGTTATGAATATTTCTTTACTTTCATCTTATGAGGAATCATTTTTAGATGATTCTGATTCAACCTTATTTCTCAACATACTTCTTTTCTTTCCAGAAAACATCTTCTTGAATTCTTTAGAAGTCTTCTCTTCTTTTTTATTCTTATTATACTTCTTCCATCGAGGATTATCATTAGAAACATCTTGATATTCTCTAAATTTCTTCTTAGGTCAATTCATTGCAAAGTGTCCGATTACACCACACTCAAAACATTTGAGAGGAAGTTTCCCTCCATACTTTCTTCTTCCTCTTCAATAGTTCTTGGATATGAGAGACATAGTTTTTTCATTCAACTCTTCATCTTCCTTATCAACGGACTCGCAAGGATCGGCTTTATCATCATCTTGGATTTTCATCTTTCTCATAGCTTCAAAACCCATTTCATCTTTCATCTTCTTCTTAAATATTGGAGCTTTCCTAATTTCATAAGAAACTAGAAAGTTATGCAGTTCATCAAGAGATAAATCATCCTTATCTTCTAAAGCTGAAATTTTAAAATCAAACCTATCTGGAAAGTTTCTCATAAGTTTCTTCACAATTGTAGAATCTTCCAAGTCTTCTCTGAATCCCCTGATGTTACATACAATTTCATTAACTCTAGTGAAGTATTCATCAATTGTTTCGTCATCTCTCATCTTGATGTCTTCAAATTTACTATGCCAGATTTGTAGCTTGGCCTCCTTGACTTTTGTGTTTTCTTCAAAACCACTTTCCAGCTTGTCCCACATGATTTTTGATGTTTTGAGACCCATCACCTTCTGATAGAAATTTTCTGATAAGGACATGAGAATAGAATTTCTAGCCTTTCCATAAACTTCTATGTTCCTCTTATCAGCAAATGTCATAGGAGCATTTTTCTCAACAGGTGGAAAGCCAATAGTAGCAGCATCAACAACTTCAAGGCCAAGATATAGGAGATAAGGAATCATCCTATTTTTTCATCCATAATAATTCTTTCCATCGAATGTAGGAATTCCTCTACTGTTGACAGAATTGATATTCTCCATGAAAAGTATTAAACAAGGGAACCTCCCTCTGATACAACCTGAAGTTCCAAGGATCGAATAACAACTATGAAGGGGGGTTGAATCAGTTGTTTAACTTATTATAAGTTTCAAAACTTTAAGAGACTTAACCCTTGAAACCTGTTAAGATTTATTTCATTATAAACCTTTAGCAAGAAACTCAAGCATGAAAGAAAGGTAAATCAAGAAAGGAACACAAGATTTAAAAGGTTCGGCCTTAATAAGAGAACCTATGTCCTTGCCATAGCCACTCTCGTGTGTCTATGGAAATACACTATAATGAAGAAGTGAATACAACTTGTGCCAACTCTCTTTAGACGCCTTCTATCTTCCGATAGGAAAGATTATACTGACTCCAGTTAGTTTAAAATGTTTCCTTAAAGAAAAAATGATCCAAACACAAGAATAAGAATTTTGTTAAGCTGCTCCACAAATGCTCACTCTGAATCTTCAATCCAATTTCTTGAATCCGATTTTCTGAAACCGGTATTCTCAGTAAGACAAGATGATTCTTCACACGTGCTCATTCCGAATCTTCAATCCAATTTCTTGAATCCGATTTTCTGAAAACGATCTTCTCAACAAGATAAGATTATTCTGCACATGTGCTCACTCCGAATCTTCAATCTGATTTCTTGAATCCAATTTTCTGAAACTGATCTTCTCAATAAGATAATATAATTCTGATTCTCTTCTTCTCAAACACTCACAGAAACTTCTTCAAGATGGTAGGAACTTTTCACTTAGAATTCTCCAGCACTCTTCCTTTTTCGCATTTTTAAAAATTGTAAATGAGCGAATGATCTGAGCACATATTTATAGGAAACTCAGAAAACAAAGGCGGGGATCTTGAAAAACTTTCCATCTTCCTCAAATCTCAAAAAACTACGCAAATCTCTCGAATTTAATATTCAATCTTTGACTTATTCAAATCTCCTTAAATTTCTCTGAGATTTATGCAAAGTTAAAATTTGGGTTTTCTTGAACTCTTCATATCTTCCTCGGAATGATAAGGCTGGATCTTGGTTCTGATTTTAGGTTCAGGAAATAGACTCTGAATTTCAAATTCAGGAAGTAGACTCCAAATTTTTGGCTCATGAAGTAGACTCCAAATTTATGGCTCAGGAAGTAGACTTCGAACTTCAGGTTCCAGAAGTAGACTCTGAATTTTTGGCTCAATAAGTAGACTCCGAATTTCTGGCTCAGGAAGTAGACTCTGAACTTCAGGTTCAGGAAGTAGACTCCATATTTCTCCCTTAGGAAGTAGACTTTGAACTTCAGGTTCAGGAAGTAGACTCTGAATTTCTGGCTCAGGAAGTAGACTCCGAATTTCTGGGTCAGGAAGTAGACTCCAAATTTCTAGCTCAGGAAGTAGACTCTGAATTTCTGGGTCAGGAAGTAGACTCCAAATTTCTGGCTCAAGAAGTAGACTCTGAATTTCTGGCTCAGGAAGTAGACTCCAAACTTCAGGTTCAGGAAGTAGACTCTAAATTTCTAGCTCATGAAGAAGACTCAGAACTTCAGGTTCAGGAAGTAGACTCCGGATTTCTGGCTCAGGAAGTACACTCCGAACTTCAGGTTTAGGAAGTAGACTCCTAATTTCTATCTCAGGAAGTAGACTCTGAATTTCTGGATCAGGAAGTATACTCCGTATTTCTGGTTCAGAAAATAGACTCTGAATTTCTGGTTCAGGAAAACTGGTTCTGAATTTTCTAAGAATTTTTCTTAGTGAAAAACATCAATCCTCTTCACCATTTCTTCAACATATTTTATCATGAAACTTTTCATGATTTGTGAGAACTTTAAGATCAGAAAAGCATCGTCTGATTAAGTTTAGAAAGTTTTAGACACTTTCTTAACTTATGACTTCTTATTCTTAAATATAATCTTATTTAAGGAAATCTTCAGCAACCAGCAACTTCAACTTTCTGTAACTCAAAAACATTCTTCAACAAAAATATTAGTTGTCAATAAATACAAAACTTTGTTAAAAAAACACTACAATGGTTCTTCAAGTTCATTTTGTAAAATAAAATTTATTAAAATTTCATAAACTAATTCTACGTATTCCCACATTTAAAACCTAAATATCATTATTATGAATAATGTATTCCTATGGAATAAAATTAACTCATTCTTATAAATTACACAGTAATATAAGTTTGATGAATGTAAACATTTTTTATTGAATACATTATTTTTATTATGTTAATAATATCTAAATTTATTTCATAACTTGGTTATTAATATTCATACCTACAAAATGAACATCTATGTTATAATAGAAATATAAAAATAATATTATTTATTAGTTTGTTAAATCTTAAGGTTTTGTGTTATGCACACTATCAAACATAGATTTCATTTTAAAGGAAAGTAAAATTTTCAAGTGATACATTATCCCGTGCAAATAAAAAAAATTCTTTAAAATTTTAATTCATTTTGAGAATATCATGACATTCAAAAAGATTCTATCATGAATTTTAATTTCTAGGTAAATAATAGTGAATATATTATGTTATAAATAAACAATATGTGTACTTTTATAAACTTCCACTTTTTAATGTGTTTCCAGCAGATTACTTTAATAAAAAATTGATACACTCTATACAAAACATGATAGATTTATATTTTATTTCTTGGGTTTGATGAATTTTAAGAAAATATACTTATTTTATTACTTTCATCTTTCTAATTGATTTTTTTCTGATAATTTAGTATTTTATCAGTTTCCACTTCTGATTCTAATGATGAATGTCTAAGGGATTTTTCATGCCTCTATAATGAAAATAATCCATTATTTGATCATAATACCCATAAAATAAATAATATTTATTTAACATGTCTAAAAATTATGTTTATAAAAGGGTAATATAGAACTCAATGTGAATAATTCTTCTTATGGAGAAGTAATACAATAATTCTTAAAATATCAATAATAACACCTATAGAAATTATAAAATACTTTAAACTTTAAAATATAATTCCACTAGTTCAACATATATTATTTTATGCTTGATCTACTAATTTATAAATACTCATAAATAATTATAAAAAAATATAAGTATTGTGTCAAAGACAAATGTAGGTATAATAAACATGTTTTTAACTAGTAATTTCTAGTCATATAAATAGAAACCACTTATTATATTCTCATTATAACCAGATTCTCACTAGGTTTCTTGATTTCAAATTCATTCCTCATAGGGTCAAGGGATGATTCGATATCCATGAAAACTATAAAAGAGTAAATAGATCCAAAATCAAATAAATCATGACTTTACAATCAAAGTACCTGATGTCACAATTTAAGGGATTTCAAATTCAATTATAGTAATTGTATAATATTAGCATTTATCCCTTATCTTTTTCTAATGTAAATTCCCTTTATTCTTGGGGGATTTTTTTATATAGTTCCCATCACCTTAGAGTTGAAACAAATTAAATTAGCAACTTCTTTCTTTCCATGGAATCCACACACCTGATGGCCTTTATCTCCACACTTAAAGAAAACTATCATTCACTTAAAGAAAGTACAATACAGTTTATATCATTAATTATCATATGTGGTATGTTCCATACTTCCCTTATTTTCCATTTCATCGTTTATTTTGTCATGGTTCATAGTCTTCCTCTTCTTCTCTTCATTTCCCTTGAATAAACATTACATAGATGATTTTTTCTTTTTCTGGGTGGCACATGAGATCAAATAATAATATGATGAAATCATTGGAAAGACTAGTTTACTCTAGAGGATTAGAATAATACTAATAAATAAATAGATAATCATAATTTATAGATTATGTATGTTGTCTATAACATGCCTCATTTAACTTGTAAAAAAAATTCATACTTATTAACACTTTCCTCTTTATTCTATTTTATATTGAGCAATTTCTTTTCAATATCAACTCATTGAACACAAGGAAAGTATTTTTTTGATGAATATCTCCTTAAAATTATTCCATTACATTATCTATATCTCTACATCCTAATTTTTAATTTTTAATAAGTGACCACCATTTTTAGAAATTAGTTTTTTAAGAAAGAAACTATTAAAATAAACATCACCCACTAATTACCTCTAAAATCTAGAAACATATTTTCAAGGGGCATCATAAAATTTTCATATATTAGTGGATTAGTTGTTCTATTGAAGAATGGAGGTTTCATCCCCATTAATCGGTCTAACATCAATTAATCTTATTGTGAAGGAATATATTATTCCTTGTGGGAATGTATATCTATCATAACATGATTCAACTCCATCCATGTTATCTTTCTCATAAGGTAAATGCCTTCATTGATTATGGGTGTTGAAACCTTTTCCACTACTTCATTTAGGAACCATTTCTAAAAAATGGCATACACTATATTAGGTCATAAAATTATGAATCATATTGTATAATTTCCAATCTGGTGCAATTCTTAATAAAAATTTAAATTTAATGCATAACTCATCTCATAATCAAAATAATTGTATCTTTAGGAATATCCTAAAATCATAAAAAAAAATTTATAATCATTCAATGGTTTATAAAGTGTCTTTGAATCAACTAAATAATATACCATTGAATTGTCTAGGCTGGTGTTTTATCTAAGGACCACTCATGGTACACCAGTGATGATCGAGTGAATACCCAGTCAAGCCATTTCATTATTGTGACACGTAGTTTTTTTCTATGCCACAGCTTCATCCACTATCCATTATCTAGATATATTTATTTTCTTAGAAACCCACACAATATATACTTTACTAAATTATTATTATATTATCATATTCTCATACTTATCCACAGATTATATCATAGGGTTATGTTTTTAATCTATGATTTCCTAAATCAAGTTACCAATGTTTATAGTAAACCTCCCTTTGATGCCAACTATAAACACTAACTCCCATAACCCATATCTATTGGTTATTTCACTATAATGGAAAAATATATAAGGGGTTATTCTCAAAGGATTGAATATTTTAGTAGTCTTTGGCGACTAGATAAATACAATATTCTTACATTACATTTGAAAAAAATCAAATACAACTTAAAAATATATTAAATAAATTATTATTATTATATTATATCTCTGAAATAATTTATATATCCCTTCATGATATCCTAGGTAATGGAAAAAATTATAGAGTGTGACTTCACATTCTCAGTAAGAGAAATCAAACAATAGAAGTTATCATGGAAAAAATAAATCATGAATAATATGGTAGAGATAAATAATATTCATATATTAAATAGAACTAATATTTTAAAAGGGTAATATATCCATGGATTACATAACAACATAAATAATCACTTGGACAATAATAATTTTTACCATAATTATAGAATGTATAAATTCAGACATTGTAATCTTGTCGTAAATGCCTCATGCCAAGACATTATACATAAATAGTTAAGGTGTATACTAAATACCCAAACTAGGTTGTACCATGATACCAACTAGTTAATAAAGGGTATTTAATAGTCCCCTACCATCACATAATAAATCCAATTCCTTCATCATATGAAACAAATAAATAACAATTTAATACATAATAAACATAAATATATATATTAAAAAACTAGCATAAAATGTTAATATTTTCCCTGGTCAATCACTTGATAAACATGATCATAATCCATCCATAGTAATATGGTGAATGGTATAATTATATTATATCTTTGGAATATATAAGATTCATCAAATAATGTTAACATAGATAAAAGTAATTTTAAAATATCACTGGAACATTTCTATAAGAAACTACCCTTTTTATTTTCAAATCACTTAGTTAAACATCAAAAAATTTCTAAAAATTAAGAAAATAATTTTATTTTAAATGAACTATAGAATAATGTAAAGAGTAGTTCAAGGAATAGAGTATACATGATAGTGGAAAAATTATTTCATGTATTAAATGTTAAAACCAAAAACTTCATTAACATCTTTGGTTAAAACAACCACATTTGGAACAAGAAGATTCCTTTTAAACATTTTTTTAAAAAGTAAAACATGAGTAAATATGAAATTAATAAATCATTATATAATATAAAAAACATTTTTTAGAACATTTAAATGAAAATAAAAACATGGAAGAAAACTATTCCTAACTGAATAGAAAAACACATTCAGTTTTCCTAAAAAATATTCTTTCAAACTTTTGAGCACTTAGAGATATAAAAGTGGAAGAAAACATGGAGATTATAAAAAACAAGAGGATGATAAAATAAATAATATTCTTAGGGATAGATTATATAATTTCATCATTGAAAATTTTAATCATAATCAATCCTATTAAAAAGTTAGATTGTAACAAAATACTATAACTTCAAGTCTTACTTGCCTCATTAGTGCTTGTAACCTCCTATATAATAAATTAAAATTTATTATAATTCTGTTCTATAATAATATACATACATGTAATATTATATATGATCCATTTATGACATATTGTCAACCATTTATTAATAATTATCTATTAAACCCATTGTTCCGAGTGATAATTGTTTCATTTTTCATGCCTATTTTGGTTCGGCAATTTCAATCCTAGCATATTGAAAATGGATCCATAACCTAAAAAAATATATTTTATATATTATTATTAAATAATATCACCTATATTAAACATTCCTAAATCACTCATTTCATAAACATTATAATGTAATGCCCCGACCCCAGTTACCCAGAGTCGGTGCATTATTTTAATACATTGGCATGATTACAAGGAATCAAGTCCCGAAGGACTGATTAGCTTAGCAGTCTTGGAAAATAGATTGCATACATGAATATTACATTACACTTTATAACATACAAAACAAAATAAATATTTTTTTATGAATGCCATTACTCCCTTGGCTTCACCCTGTATATCAATCACAATACACTTCTTGGAATCCTGAGAAAAAATAAAACATAGAAACGGGTGAGCTCAGACGCTCAGTAAGGATAATAATATAGTAGAAACTTTCATAAATAAGCATAAACATTTAAGGCAATGTATAACTAAAATAAAAGCCTTTTAAACTTGAACTTCATCATAATATGGCAGAAATAAAATGAAATAATTCCATTTACTTATTCACATGGATATTCTATTAGTCGAATAATCACATGCAATATCAATAACCATTTTCATAATGATGGAATGCATAATGCTATACTATCATAACCACATAGTCAAGGCCTCGTTCCAAGACTACAAATAAGATTTTGTCAAGGCCTTGTGCCAAGACACTAGTTTTTCTCATGAGACCTACTGATGCATCAAGGAGCTATAGCGGGCTCCACCCATCACTTATTAAGTCTAATGAATTCCTCATATGAACAGGTTTAAACATAACATAAACATTCGTATTAAAACTAGCATATGAAATGTCAATACTTTCTCCATAAACCATGAATGGTATAAAAATAACACATCCACAGTCAAACATATCACAAAACCTTCAATACAATATAGAAGTTTTGTATCATAATAACTCAACTTCAAATAATCTTAAAATCCATCAAAGGATGTTGACATAGATAAAATAAAAACTATTTGAGAGAAATATCTCTTTTTTGAAATCATTTAAAAGTCACATAATTATAAAATAAAACATTTACTTTGAAAATATCCTTATAATCTTGTAAGGGAATCTTTGAATATTTTATAATGGTGGAAAATAGCCGCACCCTCCATATAAGTTAAAAAAATACATTCTTACCATAATTCTGTCGAAAAGGTTAAAAAGGACCTTGTTTGGAAAACAACAGAAATATTCCTTTAGAAAATTCTTATAAAAAGTCAAACAAGGGTATAAATGACTTTAACTCATATTCTGTAAAATAGTAAGAATTTTTTTAAATACATTTTTAAGAAACATGGATGTGGATGATAAAGAGGTCCCAGTATATAATTAGGTATAAACAACCTCGAATAATGAAGAGATTGAAATAAACCCTTACCTTGTACTTTTCCTTGGTCGAGGGTAGGTTAAACTCCTATATAATAGTTAAATAATTGTTATTAAATTATACAAGAATCATATACATAAATATGATATCATATATGATATTTTAATATTGCCTTGTTAATAATATTTTAGTATTATCGTCGTTTCGAGTGTTAACTTACTCATTTTTTTTATATGTTTTGTTACATAAGATGTGTTTTTTATGGATAGGTTGTATCTTATTCATATACAGAATGATATCAAGTACTTAAACATTATTTTTAATCATCAAATGAGAATTATACTTGAATAGATACGATGGGGAATGAATCTCATCGTGTTCGTGGAGACGGTAGTCCGTACGTACGCACGAACTCAACTTCCATTTCATTTTTCATTTAAAATGAATCGAAACCAAATGATACAGAGGTATATTATTATTCCATTATAATATAATATCTTATATGTGTTACTTAAGTTCATTAACACTTTCCTTTATATGTTTCATGTATGTTATGAACGAGTCATATCACTTTGAGGGGGCGGTAGTCCGCACTTCCTCAAATGAAATTATCGTATATATATACAACATGAAACGAATAATGGTATGCTATGAAATGGAATTATAGAATCTTATATATAAAATAAATATCATTAATAACATATTTAATTATAGTGCCATCATAATGGCCATCATGAGAGGCAGTAGGAGATAATTGAATAGTCATCGTTTTGTGAGGCGTTTGGTTGTCATCCACAGAAACATTATATTTATTTGGGTATTTATAATATCAATTATTTTGATATTTCACTAATTAGGTAATTAATGCATCATCATTGTGTCATAAATAAATTAAATTATTTAATGTCTAAAAATTATAAATAAAATACCATTATGTAGTAAATCGTTTTATCTTTCTAATGAATATTTATAATTGAATTTATCTTATGTATAACCCTATATTAAAAATGTTTTAGTTATTAAACTTTGATTTTAACTCTTTTAACTCTTATTTGAATTAAATAATAATAATTGTCCTAATCTAATCCAAGTGGACCAAAGAGGTTCATATTTTATTCCTAAGGTTTTTTTGGGTCGATTTTTACTTAGCCAATAGAATTAGGACATGTGTTAGTGTAATAATAATATCATTTTTACTCTTAATTACCCTATTTACTTTTTACCGTGGTAAATAAAAGTAAAAAGTTACTATTCACTAAAAAATCATCTCATTGAACCAAATTTTACTCCTTGATATTAACCATGTCTCTTGGATTTTCAAAATTCCACTCACAAAAGCGGTAAAATTAAGTTTTATGTGAATTTCCAAATTCCCCTAGGAGGTGGGTAAAAGACAGTGAAAAGTTTAATAAAATTTTTACATATCTAAAATTATTCTAAACTAACTCCAATTAATTACATTCAACTTATATAGGTATTATGTATCTATTTTGACCACAATTAAATTTAAATAAAATAAATAATTATTTAAATAAAAATTCGGTTTTAAACTATAACTTAGTGTTTTTCACTATTCATCAAAAAATGAAAAGTTTTCAGAAAAATATCAAAACTTCATCCTAAGCTAATTTTGATATTCCGAATTCAATAATGAATTATATTTTAGAAAATTCAAAACATAGAAGTTGCATTTATTAATTTAAAATTAATTCATGTTGTCAAAACCAAAAGGCGTATTTTTAAGAAATAATAACTACCAAAAGTTTGACACTTGTTTATGTCTGATTTCAAAGTGAAATTACTTACAATGACCATCATTGGATTAAATGGTAAAAATATAATATATTTATACTTCAAAACCATTAAAATGTATAATTTAACAATATAAATTATTTTTTATTTAAAAAGTTGTTTTCAGTTAAAATATAGTATTTCTCATTATTCACCCAAATATGAAAGTTATCAGAAAAACCCAAAAACTTTATCGAAACTAAATTCTTATGTCTTGATTATAAAGAAGAAATTTATTTTGTAAAATTTAATATATAAAAGTTTCAAATACTATATTTAAAAAGGCTTCGTTATTAAAAGGCAGTAAAACTACATTTTTTTTTGAAAAATACTTCTTTTATCTGAAAAAAAAATGTATTTGTTCTTATATTATGTCTAAGAAACTTATAATATGGATTATAAAATTATAAGGATTATATAAATTTCAAAATTCAGTTAATACTATTCATAACCGCTTTTGAACGGCTTGTTTGGTAAGTCATGGTGCGCTAGAACTCGGTGTTGCATGTAGTGCAAGTTATTGAATTACTTTGAAGTAATAACATACTATGAAATCTAGGGGTGTTACATGTAACATCACTCATGTAGGTGGTAAAACAGACCTAAACAAGAGTGTATTATATAGACCGAATGAGTAAGGCAATGATAATGTATAATATTAATATAAGATTTAAAGAGATTAATTGTGTAATAAGTGTTATCAATATTCATTATATAAAATTTCATAACCATATTTGAAGGGGGATAATGAAAATGAAATATAATGCTCATGGAGATGGTAGTTTGTATGTATGTAAGAATAATCATTTGATTTTCTGGTCAGAAAAAAGGAAAAGAAAAAAAGATAATATTTTATCATTATATAATAATAATTATATGATAAATATCATAAATGTTTATTGAATCTGTTATTATAACTATCCAAGAGAGGCAGTGATTGAAAATGAATCACATCACTATGTTAAGGCGGTAGTTCACACATACTAAATAGCAATAGTTTAATTTCACATTTGATGAAAATGAGGTGAAAAATGGTGGTCTCATAATCATAATAACATAATAGTATATTGATCATATTGGATTAATTATGTCTAGGTAGATACAATATATTTATAGGATGTTTAAGAATAAATAAACTTTGAAAGAGACGATAAAGATAATTGCCTCTTTTTTTAGAGACCTCGTTCAGCATACACCTTACGCCTTCTATGAATGGTGTAAAAACAAGACCATAAGAAAAATAATGAATGGAAGGAATCAATGAAGTTTTTTGGGTAGGTATTAGTTGAATTAGATTGATTAATTTTTCTAAATAATATAGGAGAATTGGTTTCCTTTTTTATAAGTGAGGGGAGGGACACACATGGAATTACTTAAATGATTTAAATAATATAAAGTAATTTTCTATTGAAAGTGGAAATAGATGGAAAATAAATAGATATTAACATAATATAAGGTCTAAATATCTTCAAAAAAAATATTTATTCATTTTTATGTAGAATTTTTATCGTTATCACTTAGTTTAACCCCCCTGGTAAAACTGTTTAAACCCTAACTATAGTAACAAATTTTTACTAATTTTACTATTAATTATGAAAAAAAAGTAATTTAAACTTATTACATATTATTAATTATTATTATTAAAGTTATTTAATCTATTTTTCAATATTCAATTCTTAGAAGTGTAAGAAATTATTATTTTATAAAAGTGCATAAAATGCAATGATAAATTTTTTTCGAAAAAATTTCATTTTAAGCATAACAAGATTCTTATATAAAAATAAATATTAATTTTAATTAAAATGGAATTAATTGGATTATTTCAAATAAAAGGATAATTATTTGTCTTCCAAAACAAACCAAAACCTAAAACATATTTTTAAATAATTGATTAAGAGTGAAGAACTAAAAACAATTTTTATTTGAATAAAAACATGTATTAGATTTAAATATTTTATTACATATATTTTTAAGTTCAACATTATATTATATATTAGATATATATTTGGTCAGAAAAAATATCCAAAATCCTTAATGTAATTATTATATCATTATAATGTCAAAAAGTGAAAATATTTATAAAATCTATATTTTTCACTATTCGCTCAAAAATCAAATATTTATAAAAAATGTAAAAAACTCACCCTAAGGTAAATTTTATAGGATAATTTTAAAAATGAAGTTCAATTTTTCAAATAAAATTTCTTAAAATATAAGAAATTGATTCTAATTATTCTCATTTAAAACACCTAAAACCATTTTTATGTTGGTGGTCAACCCAGACTGAAGGTCTTTGAGATTTCTTATTTATTTTGGATAATCCCCTTTTTAACATGGATTAATAGGGAACCATTTACATGACTCATAGGTCCAGTGAAACAAGGCTCAATACAAGACCTGAAGGCCCACAAAACTAACTACACTAGAACTGCCCCTCCCTAGTGTCTTCTTCATTGATAGTTCCTAGCTCCCCACCTCACATGGATGATCAGCTAGAATTGGACCATACAGAGCTTCTTGGTGCCTGGTGATGACGGTGGATGTCATACCCTCTCTTCCTTCCTGATATTGTTAGCTCTTCTCTAGTGGTTTCTACTGCTCTGATCCTCTTTAAGGTATTGCATCTATGTAGTCTGATATGACTACTGCATGGATCAAAATATCATGGGTTAGAGGCATGAGGTATCTTAAAGGCCTTATGTCCCAAAGCCAATGGCAGCTTGAAGGCCCTAAGATCCATATTCCAAAACCAGTGGCCCAAATACCCTAATCGAATAAATCATTATAACAGCTACAGTTCTTCATAGTACCTTCTTAGGTAACTACTATAGTACTTCTACAGTAATACATAAATTCTACCTCACTCAAATTTTTATTACATAAATACTATATATATATATTTCATAACTTTATTATTCATATTCTTATCCACAAGCTAAATAGATTGGTTATTACATTCATATTTAAATAATATTTATTTTTTATTCGTTTAAGCTTGGGGGTGTGATTGGTGAATGCTATCAAATGTAGTATTTATTTTAATGTAATGTAAAATCTTGGAATGTTACACTCTCCCCTCCTAGTATAAATTTCTTCCTCAAAATTTTAATTCATTTTGAGCATATCATGACATTTTAATGTATTTTATCATGAATTTTAATGTCTAGGGTAAGAATAGGGAACATATTATTTTGTAAATATAAAATATTTTTACCTTTATAAGACTTCAACTTGTGAATGTGATTCTAGAAGAGTGCTTTAATAATTAATTGTTACATTCCACAAAAAACATGATAGATTTATCTACTATTTATTGAGTTTTAGTAATTATAAGAAAATATACTTACTTGATTTCTTTTATATTTCTCAGGGGATTTTTTCCCACTTATTAACTATTTTAATTACATTCCACTTATGATTATAATGATGCATGACTAATTATTTTTTCATTCCTCAAGCCAAAAAATAAACCTTTAAATTATCATATGATCCATGAAATAAATACAAGTTATTTAACATATCTAAAAATATTTATTATTTCAATTTAAGATAGTACTCGATGTGAATAAACCTTATTGTAAAGAAGAAAAGCATTAATTCATAAAATATAATGAATAACACCCATATAAATTTTACAATACATTAACCTTTAAATTATAATTGCAATAGTTCAATATAGATTGTTTTATGGTTGATCTAAAAATATTAAATATTCAAAACTAATAAATCAGAAAAAACCTGGATTATGTCAAAGCCAAATGTAGGTATAAAAACCATGTTTTAAAGTAATGAATAGTTTTTTATATTAACAAAAATCACTTGATATATTCACTTTATAAATGGATTTCCACTAGGATTATTGATTGAGAAATTGTTATTCAGAGTGTTAAGGGATGATTTGATATACATGAAAAATATAAATGAGTGTGTATTTCTAGAATCAAATAAATCATGAGTTCGTGAAAAATTATATCTTGTTATAACTTAAATGATTTCAACTTCAGTTATAGTAATTTTATAATATTTTCCTTTATCCCTTTTCCTTTTTTGAGGTAAATTCCCTTGATTATTGGGGAATTAATTTTCATAAAACATCATCTCCTTAAAATTGAAAAAAATGACATTATCGACTTCTTTGTTTCCTTTACATACATGTTCCTGATGTCCTTTCCCTCCACACTTTATGAAAACTCACATTACCTTCAAGAAAGTACCATGATGTTTATTTCCATAATTATCAAATGTGGGATGGTCAATCCTTCCCTTCATTTCCATCACATTATTTTTTATCATATTTCTCTGTGTTCCTATTTTTCTCTTGATTTCCAATTAAAAAAATCACATAGATAAGTCTTTTTTTTATGGTTGGCACTTGATACCATAACATCATATAAAGAAATAATTTTTAAGTCTAGTAACCTTTAGAGCCTTTGTGTAGTCCCATAAAAGAAATAATTAATATTAATTTTTAGATTAGTTATGTTTTCCATAGCATGACTTATTATTTTTGTAAATTTTCTCTTATAATTAGCAACAATTTTATCTTCCATCAATTTTATATAGAGGAATTTCCTTTCTAGGTCAGCTAATTTCTAATGATTAAATTATTTTTTGAATCATATCTCTTTAAAATTATTTCATTCCATTTTCTCTATCTCATCCTCCTCCTTTGTATTTAAAATCAGTGGCCGCCATTGTTCAATATCTTTCTTAAAGAAATAGGCTTTCTGAATAAACTTCTCCCTTTCATTGCTTCTCAAATCTATAAATATATTTTCAAGGTATGTGATCTATTATTAAGTTATTATTGACCTTCTTCACCATGTCTGACTTACTTTATTAATATATTTAACATCATGTGTAATATATTTAAATTAATTATACATATATTAAAAAACCATATTCATAATTTTAATATTGTATATGAACTATTTAAAACACCTCGCTACCCATTCAATAATAATTATTTATTAAAATCAATATTCTAAGTTATAATTGTTTCATTTGTCATGCATGTTTCTACTCGGTAGTTTTGATCCTTTCACTTTGAGAATGTTTACATGCTATAAATAATATTATTAATCTCATTAATATATTATTATTACAATATATATCTATTATTCAAAATTCCTTAATCATTCATGTCAGAAACATTATATCATCAATCATAAAGGCGGTAAAACCCACCTAAAGAAGAGCATGTTATAAAGACTAAAAGAGTAAGAAAATGATAATGTATAACATTAATATAACATTTAAAGAATATTATTTATTTCATAAGTATTATATATATTCATCATATACAATTTTTAATCTTCTATAATAGGTGGACATTGAAAATGAAATTTATCACTCATAGAGACGGTAGTCGGTACATACACATGAACAATAATTCTATTTTCTAATGAGAAAATTAAAAGGAAATAAGAAAATATTTTTTCATTACAGAATCATTATTATATAAAAAATATAATATATATTAAATTAATACATCAATACAAACATTTTATGAGAGGCGATGAGGTAAAATGAATCACATCACTACATGGAGCTAATAGTCTACATGTACGCATGAGCGATACATTCATTTACCATTTGATAGAAAAGTGGGGGAAAATGGTTTTCATATGATAATAATAAAATATAATTATATTTATGATATAATATTTATTCTGTTATGATGGATAAAATAGATTTATAGGAAGTATAAGAAGATATAAACTTTTAAAGATTTGATAAAGATGATTGCCTCTTCATTGAGAGACCTTCTTTGGCTTACACTTTGTACCTTCTTAATAAGGTCATAGAAGATGAAAAGAAGCTCAATAATGAAAGTAAAGAGGATATAAAGGTTTTTATTTTGGTATTTTATGAGTTAGAGTGTACAATTTTTCTAAATAAGGGAGGAGAAGAGCTTCCCTTTTTGGAGGGATATTTATAGAATTACTTAAAAGATTTAAAATATTCAAACTAATTTTCTTGTGAAAGTTGAACCAAATGTAAAAGAAATATATTTTAATATAACATAAGGTCTAAATATATTCAATAAATAATATTTATTTAATTTTATATGGAATTATTACCGTTATCTCTTAGTTTAAACCCCAGTAAACTCGTTTCAACCCTAACTATGATAAAAAATTACCATTTTTAACATTCATTATGACCAAAAATTAAGTTGAACTTATTAAATAATATTAATTATTTTGATTAAAATTATGGAATCCATTTTATAAGATTCAATTTTTTGAAGTGGGATAAATTATTTTTTAATATAAGTCCATAAAACACAATAAGAACTGCTTTTTGAAAAATTTTTATTTTAAGAAAAAAAGTATTTTATAGTAAAATAATGTATATTGATGATTCCAATGGAATTAAATAGAATTTTATAAATAATAGGATACATATTTTTTTATAAAAAAATGGAATGGATCGTTGAAAATACTTGGTTAAGATAGAAGAACTAAAAATTGTTTTTATTTGAATAAAAACATAACTTAGATTTCTAAAATGTTAAGCATATATTTCTAAGTTCAAAAATATATTTTTATTAAAATTATATTACATATTAAATATATATTTGGTATAAAAAAATCACATTAATTAAAATTATTATTATGTAATTATAATTTCATAAATGTGACAATATTTGTGAAATTAGTATTTTTCACCATTCACCAAAAAATAAACTATTTCATAAAAATATAAAAATTCACCTTAAGATAATTCTGAAATGATAAATTGAACAATGAATTTCATTTTTTAAAATAAAATTTATAAAAATTTAATAAATTAATTCTATACATTCCCACATAGAAAACCTAAATCCCATTCTTATGAATAATGTATTCTAATGGAATAAAATTAATTCATTCTTATACATTACCTAGTAACATAAGTTTGATAAATGTAAATATTTTTTATTAAATACATTATTTTTATTATGGTAATAATATCTAAATTTATTTTCTTAACTTCGTTATTCATATTCATACCTAAAAACTGAACATATAGGTTATAATAGAAATATAAAAATAATATTATTTCTTAGTTTGTTAAATATTAGGGTTTTTTGTTATGCACACTATCAAACATAGCTTTAATTTTAAAGGAAAGTAATATTTTCAGGTGATACATTATCCCCTCCAAATAGAAATTTTTCTCTTTAAAATTTCAATTCATTTTGATCATACCATGACATTCAAAAATATTCTATCATGAATTTTAATTTCTAGGTAAAGACTAGGGAATATATTATTTTGAAAATAAACAATATGTGTACTTTTATAAACTTCCACTTTTGAATGTGTTTCCAAAAGATAACTTTAATAACATATTGATATATTCTATAAAAAACATAATAGCTTTATCTTTTATTTATTGATTTTGATGAATTTTAATAAAATGTACTTAGTTTATTACTTTCATCTTTCTAATTTATTTTTTCTGATGATTTAGTATTTTATCAATTTCCACTTATGATTATAATGATGAATGTCTAAGGGATTTTTATGCCTCTAGAATGAAAATAATCCATTATTTGATCATAATACCCATAAAATAAATAGTAGTTATTTAACATGTCTAAAAATTATGTTTATAAAAGGGTAATATAGCACTCAATGTGAATAATTCTTCTTATAGAGAAGTAATACATTAATTTTTAAAATATCAATAACAACACCAATAGAAATTATAAAATACTTTAAACTTTAAATTATAATGCCACTAGTTCAACATATATTATTTTATTCTTGATATACTAATTTATAAATACTCATAAATAATTATAAAAAATAAGGATTGTGTCAAAGAAAAATTTAGGTATAACAAACATGTTATTAACTAGTAATTGTTGGTCATCTAAATAGAAACCACTTATTATATTCTCATTATTACCATATTCTCACTAGGTTTCTTTATTTCAAATTCATTCATAATAGAGTCAATGGATGATTCTATGTCCATGAAAACTGTAAATGAGTAAATAGATCCAAAAATCAAATAAATCATGACTTTACAATCAAAGTACCCGATGTCGCAATTTAAGGGATTTAGAATTCAATTATAGTAATTATATAATATTAGAATTTCTCCCTTATATTTTTCTAATGTCAAATTCCTTTATTCTTGGGGGATTTTTTTGCATAGTTCCCATCATCTTATAGTTGAAACAAATAAAATTAGCAGCTTCTTTCTTTTCATGGAATTCGCACACCTGATGGTCTTTATCTCCACACTTTAAGAAAACTAACATTCACTTAAAGAAAGTACAATACAGTTTATTTATTAATTATCATATGTGGGATGTTCCATCCTTCCCTTATTTCCCATTTTCATTTATTTTATCATGGTTCTTAGTCTTCCTCTTCTTCTCTTCATTTCCCTTGAAGAAATATTACATAGATAATTTTTTCTTTTTTTGGGTGGCGCATGAGATCAAGTCATAATATGATGAAATCATTAAAAATACAAGTTTACTCTAGAGGATTGGAATAATACGAATAAATAAATAGTTAATCATAATTTATATATTATGTATGTTGTCTATAACATGCCTCATTGAACTTTTAAAAAAATCATACTCATTAACACTTTCCACATCCTTTTGTTTTAGATTGAGAAATTTCTTTTCTATATCAACTCATTTCTCAAAAGGAAAGTATTTTTTTGATAGATATCACCTTAAAATTATTCCATTACATTATCTATATCTCTACATCCTAATTTTTTATTTTGAATAACTGACCACCATTTTTCAAAATTAGTTTTTTAAGAAACAAACTGTTAAAATAAACTTCACCCACTCATTACCTCTAAAAGCTAGAAACATATTTTCAAGGGGAATCATCAACTATTCATATATCATTGGATTAGTTGTTCAATTTATGAATGGAGGTTTAATCCCCATGAATTAGTCTAACATCAATGAATCGTATTTTAAAGGAATATATTGTTCCTTGTGCTAATGGATATTTATCATAACATGATTCAACACCATCCATGTTATCTCTCTCATGAGGTAAATGCCTACATTGATTATGGGTGCTGAAACTTTTTCCACTCCTTCCATTATAAACAATTTCCAAAAAATGGCATACACTATATTAGTTCATAACATTATGAATCATATTGTATAATTTCCAATCTAGTGCAATTCCTAATAAAAATTTAAATTTAATGTATAAATCATCTAAGAATCATAAGATTTGTATATTTGGGAATATCCTAAAATCATAAAAATATTTTATAATCATTCAATGGTAAATAAAGTTTCTTTTAATCAACTAAATAATATACCATTTAATTTTCTGGACTAGTGTTTTATGTTAGGACCACTCATGGTACACCACTGATGATTGAGTAAATACCCAATCTACCCATTTCATTATTATGATACAAAGTTTTTTCTATTCCACAGCTTCATCCAATTTCCATTATCTAGATATATTTATTTTCCTAGAAACCCACACAATATATACTTTACTAAATCATTATTATATTACCAAATGCTTATACTTGTCCACAGACTATATCATGGGTTATGTTCTTTAATCTATGATTTCCTAAATCTAGTTACCAATGTTTGTAGTAATCCTCACTTTGATTCCAACTATAAAACTTAACTCATGTAACCCATATCTATTGGTATTTAACTGTAATGGAAAAATATATAAGGGGTCTATTCTCAAAGGATTGAATATTTTATTAGTCTTTGGCGACTAGATAAATACATGATTCTTACATTGCATTTGAAAAAAATAAAATACAACATAAAAATATATTGAATACATTATTATTATTATATTATATCCCTAAAATCATTCATATATCCCTTCATGATATCCTGGGTAATAAAAAAAATTATAGAGGGTGACTTCACATTCTCAGTAAGAGAAAGCATACAAACGAAGCTATCATCGAAAAAATAGATCATGAATAATTTGGTAGAGATAAATAATATTCATATATTTTATAGAACTGATATTTTAACAGGGGAATATATCCATGTATTACATAACAAAATAAATAATAACTTGGATAATAATAAGTTTTTTCAAAATTATAGAATGTATAAATTTAGACATCGTAATCTTGTCGGTAATGCCTCATGCCAAGACATTATACGTAAATAGTTAAGGTGTATACTAAATACCCAAACTAGGTTGTCTCATGATACCAAGTAGTTCATCAAGGGGATTTAATGGTCCCCTTCCATCACATACTAGATCCAATTCATTCATCATATGAAACAAATGAATAACAATTTAATACATAATCAACATAAACATACATATTGAAAAACTAACATAAAAATGTTAATATTTTACCTGGTCAATCACTTGATAAACATGATCATAATCCATCCATAGTAATATGGTGAATGGTATAATTAGAGTATATCCTTGGTATATTATAATATTCATCAAATGATGTTGACATAGATAAAAGTGCTTTTAAAATATCACTGGAACATTTCTATAAGGAACTACCCTTTTTATTTTCAAATCACTTAGTTAAACATAAAAAAAATCCAAAAATTAGGAAAATAATTTTCATTTAAATGAACCATAGAAGCATGTAAAGAGTGATTCAAGTAATATAATATACATGATGGTGGGAAAATTAGTTCATGTATTAAATGTTAAAACCAAAAACTTCATTAACATCTTTGGTTAAAACAACCACATTTAGAACAAGAAGATTCCTTTTAAACCTTTTTTTATAAAATAAAACATGAGTAAATATGAAATTAATCAATCATTATATAATATAAAATACATTTTTTAGAACATTTAAATGAATATACAAACATGGAATAAAACTATTCCTGAATGAATAGAAAAACACATTCGGTTTTCCTAAACAATATTCTTTCAAACTTTTGAGCACTTAGAGATATAAAATTGGAAGAAAACAAGGAGATTATAAAAAAACAAGAGGATGAGAAAATAAATAATATTCTTAGGTATATATTATATAATTTAATCATTGAAAATTTATTCATAATCAATCCTATTAAAAAGATAGATTGTAACATAAAACAATAACCTCGAGTCTCACTTGCCTCATTAGTGCTTGTAACCTCCTATATAATAAATTAAAGTTTATTATAATTATATTCCAGAATAATATTCATACATGTAATATTATATATGATACATTTATGACATATTTTCAACCATTTTTTAATAATTATTTATTAAAACCATTGTTCCGAGTGATAATTGTTTCACTTTTCAGGCATGTTTTGGTTTGGCAGTTTCGATCCTAGAACATTGAAAATTGATCCTTAATATAAAAAATGTCTTTTATATATTATTATTAAATAATATCACCATTATTAAACATTCCTAAATCACTCGTTTCATAAACATTATAACATCACTCATGTAGGTGGTAAAACCGACCTAAACAAGAGTGTATTATATAGACTGAATGAGTAAGGAAATGATAATGTATAATCTTAATATAACATTTAAAGAGATTAATTGTGTAATAAGTATTATAAATATTCACTATATAAAATTTCATAACCATATTTGAAAGGGGACAATGATAAGGAAATATAATTCTCATGGAGATGGTAGTTTGTACGTATGTAAGAATAATCATTTGATTTTCTGGTGAGAAAAAATGAAAAGAAAAAAAGATAATATTTTATCATTATAGAATAATAAATATATGATAAATATCATAAATGTTTATTGAATCTGTTATTATAACTATCCATGAGAGGTAGTGATTGAAAATGAATCACATCACTATGTGGAGTCGGCAGTTCACACATACTAAATACCAATAGTTTAATTTCACATTTGATGAAAATAAGGTGAAAAATGGTGGTCTTAAAATCATAATAGCATAATATTATATTGATCATAATGGATTAATTATGTCTAGGTAGATACAATATATTTATAGGATTTTTAATAATAAATAAACTTTGAAAGAGACAATAAATATAATTACCTCTTTTTTCGAGACCTCGTTTAGCATACACCTTACGCCTTCTGTGAATGGTGTAAAAACAAGACCATAAGAAAAATAATGAATGGAAGGAATCAATGAAGTTTTTTGGATAGGTATTAGTTGAATTAGATTGCTCCATTTTTCTGAATAATGGAGGAGAAGTGGTTTCCTTTTTTATAAGTGAGGGGAGGGACACACATGTAATTACTTAAATGATTTAAATAATATAAAGTAATTTTCTATTGAAAATGGAAATAGATGGAAAATAAATAGAGATTAAGATAATATATGATCTAAATATCTTCAAAAAAATATATTTATACATTTTTATATAGAATGTTTATCGTTATCTCTTAGTTTAACCCCCCCCCCCCCCCCCGTAAAACCTTTTAATCCCCAACTATGGTAACAAATTTTCACAAATTTTAATATTAATTATGAAAAAAAGTAATTTAAACTTATTACATATTATTAATTATCATTATTAAAGTTATGTAATATATTTTTCAAGATTTAATTCTTAGAAGTGGAAGAAATTATTTTTTTATAAAAGGGCATAAAATGTAATGAGAAATTTTTTTCAAAAAAATCTTATTTTAAGGATAACAGGGTTCTTATATAGAAATAAATAATAATTTTAATTAAAATGGACTTAATTGGATTATTTTAAATAAAAGGATACTCATTTTTCTTCCAAAACAAACCAAAACTGAAAGTATCTTTGTAAATAATTGATTAAGAGATAAGAACTAAAAAAATTATTTGAATAAAAACATGTCTTAGATTTATATATTTTATTACATATATTTATATGTTTAACATTATATTATATATTAGATATATATTTGGTCAGAAAAAAAAATCCATAATCCTTAATGTCATTATTATATCATTATAATGTCATAAAAGTGACAATATTTATAAAATCTATATTTTTCACTATTCGCTCAAAAATCAACTATTTATAAAAAATATAAAAAACTCACCCTAAGGTAACTTTTATAGGATAATTTTAAAAATTAAGTTCATTTTTTCAAATAATATTTCTTAAAATATAAGAAATTGATTCTAATTATTCTCATTTAGAACACCTAAAAACCATTTTTATGCTGGTGGTCAACCTAATCTGAAGGTCTTCAAGATTTCTTATTTATTTTCGATAATCCCATTTTTAACATGGGTTAATAGGGAAAAATTTACATGACTCATAGGCCCAGTGAAACAAGTCTCAATACATGACCTGTAGGCCCACAGACCTGACTACCCTAGAACTACCCCTCCCTAGTGTCTTCTTCATTGATAGTTCCTAGCTCCCCACCTCACATGGCTGATCATCTAGCATTGAACCATACAGAGCTTCATGGTGCTTGGTGCTGATGGAGGATGTCATACCCTCTCGTCCTTCCCAATTTGGTTAGCTCTTCTCTAGTGGTTTCTACTACTATGATCCTCTTAAAGGTATTGCTTCTGTGTAGTCTGATATGACTACATCATGGATCAAAATACAATGGGTCGGAGGCCTGAGGTGATTAAAGGCCATGTGGCCCAAAGGAAAATGTTGTACTGAAGGCCCTGAGACCCATATTCCCAAACTGGTGGCCCAAATACCCAAATCTAATGAATTTTTAGAGCAGCAATAGTTTTTCACAATACCTGCTAAGGTAACTACTATAGTACTTCTACAGTAAGCCATAAATTCTAACTCACTCAAATTTTTATTACATAAACACTATATATATATATATATATATATTTAATAACTCAATTATTCATATTATTATCCACCAACTGAATATATTGGTTATTACATTCATATTTAAATAATATTTATTTCTTATTCATTTAAGTTTGGGGATGCGATTAGTGAATGCTATAAAATGTAGTATTAATTTTAATGTAATGTAAAATATTGGAATGTTACATTCTCCCCTCCTAGTATAAATTTCTTCCTCAAAATTTTTATTCATTTTGAGCATATCATTACATTTTAATATATTTTATGATGAATTTTAATTTCTAGGGTAAGACTAAGGAACATATTATTTTGTAAATATACAATATTTGTACCTTTATAAGACTTCAACTTTTGAATGTGATTCCAGAAGAGTACTTTAATAATTAATTGATACATTCCTCACAAAACATGATAGATTTATCTATTGTTTATTTAGTTTTAATAATTATAAGAAAATATACTTACTTGATTTCTTTTATATTTCCAATGGAATTTTTTCCCACATATTAACTATTTTAATTACATTCCACTTATGATTATAATAAGGAATGGCTAATTATTTTTTCATTCCTCAAGCCAAAAAATAATCTTTTAATTTATCATATGATTCATAAAATAAATACAAGTTATTTAACATATCTAAAAATATTTATTATTATAGTTTAAGATAGTACTCGATGTGAATAAACCTTATTGTAAAGAAGAAAAGAATTAATTCATAAAATATAATGAATAACACCCATATAAATTTTACAATACATTAACCTTTAAATTATAATTAGAATAGTTCAATATATAGTGTTTTATGCTTGATCTAAAAACTCTTAAATCCTCAAAACTAATAAATCAGCAAAAACCTAGATAATGTCAAAGCCAAATGTAGGTATAAAAACCATGTTTGAAACTAGGGAATAGTTATTTATCTTTAAAAAATCACTTGATATATTCTATTTATAAAGGGATTTCAACTAGGTTTATTGATTTAGAATTTTTGTTCTTCAGACTGTTAAGGGATGATTCGATATACATGGAAAATATAAAATATTGTGTATTTCTAGAATCAAATAAATCATGAGTTCATAAAAAAGTATATGTTTTTATAACTTAGAAGATTTCAACTTCAATTATAGTAATTGTATAATATTTTCCTTTATCCCTTTTCCTTTTTTTGAGGTAAATTTCCTTGATTATTGGGGAACTAATTTTCATAATACATCATCTCCTTATAATTGAAAAAAAATGGCATTATCGACTTCTTTATTTAATTTGAATCTATTTGCCTAATGTCCTTTCTCTACACACTTGATGAAAACTCACATTACCTTCAAGAAAGTACAATGATGTTTATTTCTATAATTACCAAAAGTGGGATGGTCAATCCTTCCATTCATTTCCATTATATAATTTTTTTATCATAGTTCTTTGTGTTCCTATTTTGCTCTTGATTTCTATTGAAAAAAATCACATAGATAATTATTTCTTTTATGGGTGGCACTTTATACCATAAAATCACATAGAGAAATAATTTTAAAGTCTAGTAACCTTTAGATCCTTTGTGTAATCCCATAAAAGAAATAATACATATAAATTTTTAGATTAGTTATGTTTTCTATAGCATGCCTTATTATTTTTGTAAATTTTCTCTTATAATTAGCAACAATTTCATCTTCCATCTATTTTATATAGAGGAATTTCCTTTCTATATCAGATCATTTCTAATGAGTAAATTATTTTTTGAAGAATATCTCCTTAAAATTATTACATTCCATTTTCTCTATCTTATCCTCCTCCTTTGTATTTAAAATCAGTGGCCACCATTATTCAATATCTTTCTTCAAGTAATAGGCTTCCTAAATAAACTTCTCCCTTTAATTACTTCTCAAATATATAAATATATTGTCAAGGGACGTGATCTATTATTAAGCTATTATTGACCTTCTTTCTCATGTCTGGCTTACTTCATTAGTATATTTAACATCATGTATAATAAATTTAAATTAATTATACATATATTAAAAAACTGTATTCATACTTTTAATATTGTATATGATCTATTTAAAACACCTCATCTCCCATTCAATAATAATTCTTTATTAAAATTAATATTCTAAGTGGTAATTGTTTTTTTTTTGTCATGCATGTTTCTACTCATCAGTTTTGATCTATTCACTTTGAGAATGTTTCCATGCTATAAAAAATATAATTAATCTCATTTATATATTATTATTACAATATATCTATATTATTCAAAATTCCTTAATCATTCATGTCATAAAAATTATATCATCACTCATAAAGAAGGTAAAACCAACCTAAACAAGAGCGTGTTAAAAAGACTAAAAGAGTAAGAAAATGATAATGTATAACCTTAATATAACATTTAAAGAATATTATTTATTTCATAATTATTATATATATTCATCATATACAACTTTTAATCTTATATAATATGAGGACATTGAAAATTAAATATATCACTCATGGAGATGGTAGTTGGTACATACACATAAACAATAATTCTATTTTCTAATGAGAAAATTAAAAAGAAATAAGAAAATATTTTATCATTACAGAATCATTATTATATAAAAAAAATATAATATATGTTAAATTAATACTTCAATACAACCATTTTATGAGAGGCGATGATGTAAAATGAATCACATCGCTACATGGAGCTGATAGTCTACATGTACGCATGAGGGATCCATTCATTTCCCATTTAATAGAAAAGTAGGGGAAATGGTTTTACCATGATAATAATAAAATAAAATTATATTTATGATATAATATTCATTATATTATTATGGATAAAATAGATTTATAGGAAGTATAAGAAGATATAAACTTTGAAAGAGTCGATAAAGATGGTTGCCTCTTCATTGAGAGACCTACTTTGGCTTACACATTATGCCTTCTTAATAAGGTCGTAGAAGAAGAAAAGAAGCTCAATAATGAAAGGAAATAGGATAGAAAGTTTTTTATTTAGGGATTTTACGAGTAAGAGTTCAAAATTTTTCTAAATAAGATAGGATAATAGGTTCCCTTTCTGGAGGGACATACATAGAATTACTTAATTGATTTAAATAATTTAGACTAATTTTCTTGTGAAAGTTGAACTAAATAGACCAGAAATATATTTTAATATAACTTAATGTCTAAATATATTAAATAATTAATACTTATTTAATTTTATATAGAATTATTACTGTTATATCTTATTTTAACCCCTGGTAAACCTGTTTCAACCCTAAATGTGGTAAAAATTTACCATTTTTAACATTCATTATGACCAAAAATTAAGTTGACCTTATTACATAATATTAATTATTTTGATTAAAATTATGGAATCCATTTTATAAGATTCAATTTTCAGAATTGGGATAAATTATTTTTTAATATAAGTTAATCAAACACAATAAGAAGTGCTTTTTGAAAACTGTTTATTTTAAAAAAAAGTATTTTACAGTAAAATAATGTATAATGATGATTCCAATGGAATTAAATAGAATTTTAGAAATAATAGGATACTTATTATTTTTTTGACAAAAAAATAGAATGGATCCTTGAAAATAATTGGTTAAGATAGAGGGACTAAAAATTGTTTTTATTTGAATAAAAACATAACTTAGATTTCTATAATGTAAAGCATATATTTATAAGTTCAAAAATATATTTTTTTAAAATTATATTACATATTAAATATATATTTGGTATAAAAAATTTCACTTTAATTCAAATTATTATTATGTAATTATAATTTCATAAATGTGAAATTATTTGTGAAATTGGTATTTTTCACCATTCACCCAAAATTAATATATTTCATAAAAATATAAAAATTCACCTTAAGAAAATTCTGAAATGATAATTTGAACAATGAAGTTCATTTTGTAAAATAAAATTTCAAAACATTTCATAAATTAATTCTATGTATTCCCACATATAAAAACTAAATCCCATTATTATGAATAATGTATTCTTATAGAATAACATTAATTCATTCTTATACATTACCTAGTAACATAAGTTCGATGAATGAAAACATTTTTTATTTAATACAATATTTTTATTATGGTAATAATATCTAAATTTATTTCAGAACTTGGTTATTCATATTCATACCTACAAACTGAACATATAGTTTATAATAGAAATATAAAAATAATATTATTTCTTAGTTTGTTAAAGATTATCATTTTTTCTTATGCGCATTATGAAACATAGCTTTAATTTTAAAGAAAAGTAAAATTTTTAAGTGATAAATTGTCCCCTCCAAATAAAAAAAATTCTTTAAAATTTTTATTCATTTTGAGAATATCATGACATTCAAATATATTCTATCATGAATTTTAATTTCTAGTTAAAGACTAGTGAATATATTATTTTTCAAATAAACAATATGTATAGTTTTATAAACTTCCACTTTTGAATGTGTTTTCTGAAGATTACTTTAATAAAAAATTGATACATTCAATACAAAACATGATATATTTATCTTTTATTTGTTGAGTTTGATGAATTTTAAGAAAATGTACTTAGTTTATTACTTTCATATTTCTAATTTATTTTTTTTTGATGATTTAGTATTTTATCAGTTTCCACTTCTAATTCTAATGATGAATGTCTAAGGGATTTTTCATGCCTCTAGATTGAAAATAATCCATTATTTGATCATAATATCAATAAAAGAAATAATAGTTATTTAACATGTCTAAAAATTATGTTTATAAAAGGGTAATATAGCACTCAATGTGAATAATTCTTCTTAATGAGAAGTAATACATTAATTCCTAAAATATCAATAATAACACCTATAGAAATTATAAAATACTGTAAACATTAAATTATAATGCCACTAGTTCAAGATATATTATTTTATGTTTTATCTACTAATTTATAAATCCTAATAAATAATTATAAAAAAATATAAGGACTGTGTCAAAGAAAAATGTAGGTATAACAAACATGTTTTTAACTAGTAATTACTGGTCATCTAAATAGAAACTACTTATTATATTCTCATTATAAACCGATTCTCACTAGGTTTCTTGATTTCAAATTCATTCCTCATAGGTTCAAGGGATGATTCTATGTCCATGAAAACTTTAAATGAGTAAATAGATCCAGAATCAAATAAATCATGACTTTACGATCAAAGTACCTGATGTCGCAATTTAAGAGATTTAAAATTCAATTATAGTAATTGTATAATATTAGCATTTCTCCCTTATATTTTTCTAATGTAAATTACCTTTATTATTGGGGGATTGTTTTTCATAGTTCTCATCATCTTATAGTTGAAACAAATAAAATTAGCAGCTTCTTTCTTTCCATGGAATCCACACACCATATGGCCCTTATCTCCACACCTGAAGAAAGCTAACATTCACTTAAAGATTGTACAATATTTTTTATTTCATTAATTATCATATGTGGGATGTTCCATCCTTCCCTTATTTTATATTGAATCATTTATTTTATCATGGTTCTTATTCTTCCTCTTCTTCACTTCATTTCCATTGAATAAATATTACATAGATAATTTTTTCTTTTTCCAGGCGGTACATGAGATCAAATCATAATATGATGAAATCATTGGAAATACTAGTTTAATCTAGATAATTGGAATAATAACAATAAATAAATAGTTAATCATAATTTATAGATTATGTATGTTTTCTATAACATACCTCATTGATCTTGTAAATTTTGTTTCATACTCATTAATAGTTTCCTCTTCCTTCTATTTTACATTGAGCAATTTCTTTCCTATATCAACTCATTTCTCACAAGGAAAGTATTTTTTGATGAATATCTCCTTAAAATTATTCCATTACATTATCTATATCTCTAAATCATAATTTTTCATTTTGAAAAAGTGACCACAATTTTTTAAAATTAGTTTTTTAAGAAAGAAACTGTTAAAATAAACTTCACCCACTCATTACCTCTAAAAGCTAGAAACATATTTTCAAGGGGCATCATCAATTGTAAATATATTAGTAGATTAGTTGTTTTATTTATGAATGTATATTTCATCCCCATTAATATTTCTAAAATCAATGAATCATATTTTGAAGGAATATATTGTTCCTTGTGGGAATGGATATATATCATAACATGATTCAACACCATCCATGTTATCTTTCTCATGAGGTAAATGCCTACATTGATTATGGGTGTTGAAACCTTTTCCACTCCTTCCTTTAGGAACCATTTCCAAAAAAAATCATACACTATATTAGGTTATAACATTATGAACCATATTGTATAATTTTCAATCTGGTGCAATGCCTAATAAAAATTTAAATTTAATGCATAACTCATCTCAGAATCATAATATTTGTATCTTTGGGAATATACTCAAATCATAAAAATATGTTATAATCATTAAATGGTTAATAAAGTGTCTTTTAATGAACTAAATAATATACCATTTAATAGTGTAGACTATTGTTTTATCTTAGGACCACGCATGGTACACCAGTGATGATCTGGTAAATACCCAATTTGCCCATTTCATTATTGTGACACATAGTTTTTTCTATGCCACAGCTTCATCCACTTTCAATTATCCAGATATTTTTATTTTCTTGAAAACCCACACAATATATACTTTACTAAGTCCTTATTATATTATCATATGCTTATACTTATCCACAGATTATATCATAAGATTATGTTCTTTAATCTATGATTTCCTAAATCTAGTTCCCAATGTTTATAGTAAACCTCCCTTTGATGCCAAATATAAAACATAACAATCGTAACCCATATCTATTGGTTATTTCACTATAATGTAAAAAGATATAAGGGGTCTCTTCTCAAATGATTGAATATTTTAGTAGTCTTGGGCGACTAGACAAATGCACGATTCTTACATTGCATTTGAAAAAAATAAAATACAACATAAAAATATATTTAATACATTATTATTATTATATTATATCCCTAAAATAATTCATATATCTCTTCATGATATCCTGGGTAATGGAAAAAATTATAGAGGATGACTTCACATTCTCAGTAAGAGAAAGCATACAATAGAAGTTATCAAGGAAAAATAAATCATGAATAATATGGTAAAGATAAAAAATATTCATATATTCTATAGAACTAATATTTTAAAAGGGGAATATATCCATGGATTACATAACAACATAAATAATCACTTGGATAATAATAAGTTTTACCATAATTATAGAATGTATAAATTCAGACATCGTAATCTTGTCATCAATACCTCATGCCAAGACATTATACATAAATATTTAAGGTGTATACTAAATACCCAAACTAGGTTGTCTCATGATACCAACTAGTTAATCAAGGATATTTAATGGTCCCCTACCATCAAATACTATATCCAATTCATTCATCATATGAAACAAATGAATAACAATTTAATACATAATCAACATAAACATACATATTGAAAAACTAGCATAAAAATGTTAATATTTTCCTTGGTAAATCACTTGATAAACATGATCATAATCCATCCATATTAATATGGTGAATTGTATAATTAGATTATATCCTTGTTATATTATAAGATTCATCAAATGATGTTGACATAGATAAAAGTACTTTTAAAATATCACTGGAATATTTCTATAAGCAACTACCCTTTTTATTTTCAAATCACTTAGTTAAACATCAAAACATTTCCAAAAATTAGAAAAATAATTTTCATTTAAATGAACCATAGAATCATGTAAAGATTGGTTAAAGTAATGGAGTATACTTGATGATGGGAAAATCATTTCATGTATTAAATGTTAAAACCAAAAACTTCATTAACATCTTTGGTTAAAACAACCACATTTGGAACAAGAAGATTCCTTTTAAACATTTTTTTAGAAAGTAAAACATGAGTAAATATGCAATTAATCAATCATTGTATAATATAAAAACATTTTTTATAACATTTAAATGAAAATATAGAGATGGAAGAAAAATATTCCTTACTGAATAGAAAAACACATTCAGTTTTCCTAAAAAATATTCCTTCAAACTTTTGTGCACTAAGAGATATGAAAGTGGAAGAAAACATGTATATTATAAAAAAAAGTATGAGAAAATAAATAATATTCTTAGGGATAGATTATATAATTTCATCATTGAAAATTTTAATCATAATCAATTCTATTAAAAAGTTAGATTGTAAAATAAAACGATAACCTCAAGTCTGACTTTCCTTATTAGTGTTTGTAACCTCCTATATAATAAATTAAATTTTATTATAATTCTATTCCAGAATAATATTAATACATTTAATATTATATATGATCCATTTATGACATATTTTCAACCATTTATTAATAATGATTTATTAAAACCATTGTTCTGAGTGATAATTGTTTCATTTTTCGTGCATGTTTTGGTTCGGCAGTTTCGATCCTAGTGCATTAAAAATGGATCCATAATCTAAAAAAATGTATTCTATCTATTATTATTAAATAATATCACCATTATTCAACATTACTAAATCACTCATTTGGTAAACATTATAACATCACTCATGTAGGTGGTAAAACCGACCTAAACAAGAGTGTATTATATAGACTGAATGAGTAAGGAAATGATAATGTATGATCTTAATATAACATTTAAAGAGATTAATTGTGTAATATTTATTCTAAATATTCATTATATAAAATTTCATAACCATATTTGAAAGGTTACAATGAAAATGAAATATAATGCTCATGGAGATGGTAGTTTGTACTTATGTAAGAATAATCATTTGATTTTATGGTGAGAAAAAAAGAAAATAAAAAAAGATAATATTTTATTATTATATAATAATAACTATATGATAAATATCATAAATTTTTATTGAATTTGTTATTATAACTATCCATGAGATGAAGTGATTGAAAATTAATCACATCACTATATGGAGGCAGTAGTTCACACATACTAAATAGCAATAGTTTAATTTCACATTTGATGAAAATGAGGTGAAAAAAAGTGGTATAATAATCATAATAACATAATATTATATTGATTATACTAGATTAATTATTTCTTTATAGATACAATATATTTAGAGTATGTTTAAGAATAAATAAACTTTTAAAGAGACGATAAATATGATTGCCTCTTTTTTTAGAGACCTCGTTCAGCATACACCTTACGCCTTCTATGAATGGTGTAAAAACAAGACCATAAGAAAAATAATGAATGGAATGAATCAATGAAGTTTTTTGGGTAGGTATTAGTTGAATTAGATCGCTCAATTTTTCTGAATAATGGAGGATAAGTGGTTTCCTATTTTATAATTGAAGGGAGGGACACACATGGAATTACTTAAATGATTTAAATAATATAAAGTAATTTTCTATTGAAAGTGGAAATATATGGAAAATAAATAAAGATTAAGATAATATAAGGTCTAAATATCTTCAAAAAAAATATTTATACATTTTTATGTAGAAGTTTTATCGTTATCTCTTAGTTTAACCCCCCCCCCCCCCCGGTAAAACTGTTTAAACCCTAACTATGGTAAAAAAATTACTAATTTTACTATTCATTATCAAAAAAAAGTATTTTAAACTTATAAAATGTTATTAATTATTATTATTAAAGTTATGTAATCGATTATTCAAGATTCAATTCTTAGAAGTGGAAAAAAATTATTTTTTTATAAAAGTTCATAAAATGCAATGAGAAATGTTTTTCCAAAAAAGTTTATTTTAAGCATAACAAGGTTATTATTTAAAAATTAAGAATAAATTTAATTTAAATGGACTTAATTGGATTATTTTAAATAAAAGGATACTTATTTTTCTTCCAAAACAAACCAAAACCGAAATCATCTTTGTAAATAATTGGTTAAGAGAGAAGAACTAAAAACAATTTTTATTTGAATAAAAACATGTCTTAGATTTATATATTTTATTAAATATATTTATAAGTTCAACGTTATATTATATATTAGATATATATTTGGTCAAAAAAAATCCATAATCCTTCATGTTATTATTATATCATTACAATGTCATAAAAGTGACAATATTTATAAAATCTATATTTTTCACTATTCGCTCAAAAATCAAATATTTATGAAAAATATAAAAAAACACCCTAAGGTAACTTTGATAGGATAATTTTAAAAATTAAGTTCATTTTTTCAAACAAAATTTCTTAAAATATAAGAAATTGATTCTAATTACTCTCATTTAAAACACATAAAACCCATTTTTATGCTAGTGGTCAACCCAGCCCAAAGGTCTTCAAGATTTCTTATTTATTTTGGATAATCACCTTTTTAACATGGGTTAATAGGGAACCATTTATATGAATCATAGGTCCAATAAAACAAGGATCAATACATGACCTGAAGGCCCACAGACCTAACTACACTAGAACTCCCTCTCCCCAGTGTCTTCTTTATTAATAGTTCCTAGCTCCCCACCTCACATGGCTGATCAGCTTGCATTGGACAATACAGAGCTTCATGGTGTCTGGTGCTGATGGTTGATGTCATACCCTCTTGTCCTTCCCAATTTGGTTAGCTCTTCTCTAGTGGTTTCTACTGCTCTGATCTTCTTCAAGGTATTGCTTCTGCGTAGTCTAATATGACTGTTGCATGGATCAAAATTCCATGGGTCAGAGGCTTGAGGTGTCTTAAAGGCCCTATGGTCCAAAGGCCAATGGTCGTCTGAAGGCCCTGAGACCCATATTCCCAAACCGGTGGCCCAAATACCCAAATCGAATGAATCGTTATAGCTGCTACAGTTCTTCATAGTACCTGCTAAGGTAAATACTATAGTACTTCTACAGTAAGCCATAAATTCTTCCTAACTCAAATTTTTATTACATAAATACTATATATATATATATATATTTCATAACTCGATTATTCATATTCTTAACCACCAACTGAATATATTAGTTATTAAATTCATATTTAAATAATATTTATTTTTTATTCATTTAATCTTGGGGATGCGATTGGTGAACACTATCAAATGTAGTACTTATTTTAATGTAATGTAAAATCTTGGAATTTTACATTCTCACCTCTTAATATAAATTTCTTCCTCAAAATTTTAATTCATTTTGAACATATCATGACATTTTAATAGATTTTATCATGAATTTTAATGTCTAGGGTATGACTAGGGAACATATTATTTAATAAATATAAAATATTTGTACCTTTATAAGACTTCAAATTGTGAATGTGATTCCAGAAGAGTACTTTAATAATTAATTAATAAATTCCACACAAAACATAATATATTTATCTATTATTTCTTTAGTTTTAGTAATTATAAGAAAATATACTTACTTTATTTATTTTATATTTTCAAGGGAATTTTTTCCTATTTATTAACTATTTTAATTACACTCCACTTATGATTATAATTATTAATGACTAATTAATTTTTCATTCCTCAAGCTAAAAAATAATCATTTAATTTATCATATGATCCATGAAATGAATACAAGATATTTAACATATCTAAAACTATTTATTATTACAATTTAAGATAGTACTCGATGTGAATAAACCTTATTGTAAATAAGAAAAGAATTAATTCATAAAATATAATGAATAACTCCCATATAAATTATACAATAAATTAACCTTTAAATTATAATTACAATAGTTTAATATAGATTGTTTTATGCTTGATCTAAAAACTCTTAAATCCTCAAAACTAATAAATCACCAAAAACCTGGATTATGTCAAAGCCAAATTTAGGTATAACAACCATGTTTGAGACTAGATAATAGTTGTTTATCTTAAAAAAAATCACTTGGTATATTCTCTTTATAAATGTATTTCTACTAGGTTTATTGATTGAGAAATTGTTATTGAGAGTGTTAAGGGATTATTCAATATACATGAAAAATATAAAAAATTGTGTGTTTCTAGAATCAAATAAATCATGAGTTCATGAAAAAGTATATTTTGTTATAACTTAAAAGATTTAAACTTCAGTTATAGTAATTGTATGATACTTTAATTTATCCCTTTTTCTTTTTTGAGGTAAATTTCCTTGATTATTGGGGAATTAATTTTCATAATACATCTTCTCCTTACAATTGAAAAAAAGGTTATTACCGAATTCTTTCTTTCCTTTACATCCATGTGCCTAATTTCCTTTATCTCCACACTTGATGAAAACTCACATTACCTTTAAGAAAGTACCATGATTTTTATTTCCTTAATTATCAAATGTGGGATGGTCAATCCTTCCCTTCATTTCCATCACATCATTTTTTTATCAGAGTTCTCTGTGTTCCTCTTTTTCTCTTGCTTTCCATTGAAACAAAATTACATAGATAATTATTTTTTTTATGGGTGTAACTTGATACCATAACATCATATAAATAAATAATTTTAAATTCCAGTAACCTTTAGAGCCTTTGTGTAGTCCCATAAAAGAAATAATTAATATAAATTTTTAGATTAGTTATGTTTTCCATAGCATGCCTTATTATTTTTTGTAAATTTTCTCTTATACTTAGAAACAATTTCATCTTCCATATATTTTATATAGAGGAATTTCCTTTCAATATCAGCTCATTTATAATGAGTAAATTATTTTTTGAAGAATATCTTCTTAAAATTATTACATTCCATTTTCTCTATCTCATCCTCCACCTTTGTATTTAAAATCAATGGCCACCATTGTTCAATATCTTTCTTCAAGCAATAGGCTTCCTGAATAACCTTCTCCCTCTCATTACTTCTCAAATATATAAATATATTTTCAAGGGACATGATCAATTATTAATCTATTATTGTATTAGTTGTTCTATTAATGAATGGATGTTTTGGCCCTATGAAGCGCTCCAACTTCATTGAATCATATTGTGAAGTAGTATGTTGTTCCATAGAGGAAAGGATATTTATCAAAACCTGATTCAGCACCACAAAATTTGACATTATCATGGGGGAAATACCTACATTTATTATGGGTGTTTTAATGGTATTCATTCCTTCCTATAGGCTCTATTTCTAAATAATGGAAAACACTATATTATGTCAAAACATTAAGAATCGTAGTGTATAATAAATATAGAAAATTGAAAGGGGATAAGTCAGTAGCCTCTTGAAGTCTTAAGCATTATACGATGTTCCCCTAGCAATCCACAAGACACCCCAAGCTCCTAGTAACATGTCTGAATCGTCTCACAAAATCTCACTGGCTTGTTATCCTCATCATGCGAAGGGCCTTGGACGTGTTCAAGTGACCTCTCATTATCCCTTGGGATATATAAAGAAAAAATGGATGGAATTGTCCCTAAAATTCTCATGCATGTCCGAAGGACCTTTTATTGGTTGTACGACACATCACCAATAAGTAGAGTGATTGTCTTTGACAACACTCATACAACCTCATGAGATCCCCAACCTTTGTAAAATAAACAAGGAAAATAAAAGGAGTAGAAGTCATTAGTCTCTTGATATCATAAAACTCATGATACATTCCTAGTTTGTCCACAGCATGGTCACATAAGACCCCATGAAAAACTAATTTGATTTCACAAAGGACCCTAACAAGACATCCTTGTCTCGTGAGAGGTCCTAGACAAGTTTCTTAAGATCATACGACATCCTTTAGAAAGGCACCCTGATCTCGTGAAGGCCGTTGGACATATCGGTATGAAAATATGAAAGTACCTTAGCATGTATGCCTAATTAATAAAGACCCTATTAATTAGAAATAATCAAATAAATAATCAATTGATGGGATAATATCATTGTCACTGAAAATTAAGAGATTCCCCTATAATGAACTATGGAAAGACCTCACAGAGACGTGTGATACCAAATCCCTTCACTGACTCTATCCTGGATTCATGTGATACACACTATGAAAATAATCAAATAACTATGGTGGAAAGGCCTATAATTCCCCCACCCTAGCATCAAAAAATGAATCTTTATATATACATATGGAAAAACTCTTGGAAACACACACCATCACACCTAGGCACCAAAGTGGATTTCCCAGAGCGGCTGATCTTGTGATCGAAAAATATTCCCATCAGGTAAGATCTGGGGAACAACTGGAAATATCATGCGACATGCATAAAAACTTCACATAATACCTCATAGATAAAGTGAAGGACTTATGGAAGGTTACATGAAGGACATTCCACATATTATCTAAAACATGTGAGAATTAAAACAAGATTACACTAAAAAAATATAATGTATATGCAATAAAATATTGGAATAAAGACTAAAAGATGGGATAATTAGGTGAAGAACATATACCTTGATCCTCATGTGCTTCGCATGAACCACCTAGGTCATGCGACATCACCAATATATGTCTCCCAGGTCATTCAATTCCCCTTTAGTATACTATTTAGATCACAAAAAGTCCCCTATACATGTCATAGAAAGTTGCATTCCCCCTGGTATGCCACCCAAGTCTCGTGAAGCCCTTTAAAATTTCCATCCAAACCTTTTGGTGCCCTTCATAAATATTTCCTAAACCATAACATGTTAGATAAGTCTTGAGATAGCACCTGTACATGTCAACTAACTCTCAAGATTCCCTCTGAGCATGCTAGTCAGATTATGTGATGTCCCATAGACATGTTATCCTAGATCATGCATCACCCTCCATATGTGTCACATTGACTCTCAACACACCCTCCAATCATGTCAGCTAGATTTTTCAATGACACCATGGAAGTTCGGTTGGATCATGTGATGCCCTTTAAACATTTGATTCAGGATCATGCTATGGATTACAAGAAAAGATATTCATGTCTTGTGATGTTCTCCGGAAAAGTCAACCTTGATCATGAAACAACCTTTAGAAATTCCATCCAATTTATGCGATGTACCTATGACAAACTAATTGGATCATATGATTTCCTTTTGAAATGTATGATATACATCCTCCAACATTTCAAGTAGACAATCAAGGCATGTGGAGCAGACAAGGTGGTAAGGTTAAACAGACATCCTAAGACTTTATAACCTTGTCCATCCGTAGTGTGTAAGCCCTGATCAAAAGTTAAATCTCAGTGTGTAAGCCCCAATCTAAGGGAAATATGATGAATCTAATTCCTTATTTAACCAGGATACATAGGACACCTTGCTAAGGCCCGACCTTTATATTAAGAATTCAAAGGTAAGTCCAAGTACATAAGTCTTGCATCCAAAAGCAATGAGATTGATTGTTTTGCATCCCTTGCTTCTTACACCAAGCATAGATCCCATGGGATTATGGGGTCTCAATGATCATATCATTCACATGACAAGACTCTATCAGGATAAGGTAAACCTCAGTGTGTAAGACCCAATCAATAGCATAATATGATATGTTCCGCATATAAGTACAATGTCAATGTGTAATCCCCAACCAATTGAACTATGAGGACTATGATTTCTTCCATAACTAGGATATATAGCAATTATTCTTAATACCCAAGACTGCACTCAAATGCGCATCCAACTTGGTGTAATTCCTTCCATTTCACTGACATTTCAACCATCATGACCCAATCATTCCCATGGGTTGATCATTCTACCTCATCCATCAACGGCCTGAGAAGCCAACTAAACTACGATGACTCTGATTCCTTCTATAACTAGGATATGTAGGATGCCTTCTTAAGGCCCAAGATTCATATTAAACATCCCAGATGAATCCCCAACACACAACCCTACATCTATATATAGTGAGGCATATTACTTGTTATCCCTTGTTTCTCACATCAAGAATGCCTCACGTGGGCTTAGGGAGTTACAATAGTCATCTCATTCGCATCATGAATCTACACTAGCAAGGGAAATATTAGCATGTAAGACCTGATGAGTGGCATGATATAAATATCCCCCATATGAGGGAATCTACCATGGGGCCAGTCCCAAGGATATGAAGGAACTATGATAACTCTAATTTTTTCTATAACCAGGATACGTAAGATGTCTCTTCGAGACTCAAGCTCAAATATTTAGTGCCTGAGTACCCACGCATATGTCCTTTTTTAATGATATTAAACTTCATGGGTTTAATTTACTACATGGGTTTTGATTCTTGTAATAAATAGGATATGTAGGATTCCTCAAAATGGCTCAATCCCATCCTCAAAATATTAAATGCCTCCCTACATGGAAGAAAATTATGAAGTGCCCAGTTATATAGCTTCATCATATAAGAAGTAATTCATTAATGATAAATTTATTAAGAACATTAGATACATACAGATGGATTCACTAATGAGATCCCCTTCTTCTATGCATAAAATGGGTTAACCTATGATCATTTTGTTAAAGTAACCGGTCTCGTATCGGGATTAGAAATAGATTCATGAACATATCTTAAATCTATAAGATAGCTCCATAATAGGAAAAAATTCCCCCTAACAAGGTGTGATGATCCTAACCTCCCATACTCTTGACCAATGTGAGTTACTAAGTGTCATTGGGTCTAAAACCCCAACTAAACATCTGCCTTGGGAAAGTAAGTGTGAACCTAGTTATGGATGAGGGAACTGTTGGGATTTCCCATTAAGAATAATAATGGTAAACTGGTTTAAATATTGTGCATCACATTTAACCCCCCTCACTCACAATCAACCATTAGGCCAAACTAAATTCACCTAGTGGTTGTATATTTCCTGTCAGAACAAAAATGGTGAACCCAACGTGAAGCTCTAAAATAAAAAAATGATTGGGTTATTATCTGTTGGGCCATTTTTTCACACTATATGCAAACAAAAATGGTGACCAAAATGTGAATATCTCAAATAAAAAATTATTGAGTTATTATCCATCGGGTCATTTTTTCACAGTATATGCAAACGAAAATGGTAAACTCGACATGAAACTCTCAAATAATAGAATGATTGGATAATCATACATTGGGCCACTCAGTTTTGAATATCCTACACAAAAAATCTGATAATCCTGATATAAATATTATAGTTGATCCTCTATAAATGGGGGTACCATGAAATGGGTCCATCATTGCTTTGAAAATTCCACGCAAGTAGAATGGTTGGATCAAGAATAAAAGGACAATTGTGTTAACCATGCATATCAGATTGAGCACATCATGCCTACAATATTGCACTAATCGGTGACCTTGTTCCTTGTTTTCTCCATGACTGTAGATACTTCTCTCATCAACAGTATCCTAATATGAGATAATTTCATCATCTAGTGGCCATTCTAGCAAGTCAGTAGTGGCTACAACCCTCGCGAGCTATAAAATGATCTCACTTACCTGATATCTCCAGCGTTAGGTGGATAACACAATGGTCTGGGAGTACCATCGATGTGGTACAATACCAACCCTCAAAGCTTCCCATGAGGGTCTCTGAGTACTGAAGCTGATGAGTATGTGTTCTACAGGGAAAGATGCGGCTAAGCCAGTAGCCCTCATTTCCAAATCCAATCGCTTTAGGAGATTATCCCTAGAGCACAACAATCACTTCCTTCAATATCCAATGAAGGTGGACCAGGGATTAAAATACATCTCCCCTCTAGTTCAAGCGCCATCGAGGAGGGATCTTGTCAACCATCATCACCAGCACCATCCCACCAGTACCCATTAGTCACCTATTGAGGGTACCACCCGACACATTACCACCTATGACACCCATGCATGGGAAAAAAGGAAGACACATCAAGTGAGGAAGACACTAGAAATCTAGGAGTGGGATCATATCCCCACTCCCACTAACGATGTCTACCGACATATTCTAGTAGTAACCAGAGAGCGGTCTCAAATCCCTGCTCAATTAGAACAACTCTATGGGAATATTCTTATAGCGTCCATGGGGGAGGTGCATATCCCTGCCCCCATGCATGAATCCCAATGAAATATTTTGGTGAAACAAGGGGGACATAAGTGGGCTCATATCCCATCTTCAATCGAAGATATCTTCTAGTATATAATGGGGACATAAAATGTGTAGGATTATATCCTTGTACACACTATAATGTCTCTAGTTTTCCATGTATTAATTTTTAAATATTTTATGGATTAATTTTGAGACCAGGTGCTGAGACGAAGTGCAATTCCAAGACCCGAGGTTCCCAGAATAAATGTTTAAAAAATATTAAAATATTAAATATCACGCATGCATGGTTTTTCAAAAAAAAGTAGAATACATTTTAAACAGGTGACAAAATAAGAAATGTGAGGGCAATATTTAATTCAAAATAGTAGTTTTACCCTAGGTGCGACCTAACATTGGTTGGTGTGGGTCGTTTGTGAAAAATTTATCATAGGCATAAAATGAATAAAATTACTTAATAAAATTATTTTAATTAATTATGTGGACACAAAGAATTTATTTTCTTTAAATACATCCTTATTCTATAATTATAGGGTTATCCTCATAACCCTATAACTTCTAGAGGATTAATAGAGAGAGCTCTGGAGAATCCTTTCCAACGAATGATGATAGAATCACGGATCAACGATCAACGCACACCGATTTTGAAGGATCTCACAAACAAACATAGCGAAGCTTCGTTATTGACCAATGATCAATCCAAATCGTGATAGTTCATGTTATTTAATTAGTTTTATTCTCCATTCTTTATTTCTATGATGAATTTGAATCAATCGATGAATGGTTTGATTCATGGATCATGCATATTGTGGGATAGGATTATATTTATGGGGTTTTTATGGGAGTTTTATTATGATTATTGATTTCTTTGATTGTCATTATAATGGAGAAAAATAAATATTGAAATGAACATAGATTTAGGTTCATTCCTCTTGATTTGGTTTGTGATTTTCTCCCCCCCCCCCATTCATCATTCATCACGGGCGTTCTTTGTTTAGTCTGCAACTTGACTATTTCTCGAACGATCGATCTTTATGCACTTGTTTCTTAGAGAAACGATCCAAAATCATAGATATGGCATCGGTACGACTCTTAGGAGGATTGAGGGTGGTTCTATAAACATATCCAATGATGTTTAGTGATTATTTTTCATTCTTTGGTGTGTAATGAAGAACGGTGATGATCTCATTTTCTGAGCCAATTGAAGGCCTGAATCTTTCTAATATGGTGATGGAATGACTAAACCACCTTAGATATAGTTTCATGGAAAACCGGCCATTAGAACAGAATCCAAAATATCAATCAGAGAGACCATGAGGGAGAATATGGTTTCTGGAAAACCTGATACATATAGTGTGTAGTCCTTGACTACATAGTGTGTAACCCCCTTGAATGACTCAGCGTGTACCTAAAGTAGTGCATAGACATGGGGTGGAGTACATGGGTTGAATACACAGTATGTACTCCCCCACATAGCATGGCTTGGACCATGTACACTGGCTACCCCGTGTACTGGTACATGGGCACGAATACACAGGATGATGTTGTGTACTAGCACACAGCCAAAGTACACAGGCATGACCCTGAATACATGTACATGATGTGTAACCCCTCCACATGTCGTGTACTCTTCTACATGACATGGTTCGAATGACATGAGTAGTACCTAGGTTCAAGGGACATGGAATGTACCCTTACTAAACACCATGTACCCCTTTTCTACATGGCTTTAATCTCTTTTCCACTGTATCTTATACAAGTTTCATTAGGGTTCATTCCCTTTATCCTTTACTTTAATTTTGGTATAGAATCATTTCCTAATCTTAAGACTATGATACCTTAAGTAGGAATTTATGGATAGAGTTTTTGGATTCCCTCTGATAGGCCTGGAGTGAGATCCTCTATTCTTCTCCATACCCTAGGTGGAGTTCTTGGTATCAATGTGACCAACACTACATGGATGCCAGTCCTCAAATTAGTGGGTTAATCCGTATTGATTTTTTGGTATCACCCCATGGCCCTAGATGAAATCCTCATCTGTGTATCATATTCTATTTGTACTATCAGTGTATCTTCCTCATGAATATACCCAACAAGAAGTTCCTCTCAGACAGATGTCATCGGTGCTATCAGACCCAGGAGTGTGTTCTCTAGGATAAGTGCTTCGTGAAATTTTTGAACTAAGATCCTGAAGGTTGTTATATTATGTTTTTGGATTAACTCTAGACTATGTTTCTTGGATTGATTATAGCAGGATATTCTTGTTATATATATTGTAGACATATACTTCTGTAGATCTAACTGTACTTTCCTTTGTTGTATTACTTTATGGTTTCAGGGTGTCCTACAGATTATTTTTATACTCACCCCTATAAAATCTTTTCATGTATGTGTTGTGTCTTATGTATATGATCAACCTTTTGATGGAGTCCTAAGAGGACCAGGACCAGATGGTGTTTTGTGAGACCGAAAAGACCGAGGTGTGTTCCAACGGCATCAAACAGCAATCCCATTACCTTTACTTACAGGTTGGACTTCTATTTACAAAATCTTTATGGTGGAATTGTATTTGGACCTATTTTATTTACTTTAATTCCTATATTAATCTAGTTGTGTGATATATATGTATTCATTCATTGGTTACTTAGTGGTTTTTACATTTCAGCATTTTGTGGGCTTGGAGATGTATGTGTGAATACAAGTACAAAGTAAATGTCTTCCATGTTAGTGATATGCCTACTCAGTTCTAGTCACCATCCCTGTCCTATTGGAGGTGGATTTGGGGAGTCGCGGTATAGGCCCCACTGGGATGGTTTATAATAGAGTGGTATCAGAGGGAGCTGTTTCTACTTTAGGACTAGAAGTCTATGAGGTTTGTTTGGGGAAACAGAATTAATTGTTTTGAGTTCCACTTTCAGGCCATAGACTCCAGTGTTGGTGCGGCAGCAGATATATCTATACACTAGGACTCTGACCACCTGCTTTTCAACTTGGTACATGAGAACATTTGTTTCAAGGAAAATAATGGAACATACATCATATAGGAATGGGTTTTGTTTTACATGTCCTTCTTGATTCATCTCTCTACATATACTCATTGAAAATGGTACATCTTTTTTACTTTTAAGATGCCTTTGCGACATATACAAGCTAGGATTCAATATCTTGATCATGAGGATGAACCCCTTAGTGATGAGTCTTTGATACAGGGACCACCACCACCCCTAGGTGGTCCACGCCGGGCTTAGGGAGCTAGAGGACATGGGTAGGGATAGCTACAGGTGGTCGAGACTTATGACCCAGGGGCTCTAGGAATGATTTGAGGTATGATCTTTTTCTTTTCTAATTTATCTGTAGTATTAATAAACATAGTATCTAGCCATTCCTTTATTTCTATATACCTAGTATGAGGCTTAGATATTCCATTTGAACCATTAACTTGACCCTTACGCTTAGATACTCAAACTGGAGAAGACTCGTAGATCACACACTTATTCTGGTAGTGTGACCTGACTCTTGGAGGTAAGAGTTTTTGTTGGAATCTATTTGTAGAATCTTTGAGTTATTATGATGTAATTATTGGTATGGATTGGTTATCTACAGTTCATTACTAGATTTATTATTTTAGGTGAAGGGTGTGGTGTGTTCGTAGTGATGAAAACAGGTTCTCCTTTGTTGGTGAAAAGAAGACCTAGGCAGCACAAGATGGACTCGTGCGTAGGAGGGTGCAGCTGATTACCCATCAATTGGACATTCTAAACCTTGGTACAGTTGATGATATTAGTTGTCAGTTTCCTGTATTAGTGGCAAAGTGGGAGGACATATTTCCTGAAGATGTTACAGGTTTACCTCCCCATCGAGAGGTAGACTTCTATATTGATCTACACACCAGGATGGCACCGATATCTTTTCTATCATATCATATGGCTCCTACAGTGCTTCGTGGTCTAAGGATAAAGTTGAAGTACTTGTAGAGGAAGGAATTTGTGAGGCCCTATCTTTCTCCCTAGGAAGCTCCGGTTTTGTTTTCCAAGAAGGAAGATGGGATCTTGAGGTTGGGTGTGGACTAACGGTGCTTGAACTAGGTGACCGTGAAGAAAAAGTATCCACAACCAAGGATCGATGACCTCTTTGATCAATTGAGGGAGCACGATGGTTCTTGAATATTGAACTCATATCAAGTTATCACCAACTGCGAGTACAAGATGAAGATATACCAAATACTGCATTTAGATGTCACTATAGACACTATGAGTACTTAGTGTTCCCTTTGGCATGAAAAATTCCCCATTATTGTTCATGGGACTCATGAATCGGATCCTTCATCCTTACTTAGATCGGTTCGTGGTAATCTTCATTGATGATATACTTGTGTACTCATAATCTGAGGAGGAGCATGAAAGACACATAAGGATATTTCTAGACGTACTCTGAAAGCACCAGCTTTACAAAAAATCTCTCAAAGTGCCAGTTCGAGATTCAGGTAATCCACTTTTTGGGACATGTTATCTCAGCATATGGAGTGGCAGTGGACCTGTCCAAGGTCGAGTCAGTGTTATCATTAGAGCCACCTAAGAAAGTGATAGAGGTGCGGAGCTTCTATGGGTTGGTAGGATATTACTGAAAATTCATACATGATTTCTACAGGATATCAACACCCATGATATCTTTGACTCAAAAGTGTTAGTCATTCGTGTGGGTAGAAAAGTGACAATATGTTTTTCAGTAGTTGAGGCAGAGTTTGACAAGTGATCTGATCTTGAGATTGTTGGAGGAGGGTTTCAAGTGTGTAGTGTTCTGCGATGCATCAAGAACCGGGTTTGGTTGTGTTATGATGAAGATGAAAGCAGTGATTTCCTATGGTTCATTCTAGTTGATACCAAATGATCATAACTACGCAACCAGTTATCTTGAGTTAGCAGTGGTATTCTTCACCTTAAAGATGTGGTGACACTACCTAATGGGAGAGTGGTTTATCGTCTACTCTGATCACAAGAATTTCAAGTGTATCTTCTCTTAGAAGTATCTCAACTTGAGACAGAGGTGATGAATAGAGTTTCTCTAGGATTATGAATTTTAAATTATCTGTACACCTCAGAAGGGGAACATTGTAGCAAATTCTCTCAATAGGAGATCTAGTTTAGAATTACTGAATGATGTGTCAGAGCTGTTAGCCTCATTGTAGTTATCCTTGGTGGATGGAGGTGGAGCAGATCACCTCCAATTGATAGTTTTCACCCCACCACTCTTATAGTGATTTAGGAGGAATGGGTTGGGGATCCTGACTGTGATATCCTACATGCAAAGATATCCATAGGTCATGCTCCTAATGGATTTTCAAAATGTGGGGAGCATGTCATTCTTTTAATCGGATGCACGATGGTACTAGTGACGTTGTGGGAAGAGGTTCTATGAGATTTTCATATGTCTCATTTATAGGTATATTTGATAGTGTAAATGGTGTGCTAAGACCTCCAACATTAGTTTTTGTGGTTAGGGATAAAGAAAGAAGTTGCATAGTTTGTCTCCTGATGCCTTACTTGTTAGGAACTGAAGGATGAGCAACAAGTTCCAACAGGTTTGGAACAACCCCTTTAGGTTCCAGAGTGAAAGTGGGATGATATATATATATGGAATTCATGATGGATTTACCACATACATATAGGGTACATAATTCCATCTAGTTAATCATTGACTGACTCACCAAGTCAGCCCACATCCTAGCCATTCAAGAGAAAAGTTCAATAAAGATTTTGGGAAGCCTCTACGTTCAGGAGATAGTTTGATTCCATGGAGTTACATAGATGATTATTTCTAATTGTGATGATCACTTTACATCATGATTTCGGAATGGATTGTAGGAGGTGTTTGGGATCTAGTTATGCTTGAGCACAACATTTCACCCACAAACTGACGGCCAGACTGAGCAAACCATTCTGGTTCTGGTGGACATGGTATGAGCTTTCATGTTATACTTTGGCTGTAGTTGGGAGGATCACCTACCACTGGTGGAGTTTTCATAAAAACTATATCATTCCACCATTGGTATGGCACCATTTTAGGATTTGTATGGGATACCTTGAAAGTCACCACTTTGTTGGACTAACCCAAGAGAGTCAGCACTCATGGGCCCAGAGTTGGTATGAGCTACTATAAAGAAGGTGCAGATCATCCATAAGAGGATAAAGACTACAAAGAGCTATCATAATTCTTATAATGATAGAAATGGAGGACTTTGGAGTTCAAGGAATGAGACCATGTGTTCCTACGAGTTCTACCTCAATGTGGATTAAGAAGATTTGGCTGAGGAGGCAAACTATCTCTGAGGTTCATCAGCCCTTTCTAGATACTATGTAGAGTTTGTGTGGTGGTGTACCACTTAGCTCTACCTCTGCAGTTATACTGGGTACACGACATCTTCCACGGGTCGTAGTTGAGGAGGTACATGCATGACTCATCGCACGTTATCAACTAGGAAAAGTTGGACATCGAGGATGGAGAAACTTTTTCTAAGTACACAGTGGATATTGAGGATCAGTAAGAAAGGATCCTTCATGGATGATCGATTCCTTTGGTGAATTTCCAGTGGTAGCATGGGAATATCTAGGAGATCACTTGGGAGTGGGAGGCTCATATTCTTACTCAGTACCCACATATTTTTGAATAACCATTTTTTTTGGATTTTTGGGGATGTAAATCCCTAAGGTGGGGAGAATGTAATATCTTGGAATTTTTGTGTATTGATTTTTAAATATTATATAGATTAATTTTGAGACCAGTTTCTAAGATTACATGTGATTCCAAGGCTTAGGGTTCCTAGAATAAATGTTTGAAAAATATTAAAATATTAAATAGCACAAGTGTGGTTTTCATGAAAAAGTATAATACCTTCTAAACGGGTGATCATATCAAAAATATGAGAGTATAGTTGAATTTAGAATGGTACTTTTACCCTAGGTGTGGCCTAACATTGATCAATGTAATTTGTTTCTGAAAAATTTATTGTGGGCATAAAAAGAATAAAATTATAAAATAAAAGTATTTTAATTCATTATGTTGATGTAGCAACTTGATTTTATTTAAATACATCCCTATGTAAGAATTCCAGGGTTATTCTCATAACCCTAGAACTTCTAGAGGATCAAGGGAGGGGTCTCTAGAGAATCCTTTCTGATGAACGACGATGGAATCATGGATCGTCGCACACTGATTTTGAAGGATCTCACCAATGAATGCAACACAACTTCGTTCTTCACCAGAGATCAATCTAAATTGATTTAGGGTATGTGATTTATTAAGGTTTATTCCCCATTCATTATTTCTATAATGAACGTGAATCAATTGATGAATGTATTGATTCATGGATCGTGTGTATTGAGATATGGGATTATATTTTTAAGGTTTTTTATGGAAGTTTTATTATAATTTTTGATTTATTTGATTATCATTATAATGACAACAAATCGGGATCAACACGAACATAAATTGAGGTTCCTTCCTCTTGATTTGGTTTGTGCTTTTCTCCCCCCATTCATCATTCATCACAGGCATTCTTCATTTGGATCTCGACTTGACTATTTCTTGAATGATCAATCGTTTCGCACTCATTTCTTGGCATAATGATCTGAAATCATAGATCTGGTATTAGTATGACCCATTGGAGGTGCAAGGATGGTTGCAGCAGAAAATCGAATATTGGTTGGTTCTAATTTCGTATTCTTTGGCATGTAACAAAGAACGGAGATGATCTCATTTTTTGAGCCAATAAAAGGTCTGAATCTTTCTAATTTGGTGATTGAATGACTAAACGACCTTGGATTTGGAGTTTCATGGAAAAGAAACCACTGGAACAAAATCTGGAGATTGACCTGAGTGAGTGGGAGGAAGAATATGGGTTCTAGAAAAACCCAATACACACGATGTGTATCCCCCTTGAATGACTTGGAGTGTACCTGAAGGAGTACAGGAACACAGGGAAGAGTACATGGGTTTCCTACATGGTGTGTACTCCCACACATAGCATGGCCTAGACCATGTACATAGGCTACCTCGTGTACTAGTACATGGTCATGGACACGGGATGACTCCATGTACTAGCACACGGCCAGAGTACATGGGAGGTACCCCGGATACATGGACACAACATGCAACCCTTTCACACGCCATGTACGCTTCTACATGACACAATTTCAATGAAACAGTCTGTTTACATAGACAGTACCTAGGGTCAAGGGACACGGTGTGTACCCTTACTACATGTCGTGTACCCCTTTTCTAAATTGATTTAATCTCTTGTCCACCATATCTTAGACAAGTTTTGTTAAGTTTTTTTCCCTTTATCCATTACCTAAATGTTGTTATAGAATTGTTTCCAAATTCTATGACTATGATCCCTTCAGCAGGAATTTCTGGATATATTTTTTGGAGTCCCTCTGAGAGGCCCATAGTGAGATCATCTATTCTTATTTGTGCCCTTGGTGGAGTTCTTGGTATTGATGTGACCAACACTATGTGGGGTCTAATCCTCTACTTAGAGGGTTAATCCATATTGAGTTATTTGTATCACCCCATGTCCCTGGATGTGATCCTCATTTGTGTATCGTATTCTCTTCAGACTGTCAACATATCTTCCTAATGGATAGACCTAATGAGTAGTGCGACTCGGATGGATGTCATCAGTGTTATCAGACTCAGGAGTGTGTTCTCCTGGATGATTTCTTCATGGAATCTTCAAACTGAGATCCTAAATATGGGTATACTATGGTTGTGGATTACCTCTAGACTATGTGTCTTGGATTGAGTATATCTAGATATTATTGTTATATATACTGTATACATATACATGTATAGAGTAGATTGTACTTTCCTTTATTGTATTTATTTTTGGTTTAGGGGTGTCCTACTAAGTATTGTTATACTCACCCCTTCACAGTATTTTCCTGCATGTGTCATGTCTTGTGTATACAATCGACCTTTTGATGGATTCCTAAGTAGACTAGGACCAGGCGGTACTTTGAGAGACTGGAAAAACTAAGGTGTGTTTCTACAGCTTCAGATAGCAGTCCTAGTATCTTTACTTACAGGTTGTGCTTGTGTTTATAGACTCTTTATGGTGGGCTTTTATTTGGCCTATTTTCTTTACTTTACTTCCTGTTGTACTCTGGTTGTGGGATATAGATGTATGCATTCATTGGTTACTTAGTGGTTTTTATATTTCATCATTTTAAGGGATTGGATACATGTGTGTGCATACTGGTACATAGGAAATGTCTCCCATGTTAGTGATATTCCTACTAAGTGCTAGTCACCATCCCCTGTACTATTAGAGGTGGGCTTGGGGAGTCACGGTACGGACCCCACTAGGACGGGTCATGACACACACTTTGCTAAAATGCCAATACATCTTAGAAACAACTGGATAACTCTTCCGGTATATTCTAGCATGGGTACGGATATAGGGACATGCACCTATTCCTATCATTGTGGATAGGGATATCAACACTCTAATCATTATGAACAAGTGGTCTCTATAGAGAAATTACACATTCTTACTCTCATTTAGGAGGATTATCAGAATATTCAGGTAAAGGAAGAGGCATCAAAACAGGCTCATATTCTCATTCCAATTAGGGCTCACTAGATGAAAGCGACACATTCCTTGAGATAGGGGAGCATGCCTATCAAAAAAGTCTGGAAGTATATTCCAAAGGCCCAGGATCATACTGATATCCCCATTCTGGTCAGGGATCACAAAGTAAGAGGGGTGAATTCCTAGAGGAAAGCCCATATTCCTATTAAAGAAGACCAGTGGCATAATCCAAAGTCCTGGGATTAGGCTCATATCCTCGTTCTCACTGAGGATCGCCAAGTGAGAATGGTACATGCCTTGAGATAGGATCATCTTCCTGTTAGTGAATTTTCTTAGTATATTCCAGCAGATCACAGAAGTGAGGTGTATATTCCTAATTCTACCGACGAACGACTACACTAGAATTCTTCTGAGGCAATACAGAAGGAGGATCATATCCCTTCTCCCATTTTGGAGGTCCATCAGCATATTGCAGTGAGGAATTCATATTCAGACCATGATTGTATTCCTATTCCAACTAGGGATCACCAAGTGAGAGTGGAACATGCCTTAGGGTAGGCTCATATTCCTGCCACAAAAGACCAGTGACATATTCCAAATTCTTAGTATTAGGATCATACTCTCATCCTGACTAAGGATCACTAAGTGAGAATGGAACATGTCTCATGACAGGCTCATACTCTTATCAATAATTAGGAAGCTCATTGGAATACTTCAGCATATTCTCAGTAGTGGTATCATACTCCGGAAGCACCAGATGATTATAAAAAAGTTCCAGAAACTATCATACAATAAGCTCATATCCCTGCACAATTCCAAAAGGAAGGTAATCATATTCCAAACACGATGTAGAATGAGGATCATATCCCTAATATTATCAATTTCAATGTCCTTGAGGTTGTTTGATACACATTCTCAACACCCCAAGCGTCTGTCAACTCTTCAACCAAAGTAAAAGGTGAGCATTACCACGATAGTCCTCCTCATGGTAGTGTGGATATGGATCGCAGGTACTCTACTCCTGAAATACACCACGGTCAACCTCCCCACAGTGATTTCTATAATGGATAAGGAAATCCCCGTGTTTAAAACTTAGAAACCTTTGTATAGAGAGGTTTTCAAAACATTGGGGACAGCCACATATAGTTCCCAATCTACTTCCAACAGCACTCCACTTCAGTCAGTAGGAGACCCCAAGAACCATCTTTTATGGTCTGATCAGAAGGATTCATGTAATTATGATAAAGAAGATTCCAACATTGAAATATGGAGAAATTTATCTAGATACAACCTCCCCACCATGTTATGTCCCCTCACCACTTCTGAGTATGAGGTCCTATATGAGCTTGAAAAGGAGTGCATGCCTTATTTATGCCAAAATATGTGGGCTACTCATCAGAAACTAAAGACTAAACACCTCCCTTATCCAGGATACTAGGGTCACCATTAGACCATCAAGATACTATGTTTTCATATAGACCTAGCCGCTATCTTCATGTCCTGATATCCAAAACTGAAAAAGCATAGTGCAAATATACAGTATGTTTACTGCCATTATATCAAAACCCTTCATAAGCTGGTCTCTGAAGCCATTTCATGTATCTGTATTTGAGGATGGGGAAAGTATGGAATGTTACACTTTGTATCACCCCTATAATAGCATAACCCCACATATACGGTATCCTATAATGTCATAGCCTCTGGTAAAATTAGGGGGGCGGGTAATGCCTGGTCCATTTCGTCACTACAACAGAATTACCCCACTTCAAAAATTCTCAAAAATCATGAACAGAGGGATGGGATAGAAAAAAAGTCTTTAAATTGGTCCTCTCAGAGAAACGGGAATGATTTTCAAAAACGGAAGTTGAATTTGTGATCAATCAGGCAGCTTTCCATAAAGAATGATTCTCATCATGGGCTTCCATCGCACCCATATCTTACATGATCACAACTAAGCCACATCAAATGGGGTGTAGTAGTAGATTCTATAATAGTCGTCCAGGAGAAAAATCAGTCCACTGATATGGGAGAATATCTTCCACTACCTCCACCTCTCGGATCATCAATTCTTGAGAGGATTAAAGACATATCCTCAGCATCTTCAAAGAAACCCCAGCCCACTGTATTGAGAGGATTTATATCTCAATCACCATCACCAGGTTCATCATCCCCTGAGAGGGTCCTAGGGAAATCGACAGTGATTCCAAATCAACCCCATCCCACTAGGTTGGCGGTATTTATATCTCAATTTCCATCCCATGAGTTATAAAATCACCAACTAGAATCATTATATCCTCAATAATAGGATCAATAAATGCTAATTTCATCCTTGAGTAACCCCCATCCCATAGGGATGGGGGAATTTTCATCATCACCACCATAGATTGAATCATTATTCTCCATGTTTGGAGGTAAATATCAATGGTCAGCATCCAATTTGTTCTGCCCACTACAAGAAAAACCTCTGTTATTCTGGGGTCGTTCGGAAAACATGGCCAGAAACTCCCTCAAAGTCACTATTCATAGACCAATACGGGGGGAACGTGTGGTGAAGGTAATCAAAACCCATCAGGGTTACAAGCCAAATTGATCCAATATGGAGAAGGGTTCAAATAAATACCTTAATGAAGGCGTTGAAGAATCTTCCTATTTCATCGAAAGTAATGGGACAACCACTATTTACCAATATTCCTCTGTGAATTTCATCATTGTTAACACTATAGATATGGTGGATCAAGATGAAAATTAATAGGTCTACAACATGGAAAATATAACTTGAGAGGATGGTTATTTGGATGCATAAAACGAGGATGAACACACCCAGAACCAAAGGAGAATCCAAAATATGGAACCTCCAAGTATCGATTTTTCACCTATTCAGCGGAACACTAGAAAAGAAAAAGGGAAAGGTTTGGGTACATACCAATCACCATCCAGAAGAGTTGAGGTTCCATCCATGAAGGAACTGTTGTCATGATATGATAATGAGATACAAACTCTCAAACAACTCGATGAGGAGATACTATATGGAAATATTACCACAAAGTATCATCTTCAACCAGAGATGAATATTCTCCCTCCTATAGTTGATCTTCTAGTGAGAGTGGTATCTAAGCATCAGAATGGATATGGATCTAGGCAGTCAATATATATAAATGAGGAAGTTGAAAATGATCGTGACTTCCCTCTATTGTAGTGACAACCTTTCCCTCATCATAGTGATCATTAAGTCTTAGTATGAATCGAGAATCAGTTGGAGATGAAGGTGAGGCCACCTCATCAACACCCACCCATTCCCTATAGATGGGATATGGATCATACATTAGTGCCTCGGGAGATTCTTAACATCATCGAGTCCCTGGACACTTGAATGGAAGCCATGGAAGATAAAAATGCACATATCCATCCTGATAGAAAGCCATATTTCGAGTGGGTGGATGCCACTTTTCACCCACCCAACTTTTTAAATCCTACCTTCTCCACATTTTACAATATAGATGACCCCAAACAGCATCTCACACAATTCGTATCCTGATGTGGGCTGATGATGGTCCCTAGATATCAATAGGAGGCAACCAGGATGAGTTGTTTTGTATAAACTCTGATAGTATTAGCATTTGTTTGGTACAGCAGTCTACCATTAGGTTATGTTGTAGGATGGGAAGACCTTCATCGTCATTTCCTTTATCAGTTTAGCTCCATGTTGAGGAAGATGACAATCATTGACCTGATGAACTGCAAACAATGTTAAAATTAGAGGGTGTCTAAGTTCATATCTAGATAGAAAGGTTTAACCTATTCACTCAGCATCCATATCTCATAAGAGAAAATACTATAACTCTATGCTTAAAATCATTGAGATGAGTTACAGACACCTATGATCCTAATAAAGTATCTAGGTGGGTTCCTTGAGTTTGTAGAAATGGACCAATGTTTGGAAGATTCCATTCAGTGAACCTGATCCAAATCTCGAATCATTCCCTCAGTATAGGGGAAAAGGATAGGTAAATAAAAATTTGTAGTTATCACTCTCAATCTAATAGAAGTGCTCATCCAAGCACCTAGGCAGGTCCTAAACTTCCCAACATCTCATATCAACTGGTATAAACCAAAAAATCTCCCTTGGTATAAAGCATAGATAAATCAAGGACATCTAGTATTTGAGGAATGGATGAATAAAGCATAATCCTTCCAAGATGAACAATTCCTTGGTTATTTCCTCATATCCATGGACAATAAACTACTCAAGAAACCACATCCCAGGATGCTCGATGAGGTTAACCTGGGCAACCATCCTGACTAATTCCCTTTCTATAAAAGTCAAGGTCATAATATTCAGGATTTCTTCATATTCAAATACATCCTTCAATGAATGGTCAATTATGAATAGGTAATGTTAGACAACTCCTTATAGAAGGTGTCCTGCATAATCGTTTCCTAGTCAGAAGAAGAAGGTGGTTGGAAGAAAGTTTCATCCAAACGTGATAGGAAGTTCAAAAACTAGATAACTTGAAAATAGTTGATCAAACCCATGCCACCCTAAGAGCACAGCTACACAAACCCACAATAGCTCCACCACCCAAGAATATTACATCAGATATGTCTCCCAAAAGTGGGCACAACCACTAGAATCAGAAAACAACATAGGGAGGGGAGTCATATTATACTCCAAACCAAGATATGCCTCTTGAATATTTCTTTCCTACAATATATAAAGAGCATCCACCACCCCACCAAACGGAACCCTCATTGGATGAAGAGATCATCTTTGATTCTGTCAATTTGATACACTTGGAAGACCCCTTGTCCAATGATTAATATGCCTCTGAATATGATTTTCCCACACATAATCGGGGAACAGGAGGCCACATGTATAGGAACCGAGGATATAAGGGATATAATGGGTATGCTCAGGCCCAATATTTTAGTCACATTCCTAAGGAAAACATATATGCAGTTGAGACTCATGATAAAGTGGTCCAGCAAGACCAAAAGAGATATAGAGGTGTTCTGTAACCCTCTAGTAGTCATCCATGCCTAGTTTTCCTACATGACCGCCTAGTGGGGGTGTGACTGTATGATCAATACAAGAAATAGGGAAGGCTGGTACGACCTATGCCACTAACGGAATATGCTCCCTCAGCCTCTGCACAATCACCAATCTTTTTCACCTTGAATGTATTGGCTATTGAGCCACATGTTAAGGATCATCCCCACATCAGGAAGTGCTAACCTATGTCACAAAAGTACAAATTTCTAAAATAGATTGTGGTTGTCCCAAACAATATCTCAATCCTGGATACACTCCATCTTTCAAAAGAACTCAGGGAGGCACTCCTTGAATCCCTCTAGAGCCTACAGTAGTTCAAAACATAAGTCTCTACAGACAAGTTTTATTGAATGGATACCATGTCATCAGAATGCCATGTCTCTATCTCGTTTATTCACTAGAATCGATAAGAGGTCATCCAAGGGAACATCAGGCCCCTATATGTTTTGGTAAGACTTATTAATGATGACTTTTGAAGGGATCTGATTGATAATGGTTTCGGGATCAACCTCATCTCTGTTTGAACCCTCTCACATTTGGGATATAATAAAGGGGACCTATCTCACAAAAATCCAACCATTTAAGGGTATGATAAGCATGAACAAAGACCTATTAGGAATATCAAGCTCAAATATCAGTTTGGGGATCTTACCTCTGATACTGAGTTTATAGTTATCCAGCAAGACACCACATACAATGTATTTCTCGGAATGCCCTGTCTCTATAGCCACATGGTGGTACCTTAAACATTCTATCAGTGTTTTAAATACCCCATCAATGTAAAGGTTGTAATACTACATGGTAATAGTTCCCCCTTAGAGACTTTAGGAGCCACATATGCTGAGGAATTTTTTTATAAAATGGAAGAAAAACAACCAATGGTGGATGGTTATATATTGGTCACATCCCCCAATGGCTTGGGGACCACCCCTACAAATCCTTGGAGTATGCTCGAGAGTGACTATGGTTCTCCCCATAAATCTAGTCAAGGTGATATAATTGACCCCATATGTCTAAGATCCACCTGTACCTAGTGAAAATGTAAAAAACAATAAACTCTGGAATCTCTATGCAATGACTCAGATAGTAGGGGTTTGCATGGCCTCTATCACCCCGATAGTGATAAAGAATCCCCCAAATCGCTAACTTCGCCTAAAAAATATCTCCAATTACTCATAGGTGGAAGAAGATGAGTATGACCTTAGAAACGCCCCTCCCACATTCGAGGAAGGTGTATCCACCACCATTGACGAGCTCAGGTAGGTGAATCTGGGAACAGAAGAAGACCCACGACCTATACTGATTAGTTCTTCAATTCCCCTCAAATAGAAAGAGATTTATATTTCATTTCTAAAGCAACACCAATATGTATTCACTTGGAACTATACAGAAATTTTTAGACTAAATCTAGATGTGGATACACACAATCTCAGCTTACCAAATGAGCATCAAGGCTTCAAGAAGGAATCCAAGAGGATTCACCCCTCCAATGCCACCAATTTATATGTGGAGGTTGATAAATTGATCAAATCCAACTTTGTCCAAGAATTGATACCCAAGATTTCTCACTAATATCATCCTTGTTTAGAAAAAGAACAATAAGATTAGGGTCTACATCGATTTTGTATACCTTAATCGACACTGCCTAAAGGATGGTTTCACATTATCAATCACAGAAATTTTGATCAATGAAATTGTTGGATTCTAAGACTTTTAATTCATTTATGGGTATTCAGGATACAATCAGATAAATATGTCCCCTAAAGATAAAGATTTCACTACCTTCAGAGTGCCTTAGGGGATCTTTTTCTATCAGGTCATGCCCTTTGGCTTAAATATCACTGGAATCACTTATCAATGTGTCATGAATCATGTCTTTAAACCATTCTTGGGAAGAATATATTAATGTTATGTCAATTACTTGGTGGTCAAATCCCAAAAATAATTTGATCACTTCATAGATCTCTAAAAAATATTCGACAAGCTACGACATTATAGATTAAAGATGAATCCATTAAAATTCATCTTTGGGGTAACATAAAGGAAGTTCCTTGGCTTTGTGGAATGCCACTATGGAAACAAGGTTGACTTGGAAAAGACTGGTTTTATTTTAGAAATTTCACCCCCCACAAATCATAAATAATTGAGGGACTCCAAGGGATGCTCACCTAAATTCTTTGTTTCATAGTCAACCTATCAATAAAATCTCTCCCCTTTACCAAGCTAATGAAGAAGGGAATCACCTATCAATGGGATGATAATTTCCAAGAATCCTTTGAAAGCATCAAGTGGTATTTACTGAACCCACTAGTTCTAATGCCTCCAATGGAAGGGAGCCCACTCATCTTATATGTGTCCTCCATGGAATTCTCACTAGGAGCCCTCCTCAAACAAAAAAAGGATGTGGTGAGTGATAATAGTATCTACTACCTTAGTCAAACAATTATAGGTACTAAGACCTGATACTATGATGATAAGAATAGCCTCCTTTCACTCATCTTCATAGTAAAAAAGATAAGACATTACTTTTAGTACCATAAAGTCCATTTGGTCTCTTTTATTGATCTTCTCAAGTAAATCCTTGGTCATCCTATGTTGGATGGGCACTTGGATCGATGGGTGGTCATTCTATAGAAATAAGACATTTATTTCATATCATAAAAATCGGTGAAAGGGAAAAACCTGGTTGATTTCCTCACAGCACATCCTACCCCAGAGAATACATCGGCAGACACCGAGCTTCCAGATGAGGAGTTCTTCTATTCCCATGAAACTCTCTGGACATGGGAGATGTATTTTGATGGCGCCTCCCAAATTCCAATCAGAAAAATTATAGAAAACCCAAGTCCCAATCAAGTTATCTTAGGGGTTATGTTTTTCTCTCCATAAAAAGCAGTTTTCCCTACTCTCTATCACTATCTAAAAGCTAAACGGATAACGAGGAAGAATACCAATCTCTCGTCGCTGGGTTGGAACTAAACCTACAACTACAAATAACCTACCTAAATATTAAAGGTGATTCAAAACTAGTGATAAAGAAGATCAGTGGAAAATATTCCATCAAAAAAGAAAATTTGGCTCCTCTCACTAGCTACGTCAGGGGACTAATGGAAGAGTTCCCTTTTGAGCCCAAATTTCACCATGTTCCTTGATCACAGAATGCTCCTTCCGACACATTGTCTAATGTGGCCATAGTCTTAGACAACCCTGATCAGGAGGAAGCAATCTTCCATATCACGTGCTGTAGAATGGTCTCATTAGTAATTGTCTATGATATGGAAGAAATTAATCAGGTTAACACCACCCCATAGCATGATGAACCGACATCCACCCATGGATGGATGGAGGCCATAATCGGTTATCTCCAAAATAGGACTTTTCTGATAGATAGAGCTATAAGGGAACAGATTTTGCATCGTATAGTGAACTTTACCCTATGGAGTGGTCTGAATAAAAAAAGGGTCATCTACAAGCATTGATTCAATAGAATACTCCTCATATGAATAGTAGAAAGAGATATTAATTCCATCATGTAATAATTCCATGCAGGATCCCACGGAACTCTTCAGTTTGGGACTAGGCTCTCCATCCAAATCAAGATGTTGGCTTATTACTGGAAAACCATGACACATGATTGTGTAGAATTTACCAAGAAATGTCATGCATGAAAAATCCATGAAAACTTCATCTATCAACCCCTTGAATTACTACATATATCTAAATATTCATATCCATTTTCCATATAGGGAATGGATGTTGTGGGGCCATATCCCCCAGTCACAGAAAAGTAATTCAAGTACATCCTTATTATTACCAACTTCTTTTCCAAATGATTTTAGGAAATACCCCTCAAAAAATTAAGGATTAAGAACATTTTCAACTTTGTAAAGTCCCATATCATCACCAGGTTCGGAGTCCCTCATATAATATTTATGAACAACGGCACCAAATTCTGTTCTAAAGAGTTAAAGAAACTGTACCAAGAGTGCAATATTGATTCCAATCACTCATCTCACTATCATGTAGCAGCAAATGGATATATATATATATAGGCCTTTAATAAGACTCAGTTAAACATACTCAAAAAGATGGTGAACAAGGATAAGAATTTCTAGACAGACAAACTTCTTCATACTTTATGGGACTATCATACCACCATTCATACTGCTACACAAGAAACTCTAAATTCATTAGTGTATAGTATTAAGGTAGTGTTACCCATAGAGGTCCAGATGCCTTCACTCCGAATAGCCATTTGTGGACAACTCTTGTATGAAGATCAATTACAGAAGCAGCTAGATTAAATGGAGTGGATTGATGAGAATAGGTTGCATACATTGCACAACCTTGAAGTCCATCAAAATTAGATCGCATGAGCATTTAATAAGAAGGTTTTCATCTATTCATTCCTCTAAGGAGAACTGGTGTTGTCTCTTAGAACCTCAATGATACCAGGAAAGAATCCCCTGAAGCTATAGTACAAATGGTAAGAGACCTACATAATACATCAGGTCTACAATAATAGATCTTACTCATTGGACACAATGGATGGGGAGCATGTCACACACCCCACCAATGTGAGGTTTCTCAATAAATACTTCACATAATTGTCATCAAGTGACCCACATCTTGACCACATGATGTTAAACTGTATGGAGTCATATTAGTTGTATGGTGTTAAACTACATAGGTTCATCTTAATCACATGATGTTAGACTATAAAAAACTCAACTTAACAATAAGACATTAAATTGCGCAGTATCTCATGTCCTAGAAGCAAGACTTTAAACTACATAACAATCCTCATCCCTACCACTCAATGTTAAACTGCATGGTGGAAGTCCTCACCATATGATGTTAAATTGCACAGATCCCCCAATGGTTCATCATTCACGACAGGTGACCTATGTCCTAACTACATGATTCTAAATTGCATGGTTTATGTCCTAACCTAATGACATTAAAACACACAGGAAGCACCATCTCACTGATGACTCACCACACATGATGAAAACCTATGCAAAGGAAGGATGAAATGCCCCCATCCCTATTTGAAGGTCACCTCCATATAGGGGGTCTCTTCATCTAAGAACTATGTGTGCCTTGATTTCTGTCGGCATAGGGAATGTAGTGACGCCCAAACCACTAAATATTAGGCTCAGTCACAATATTCCTTTTCTTTCACGTCAGATGATCCTCATTTTTACTACATGAAGTTAAAATTAATAGCATATATCTTTACCACATGATGTAAAACTACATGGATCCATGGTGTTACTTCCCATTCACATCGGGTGACCCACGTCCTCACTACATAATGTTAAACTGCATGGAAGATGTCCTTATTGCATGAAATTAAATTGCATGGGTGTCTAGAACTATGTATGGATTGATTCTCATTTTCAATGAGATACATAGGGACACCTCAATCATATATCTTGGTCCAACCACCATATGATTCAAAATTATCATGTCCTATCCTTAATCACCTCTTCATGGTTAGAGGGACCCTCACCATTACTTGTTTCTCACACTGATCATAGCTCACATGAGCTTAGGAATTTCAATAAGTGCTTCCCCACATGAATAAGTCATAACAGCACATGCCAGGTTCATCATGTTTTGGAATGCAAGACCTTAAAAGGAGTACCATGAGTCCTCTCTACATGATGTTAAACTGCATGGTTGATGTCCTTTCCACAATATAAAATTGAACATCCTTGTGGAACTTGCCTGTGAGGATACATAGTGATGCCTAAATATTCAATCCTAGGTCCGGTCAAAAAATATAAAAAAAAATCCCCCCTCTCTGTGTATAGTCCATACTTACATAGGAAGGCCCTTACATAAGAACTATGTATGGATTGATTCGTAAAACCATGGGATATGTAGTAACATCCATATTTTTATCCATAGTTCTAACCAAAATACCCCTTTTCACGTTGGAAAGACAATTTCCTTACCTCATGACATTAAACTGCATGCTTCCTCAAGAACTATGAGTGTCTTGATTCCTGTCATCACAGGATATGTAGTGATTCCTAGATCTCCAATCTTGAGATCAGCTACAACAATAAACAGAAACAATTCCCACCTCTATGTATGGTCCCGACCTATATAAAGTTTTTCCCATTCAAGAACTATGTATGGTTTGGTTCCTGTCATCATAGGATATGTAGTTACACCCAGATCTCTAATCTTGGGACCACCTATAATAACTAATAAAAGAAATTCATTCTAACTGCATAGGGGATGATCCAAAAAAAGTAATTTTTTCCTATATATGATTCGGATCTATGTATATCCTACTTGCACATGTAATATATCTTGAACAATTTTTAATGTCAATTCCCACATCCATACTGTATGATGATAAACTGTGAGGAAAATGTCGTTACCGCGTGGTGTTAAACTACACGAAAGTAAGTATGTCACCACTAAATGATGTTAAAATGTGAATACCATCATCCAATTTTCATCTATTATCAAAGGACCATGATAGGATTAACCTAGTTATCCAGAGTACAGGGTGCTTCAATCATCTTTTAAGCACCTCAATCATTAAATTTAACTTCATGTCTCGAGTGCCTCGGGTTTCCAAAAACCTTCCAGGACCCTTGTAAAGGATACCTGGATTCAAGGGACCCTTTTTTTGGACATGAATGTATGATTATGGATCCTTCATATATTCCTATGGATGTCAACTAAATGTTTCACTCTACAAAAAGGGATTTCTGATCCTTGTGAGCCCTAACATTACCATGGAAGAACTCATAACCTCGGTGTGTTCTGAACCACTATCAGTATGATTGTCCTGTATCATAACTCATGACCTATGAACCTTGAGCCATTATTTAAAACATTTATATCTCCTGATCAGAATAATTTTGGAGTGATCTTGATCCTAGGTGTCCAAATTTGGATCTTGTGTAACATCCCCCATATTTGGTCCATGTGCATCATGACTATAAAATAACTACACTTTAGTCAAAGTTGTATAACCCTAAACTCTAGCCTATAATGGTCCAAATTTAAAGTCCTTAAACAACTAGTGAAAGAGACACAAAACTTGTCAGGTTAAAAACCTGCAAAGGGAAGCCTAGGCAAAAGTCAAGTCTTCGCTCACAAAACTATTCATATCTAGAGTTTAGGAAAAAATTAAGGCATAAATAAATAAGGAATAAATCTCGTAGGGCCTACTCTATAGCCCTAGTAAAATATAAGTAATTCTTACTAGACCCCCATGGTTTAGGAATAATTTTGAGTAATAATTTTTCATATCTTCTTATCACAAGAACATATTCTATAAGCGGTGACACAACCTTTAGGGTTCTCTAACCCTTATTGTATATTACACTTTAGACAAATCAAACTTCATGATTTGAGTACCCCGAATCACCAAAATCTCCCATGGCACTCATAAAAATATACCCAGCTTCAAGGGACCCTTTGACTATGCATGTATGTAAATGGCTCCTATATATGTTCCTATGGTCATCAACCAAATATGTCACTCTACAAAAAGGGATATCTGATCCTTGTGAGCCCTGAAATCAACATAGAAGAACTCATCACCTTGGTGTGTTATGGGTCATTCTAGGTATGACTATCCCGAACTATCCTCATGACCTGAGTACTTTGGACCGTGATTTATAATTCTTATACCAAACTATTCAAGCGGATTTGACATCCACGATGTTACATCACCATGTTTTGTACCCTTTCTCAAGGTCAAAATGTGAATCTCCATTCCTGAACCATTGGAGGCCCACACCTTGTCATTTGAAACCATAGTATGTAGGGCTCGAGCTTCACAATTTAAGAGCTAAACTTTTCTATGGTGCTAGAACCCTTCCTGGATAGATTTCTTCCCATACCCAACCTCATCATCTGAACATTTTATTCTTAAAAAATCTTTCATTTCCCTTGAAAAAGAGTAGAGATCATCTTTGATTGACCATTGTACTGATGCATAAGGGCATTAACATGCCAACTAAAGGAATATACCCCTTTAAATAAAGGAGATTCAATCCTTATGAGCCTTGGAAACACCATGGAATAACCTAGAATCTCATAGTGTTATGGTTCAACCCCAGAATATCTTCCCCGTTCCATTTTTATTGACTCAAACTTTTGGGTTATGAATTATATCACCCATACTCCAACTATCCAGGTGGACCTAGCATCCCTAGTATTTCACCCTCAACCAATATTCCATCCATAAACCTTCAATGACCCTTGGAAAAGAGTGGAGACACCTTTGTTTTGAAATTATACCGATTCATAAGGGATTTGACATACTAACCAAAGGCATATCCTCCTTGCAGGAAAGGATCTCTAATCCTCATGAGCCTCGGCAACGCCACAGTATAACTCAACACCCTAGAGTTTGTAGGGTCATTCCTAGCATGTTTTCACCATATTCTATGATCATCAATCAAGACTGATCTAAAAGAACCTAAAATACAATGATAGAAGGTTTGGTCTAAAATACCCTAAAATATAGTAGTATAAGGTCTGAGCTAAAAGACCCTAAACTACATCACTAGAAGGTCCAAGATAAAAGACCCTAAACTACAGAAATATAAGGTCCGATCTAAAAGACCCTAAACTACAGTGATATAAGTTCTTAGCTAAAAGACCCTAAACTACAACAATAGAAGGTCTGGGTTAAAATACCCTAAACTATAGTAGAAGAAGGTCTGAGCTGAAAGACCCTAAACTGCAGTAGTAAAAGGTCCGAGCTAAAAGACGCTAAACTACAACAACAGAAAGTCTGAGCTAAAAGACCCTAAACTACAACAGTATAAGGTTCAAACTAAAATACCCTAAACTAAAACAGTAGGAGGTCCAAGATAAAAGACCCTAAACTATAGTAGTATAAGGTCCGATCTAAAATACTATAAATTACAATAATAAAAGGTCTAATCTAAAAGTCCCTAAACTATAGTAATAGAAGGTTTGTGATAAAAGACCATAAACTATAGTAATATAAGGTCCAATTCTAAAATACCTTAAACTATAGTAGTAGAAAGTATGATCTAAAAGACCCTAAACTGAAGTTATAGAAGTTCCCATCTGAAATACCCTAAACTAAAGCGATAGAAGGTCTGAGCTAAAATACCCTAAACTATAGTAGTAGAAGGTCTGAGCTAAAATACCCTAAACTAAATCGATAGAAGGTCCAATATAAAATACTCTAAACTAAAGTGATACAAGGTCTAAGATAAAAGGTCCTAAACTACATTGATATAAGGCTTGAGATAAAATACCATAAACTACAGCACAACAGCGATTTAGTCTGTAAGAATGGAAATGATTTTAAGGTCTACTATATGGACTTGAAAAAAAACAATCTTCTTTCACAAATCCTATTAGCTTTAGCAAAAGAAAAATAATTCTCCTTATCGGACATAGATTCTACCCAAATTATTCTTATGTGAATCAGGTGATCTCAAGATAACTTGAGTAGATATATTAATAAATAATCACATGTCATTAGGCATTCATGAGCACTTCTTAAGAAGAATCTGTTATGATTTTAAATATTTAGATCCAGACATTCCGGTTTACTTGATATTATGAAAAGGATGAGTATCATTGTAAGATCATATAATATTGGCTTAGAAAAATTTCTTGCATATCATGAATAAAAAAACTAGATAGTAGCATGGAAGGTTCATAAAACTCATTCATTGATAGTGTGCAATAGGATGAATCTCCACATTTCAGGGTATCTCCAAGAATCTCATAAAAAAATAGAGTGCATATCAAGGGATGAAATACAATAATATTCGATTAGCTGAGATATCCAAGTCAGCAAGAGTATGGAGAGAGGCATCAATTGAACGTTGAAGTGCCGCTCACCCAGCCATTTCTGCTTTTTCCCTAAGATAGAGAGTCTTGACTAAAGTAGTCATCTCCTCAACTATCTTTTGAGAATTTTATAATGAAGATGATGAAATTGAAAGGTTGAACCTCAAGTGAGCTATGATTTCCTCATATATCCATATTTTCATGGTCCAGGAATCCATCTAGGCTTACAATCTAGATATAAGATAGAGACTCTGTTCAAATGACTCCAACACCTCCTTAATCTATTCAACAAGGGGACCCTCGTCTTCCATATCATGCAATCCCCTAATTGGTGTCCAAATATTTCTGAGTCAGGATAATTTGTTTCATGATTTTGTATAGTGTTTTTTGATTAAAACCATTCTCCCCCAAGTCATTGAATAGTTGATGAATGTGTTCCCCTTGTTCATGAAATGTTTGCAAAGGAGTCCCAGTAATCAAGGTGTGAATCTACTACTAGATCATCATATGTCATGTCTAGTATCCTATGAATGATGGGATGGGCATGCCAAAAGGAGGAATAGTCGGTCGAGCTGGTAAGGAAGCAAGAGAGGAATCTTTATATATCCTCCCCTCAACTGAGGCATCACCTGTTTCTTTTGAAGGAGGGATTATTTCCTCAACGGAATCATTCCCGCTATCAAGTTGGTCTTCACTAGGATGAGGGTGCTTCCTCGAAGTCACACCCAAATCTTGAATCAACTCCATAATTTCCAAAAATGGAGGGGTTGGTGAGGAAAATGGATTTTCCACATTATGAACCATTCGTCCAAGAACACCACCTAGATAGGATGATATCTAAGACTGGGTATAATCTTGAGTAAGAAAGTTGGTAGAATCAGAAGATAGAAGAGTGATCTCAGCATAAGTTTCTTCATGTTCTAACATCATCCAAAACTGGTGGATGATCCTAGGGTGTCACTCTCCTCGTACACCGGCCAAAGGAAGAGTAGAGAACCTTTAGGTGCATCTAAACTAATGAGAAAATTGATAATTTTTATATGTCTTGTAGATGATCATATCATTTAGCTTGGCTGCAATAACCTCATCTCAAAGGGATATCATGTACCACCTTTCATTGAGAGAGCCACTTCCATTGTTAATGATGGTCCAGAAGGTGCAAGATAGGGGTGAAATCAAAGATATTAGATCTACTCAATACATCTATAACCTCATAATATCTTAATGACATATCCCCAACCCCATATATGTTTAGAAACATGGGATGAGATAAGGCATCAAGGATCATAGTGGGATTATAGTATTCGTAGTAGTGGAAATAATCCCCTATCCATCCAAATAAAACTGAGAAGAACCACTGATTCTATAGGGGGTGTTGCCTTGTTGAATGTGGCCCAATAGTTGGGAAAGGTGTGAAAGGGTCAGAACCATTAGATTAAGGTGTCTTCTCTACACTAGTTTCCTCCCCTTACCAATGTACTAACCCAGATTCCCGAATACAAGTCCCTAGATGAGAAAATCCATCTGTTCATGAACATGGACATAAACCCCACTATCCTAAGGCTCAGATAGATATCTAACTTCACTTGATATCCCCATGAAGTATGATCACCAACTTCCAAAATAGGCCAATATGAGCCGACACCAACATAATTTTGTTGGGAAGGGAACTGATGGGGGCATATAGTAGTTGGCCTGACTCTATTGTGACAGAGGAAAATGTTGATCCAGTCCTTGAAAGAGATAAGTGAGCACATAGTTAGATCATTTATTATATTCTACTTCACAATGGTGATCATTTCCCTAACCAATATTGGGGTCTACAAAGGGTCATCTCATACATCTGCGGTAGAGAGAAACTCATCATACATCTCTCTGAGAGGGGGAATCTGACCTAGTTGGTAGATATCCCATAGGATGATTCCCACCTCACCATGGGACATATGAAATGAGTTTGTTTCAGTGAACCAATGGTTGATCATTTCTTGAATAAGTTTAGGCTGCTGATAGATAATAAATTGGGAAATCCATACTACATAAAGATGGACCATTAATAACTATTCAGTGAACTCTAAGAATACTTTCCTAACCCAGAATGTCCATGCCCATTTAACAAAAAAATTAACACCATGATAGATATCTCATTTTGATCTCTATCCACCAGTTTAGTTTTTCATATAGGAAACAAATATACTCAAGTAGCTCTGAGTGATGGAATGATGAGTGAAATAATAGTTGTTCAGACCTAAGGGAGAGTTTTACAATATATAATACAATCCATAGGATTGAACTATGACTAATAAACCATACTCATTAATTTTTATCTGAGTAAATTCAAGAAAATATGACACCCGACAATACAGTAGATTGAATTCATAAGTAGGAATGACAACATTGTTCAACAAGCCAAGCCCATATAGAGGAATCCAGTGTGATAAAGGGTAGTTTTGAAGCTCAAATGTAAGAATCTATTTCAAAATCTCATTATCAGATTTCACATGATATCAAGGGTCAGTATTGTGGTTTCTATCAATCATGTCCCTTTAATTAGTCGTAGCATAGGAACTTTGACGATATCCAGAAGCTATCTAATCAAAAGTAAGTGGCATGTGTCAAAAAGATAAAATAAAATCTTGTTAAAGGAAAGGAATAAACCTGACAGCATCGTGCTAATTACATGAATCAATAGGGATTTATAGATCACATAAAGGAATTGTGGATCTCTTGATTCCTAAAGATCTCATGGATCGCAAAAACCTGCAAAGCATCATATAGTCGCATGACCCCTAGAAAGTCTCATAATTGCATGACCTTGACATGGTATCATGATCTATATAATAGTCAAAGGGTCCTGTGATTAATCCATTAGATCGAATAAACCCCTCAAAATAATCAAACATCCTAATGTCCTAAGTTCAAACAATTACTGAAGATATGTTTGTGAATTTGTTCGAACAGGAACCTGTGCAAAAGTAATCTTGTGGAGTAGTTCTCATGAAATGGGCTCATGGTAAGGTATCTCAATGGGTTCTTATGTGAAGGTCTCTTGATGAGGTTATGTGATGAAAGAAGAGCACAAGAGCTCTGGATAATTGAGTAGCTGGTGAATGAACCCCTCTCTAACTCCCCTATTTATAGGGAAACCTAAGGAATACCAAACATCAATCGAAAGACCAAGCGTTTCCCAAGACACTAATTGGAGATAGTTCCAAAGCCTCGTCTGGGCATTTAATTTCCTCTAAACTGAGCCCTTTACCCCATGAACATCACTCCTAAGGGGGGTGCATTTATTGATCCTTCCAAATAAGCATCAGAAAATCCACAAAGGAATAAATACCTGAATATGGGTATTATTTTCCCCACAAATAAAAGGAACATGATGGTGGAACAAATCACACAGAATGCATGAACCTCCAGGAGACACACAATCTCATGACCTATGGAAGGTAATGTGGACAACCACATATAGTTCATAACTAGTTTAAGGTCTCACGAAGTCCCTTTAAAAAGTCCTTATGATCTTACAAAGGTGCCCCAGATAATTTCTTATCATGTAGCGGTAGCCAAATAAGTTCCCCCAGGTCACGTGGCTTGTCAACCAGTGGACACCCGATGAACCATCCAAAAATCCATGGAATATAGGAGGAAAATATCTCAAAGGTGGGAGCCTCTTCTATTTGTAAATCTCATGCAACACATCACCGATGTGGAGAATTATTTCCTTTAACAATGCTTGAGAAAACTAATAAAACCCCAAGTACTTTGTAAAATAAATATAGGAAATAAAAATGGGAGAAGATGGTAGACTATTGGAGTCATAAACATTATACAATGCACCCCTAGTGATCCATATGACACCCCAAGAAAATCATTATTGTTATAAATATTTTACTTTTTATATTACTATTATTCTAACTCCATTATATATTATTGTTAACTTGATAACATGGTATCCTATTTAATTGGATCCTTAATTTTTATCTTTCTCATTGCAATATTTTTCTCAAAATTTAAATTATAAATCAAGTTTCATAATTTATTTATTGTCTATGTAAATATATTATATTATTATTCCTAAACAATTATGTAAAACATAATAAAAAATTTAACTTCATAATTTTTTAATGGAATTTTTTTCAAAAAACTCTACCAATTAAATATTATTATTATTATTATTATATTAATAAATTACATAAGTATTTAATATCAATTTTCAAATTCATCTTTCAATTTTCTATAGAATCATCTAAATTAGATTCTATTATGAATCATGTGATGAAACAAATAAAGTAGACTATTCATTTCACCAAAATAAAAACATTGTGATAATTCTATATTGAATCACAACATAACATAAAATATTAATCAGTTAGAATGGGACTTGCAACATGGTTTGAAATTACCTATCACTTATTTTTCTTAAATTATTCATCTAGTTACGATGATCCCATAATTATATTGAGAATTTGTTATCAAAAAAATATTTATTAATTAGGTAAGGTTGATGAAAAATAATAAATACATATTATTATCATTATATAGCATAAATTACAAGAAAAAGTTTTCAAATGAAAACATTGTATAAAAAAATTTAATGTTCTATGTTAAATAGAATCCTTTCCTTTTCATTTTCCAATTAGATGTTCTTCACCTAAAAAGATGTGTAAACAGTTTTAACAAATAATTGTTTATTTAATCTATAAAATTAATTTAATAAAAACCAAAATATTATTATATTTCATAGAATTATGAACTTTTACATGTAGATTAGTCACAAACTGATCAACAGTTATCCTTTATAAAACATATTCTAATTATGCATGATTTTAGTGTTATTTTGGGAAAAAATTAAGTTAGTCATGAACTATGACTATAATATCAGAAAACTATATCAGGATGGTTAATTAAAACTATAAATATTTTGATTTGTCTCTTAAAAAGGTAAAAAATGGTATATTGGGTAAATAGAAATTATTCATGGTTTAGATCCTATAACAAAATTATTAAAAATGATAATAAAACATTTCTGACTATTATCTATAAAAAAATAATTTGATTTTCACTGAAAATTATGATACAGTATACATCATAAAAGAAGGAATAAAAAATAAAATTAATTCCTTATTAATATGGTTTTAAAGAATTAAAAACCTTAGGATATTATTTATTAAGTCAAAATTTTCTCTAGGTTTAGTAGAAATCCATTCATAAAATTTTGAATAATATGATTCATTTGTTTTTATGAGGATTCATAAAATAAAATTTTTCATTTTCATATCATGAATCAAAATATAAATAGTATAATTAAGTAAGACTTAGAGGGTTAACAATTATCATAAGTGTTGTATTTAAGGAACCACGCCACGTTTTTTAAGATTCATCAATTCTAGGGAAATAATTATACATTCTAGTGTCTCCCCCTTAGAATAACCAATGTCTATAAATGCTAGATCCTCTATAAAATTATATAAAACCTAAATATAAATGAAAATATTATCCCATGGTAAATAAATAATTTTTTATTTAACAACACAATTTATTTCTCTGTCCACCAATCCATTTTTGATGAGTTAATTTTATTTTTCCATTTTTAATCAAAAATTGACATTTTGGTGTAAAACTTCTTGTAGTAATAAACCATGAAACTGAATCACTTCATTTAATCATAATGAGTTGATAATTAATTTAATTATACTAAAATAGGTTGAAAATTATATTCATAGGTAAATTCACCCTCCATTGAGAACTCATACTACCACATCCTTCCCACTATAAATCATTTCATCCTAAAAAATGAAAAACATAGACTTTCCAATTAATAATTACATTCACTAGTCCTCCCATATTTAAATATTGAACCCTGTAATTGATAATTAATTTTTACATCGAAAATAATGAACAACAAGGTAGAAACCCAGAACAATTAAAAAGCTTCCCCTGTCATAGAAGAACATAAAAATATCTCTCTCCTCATTATGACACTCTGTATAAAGATTATCTTATAGAAGATTTATTTTTTCAATTAAACCCAATATGAGAATCAATTCTCTAAATACCATAAATAAATAATAATAAATCCATAAGAATTATCATCCACATCGGTTCCCACAAAAAAACGACTAAAAGAGGTCACATACATAACGGATCAATCCACATAATCCATGATATTCAGTTTATCCTCATCAATGATGTCTAACTCAATGTAGCCATTAAATCTCAATGTCACAATTTCTCATAGGCCAACCAATAATCCCACCTAATAATTCATCATCTAGTGTGAACTTTGACTAGTAATTGAATGTGTATATGATCACAATAATTATTTGATATTATCTCAGTTAAACTTTAAAGCCTTATTTAAAATGTTTGTTCTTATTTAATCCCTATAACCAAGAGTCAATTACTTTCAAAACATGGAGGTATTTTACACCATTATAATGGATCCAAATAATAAATATGTATAAGAGTATTGAAAATGTGTCTACCATACTAATTCTAAATAAAAAAATCTTAATGAATATTTCAATTTTGAATGGTGATAATTAAAAATAAAATTACATGTAATTGCTTTATTTATTTCATCATTGCTTATTAAATTCATGCTATAATTCCTCATGAAATTTATAATCACTGGAACCAATGAGAAATTATACTTGATTCAAGATCATTTTTATGATAAATTTTCTAACTATAGTGAATAATCTTTCCATAATAGGATTTCTATCACCAGGTAAATCACTACTATCTATTGATAACTGCCTATGTTCATAATAAACATAGATTACTTGGAACAAAACAATTACCCATTTAGCTACTCATTTCCATATTCCTAGTAGGAAAGAAGATGAAAAAAATCTCTAAATTTATACCCATGATAAATCATTGTCCATATTTCCATGGACTCTAGTCAATCAAAATTTCTTCAACCCCTAGTGGAAGGTCTTGTTATCTCATCATTTTTATGTTATTATAGTGGAAAAAAGTTGACATATCATCAGAACCCATATCACCACATCTAAATTTGAAGGTCTAATCTATGTATGGATGATAATAAGTAGTTTTGTGGAGATCAAAAATATCACCAAACTAGAGAATCAAGACACTAAAATTGATATCAAAAGGTATGGAATTCATCTTCATTTGATCTTTAAATTAATCCTCATATTATATTCACAAGAACTGAATAATTCCAATTCAATATACAGTCTCAGGCTGAATGGGGAATATAACATTATATCCCTATATAGGGTCCCCATATATCGAAAATATGAAAAAATGTATCCTTTAATTCACTTAATAAAATTTCATAGGTTTTTTGACTCTCACAATCATATAAATCACTTCAAGGATTCTATCTCCTAATTCTTTCATAGTTATAATATTATTAGATAGATCCCATATGTAAAAAACACCCACTAGATTCACTCTAATTAGTGTGTACTTTGGGCTACTAACTTTGCCTCAAACAAAAATCCTTAACAGTATGGAATTCCACTAAGGAATTATGTTTAGGTGTCAATCAAATCATATCTCAAAAGAGTGAAATTTATAAGACTACAATACATTTATTTATCATTTGACAAGGAATATACACCATATAAAAATGATAAAACTATTTTTGACTGCTCAGGCATTATGAATTTCATTATTTGGATAAACGTAATAATATATCATCTATTGGATATATCTCATCTCATTACCAGAAGAGTCGGGTCCGGTTAAACCGTCCCCCAAAAATATTAAAAAAAAGTAAATTTACACAGTCAGACAAAGCAAGGGGTTTTACAGAGCCTGGAGTGGGAGACTCCCCTCATATCAGCCTCAACCAAAGATGCATAAAAATCCAGAGCTCGGAAGGACCACATGGTAGTCATCTTCATGATTTCCCTCTTGGACAAGGCATCAGCCACTTGATTAGCCTCCCGCATGAGTGATTACCAGGTTGAGATGTTCTACCTGATTAAGACATTTGATCCATTGAGGTATAAGTCTCCATGGAACTTCCCAAGTTCTCATTTTGAGAGCATGCACCGCAAGTTCGGAGTCAGATTCAATCCATAATATGTTCCAGTTATGAAAGACAGCATGCTTCATGGAATAAATAATGGCCCACAATTATGCTTCATAAGCAACTCTCGTCCTAATAAAATGATGAAAGCAGCCCTTGACGAAACCACGATGCATGCGGTAGACACCCCCATAGCCCAATCTACCTGGAACTCCATATGTGGCTCCATCAACATTAACCTTAACACATGGATAAATCGGTGGTATCCAGCGAATATACTTTACCATCAATGGCTTCTTCATTTAACCTGAAATTCCAAGCATCTGAAGTGCAGTTAAATATATGCAGGTATTGTCCATGCAACCATTATTTATCACATTAGAAGCATATATGTCCCGATGAATCAGCACTGCGCTTTCATGAAAGGATGGAGCTTTTTTGTCAAAAAGGAGGCTATTCTGAGCTGTCCATATGGTATGAAAAATAGTCGCTGCAGCAACTAGCAGCATGTTCTGAATCTGCGCACTCCTTCCAGACTTGGAGATGAACACCACCAAGTCTTCCAGCAACCTGTACGAGCAGAGGTCCATGTTTAAGATGTATCCAATGTATTTCTAGATCTTCTGAGCAAAAGGACAGTAGATAAAAAGATGTTGTGCAGTTTCAGATTCATTCAGACACAAATAACAAGTAGACACAATACATTATCTAGCCTTCCTTAATTGATCGTGCGTTGGAAACTGGTTTCTCCATAGTCTCCAGATAAGAAGAAGCCTGGAGGGCTGGATAAAAGGCACTTTAAATGTGAGAATCCAAGGGGGTGCTTGTGTGGATCCAACAAGCTGCATGTTGTAGAATTATTTTAGATTAAAATGTCCATTCTTGTTGGGCCTCCAGACCAGAGTGTCAATGTCCATGAAAGATTAGGTCTGGATTTCATGCTTGGCCTGAGAAGTGATCATGTTTTCAAGGCCATGATAATGATCTAGAAAATCTGAAATAGATGTGTCCATTAGATGGGGGTGGAATATCTCCAATATATAAGGGGCTATCCAGCCAGGGATTATTGCAATAGTTAAGACCAGATTGTCTACAGACAAGCCATTTAGAGTTCTGAATCACATCATTGAAGGAGTGTCGTAGGGAAGTCCATACCGATGACAACATATAATGATGGTATCCATTAATAAACTTCATTTTGAATCTGTATGAAAGAAAGTCTAGGGATGAGTCGTTGGAGGTTAAGATATTCCATGTGAACTTATTAATAAGTCCCTCATTAAACCGCTGAAGGTCCTTGAATCCAAGAACACCCAACTCAATGGGTTTGATGCGTTCCTTCCAAGAAACACTGATCAACTTCCTTTCATTAATAGAGCATGTCCAGATAAAATTCCTCATCATGCATTGGAGTTCTTTGAGCATATTTTTTATCCATTTATAAATGGAAAAGGAGTAGAAAAACTTTGATGTAATCACCGAATTAATGAGGCACACCCTTCCAGCTTGAGACAGGGATTTACCCTTCCATTTAGCCATCTAATTCATAATACCAGATGAAATTCCATCAAGGTAGTGCCTGCATATCCTACCACAAAAGATTAGAACTCCAAGATAAATAAATGGTAGGGATCCTTTTCTTACTCCGAGAAATCTGGTGACCCTGTTTTGTTTTCCAGCAGTGATCCCATCACCAAAAACAATGAAGGATTTATTCAAATTTATATGTTTTCCATCAACAGTCTCGTAGTGTGAGAATAAGTCTTTGATCATAGATATGTACTTTCTTGCGGCTTCCCCAAAAATCAGAATATCATTAGCATATAATAAATGAGATGGGACAAGGTTGTCCCTCCCAGCCCTTATCTGTCTGAAAATACCAATTTGAGATAGCTCATTAATACATCTACTCATGTATTCTTCAGCAATAGAAAAAATCATCCCAAAAAGCAGATCACCTTGTCACACTCCTCGTGTGCAGTGAAAATAACTCTTGGGAGATCCATTAATTAAAATGGACAGCCTTGCAGATGTAAGGATACTTCTGAAAAGGTTGATAAAACCATTCGAGAAACCAAATCTCCTGAGTATATCAAAGAGAAATCTCCACTTAAGGGTATCAAAGGCCTTGGAGATGTTAATTTTAAGGGCAAAGTTTCCACGTGTTGCTTTCTTTTTCATCAGATTGATGCTCTCTGATGCAGTGAAAAGACAGTTCTGAATGTTTCTGCTAGGTATGAAGCCATACTAATTATGAGAGATGTGCTCCTTGATTAATCCCCCCAATATATTCATCAATATTTTACTAATGATTTTTGGTGTGGTGTTTCCAATCTCAACTGGTTCGAAATCTTTCACATCAATTGCATTCTCCTTCTTAGGAATCAAGGCAATGAAATTAGAGTTAAAGTCATAAGGCATATAACTCTGAACAAAAAATCCCTTATTGCACTAACCAGATCATTTTACAAAATATCCCAATATAACATAAATAACTTTTTGGTGAAGCCATCCGGTCCAGCTGTACTGTCCATGTTGAGAGAAACAATGGCCTCCTTTATTTCTTCTTTTGAGGGAACCCTTGTGAGAGCAAGGTTTTGATGTTCCTTAATACAAGGGGAAATGTTATCAATCATATCCTTAGTGTTGTCCATGCCATCATCAGAGTATAGCCCAGTGAAATATTTCACAACTTCATTTGAAATCTCACTTTCAGAGGTGTAGAGGCAACCCTCAACTTTAATGGCCTTTAGACCTGCCCGGATTATTTTTTCTTTTTGCATCCGATGAAAAAATTTAGAATTCATGTCACCATCTTTCAGCCACCTGACATTCAAGTGATTACACTCCAGCCTTTCTTTGACAATAAAAAGATCATCAAGCCTTACAAGTGAGTGAATTTCCTCATGTGAGGGGATGTCATGGTTCTGATTGATAATTTTGTGATTATCCAATTGATTTTCAGCAACCATGATCTCACTATCAAGCTTAGAAAAAGATTCCTTGCTCCATTTACTTAAGAGTGATTTAACATTCTTAAGTTTAACAGCAAGAGTATACATCGGGATGCCTTGACAATTAATCATCCAAGCCTTAATAATGACTTCCCTGCATCCATGAGTCACAAGCCATCCATTATTAAAACCAAAGGGAAGAGGGCCAGACCTGACATAATGCAAGGACATATCAATCGCAATGGGGTTGTGATCCGAGTGATACTTTGGTAAAGTGTATCCAGAAATTCCAAAATCATCACCCTCATCACCAATATGAACAAATCATCTGTCAAGTTTACTTGATTGTCTTCCATGCATAGTATACTAGCTTCAGGTGAAATCAGCACCTGCAATTGAAATTTCAGCAAGATGACATTAGTCAATGAAAGATGAGAAGTCCAAGGAGGCCACCCTATTGAAATTCAGACTAGTTTTCTCTTCTGGTCTCAAAATAGTGTTGAAGTCTCCCATAATCACCCATTTATTGAAGGTATTTCTAGCAAAGGTTTCAATCTCACTCCAAATCTCCCTTATTCATGTATAGGATAGGGAAGCATAAACAAAGGTGGCTTCAAAACTATGACCTTGACAGGTGCATGAGACCAAGACCCATTGTGGGTTCTTAACAAAGGAGGATAACTGTAAGCTCTCATTCATAAAAACCCAAAGGTGGTCCTTATTGATATCATGAAAATTCTGAGAAATAAAATTATATCCAAGAGAACTCCATTTGAAATCCTTCCACTTGTCAAAAAGTATTTTAGGCTCTGCAATTCCAATCAGCATAGGCTTATAGGCCACAATGTAATGTCTAAGGGCTCTGGCCGTTGGGGTATTCCCAAGCCTTTGAAAATTCCAGAAGAGAATCTTCATTGAAGAAGGGTTTGGATTCTTGTTAGGGGCCTCCTTTCATTGATGAGAGTCCCTGGGCCACTGCCCTTTTTTCCGGTATCCTTTTTCTCTTTATCATCAAAAATTAGATTCACTCCAACATCACTCTTGGATCCAACCTACTCACCTCCATCTGGCTCAGCACAAGGTACAGACTGGCCACCCGAGATGGGGATATCCTGCACATCCTGGAGGCCATCAGCCTCACAAGAGATGCCATCCAGAGGAGCAAATTTGTTGCATGATAACAGGTAACAAGGGTCACTACTCATATGAGATGCCCTTTTTACAACCTTATTTGGATTAGCCTATTTGAAGGGACTCCCCATATCACATCCAGCAGATGCAGAGTCTACTTCCACACTATATGTTGCTTGCTCCTCTTTCCCAAGAGCTCCTTTGTGCTGCTATAGTGCTTGTGTGTCATCCCCTTCTAGGAATCCAGTTCTCTCCAGTCTAGAGACAGGATTCATCACCAGAGGAAGTCCCTCCCCCTGTGATCCTGCATTCATGAAGGTCACTGCCAGAGCAGTGGGCAAGGGCCCCTCAAGAGGGGGCAACATCAGAAGAGACCTAGATATGGGGTTCTACATGGAAACTGAGGCTGCACCATCATCCAGGTGGGTAAGGCCCTCCAATTTATGCGGAGACTGTGCAGGGGAATCATCCCTCACAATGATATACTGCCCCTCATCAGTAAAGTCATGAACATTCACACCAATAAGTTCATCTACCTGTCTCACATAAATAGATGGGAGGCCATCAGAGAAAAGAAAAGAGGAAGACCCACCTCCATAATCCTTCTCCTGGATATTAACACGGTCTGCCCCAGCTTGAGGGGCATCAGATAATGGAGGGTCAGCAGAATCCTGCATCTGTACTACAGGGTCCGTGCCACCTTCAGTAGGGGGAGACTCACTTGAGGGTCCATCAATCAATTCAGAAGAGAGAACCTTTTCATTGCCTTTCCTTCTTCTACATAAGGAATCATCATGTCCTTTAACCTTTCATAGAGTATACTACTTATCTCTGTTGCACTCAAAGGAGAGGTGACCAAAGAGTCTGCAGGCCATAATGAATTTTGGCTTTCTCTCATACTATATTTCAAGTTTCATGTTGTCATCCCTTGTGGTGAGCACTACTTCTTCCACTAAAGTACTGGACATATCCACTTCAACCAATACCCTTGCATAGTGACCAAATTGCGGGTTGTCTATTTGTTTATCCAGCCAAATGGGGGTTCCAACTGAAGAGGCAATATCCCATAGAATCTGTGGATGCCAATACAGCCAATTCAAGCGATAGATACGAATCCATAGCTGCACATGATAATTACTTACATTATTAGGATCAAAACTCACAACCCATTCCTGAATACGTAAAAACCCTGGCTTCAGAGAGAGGGGTCCAAAGCTCCAGGCCTTGAGCTTCAACTCATTAGAGGGGAAGATTATATGATAATATCCCCTTCCCATTTCCATCATTCGCCAATCCTCAAAGCCCCATATCCCCATGATCTTATTGGTAAGCTCATTAAACTTCCACAATTTTTCACCTTTAGGAACAAGAACCCGCGCAATTATGGAATACCTACAAAGCCTCACCCGCTCTTCAACGGCCTCTTGGTTGGACGAAACATGCGCAACCCTTCCCTTTTTGATGATTCTCCCAGGTGGCGGCGTGCCAAAATCTGAGAAGGAAGAATCAGATTTCACCACCTCCACAAAAATTTTCTTCGGATCAACAGCAGCATTTAGGGTTACTGCTGATTTAGACTTTGCAGCAAATTCGAAAAGTTCTTTATGCCCAACATGATCACACAATCTATTTGTGCCCTCTTTGTGCTTCCTACCAGAATCTTCAACAATGGGGTTGCTCGCCTCCTTGCTCCCCGCTTGCTCTGCCATCCCTCAATCTCTCATCTCATTATCGCAACAACCAGTGCACAATACAACATTTCAATCTTGGAAATCCTTAGATAGTGTCTTCTAGAAAACATATTCAACTCAAAATAAATGATGAAAATTTTGACAGATTCCCTATAAATCTAGCTCAGATAGACTACCTGTAGATGCAATCAAATAAATTCTGAAATATTAAAATAATTTATAATATCAATATGATTTATGTCCCCCATTTTGTAATCCTAGTTAACTTGTTGATTTCTTGTTCATTTTTCATTAATAGGATACATGATCAGGAATACATTGGTTGCCACATCCTTTTCAATGTCATATACTATGACTACATGTATAAGAGTTATTTAGTACAACTCAATCCAACTATCCCAAAAAAATCCCCATATGAGTATAAAATGAAATCCATTATATCACCCTGATACTAATCCATAACATCCTAACATACCATTGTGTGAACTCCCTATTCCCTCATCTAATAGGCCTGGGCTTAGTGTCCAGTGTTGAGGTATCTCAATGATCATGAGAGGCATTAACTCTAGACAAATTGTCACTTAAAATCATAAAAAAACATCATTAATGACATGTATCAAACATAAACTAAATAATATAACTAATACGATACAGTATATGAATATATAATTGAAACTCCATGTACAACATCAAAAGGTACATATGAATCACTATGTGAAATCATCACATGTCGAATAGAATCCTTCCAAAAATACAAATGACATGAGAGTTGTCATTATATTTATATATCTACTCCACTAGTTATCCATATAAACCATTTATCTATAGTCTCTATGAAGATCCATCCTCATAATTAATGTATCTTCATGTAACAAAGATGAACAATGCATAACTCCACATGCATGGGTGAATATAAAAATACTTGGTATGGTTTTCCCATGTAGTGAGAAACCATGACTATCCAACATCTATATGAATCTAAAAAATTAATATGTAGATAATCCAACACCACTTGACATCATCAAAAGACATAACTAGCCTCAATCCTAATCAATCTACCTATGGATCACTTTCATCACTCTCACTAAACAAAAAAGATTCATGGAAAGGAATTGCTATCAGATCAGATATCCTATCATGGTTTCTCTATGTGATAATTCACACTATATGTGTTGATCATGTGTTACTAGAGAAAATAAACATTTAAAACTATCTCAAATGTATTGTAGTAAATACACATATCTATTAAACATTAAATTATTTATGGAAATACACATCTAAATATAGAAGAATCACACATCATCAATGATAGTATCATATACCTATTTAGACGTCAGATGAAATTCAAAACTCTCATTGTAATGTTATATACTGAAATACTGGAGGAAATATGAATAGACTAGTATATTGTTTTATATTAGGTACTATCAATCCAAGAGTAGTGTTTAAGGTTTATAGATATTATCTTTTGAAACATTATCCACCTTAACTAGAGTTCTAGATGAAGAGGAATGTCATTACTTGTGTGAATTAATTCCCATCAAATTTTTGTATTATTTATGTCATAGGAATCACTCATATCTAACAATATAATCCATAGGGTTCACACATCGGTGATACTAGAGGAATTTCCCATATCCATTGATCATTTACTAGAGGAATTTCTCATATCCATTGATTGTGTGATAAAGGTAAAGTATTAACTATCTCACATATCACTAGTTAGGGTGAATGGAAAGATGATCTATCATGGTATCTTCTCTCTATAATTATCCATTCACAAATGATGGTAACATATCTCAAAATAATTAGTAAAAACAACAATCATGTTAATAAAAATTAGGGATCCTCTTATCATTTATATAATACATTTTGTGTAGTAAAATAGCTATTATGTCATCCTCAATGGATTTTCACTTTCTAAACCCATAATAAATAAAATTAACTCAATAATAGAAAAAGTTCATTTTTTGAATTATTCATCTAACTATATCATCAATCTATTTTTATCACATTCCTCATTTAATTCGTGTTTAGGGTATCATAGGTAACCCCAGTTACATCCAATACATTCCTTAGTCAAAAAAAATATTTGTAAATATTTATCACAAAGATTATAGAGAATTAATATAACCTAGATCACTTCATCATTAATGTTGAACTCTGTTTTTATTATTATGGGTATTTTCGAGTCCCACATCGGAATACCCCTTTATGTATTCCGTATTTTCAATCTATAAATGAAGGAATCCCCCTCACCTTGAGGTATGGAGATTATCGCTTCTACATGGTATTAGAGGGAACCTATTCCCAAGCCCTCCCTCCTTTAGATATTTTTTTCCTCCCGGTTATTCCCTAAGTAGCAGCCCTTCTCTTGGGTCTGCCCTACACAGCCACCCCCCTCCCCTCCTGCGGGTCTTCCCTACGTGGCCACCCCCCTCCTACGGGTCTGCCCTACGCGGCCACCCCGGCTCTACTCTATGAGGCACCTACTCTGCCTAGCCTCCCCTGTTGTGCGGCCCTCCCGGCATCCCAATCCCGACCTATCATTGCGTGCAACGGTCTACCTCTTCCCTGATGCTCCTTGCGCGCGAAGACCAGCCCCGCACAGACGTTGTCGCCCAACGCCACCCATCTCAATCCCACTGTCGTTGCCCAGTCCTGACACTGTTGTCATCGTCGTCTGGCATGATCGGCCTGCGGCCCGCCTCTTCGTGCTGCTCCCTAGCGGCTTCTCCCATCAACCCACCCTTCAAGGTGCTCCCTGTCGGCCTCATCCAAGCACTTTCCCGGTGACTCCCGTCCCTCCCGTGGCTCCCTCAACCCGCTACACCTCCCTCCAGGTGACCCCCCCCCAACCTATAATGCCTTTATCCTTGAGAAACTGATGAAGGGGAGTTAGAGTACTGATCCATGGCCATCTTCACTACAAAGATCATTTGGATTCGAAGTCTCCTCCAGGAGATTGGATTTCCTCCGTAAAAATCTGCTCATATCTGGTGTGACAATCAGGTAGCCACCAAGATTGCTTCGAATCTCGTCTTCCATGAATGCAAGAAGCATATTTAGGTGGAATTCCACTTTCTTCGCCACCACCTGGAGCATGATCATGTCAGCTTTAGCCACATCTCGACGGTGAACCATCTTGCTGACATCTTCACCAAAGGCCTCCCAGGATCTCATCTTGCCTCTCTCAGTTCCAAGCTAGGCATCCACAGCATATGTGACCCAGCTTGAGGGGGAGTGTGTCTGGTCTTTCCTTGATGTTATATTTCTTTTGTGGGACTCGTGTTCCAAGATGGGAATTTCCAACTTTAGGGGGAGTGTTGAACCCTATTTTTATTATTCTGGGTATTTCTGAGTCCCACATCAGAATACCCCTTTATGTATTCTGTATTTTCAATCTATAAAAAAATTCCTCCACCTCACCTTGAGGTATGGATATTACCACTTCTATAATTAAATTTTGACTTTAAAAGTATTCCATTTCCAAATATTTTTAATTATGGTGTTCTTAATTGTAATATTCCATCTAAAACAACCTATAGATTTACAAGACCCTATATTCTGAGAAAATTTTAATTTTAAGTTTCAGAGTTGTTGATGTTTTTATAATTGGGATTCAGATCAAAATTCATAGAGTTGGAACATCTCTAAGAGGTATTTTTCAAGGATTAATATGGTTTGGGTGATAGTGGGTGATCATAGATATGAAGTACGCAATGATCCAATGGGTCACACCATATTAAATCCTTTAATATGAGTTTCATTTCATCCCCCTTAGGTTACACCACAATCAGGGGTAAAAGGGTCTTTTAGGTGAGTTTGTTAATTTTTTAGGGGGGAGGTTATGGACCCTTCTTGTGGGTCTGTATAATGGTTATATAAGTAGTATTAAGGGGTGATAAGGGGGAGAGATAATATTGTTTTTTTTTTTGCCACAAGGATTGGGAATCAGCAATTTCTTGGGCCGGAGCTCCCTGGGGGACTCTCAATTGCTTTATCTATTTTTCTTCCCTATCTTCATCCTCATCTTCAGTATGTAATTTTTGTTTCTATATACAAGTTTAATATGTCTCTATCATTGGTCTAAACAATCGGATATCCTCTTGAGGGGAAAGAGCACTGCCAAAAGTGATTGCATCACGACTTGATGAAGTAGACCATCAATTCAAGAGTATCAATGTTATGATCTCATCAATCCAACTGTAAAGGGAGTGAGATGAATTCCAAGAAGATCTCACATGTCTGGAGTGATTTATTGAGAATATGTCACTGCATCAGGAGGCAACTCTACCTTTTCATATGTTTGATATTCTTGTGGCTCAATCTGTGATGCCTGGAAGGATTTTTGGTGCTATTGTTGTCAGAGAAAGGGAACGGGGGTGAGACAAAGCAGCACTGTACAATCTAGAGAAGGAGAAGAACACAAATTTGGTGACAAAAATTGTTGGAAACATCCCATTAAAGTTAACTATACACTATATTCAAAAGGAAGGTGATCGTCCGACTCAGGATATGATAGAGACTGGCATGTGTTCGGTTGGAGGATGGGAAAAGACAACACCCAAGAGGCATGATAATAGGTCATTGAATTTGGTAGTCCTAGAAATGTTTTCAATGGAAAATAAGTTTAAAATCATGAAAGATAAGACAATGGTGTGGGTGGGGATTTCACAATAGCCTAATTCCAGACTACTGGTACAAAAAGAAGATAACTTATAAGTGAGTACATGTTCTTTGTTGACCATATTTCCTGAAGAGATGAAGGCTCAAGAGAAATCCTAGAAATCTAAATTCAGTTTAAGGTGATGAATGGAAAAAAATGTATCTACAGGATAACATTCACCCATTATAGGAGGTGACCCCTATACCGGATAAATTTTCAACTAGGATGGTGATTGTGACTAGAGGAATTTCAAATTCTATGTTAGTTGTTTGATGAATTGTGTCACCGGTGTTTTTTAGACATGTTCCAAAAGGTAGGAACATTCAAACTGAGGGTTCAGAGCTGAGGGGGTAGATAGCCTCCCCACCAAGTCGGACAATCACAGTGGGGGAGGACAAGAAGGAACAAAAAATAGGGAGAAACACCTGGGAGGTGTCTTGGGGTGTATATGAAGTGCCACTTGAAAAAACAAATAGTATTGTTTCAGAGTCACTTCATGGTGATATCTCTAACCATCAGAAGGATATAACCTTGAATTGGTTCCGAAAATGAAAATTCATTATGCTTGCGGCCTCAGATGTTACATCTTGTGGGGTGGATATCACCAAGGTTTAATTATTCACTATGAGCTTTCCAATGATCCAGTGACATTTTTTCATCACTTTGGATGCACAGGTCATACAGGAAAAGTAGGCACTACAATGCTAATTTTCTCTAAGATCCAAAAGAAGACTGTTAAATTTATGGATTATGATGTTTATTACGAGTTTGATTTCATTAGTGCTCTAGGTGTTCAAGATGTTCTGAATTCATCTGAAAATCAATTCATTGTGACTCTTAATGCAATTTACCTTTAGTCTGTATAGCCTTTCATCTCAACTATGTAGAAAATGACTAAAGAACATGGAGTCAATTTTCTTATTGTAATTTTAACATAGTTGAGTGGTTTCTCCTAGCCACCTTTGACACATTCTCTTGGTAGGCATGAGTAGGGATGGGTGTGACTAACATGTGATTTGGTAGCCTATTTTTAGCCCTGAAGTTCTACTGGTGTAGCTGATGAATGCTAGCTAGCGTTTATGGATTGGTTTTTGACTTTGGGAGATGTTTTTGTTGGGGCAAGGGAACTTCCAGGGAGACAAATGCTGCAACCACCTAACCTTAGCTATTGTTCTCTAGATACACCTGAATTTAGCATGCAGAATAAATTGAACCATTTTAAGGGGGACATGACAACATCTAAAGTTTCATGAGATATCTGGACGCTCCCTTACCTTGATGTCCAAGTTCCTGCATAATACTTAGAAATATGGAATAGGAATCACTCCTAGTGTAGATGCAACATGTTGGAACCCCTTAAACATGTTGAAGAGAACAAAAACAAGTCAAGTGAAATAGAGCACTCAACATTGGTGTCATATAGTGGACTTATTATGATATGGGGATCTGTAGAGTATGGGTAGTTTGGTATGAGAATCTTGGATTTAGTTCTGGAATTGAATATTTTTCAAAGTTTACCTTCACATATTTGTAAAGGACAAAACTCTCGGCCTTGGAAGGCCCTTTTACATTTCTTTTTTCAAAAAAAAATCTACAGGGGAAGTGACATTTACCAACCGTAATAAGTTTTATTGCCTCGGTCCTAAGGACAAGACTTCTTTTCAAGGAGGTTCAAGTGATAAATATCTTACCATTTATGGAAATCCTAGAAACAGAAATTACATGTTGAAGAGAAGTATGAAGAAGGGGAATAAAAATAGATAAATCAATCGAGAGTCCCCTAGGGAACTCCCATCCAAGTAATTGTCAATTCCCAATCCCTGTGGAAGAACAAACAATATTCTCCCTCCCCCCTTATCACACCCTCATTGTTGCTTATATAACCATTATCCATCCCTACAAGCGAGGACCATAACCTTCCCCCTAACAAATTAACAAACTCACCTAAAAGTGCCTTTTACCAATTATCATAATATTCCATTCAACTGGATAGCTGGTCTCTATCACTTCACAGCCACTTGAAAATAGTCTTGTCTTCAAGAATGAAGATGGGTGGTCTTTCTATGTAGGCAACCCAAGCAATCTCCAGATAATCCTTGCTAATTTTGTGCTTTGGGGAGAACCGAACAACACTGCTTCTATAAGATCAAGATATTGTGATCTAGTATAAGTTGTCCTTACTGCATATACACACCACAAAATCTACCATATATTTCATCCTCCGTAATCGATCAATGTTGGATAGATCAAGTTGAGGTTTTCTCCTTTTATAATGATACCCCCCCCCCTTCCATTAGAAAGGCCCCATGTTTTCTATAGTGAACTGGGTCGCAAGTATGGATGGCACCGCCCAGATTCTTGTGTGGAAAAAATGTATGGCCCTCAAAAAAACTAGGAGGTTTTCCTGTCATTGCGAGCATGACCTTTGCAGTAGGTGGTAACACAACAAGATCCCATTTTTGTGTTGACTCGGTCCACAACATCTTGTGGTCCGGTATTAAGGTCATGGAAGTATCCTTCTCCATGTGTGGAAACTCTACCATATATTGGTCAGAGGTAATGTATTCATGATTTTTGGTCATCCCTATGCTCTAGCTCTACATTTCATGGTCAGTAGGCCCCCCTGAGTGTGACAGGTATAGTTGTGGTACCATCAATAGAAACTCAAACGTAGTTTCGGGGGCTTCCCAAATGGAGCTTCTAAAATCCTCAAGGAGAACTTCTTTGAGTTTCACCCAGGTGGAACATGGTTATAGGTCTTTTGTCTAGTAAAAACCAAAGTTCATACATACCTGAAATGCATAGTCATTCTATCATCACCTTTATCTTATCTAGAATTTAACAACTCGAGAAATAATCCTCAACTCACAAGATCCAAGTCTCTATATGTGTGGCAGAAAATTCTGGAAAAAACTCTTCCTGAAAGTATATTTACCAATGTCTGGTCACCTGAGCTAGTGAATCCCAAAGTTCTTTCATGTGAGTCTCTATAGCAGGCATCCCTCCAAGTTTGAACATCATTGCATTCCCTAGGTATATGAGTATCCTTAGGTAGGGATCAGGTAGTGTGTGGCTTGAGATTCCCCTATTGGTCAGTCCTATAGTGTTTTTTTTCTTCAAAAAAATAACATGTAGAGTGGGTCACCCATGCGAGCTTACCTAGTAGAGCACCTTGACACGAGCTGGAGTGCGTCACTTGGATGAGCAAATTCCAGTAGTGTGCAAAGTCATGAAACAGGAGTTGATAGGGCACGCGCAAGAGGAAATGATCTGGTGGCAACTGAATTTGAATTAGAGTTTTCACGGAGTGATAGGATGATGGATACAGGGGTTGCGTGGCACATCTGGAGTTGAGAAATGATGATAATCTGATAGTTCACCTCCTTTGATCAATGATTCGCAACACCGAAAATATTCGAGACACCCCACCCATGTGATCGTACCTGACAGACTACTTCACCCCAGTGATCGCAACCAGTTGTGCACCCCTTCACATGGAAGTAACCAAGCGGTGCGCATCCTAGATAACACATTCCGATTGATTGTGTTGCTACTGAATGTGAGCCATAAGTGCGTGTTTCCTCTAAGCGATGTCCTAGTGGTGTGTGCCTCATCCAACCAAGTTGAGAATTGAATGTACCTCTTCTGATGTGAAGTGGGTGAGGGCGCCTCCTCGGAAAAGTGGGGAAGAAGGATGGAAAGCAATAGAAGTTGGTGGTGCACATTGTGTCTGAAGGAGATCCAGTAGTTCGTGCCTCCATAGAATGAAAACTAACAATGCATGCGGGAATGGAAGGTTAGACCAATTAATAGGACCTATACTCCAACCGCCACCTTCAAGAGTTAAACTGCCACCTTTGAGAGGTAAAATTTGTATAAAATATGAAGGTAGGATATAACATAAATATAGAGAATAAGAATAAGAAGAAGAATAGGAAGAAGAAGGGTACTCTGAAGGTGTTTCTGCTCTCCCACCCAAGATTTCCAACTGAGCAAGAAACAAACTAATCACCCCCCCCCCATTCTCTCTAAGTGGTATTTTTTAAGGATTCATATGGTTTGGGTGGTAATAGGTGGTCAGAGATACGAAGTGCACCATGATCCAATGGGTCACACCATAGTAATTCCCTGAATGAGGGGAATTGCATTGTGTCCCCCTTGGGTCACACCACAATCAGAATGTATCCCATTATTTGAAAAAGGTATAGAATCCCCTTTTCCTGGATGACCCCTCTCATGATTTAGTGGGTAAATGGTTCAAGGGAGGGCCATTCAACAGGAACCTCCCATCCTTCCTCCAAAGGATCCCCCATGATGGGGGTTCAAAAAAAAATTGTCATCGCATAATTTTGGAGGTATGAATTATTCCTTCTCCATTCATTATTATTCATATTGAATTATCACATATTTACTACAATTTGGATTGCAGTTTGAAGATGATTCAATTGAATCATGGTGGAATCATCCCAATATATAGGGGTTTCATCTTTGGTGAAAAGATGATATCCCAAGAATATGAACACGTGATTTATTTTTCTATTTTGGTTAAGGTATATTGCCTACTAAATTTATTTGTGAAATTCAATTTAAATAGAATAAATGGGTTATTTTTTATGTGTAATACATGAGACGCTATTATAGTAGGTAAACACCATATCCTAAAATAACACACAATGTGCACTCTAAAGAGTCTTTATTCAAAAAATTATTTAAATTTAATATTTTAAAATTTTAAATTGAACAAATTAAAATAATTTTTGAATTCATCATATCAAAATTATCTTAGTATGATTTTTTTAGCTTCTTCTTAAAACATTAGGCTTTTTTAAAAAAAAATACAGTTATCATGAAACATGTAATTTGTATGGCACTATCATTATATACGAATGACCTAGAAGTTTAAAAAATATTTTAAGTAGTAAAATATTATTTTAAGGGTTAAAAATATTAATTTTAAAATATTATTTGAAATTATAAATAATATGTCATACATTTTTAGAATTAATTAAAATATTACTTTAATAAAAAAACTCTTTTCGGTATTTTTTTAAATCATGTATTTTAAAGGGAGATTTAGTTTTTAATTTCCTTTAAATCATCATACATGATATTTTTTTATAATAAATCAATTTATTTTATTAAAATCATTATCTAAGATAATTTTATCTTATATATAAATTTAATACTTAAAAGCATTAATTTCTCTAGCAGTTTCTACACAACCAAGTATACTTATATTAAAATTAAAATTTCACAGCATTAGAAATTTTATCAAATAAAATGATTTTAAAATATCAAATCAGATGGATAAAATTAGTTAAAAGGTATAATATTAATCATTATCATTAAAATTTATTACTAAGAATAGAAATTAATTGTTGAGGTAATAGTAAATTATCATAAAAGGTAAAAGTTAAAATAAAGACCTAAAATACTCAAAGTTTCTTCAGGAATGAGTGGTTGAGGTGTGATTCATCCCACATTCTCTATCCCCTCTTATTTTACATTTTTTGTTCATTTACCCTTTAATAGTGACCTCGCATTATTGAAAATGTATGGGTTACTCCCAAAACTACCCTTCTCATCACTTATAAAAGAATAACATCTCCACCTCTTCAAGAATCCTCTGACATTAAAATTTCACCTTGAAACTCTACTTCACTTCCCCTCCTTGAACCATCTCCAACATTAAAAATATTATGGTTAACATTTTTAGGATAAGGCCTTCATTTCCTAGGAGAATTCCAAGGAAAATTCAAGTCCCCGACGTGAATATTTTCAACTAATGATCTTTTATTTTAAATTGTCTTCTTTCAAATTCAATCTATACACACTAATATAATGATATTAGTATCAGTTATATAATTTAATATTACCATATGATAGTTATTATCATTATCTATTCATTTATTCCATCCTTTAAGAAAAATGAAATTTGCATTCGTGCGTACGTGTGGACTACCTCCACCACGAGCAATGCAATTCATTTTTCATCACCACCAATCATTGATGGTTCCAAGAATGTATTTAATGAGGTAATATAATTTTTATGATATCATTATGGTTCTTTTATTAAAAAATATAGAACAAGTTAATAATATGATCAATAAACAATCATCATTAATACAATCATTTAAAATAAGCATGGTAAGCGGAAAATATCTTATTCAAATTATCCAATATTTTCATATCCATTACTTCTTCATATAATTACTTTATAAATATGATATATAAAAATAATTAACATTATATAAGACCATTATGATTCTTGTATAATGATATGAAAAATAAACACCTCATAATATTTCATTTAATTAGGTTTTGTTCATGTTAGGGTCGATTAACCACCTACATGAAAAATACTATAAATTTATATAATAAATGAATTTGGGAACATAATTATTCGTATAATGTAATATAAATCTTTAAGTGGTTTTTTTTTCTAATTTGGATATTTTATATCAATATTTAATTAATCAGTTAAGAAAACACCCTTCAATCGTCAAGAATCACTGAAACGTGCTTGTTATTGATTTCACCATCAAAAATAAAGAATAAAACACTCATGAATGGAATTGTAAACATCATAAAGTATTATAAATCATACCTAAAATTAACTTTAATGACCTATTATTGATGAAATTAAGATAAATAATGAATAAGGATACTGCTATTATGAAACTAATACAAACAATCAAAACTTTAAACACATGTTAAGGAAAATCAAACAAATTCATTAGAGACTGACTATTTATGAAGAGTGTGAATGAAAAAGTATATGATTAAGGTTTTTAATTAAGTTCTTAATATATCAATGTTTTTTATATTGGAGGTTAATGATTGTTTGTTGAATTCATGACAAGTGGTAACAATTTTCCATCTTAAATTCCTCTCTTTGAGACATTTTTTATATTATTCACCTAATTTAAATTACATGTTATATATACTATATATTAGAGATGTTATATCATGAAATTAATTTAATCATTGTATGTGAAGATCAATTTTAAGAACTCTCTTTATAGAGGTTTTGATTGAATTACTACCCAATCCATAAGTGGGGTTTTCCATCTCAATTTTTATTTTTTGGGTATCATGTTATATTCACTACCTATTTCCTTTTGTGTGGGGAATTAATTTTTATGAGATACTTTTTACCATGTTATTCATGAAATTAAAGGTATTTAAAATTCTAAATTTCTAACCCTCCCTCGTATTCTTTTAATTCAATATAATGAAAAACTGTTTTAATACTCGATTTTTTCAATTTTGAAATAACTATTATATATTTTGAAAAGGTTAAAATGTGTGCAGTTTCCTAGAAAATACATCCCCGTCTAGATATAGGAATGTTTATGCATCTATGTCATAGATGCATCTGGGGTTATCACCCTGAAAAGGGTTGGTTGAGAATTGACTTAATCACCACTCTACTACATGATGAATGGTCATAATAATACACACCTGGAAAGATACCTTCAGGGGATATTTTTTTAGAATATTTACACTATATTTATGAACCATGATAATAAATTTTCCATACCATTTCCTCGGTATACTAATTAAAACTATTGAATGTAATTACTATCTTCCAAGAATAACACAACACATTGAAAGTTCCCTCACCCCAACATTTCATTGATAAGGGAACTACAATTTACTGTGATGACACCCAAAATTTTCAAAGTTGATTAAGGGATATTATCCTTGACATCCAAAATATTCTATTGAATAGGGAATTATTTTCTCTTTATTTATCAATATATAGATATCCATGTTTTTATTCAAAAAAAATTCTTTATGGAATGATATGAAAGGTCTTGATGACTCTTTTGGTGAATGCATTGGACTTAATCAGGTGATGGGTGGGGGATGAAATTATATATCCCCTTAATGCATCAACAGGTCGCATGTGACAAAACAGGTTGGGTTTTGTTGTATACCTCTTCCCATAATAGAATAGTGTAATGGAACAAGACCATGATAGCATGTTTTGATGTCTAACATTATGCATTCCATCAGAATAAGATAAATGGTTATTGTTATCTATGTTTTCATTTATTTTCATGGATATAACATGCCCTTAGTTTTATTTTATTATGGTTTCATTTTGTTCATTTATTCTTGTCGTATCCATTTTTATGTTATAGAAGCTTTAATTGTATGTTACTCCTTATTGAGAGTCTAAGATCACCCTTAATTGTTTTTATTTCCCCAAAAAACATAGAGGATAACTATGTGTAATTTTCAAGGATATGATAAAAGGGATAATCAAGTTCTCATAATGTGTACATGATGTATATTTGTTATCAAATTTTATATATGTATGTATCTACTCCTCCAAGAATACTAGATTATTGGATACTTTTTGAAATCTTGTATTTTGTACCAATAATTTAATATAACTTTTGGGTCTAGTTTTGAGTTTTGGTTGTTACAGTTAGAATAAAATGAAGTTTAGTACTATCCTTCAGGAGTAGATTTGGAGAAACCTAGTTGGATAGCACAATAACTATGAAAAATACTCGATATTTCTATGGAACACTATATAATACTTAATAGTAATTGTATTTTACAATTAAATATCAAGAGTTAATTATGTGTATGAAATTATAAAATATTGTAGAATAATAGGAGGAATGGGAACTATATCAATACCCATAGTCATTATTGGGATATTCCCCCTTAACAAGTTAATGAAGTTGGAGTTGTGTGTAATCATTTGTAATCATATTAGGGAAGTTACCCAAGTTATGAAAAGTAATCTCTCCCACATTTAGTAACATGCTGGTCCACATCATGGTTTAACTATATTGAACTTCTTTATACAAAAAAAATCCTCCATCATTCAGTGTAACTACTACTCCATTGGTAGTTGATCAATGGATCAAGTCCCTAGAGAATATCTTTCTCACTTTTGGAATTAGTGAAAAGGGAAAAGGTCATCATGGGAGTATATTTTATGATGGGAGAGACATTATCTCCCGAGTTTTTTCTACATTGACCTTTATAAGTCCTTTAAAATGAGATTTTATGAGTATAGTAAGATCAAGAATGAATTATTGATAAGGAAGTTATCCTAATAATATATGATGATACCATGGTACAAAATTTCATTGAGGGTTTTTCAAAAGAATTACCCGGCTATCAACCATAGCGTGATGCTAAGTTCTATATCGAACTCACTCATGATGCAAGGTCTATATCTAAAACTATATATAGAATAGAACCAGTGGAGTTGGAGTTGGATTTGGAGTTGGTAGAGTTGAAGAAACAACTATAGGAATTGTTTAAAGAAGGATTTATATACCTTAGTGTTTCATAATGGGGAGCCCCTATTTTTCTCATGAAAATGAAGGATGTTTCTATGAGACTGTGTATCGATTATAGGAATATTATCTCATTACCATAAATAATAAGTATCTTTTACCAAAAATTGACGAATTATTTTATCAAATTCATAGAGCCTAATAATTTTCAAATACTTATCTTCACTCTAGTTATCATCATCTAAGGGTGAAAAAGGATGATATACCGAATAAAGAATTTCAAACAAGATATGGAGCTTATGAGTATTTAAAAATGGATTTTAGATTGACTAATGAACCTTTTGTCTTTATAGATCTAATGAATAAAGTATTCAATTATTATCTTCATAACATTGTGATTGTGTTCATTGATAATATCTTGATATACTCTGAGTGCTATAAAGAGCATGAGATTCATCTATAAATAATTCTAGAGACCCAAATAAAAAAGATATGTATAAGAAATGTAGTAAGTGTAATTGAAGGCTCAATGAAGTTTATTTTCATAGCCATATTGTCTAAATGGATGGTATATCTATTATCCCCTAAAAGATAAAGGTATTCAAAGAATTTACTACACCAATTAACATAATCGAGATCCAATTTCTCTTAGGCTTAGTAGGTTACTATCGGTGGTTTTTTTAAGATTTTTCCTATTTTCTAAACTATTAACAAAGTTAAATCATTGTGGGGTTAAATTCACATGGTCATGGTAATGTTAGAAAAGTTTTGATGAGATGAAGAGGGTGATAATTAATTCAATGGTATTAATATTACCATTATGTAAGGAAGTATTTTTTAATATATAGTGATGCTTTGAAGAAAAATGAGGTTTTTTCCTTATACATAATGATAGGGTGATTTCATATGCCTCAAGGCAATTGAAAATACATGAACAAAACTATTAAAATCATAACCTTTAGATGGAATATGTAATCATTACTTTGAAAATATGGAGACACTACTTCTATGGAGAAGGATGTCATATATATACATTCTAAAAGAAATTGAAGTATATCTTCTCCTAGAAGGATTTCAACATGAGGAAAAAATATGGTTGGAACTACACAAGGAATATGATTGCTCGATACACTACCACCATTGGAAGTAAAACATGGTGGTTGATGCATTGTGTAGGAGGGACCATGGAGTTCTTACTATGATGAGGATGAACAAGGATCTTATATACGGTGATCTATTAAAGATGGGTATGGTGATTTTTAGGAAAGGGGAGCCATCGTAAATTTTATATGTAATCATTAAATCATCCTAACAATAATTGATAGAGATGTCCCATCTAGATGAAAAGAACTTAAAAAGGGAATATTAAAGCAATAAATGGTGGTAAATTGATAGAAAAATCTATGGAGATGGAGTATTGAAGTTTAAAAATAGGTTGTGTGTTTCATCCATAATAGAGTTGAAGATGGGTCTATTATATGAATCATATATCTCCAAATTCTCTATACACCTTAATATCACAAAGATGTATAGTTATTTAAGATAAAATTTCTGATGCGATGGTATGAAGTGGTAAATTGAAAACTATGTGTCTAGAAACTTAGTATTCTAGCAGGTTACATCTAAAAGATTACATCCTAATAGAAATGTGAATGTTCTGCCTATACCTATTTGGAAGTGGTACAATTTTACTATAGACATTGTCACTAGACTCTCAATGACTAGGAAGAAGGTTTCTATATAGTCCATCATTGATCATCTTATTAAGTATGCTTATTTCATAGAGATGAGAGAAGATCTACCCCTTGAACACCTTGTTTGACTCTATATAAATGAAGTTGTAAGGCTTTATGGGGAACCTCTATCGATTGTATCTGATCATGAACCTCAGTTCAAATTGAAATTTAATAAGAGTCTTTAAATGGATCTCGAAACTGAGAGATACATTTAAGCACCACTTATCATTCCTATATTAATGGATAGTCTGAAAGGACTTTCCATACATCTAAAGACATACTAAGATCAAGTTATCTTGACTTCCATGGTATGTGGGATTAGTATCTACATTTGGTGGATGTTTTATACAATAATTTCTTCCATTAGAGCATCCATATGACACTATATGAAGAATTTTATATGAAGAGGTTTCATACTTCAACCTATTGGGGAGAAGTTGTAGAAAGTAAGTAAGTTGGTCTAGAGCTTATGGAGGATATGATTGTTAATGTATGGACTATTTATGATCATATCAAAGCATCCCAGAGAAAACAAAAGAGTTATCATGATAATTAAAGGAAAGAATTGGAATTTAAAGTTGAGTATCATTTATTATTTAAGGTTTCACCATGCAATAGAGTTATAATACTTTGTAAAAAGGGAATGTTAATCCCTAGGTACATTGGTCCTTTTGATATAATAGAAAGAATTGGAGTTGTAGCTTACTGATTAGCTAACCTTCCTAAAGTACAATATGTATTACATGACTCATTACAAAATAAATATATATCAGATCAAATTCATGTGTTCTAATCTAAGGGAATATATTTAGAGAATAGATTTTTTATAATAAAGAAGTTGTCCAGATTCTTGACATGAGAGAGCAGGTGTTGAAGAATCAAAAAACTCAATTGGTGAAAGTCCATTGGAGAAATCACAAATTAGAAGAGGTAACCTGGGTGCCTAAAAATATATGAGGAAGAAATATCCACTTTTATTTAATATCTGATATATATATATATATAACCAAATTTTGAGGATGAAATTATTTAAGGGGGATAATGTAATAACCAAGACAATACTATAGCAGGTAAACAATATATCCTGAACTATCACACAATTCTCACTCTAAAGAACTATTATTCAAGAATTTATATAAAAGTTAAATTTTAGAATCTTAAATAGACAAAATTAACATAATTTTTGTATTCATCATATCAAAGTTATATTATTATTAAATTTTTATCCTTTTCTAAAAAAGTTGAGTTTTAGTAGAAAAATATGGTTTCCAGGAAGCCTGTAATTTGTATAACTTTATTGTTATATAGGAATGGAATAGATGTTTAAAAAATATTTTATATAATAAAATATTAATTTTAGGATAAAAAATATGAATTTTAAAATATTCTTTGAACTTATAAATCCTATATCCAATATTTTTAAAACTAATTGAAATGTTATATTAATAAACAAATGTTTTCAATCATTTATTTTAATAAACTATTTTTAAGGGGGTTTAGTTTTAGATTTTTGTGGCAACCTATTACCATTTTTTTAATAAATCATTTTATGTCATTAAAATTAGTAACCAAGATAATTTTATCTTATATATTAATTTAATGCTTAATAAATTTACTTCTCTAAAAACAATTTTTACGTAATTAAGTGTATTTATTAGGCTTAGTTGTATTATTAGTGAACTTCCTCCCTAAAGAAGATCCAAAATTCCCTTTAGTAGGAACATCCTTAGCCTTCTTGCCAACTTAAAATGCCATGATAGTTTTATCATTGTCCAAACTACCTGGAACATAACCAGAAACCACTATCATATGGTCATCAGAACCCACTGTGGTAGTGCTTTTAGGTGTGCCCTAGTTTCTTCCTTTTCCTTTTTCATCCTCCTTTCATCTAGAAGGAGATAACCTCTCTTGGGAAGATCCATTTTCCTCCCCAATCTCAACAAGAGAAACAACCTCTTGGACACTCTTGGAAGAAGAATCAAGAGGAATATGAGATTGATTTGCTCTCTTCTTTGATTTCATCTGAATATATTTTGAAGTAGATGTGTAGCCTCTACTATCTAAATTAGATTTATAAAATTTCACTTGTGCACCTACACCCACTAAACTTTTCCCTTCACTACCCACTGATCTCATTAACTCCTCCTCCTTTAAATCCAAAGAGACCATTTCAAATTCACTTTCTAAGGTCCAATCCTCAAAAATATTCCACATTTGTGAAAAATCACTCAGAACCGAGCTCAAAATAAATAAACTCATCCATCAATTTAAGAGAACACATACAACCCACCCAATAATAAGGAGTTCATTTTATGGAGTACATTGAATACGAAATTTAAAAGTTTAATCAAAAGCAAGAATACCAAATTCAATTGAAAATGACAATTACCCTCCTAAATTTACACCTATAATTGATTTTCAAAAGTGAAAAAAACAATATTTCATTCATCAAATTAAAAGGATAGAATGAAATGTTTAACTACTAAAGAAATAAACCCTAATCTCAGTAGCATATTTAAGTGTTTTTTTTTCACACGCCAATAGACCCCAGCTGATATTTCCAACATTCCCATCTATAAAATCACTAGAAAAAATAAGGATTTTTTTATAAAAAATAAATAATTTTCTTTTTTAAGTGAAATAAATTTCAAGAGGAATTATTTTAATCTAAAATAATTTTATTACTTGAATATTAAAGGTAAAGGATAGATACCTTAATCTCCATGGCATAGAAATCCCGCCATAGCCCCACATCTTGATCGTATATTGCGACTGCAGAATCAAACAACCTCTGAGCATTCAATGTAGGCTCTAGGTCACCCCTGAGAGAAGCCATGTTCAATTATATCTCTATGAAACTTTTGTATGGTGTAATCCCTGGATGAGGGAAATAAACTTTTGTATGATGCAAACCCTAGATGAGGAAAATAAGGATTCTTATTTATAAAAATAAACTTTTGTATGTTGCAATCCGTATTAATTAAAATCCATGGATGACATATAATGATGAATTACATAGTCACCCATTGATAATCAGGGAACACTTTGGTGACAATGAGTTTGGATGGGTTGGTATGAGTTGAATACATTTTATTTTTATTTATTTTATATCAATAGGTAGAATCCTTATGAAGGTTTTTGGAACAACATAAATGAATTTCAAGGGGAATTGAAAACAAATGAGTATAAGAATGCATTAAATGATAGGTTGGATTCCTAAATTCAGTAGTTTCTTTTTCATATCAATTTATTGTCTTTGTTGAGTAATTATATAAGATAAATAAATAAGGATATTTTATTCAATGGTTAAGACCTACTAAGATGATTAATATTTTTTTTAGTAAAATTACTTCTAGGTGGAGATGGAACCAGGTCGCTGGAGATAGAAAATAACATCAGCAAAAATGAACCAAAATATTCAAAGAATCATTATACAGACCTTGGTAAATGTTGAAAAACCTATTGATATCGAAAACATAAGGTTAATGGTGACCAAATATTATAATTGGGGAATAGAGAATCAAGTATGTCACATCCATTTACACCCAAGGAGCCAGTGGTAATGAAGGAACCCATATGAATTGATTGGAAACCCTAAACTTAGCAACGCCTTTAAGCGTTTTTTACACATGTCAATAGATGCCATCTGGTGGTATAAAAGAGTTCCAAAATTGGTAAACTGGATATACTTTTTTTAATGATTTTCCAAACTTTGACATATATTTTTACACTCCTTATGTGGACATCGACATGGAACATTACCCACCATAAGGATGGTATCATGATTCATTAGCCACCCTAGCATATAAAATCACCCTCCTCGCATAGATAATAACATAGTTTGTTACCCACCATGTGTGGATGATAAGATTTTACATTTTCATTTTCATTATGATCATAACAAAGAATGTCATCCTCCACGTGAGGATGATAGCATGGTATACTACCCTCGTGAGGATTATACCCTAGTACATTACCCTCCTCATAAGGATGACAACATATTATATTACCATCCTTACAAGGAAGATAATACTCATCATTCCCCTTTTTGGATTTCCTATGTGAGGATGTTATCTTTGATATGATCATTCCAAATACATAATTGATATTATCATTACCAACAGTCTTTTAAATTTTGATGTCACTATTAAACCTTATTATAAAATTAAAATTAATCCCAAGGATACATTTATAAGTCAAATTAGATTCCTTTAAATTGGGGATAATCTAATATCCCACCCAGATCCATTTTCCTAGGGTTCACTTGATCCTCATATTCCACCATGGTGAGGGAAACAATATCATTTGACGTTTTCACCTCACCCTGCTTGTCCTCATGGATCACCACCATAGATTTATTAGTCTTGAAGGAATGAACCTTCCCATACTCGTATGAAGACAAACCTCTACCATCAAAAGCTGATTCAAGCATCGCAAAATAATTGGATGTCACCACATTGCTGCTCAATGATTCCATTTCAGGTGTCTTCAAGGGAGCAGATTTTGAAGACTGTGATTTACTGGATATGCCTTTTTGGTCACTTGTAACATTAGAATTGACTGGAGTTTCATTTTCCATTACCTTTAGATTAGGAGTATTGAGGCCCACTACCCTCTGATAGTCCTGGTATGAGTCTTTGATACTCATATCAACTTCCATGGAAGGATTAGGCTATGTTGTATTATTAGTGCACTTCCCTCTAAAACCTATTGACCACTTGCAGCAACAGCTTTTAAAGATACTTCCCTATCCATTGTAGGGGTAGTAAGCCCATCACTTCCACCAGCTGGAATGATCCCTAAAGGATATCCAAAAGTCCCTATTAGTAGGAACATCCTTAGCATTCTTGCCAACTTCAGATGCCATGAAAGGTTTACCATTGTCCAAAAGTCCCTTTACCAGAAACCACTATCACATGGTCATCAGAACCCACTGTGGTAGTTCCCTTAGGTGCGGCCCAGTCCTATCCTTTTCCTTTTGCATCCTCCGTGCAGCTAGAAGGATCCAACCTCCCTTGGGAAGATCAATTTGCCTCCCCAATCTCAATAGGAGCAACAACCTCTTGGACCCTCTTGGAAGAAGACTCAAGAGGAACAAGAGATTGATTTACTCCCTTCTTTTATTTCATCTGAATCTGTTTTGAAGTAGATGTGTAGCCTCTACTAGCTAAATTGGATTTAGAAAATTTCACTTGTGCACCTACACCCACTAACCTTTCCCTTCACTACCCACTAAGCTCATTAACTCCTCTACCTTTAAATCCAAAGAGTCCATTTCAAATTCACTTTCTAAGGTCCAATCATCAACAATCTTCCACAGCTGTGTAAAATCACCTATAACTTATAGCAGCTCAAAATAAATAAACTCATCCATCAATTTAAGAGAACACATACAACCCACCCAATAATCAAGAGTTCATTTTATGAAGTACATTGAATGCAGAATCAAAAGCAAGAATAGCAAATTCAATTGAAAATGAAAAATACCCTCCTAAATTTACAACTAGAACTGATTTTCAAAAGAGAAAAAAACAATATTTCATTCGTCAAATTAAAAGGAGAAAATGAAATGTTTAACTACTAAAGCAAGAAACCCTAAGCACAACATCTTTAAGCATTTTTTGCACACACCAATAGACCCCAACTGATGTTTTCAACGTTCCCATCTGTAAAATCACTAGAAAAAATAAGGTTTTTATTAAAAATAAATAATTTTCATTTTGAAGTAAAATAAATTGCAAGAGGAAGTATTTTAATCTAAAATAATTTTCTTCATTAAAGGTAAAAAATGAGAATACCTTAATCTTCATGGCGTAGAAATCCCACCATAGCCCCACATCTTGATCGTATGTTGCGGCTGCAGAATCAAACAGCTTTTGGGCATTCAACAGACTCTGTGTCACCCCCGAGAGAAGCCACGTTCATTTCCATCTCTATGAAACTTTTGTATGATGTAAGCCCTAGACGAGGAAAATAAACTTTTCTATGCTGCAAGCCCTGGACAAGGAAAATAAGGATTTTTTTTAAAATAAACCTTTGTATACTGCAAGCCACGTTAACTATGCCTGAACCATCGCTGGTGGATGGATTTTGGCCACCCATCCCCTCGGGAACCGCCTCTCGTCACACCACGCCACCACAATGCCAAACGGTGGAAGAAAACTATCAACCTAGTCTCTGGTCTTTTGTAATTGTCGTCACACAATGATCGTGTCTTTGATTCCGTAGTTGAACCCACTAAAACGATCTATTGCACCAAAGATCGATTGTGCAACGATCAATTTTGGGTTATTTTTGAACCCTCGATCAAACGAAACACTAAAGATGGGCGCTTAAAGAACAAGGGGAGAAAATCACAAAATAGAAAAGTGAGCAAACAGACGTCGGCCATTGTTCGAGTTGGCCTCAATCTGTTGACAGAGAAAACGATGAACATTGAAAAAGAGACAAGGATCAACAAAGCAGTATCAATTCCTAATTCTAGGAAGGTAAACATCAACTGCAAATCTAAACATCAATCCACGAATTAATCTGTTAAAGGGATTAAAAACAAACATCCTACCTCAAGATTTGATCGATCGCTGACGAAGAATGATTTTGTATCATTGTCGGTGGAGAGATCTAAGAACTCCTTTGTTGAAGACAATCTTCTTGGCAAACTGATCGACAATCCTCGATCTCATTGACGTTCATCAAGGTTATCCTCCACAGTCCTCTCCAATCATTAGGGTTATGCGACTAACCCTAGGGTTTGGCTATAATTGGGTTTAAATAGAGGAGAAATTAGGTCGCGGTCAATAATAAAAAATAAATAAATTTATTTATTTATTATTCCACGTGTGACTACTCTTAAACCAAACACCTGATGGTCTCTTCGGAGACATCCAATAAAATTGGAATGATACAAAAGAAGATTAGCATGGCCCCTGCGCAAGAATGACACGCAGAAATCAAGAAATAATCCAATTTTTTTGCAGTTGAGTGGTAAAACCCATAATACTGCATCCAAATGACCAGGGTTCGAATCCTGGCAAGCCCCTTGGGGGATTTATGACGCAGACATGACACGGGTAGGCGATGACGCAAGCATGACGCAGGCAGGATGATGCAAGCATGACGCCACACTGGGCATTCGGGCCATGTTCTTGGGCCACTTGACCTTGGGTTTATGAGTTATGTAATGGGTCTCCTTCTACCCAGATAAAAAGTGGTATTTGATTTCATAATAAAAAGAGGTTTCAACCCCAACTGAAACCAAATGCCCGACGTGTACATAGGTAATGTCATGCATAAGGTAAAACCTGCATTTCAAATTTAATCGCGGTCTCGAATTTCTCATCCAGAACACCATTTAAGAGATATTATATTATTTTAGAAAAAGTGTGCACGGATGATATACTATATTTATTATTTTTATTATATCAACACTGAGGGAATCTCCTATTGACTCTGCACCTGACTCCAAAAATATTTTTTAAAATATTTCAAAATTTTACAATGCAAAAATAGAGTCGTTAGAGGCAGCCACTCATCCTCAACACACTTTGACTTTTCTTCTCAAAACCTTATTCACTATAAACACAACTAATTCATTTGGGCACTTCAACAATGTTAAATAATTTTATCATTAAAAGCCTTAAATGGTTTGTTGTTACACCTCTTTTGATTGTGTCTTGCTAATGTGGGGTGCATATGAATTACCTATTAGTCTCCTTAAAATCTTTGTGACCTATGAAGATTTTAGGTTATCTTACCTTGCAATATATAAATAGAAATTATCCTAATTTAATTAAAAGTCATGGATGACATTTAATGATGAATTACATAGTCAACCATTGATAAGTTAACCTTCTTGGGATAATGAGTTTGGATGGGTTGGTATGAGTTGAATTTATTTTATTTTTATTTATTTTATATCAATAGGTAGAATCTTTATGAAGGTTTTTTGGAACAACATAAATGAATTCCAAGGGGAATTGAAAACAAATGAGTATAAGAATGCATTAAAGGATAGAGTGGATTCCTAAATTCAGCAGTTTCTTTTACATCTCAATTTATTATCTTTGTTGAGTATTTATGTAAGATAAATAATTAAGGAGATTTTATTCAATGGTTAAGCCCTACTAAGATTAATATTTTGTTTAGTAAAATTACTTCTAGTGGGAGACGAAACCAGGTCGTTGGAGACAGAAAATAACATCAGCGAATAGATGGCTCCTGGTAGTATAAAAGAGTGCCAAAATTGGTAGACCGTATATACTTTTTTTTAATGATTTTCCAAACTTTGACATATCTTTACACTCCTTGTGTAGACATCAACATGGCACATTACCCACCATAAAGATGATATCACGATTCATTAGCCACCCAAATCATAGAACATCACCCCCATGGCACATTACCCACCATAAAGATGATATCACGATTGTACATTATCATTTTCATTAGGAAGATAACATGGTATACTACCATCGTGAGGATTATACCCTAGGACACAACCCTCCTCATAAGGATGATAGCATGTTATATTACCATCCTCACGATATAATACTCATTATTTCCCTTTCGGATTTCCAATGTGAGGATGTTATTTTTTATATGATCATTCCTAATACACAATGGATATTATCATTGCCAACAGTCTTAAATTTTGAGGTACCTATTAAACCTTATGATACGATTGAAATTAATCCCAAGAATACATTTATAAATCAAATTAGATTCCACCATGGTGAGGGCAGCAGTATAATTTGCCGTTTGCACCTCACCCTGCTTGTCCTCATGGATCGCCATCACATAGTCTTTAAGGAGTGAACCTTCCTAGACTCATCCGAAGACAAATTACTACCATCAAAAGCTGATTCGAGCATTGCAAAATAATTGGATGTCACCACATTGCTGCGGATGATGCCATTTCAGGTGTCTTCAACGGAGCAGATTTTGAAGACCATGATTTACTGGATGTTTTTGGTCACCTGCAACATCAAAATTGAAGAGTTTCATTGTCCATTGCCTTTAGAGTAGGAGTATTGAGGCCCACTACCCTCTGATAGTCCCGGCATGAGTCTTTGCTACTCGTATCAACTTCCATGGAAGGATTAGGCTCTGCTGTATTATTAGTGCACTTCCCTCCAAAACTTGTTGCCCACTTGCAGCAGCAGCTTTTAAAGATACTTCCCTGTCCACGGCAGGGGCAGGTTTACCACTGTCTAAACTATCTGGAACAGAACCAGAAACCACTATCACATGGTCATCAGAACCAACCGTGGTAGTGCCCTTAGGTGTGCCTCAGTCCTGTCCATTTCCTTTTGCATCCTCCCCGCAGCTTGAAGGAGCCAACCTCCCTTAGGAAGATCGATTTACCTCCCCAATCTCAACAGGAGCGACAAGCTCTTGGACGCTCTTGGAAGAAGACTCAAGAGGAACAGGAGATTGATTTACTCCCTTCTTTGATTTCATCTGAATCTGTTTTGGAGTAGATGTATAGCCTCTACTAGCTAAAGCCTCAAATAGCTAAATTGGCTTTAGCAAATTTCAGTTGTCCACCTGCAACCAGTAAAACCTTTTCCCTTGACTACCCCAATGAGTCCATTTCAAATTCACCTCCTGAGGTCCAATCATCAACAATCTTCCACAGCTGTGTAAAATCACTCAGAACCTATAGCAGCTCAAAATAAATAAACCCATCCATCAACTTAAGAGAACATATACAACCCACCCAATAATTAGGAATTCATTTTATGGAGTACATTGAATGCGGAATTTAAAAGTTTAATCAAAAGCAAGAATACCAAATTCAATTGAAAATGAAAAATACACTACCAAATTTACACCCAGAACTGATTTTCAAGACAAAAAAAAACAATATTTCATTTGTCAAATTAGGAGAAAATGAAATGATTAACTACTAAAGCAAGAAACCCTAAGCTCGGCTACGTCTTTAAGTGTTTTTTGCGCACGCCAATAGACCCCAGCTGATGTTTCCGATGTTCCCATCTGTAAAATCACGGGACAAAAAAAGGATTTTTTTATAAAAAACAAATAATTTTCATTTTGAAGTGAAAGAAATTTCAAGAGGAAGTATTTTAATCTAAAATAATTTGCTTCCATGAATATTAAAGGTAAAAAGGAAAATACCTTAATCTCCATGGCGTAGAAATCCCGCCACAGCCCCACATCTTGATCGTATGTTGCGACTGCAGAGTCAAACAGCTTCCGGGCATTCAACAGAGACTCTGGGTCACCCCCGAGAGAAGCTGCGTTCGATTCCATCTCTATGAAACTTCTGTATGCTGCAAGCCCTGGATGAGGCAACGCCAAAAACCGTTTATACATTTCCCTCGCCTGCCTGATCCCATCTCTTTGAAGAACATAATTTACAATCATAGAAGAAAGGCAAAATCCGCCATTGCTGCCACCTTCTTTGGCCAACGAACCCAGGGAAATCCCAACCAACTTCTCAAAGCATCTTGGATCGTTTGCAAAGAACTTTAGCGCCTGTAAATACAAAGGCCTGTGCAAGTTACAGATGATTGTGTTCCTTCCGATATTGTGAGCCAGGAAAAAATAAAATAAAGAAATAAAGAAATAATGGAAATGAATAACATTCTCATTTGCATTGGATCATAAAAAACCCTAGCATGTGACAAAGCCAGCACAAAACAATATTAAGTTTTGCGCACTATAATCGAACTAATCATTATCATTTAAAAGTAGACTGCATAAATAAAGAATTATCTGTTACGAACCATGATCCACAAGTCTTCAGCTTTTGAAATGGGCACTTTAACCAAAACAGGCCTGAGAAGTTCCAAAACAAATTGCAGATCGCCCTTGCTCAGAGGAGATTTTATTGCAACACATCTCATCTCTATGGAGACCCCCAAAATCCATAACTTCACAGAATCCGGAAGGTTCCCTTTGCAGAGCTTGTCTGCCAGTTTTCTGGCTTCATTCAATCTTCCTGATTCTAAGCAAATCAAAACATGTTGGCAAGCAAGGTCTGCAGTAAGGCATCCCATGGTTTCAGCCCTTTCAAACACCGCCATGAGATAAGAAAATGCATCTAAGGTATTGCCAAAACTACTCAATAGTGTTAAAATTTGAAATTCAGCTCCTCGAAGAATAATGCGATCCATCAAAAACTTTACATACAAATCAAACATCATGGAAGATGGTACCATTCTTAAAGCCTCCTCATAAATCTACAAGTGACACAAAACAGGCAGGCAGGGCACTTAAAAACCATTAATAACGTCTAATGAAGTGGAAAAAAGAAGCATCAATAGGAACAACATTCAAACCTGCACTGCTTTATGCAACTTGGAAGAAATCGCTTCTTCACCCTTCTCTTCATTATTCAAAGGATCGAGAGTTTCCAATCTAGCAAGCCAGTCCCAATATTCTGGCTTGGTCTCAAAATTGCACTTCATGTCTTTTAGTATAAAATCCCGCATTTCAACTGAATGTGCTAGGTCTGTTCCTTCCATGATCTCAAGAAATTTCTTCCTCAGGCCAAGGCTGGAAGGAAGAGCTTTGACAGCACCACTATATATCATTTGAAGAAAGCCGATGCCTTGCTCTTGAAATACATCAATTTTCTCTTCTGATTCCTCAGGCACATGTTGGACGTCTTTATCGTTAAGGGACACGAACAATTCTTTATTTTCATCTCTCCAATGCTTCTCATCATCATTTGCATGATCACGAATCAGCGTTCCCCCATCTTCTCCAAGGGCAACTTTACGTGCCTTCAGCTTATTTAAGTATGTGAGCTCCATCCGCAAATACTCTACCCAAAGATCTTCAGAAGTTGGGCACACTCTCAAACCACTATGCATAAGAGCGCGAGCAGCTTTGACATTTAAATTCTGATCGAATTCCCAAGCTGCAGCATATATCCACACTCCTGGGACCTTCGGGTGATACTTGATCACCTGGGACAAGACCTGCACGATGTGAACAATTTATTACAGCCCCTGTTACTGAGAATGAATTTGACCCTTGGTACACACGGTTGTCTGGGAAAAAAATGGGTGAAGGAACAGTAATAAAACATGTTAGGTATAAGGCAAAAGTGGAAGGAGTGTCAGTTTCATCATTTAAGAGAAACATGATTTCTTACCGTTTGGATGGAATGTTCATTCCTTCCTCAAAAAATAAATTTTATGGACATAATTGCCCACGGATTCTATGTGTTATTGACAGTAATGTTACCAATGAAGAAAAATTATATTATATTTTATTATTAAAATAATATATTTACATTATTTGACATATTTCATTACAGTTTTTCCATGCATGCTATTGACTTGTCAATCCTTTTTTCATTCTCTCTCGCACCTTTTACATCTTCACTCGTTTAATGGCGTTGGTTGGATGCTTGCTCCAACAAAGTCCTGAACCTCAAATTATTTCCCTTGTCCTATGTCACAAAGATAGGATTACCCCTTTGCATTTCACATCAAGTAGCCATTTACGGAAAAAAAAAGAATAATTATTTTGGCACACCCAAGAAAAAGAATTTGAGCTTATTATGGGAATTTGAATCAAATTTCATCCGTCCCTAAAAAATAATATAAAACAATTCAAGGACAAATATTTTCAGAAATTAATCATAGAGAATGGGTGCTCAAAGGGTTAAGATCCAAACTCAAGACTCAAGGCCTAGCACTCATGCATGCAAACACGCACACACGCGCACAAATGTAACTTCCCCCGAGTGAATTTTATTGCCAGTTAGAAGTCTAGCAATGGACTAATGAGCAACAATCCATGAATGTCAACGAAATAAAATCAAAGAATATTGAGGACGTCTTCCATTCCCATCATTTTCTGACTCACAAGTAACCAATAAAAAAACTGTTGATTTCAATAATTCTAGGGAGGTTTGACAGTTCCGTTGAGGAGTTTAACCTAAGGGAAGTAGCAGACCAGAATAAAGTATCCAACCACCACTTTATGAACAACAAAACACAAATGAGAGGGGGGGCATCAAACCTTTTTCAATCTCCCATTCTTATGTGCTCTGCAGTACTCCAGATACTGAAACCAGAGATCTATATCTCCCTTATAGCGCATGGCCGCCAGCCTATAGATATTTATAATCCTCAAAATCCCAGCAAAATCTGATACCGATTTCCTCGCCCTCTTATTGCCCTTGTTTTTAAGCTTGTGAGCCGCCATCTTTTTGCGAAGGAGGCGGAGGGAGTCAAGACGCTTCTCGTAGTCAATGTAGTCCAAAAAGTCCTGCTTGAGAGGGCACGGGCGCTTGAGACGGTATTCAAACTTCCTCCTCTCCTTCACAATTTCTGCTATCTCCTGGCGGCTGAACAGACCCCTGCGCTCCAGGTCTTCCAGCTCGCCCACCATACGCTCGAGCCTGTACTGCACGACGTCTGCCATTTTGGACCGTGAGCCCTAACTCACCAGGATCGCGCCTCTGCAAGGAGAGATGGCTAATTTAAATCACTTCCGATGCAATATAGGAATCAAACAAACATATAACAACCAAAAAATATTTTCCAGCAATTAGATCACTAACACAAGTCACAAAACCACAACAAAATCCATTAACACACCCAAAATCCTATCCAAAAACCCGCCCAAAAATATGATGAAACAGGTTTAACGCTTCGGAAATCAAGGATTTTTGAAGTAGAGGGGGGTCGTGCGATGCAATGCCGGAGAAGCAGAGGTAAAGAAAGAAGAACCCCAAAGACCTGTGTCCCGTGTGCGATGCGAGGTCGAGAGGCTGCCAGGCTGCAGTGGTTCGTGTCGTGCGAAGCCGTGCCGTAGGAGCAGAGTAGAGATGGGTCGTGTGCGAGGTAGTGCCGGCGGAGTAGAGAGGGTCGTGCGTGCGAGGCAGCGCCCAAAGGAGCGGAGTTGAAGAAAAGGAAACCTACGGCGATGCGCATTTTTTTAAAAAAAAAATCCAATATCATCTACATATTTTATTTTATTATAATGTTTTTTTTTTTTTTTTTTTTTGAGCATTAGAGGAAATTTTAGGGCACAGCCCAATCTATTAAAAAATAAAAAAAAATATAACAGGAATTTATTTTGAGTGGCAATAGTCCATTGGAACAAAGATCATTACAACTAAACCCAGTAAAACGAGTCAGAGCGGAGCGGGCCGATCAAAGCCTAAATTTTATGGGCCAATAAAGTCTACATTAAACATTGGTCAACAAAATAAATCCAATCTGATTTGCATGGGGATTGGACTAGCCTACGGACCATCCCACATTGTATAAAGTTCCTTTAAATTTTACAAGGACCAACTAATTTGCATATCATCTCAAATTCATATTTAATTTAAAATTTTAATCATCACTGTTAACTTTAAAAAAAAAAAACACGGCGTCGATTAACACTTGAAGCATATAAAACCACGTGAAAACAAAATGAATTTGTTTACGCCATAATCAATCATCTATCTTTCCAGACAAAATACTATTTATGATCACAAAAGGAGAAAAGACATGTAAATAGTTTATTCAAATCACACTGTTATTGCATTGCAATTAATATAATAAAAACCAAAGTAATAGATAAAATTAATACAACATATACATATATGAAAACATGTATGATATACCAATCAAAATGAAACATAAAATGAATTAGTCGAACCAACCGACGTGTCAAACAAACATGTCTTTGTATTGATGTTGGAATAATATATAAAACAAAAATATACTTGGGTCATAAAATATATTAACAAAATTGTTGAGACTAAACAACAAACAATAAAAAACATAAAGCAATGAAATGATTTTTTGCATACATTCAAACATATAGTTATTTTATTTAACTAATAAATATAAATAACAACATAAAAATTGTTGATTATTAAGAATGAAAAAATAACATCCACGATAAAGATGATCGCACAAGCACCGGCACTACTGAAAAAAGGAATCATGACACTATATCTATCTGAAAAAAAGGTGGGAAATCAAATGAGTTAAGATTTATTAATCATAATATATTTTAAAAAGTGGGGAATCACAAACTATTTTCTAGCATGGAAAGGTAAAAGTGGGAGGGCATCATCAAAGTTTTGGGTTTATCCCTCGCTCAATTACAGGTAATTCAGATTAAGTCCTCGAAAGATCTAGCCTGGGAGATCGTCTCCAGGCGTGAGAGGGGACAACATATGGAGTGGGGGGGGGGCTTCTTCAGGTGTGAGGGAATGACGGGAGCAGGCTGGTACGTGGACCAGTCCGAATAAAATAAGGATTGGACCGAGTTCAAAAAAATTAGCTCGCATTAAATGCGAGCTTAAATGGGTTGATAAATTTTAGACCCAGTCCATGACGTTGGTCAACTCTGCCCCAGTTTATCTCTGTAGGGCAAAAATCTCTCAAGGTAACATTGCAACATTTTTTTGGGCTGCTTGTGTTTGTTGACAATGCATGTTTCCTTGGTGAATTGTTGAGTTCCGGAGATATTGTTGACAATCCATATTAACAAAGAACCATGACAAATGAATGGATGATCTGGAGGCGGTACAAAAGAACAGATACAAGGTGGCGTTGTTTTCCCGTGTTTGCCAAATTTTTTGGGTCCAAATTTTGGAGTTTGGTGAGCATCGTGAAATATGGATTTTCTTGAAGATCTCATCAAAATACGGTAAAAACGTGAGTTTTGTGAAGATGGGCTTCTTGATGCGGATTTCACGAAGACATGAACAAAGTTGACGGCGTTCTTTGCGATTACGACGAGCTTTGCGAACGACAGAGTTGAAGAGCATTACGGCGGTGAAGGGCATTGCGAGTGGAACTTCACGAAGAAGGCGCAAAGGAATTGATGGAGCGCTCCGCGATTACGACGAGCTCTGTGATCCGAAAATTGTCATGGTACTTCGCGATTTAGAGAGAATTTCGGCGGAAATTTAGGAGCTTCGCGATTTGAGTTGATGTGGCACTGACTTTGCGCGGAAGGTTCAAGGGTCGTTGGAATCGCCTATAAATAGACCTCGACCCCCTCGAGAGAAGTAGAGAGTTTTCAAAAAAAAATTGTTTCTCTCAACTCGCGAAGGAGGTTCGCGAATGCAGTGTGATTCGCGGAAAGAAGGAGCTTCATGATGGCTAATTTAGCCCCGCAAAAGTGGTGTGTTCCGTGTTGGCTTAGTGAGATTCGCAAAGGAAGTCGTTATGCGACGACTTGAGCTCCACGACGGCCTAAGCTTTGCGAAGTCTTGAGCTTTTGCGAAGGTCTGAGCTCCGCGAAGCAGTGTGCTCCGCAGAGGCAGTGAGCTCTGCGAAGGTGTGTGTTTCGCAAAGAGGCAGAGACTTCGCGAAGGCTTGTTTGAGTTTCACAAAATTGGGAGTTTCACGAAGTAGTGTGTTTTGTGAAAGTTTTTTCCAAAGGTTGTTGCTCAGTGTTCAGGGGTAAAGGGGTAGTCATCAGTGGATGAAACTTGGACATCAATAGAGCATCTACATACAGTGGAGGATGCATTCATCAGTGACAATGACGGACCTACAGGTCCATAAACTGTGAGTGGATCCCTTCCAAAGTAGTGGGCAAAGGAAGAGGAAGAAGATTATCCTTTCTACCGGCAGTGAGCTAGTGAGAGAGAAACAGGGAGTGACCCTTGGGAAAGCAGTGAGCTGACCCTAAACATTGCAAAAGCAATGTGTCTGGGCATAGAAGTGATCTAGCCCAAACATTATTGGCAGTGAGCTTTAGTGGGTTTGGTACAACGACACATCGTCGTTGTATGCTCCTTGGACGTAGCCCAGTGAAAGTGAACCAAGTAAAAATCTATGTGTATGCATGCTTGCTTCCTTGCATTGCATTTAAAGCATCATCATCAGATAGAGATAAAAAGAAGTGATAATCATAAACACACACGTGCAAACAAAGTGACCCTCATAATAAAGAGGTCAAGATCCAGTGGGGTAGGAATAATTTGAAAACGAATAACCATACCCTGATTCACCCCCCCCTCTCAGGGTATCTAGGCCCCTTTTGGTTCTAATAATCTCATTAATCACACCTAGTGGTAGTAGCTACTAAAACAAAATAACTAACTATATATTTTAAAAGAAATTATAATACGAATGTTTGAGGGAAGAAAACAGAAAGTAAGTTTTAATTAATATATATCTATGAATTGTAAAAATGTTGATAGATAAAACATTACTCTAATTAAAATGTAAAAAATTACACACTTGTGATCATTAAACTCAACACTGATTGTGTTTCTTTAGTTTTATATTCTTTCTTATTATAAGTTTGCACAAGATTACAAAATTTGAAGCTCTTGCTTATTGACCAATTTTAATGTTTTTTATTTTCCCCCAATATGATTGAAATTTACTATCAACTTTTCTTACCCTATCCCATCATCCCTGTTTAGTGTGCAGAGAAAATTTATTGAACACGCTTAAATGAATCACTACTGGAAAAATACCCTATACCAACGGTACCTATACCAACGGTTCTCAAAACCGTTGGTATATGTATTTCAAAAAAAAACATTCGGTGGGATTTGATCCCAGGACCTCTAGTTTATAATTGAATGACTTAACCACTAACCTAACATGACTTTTATGAACATAATTTCATAAATATATATATGTATTGTTATAATAATTTTAAATTTTGATTTATATAATGTTCTCGGTAAGAAGATTCGATTAAAAATCGAAGGACCTATACCAACGGTTTTGAGAACCGTTGGTATAGGTCCTGTGATTTTAGGACCTATACCAAAGGTTTTGGACAAACCATTGGTATAGGGGGGACCTATACCAACGGTTTGGCCAAACCGTTGGTATAGGGGGGGACCTATACCAACGGTTTGGCCAAACCGTTGGTATAGGGTCTCTATAATGGACCTATACCAACGGTTTGGCCAAAACCGTTGGTATAGGTCCTATAGGTCCCCCCCTATACCAACGGTTTGTCCAAAACCGTTGGTATAGGTCCATATAAGTGACCTATACCAACGGTTTTGGCTAAACCGTTGGTATAGGTCCAAATTAATGAACTATACCAACGGTTTGGCCAAAACCGTTGGTAAAAGTCATATTTTCAGTAGTGAATGTAAATGATAGGGACCTTAGAAATGCAAATCCTCCAAGGAACCCCTATTTCTCTACTGCAAGGGATCTCGAAGAATTGGATCGAGGGTTATTGCTCTATCATTTTCTTGCAATAAAATCTTTCTGAACCTCATTGTACCAAAGATTAGGAAGTATGTTGAGTTAAATGTAAGATTTTTTTGGGTTTTGGGTTATCCTAAGCTTTATATCAACACTCCAGAAAATAGTAGTCTAGGTGTTGCGTCTAACATAATAAGAAATTCTTTGAAAGAAGAGTGCCACTTGAAATTGAAATTTTATTTAAAGTGGTTTCTAGAGATGATTTTTTCTTTAAAAAACCCTTCTTGCTTTTGTATATAGGGAGACCACATTCCCCATCAATTGTGATTTTCATCTTAAGGGAAAAATTATATTGTAAAGTTAGTTTACATTGTTTTCATTTTTCAGAAATCACTTAATGAATATTTTATGCCCTTGCCCGGGATTACTAAGCAATGAAAATCTCAAAGATCTCCTGTTGAATTTGTATATAGGTTTCCTATCTAGGCTCATCCTGGGGATTGTTGTTATGCTTTTTTAGAAGCAGTAGGTTGTCTGTAAGGTATAAAAGTTATTTCCCTCATACTTTCAATACACGATAAAATAATGACTATATTTTTATGCATGATGATTCAATTTTTATTCACATGCATGATGATTTAGTCATCATATCATGCTCCAATGAGGCTCAGTTGCAATGTCATTTGTGGGATATGAGAAGTATCGTCTTTTTATATATTTAGACCTAATGCTTCCATTTTATCTTTTTTACATATGAGGATTTAATCTATATGTTATTCTTTAAGAAGGATAGTTTTTTGTATTGATTTGAAGCAGCGATTAATATATAATTAATGAGAAGTTTGTTTTCTTTTGTTTTTTTAAGATTCTGACTCCATTATATCTACTATTTTATTGTTGGTTAGTTATGGTGTCTGATTAATGGGTTTGTGCATATTTTTCTACACTATATCTGCTATAAACTCCCACATTTCTACTTAATATACTAGGTCTATTCCTTCCATGATCTCAAGAAATTTATTCCTCAAGCCAAACTGGAAAGAAGAGATTTGACAACACCACTATATATCATTTGAAGAAAGATAATGCCTTGCTCTTGAACACATCAACTTTCTCTTACGATTTTTGAGGCACATGAAATAAATCATTGACTTGTTTATCATTAAGGAACATAATTTTTTTATTTTCATCTATCCAATGCTTCTCATCATCATCTGTATGATCACAAATCAACATTCTCTCATATTCTCCAAGGGAAACTTTGCACGCCATCAACTTATTTAAGTACGTGATCTCCATCCACAAATACTTTACCCAAAGATCTCCAAAATATAGACACACTCTCAAACCATTATGCATAAGAGCACAAATAGCTTTTACATTTACATTCTGATCGAATTCCCAAGCTGTAGTATATATCCACACTCCTAGGACCTTAGGGTGATACTTGATCCCTTGGGACAAGACCTGTACGACATAAACAATTTATTATAGCCCCTATTACTGAGAATGAATTTGAACCCTGGTACAAATGGTTGTTTGAGAAAAATATGGGTGAAGGAATAATAATAATACATGTCAGGTATAAGGAAAAAGTGGAAGGAGCATTAATTTAATCATTTAGAGAAGCATGATTTCCTAGAATTTGTATGGAATATCCATTCCTTCCTCGAAAAATAAATTGTATGGATATAATTTCCCCTGATTCTCGAATAACCAACATTGCCACATTGAAAGCATGTTAATGGGCCTCTTTCAGTCACCGCAGAAGGTCTAGATGATTCCTAATATCATAGTCTACAACGAGCCTCACCCCACATCCTCTTTCCTTTATAGGAACTAATAAAACTGCCACTGGTAGTAGGAGGAACTCCCCCCAACCTTGACTCACCATCCATGTCAAGCTTAGCCATCCAATCTATACCCACCACATCTACATAAGAGGTAAGATTTAACATGAAAACCCAATATCAAATATCACATCAAAGATCCATCTCGAATCACCAGGCCTTCAGCTTCTTGTTCGTCACTACCATAGGAGAAAACAGAACAAGTTCAGCAAATCAGTCCATATACCGAGTCACTGTTTTATCACCTTGTTGGAGGCCAAGAAACTCCATGGAATTTTCCAATATCATCAACTCTAGAAGTAACTTCTCTAGGAAAATATCCTTAAAGTCATTTCACTCCAATGCTTCATGTTTCTTTATTGTAACCATTGAATCCCACCACCTCCTACTAGCCCGTCATGCATGAAGGTTACACATTTCACCTTTATTGAATCTGGAATTTCTAAGAACTCAAAAATAATCTCCATAATTTTTAACCAATCCTATACTTCTTGAGGATCATTCGATCCTTGGATAGATGGTGGTTTCTATTAAAGAAACTCTTTAGAAAGATCTCTAGTTTTATACCTTCAAGTTTCCATTTTGGGAGCCCGAATGGGAACAGATGCAACTACTTGTACTATAGCTTGGTATGCATACACCACTATCCCAACAAGGTTTTGATCAAATGGAGGGTTCAATTCTAATGATTCACCAGTAACTTACTCCTAATATCTTCTTAAAATCTTATTGGAGGAATGTTTCTAAACAACATCAAAATACAATATGAAAACATCAGCAAAGGTACTCAGATCATTAACTCAATCAAGAGATATAGGAATATCAATTCTAGTAGATAGAGTTTAATATTATGGTATTCCAAAATACTCAAATCATGTTCAGAAAAAGACTAAAATTAGATCAATATGTTCATAAAAAATACTTTTCCTAAACCCTTGTGGTGACTCAAGGCTCTCTACGATGAGAGCTGTCCAGGAACATGCTTGTAAACTACCCCTTTTGCCCCGAAAATCATACCTCCTTTCTACCAAGACATCCCAAACTGTATAACGACATCAAGGAAAGACAATTAGACTACCCATTTATTCTAGTTTTTCAAAAACCATCCCGAATACCCAGGTACACTAATATCCAAGCCGACACTGACTTAACCCGAAGAGAATTCCTGATCACCATAGGATGACTACTAGTGTCAGGTCATCAAAAAATAGTTAGAGGGAACAATTTTTACCTTATAAAAAACCATCAATACAGAATTTTAGAAGATTAAATAGTAAATAGTCAGTATGTCAAACACTCATCGTGGAGAAAAGCACCATTGGTATACCAAAAAAATCTAACGATACATCATAATGAAAAATGGAACGATACCCATCATGATAAACTCCCAAAAATCTATATGTAACAAGTTGATTACAGCTCCAATGGTCACCATCATCACCCAAGGTCCTGCTAGTCATGCACACTTGCCACTACCAAGTGTCACTTTTGAAGGTCTCGGGCGCAGCGAAAGCTTGTGGGTGGATGTGCCCACTTGGCTTTTTTTTCATTAGCAATGATCAATCCGAGATCAATACGATGATAAATGCCAGACTCCACAGATCGAATCACAGAAATAGACAAAGAAGAAGAATAGTCCCAGAACCAAAAAGGAGGATCATCACAAGTTGATTATAATTAATTTAATTAATTGACAAGAAGTACCTTTTATGGCATTATTTCTTCATTGATATTCCTGATCATGTTTTGATATGATTCGTCATTGTGTCGTAGAAGCCAAGTGTAGAATTCCTCTAGTGGTGATCCATACGCGCACCACGTATCTCTGGACGTTGCCAAAGGAATATCCAGGTGCTAGCATGGAGAAGCCTTTGCTTGCGTTGTCCACCTTAGATCACCTTGATCCAATGGAGGAGGATCTCTCTCGGTCTTGAGAGCGTTCTTGGAGGAAGGAGTTCTTTTGGCCTTGAGATAATTCTCCATAATTGTTATGCACAACGATTAGGGAAAAGTGTTGGGGTTGTGAGGATATTTATAATTGGGTTTGAGGTTATAGAGTTATGACGATAAATAAACGCGTTATGCGTTTTATTTATTTCATTAACTCTTATTGAAAACCCCCATGTCAAATCATTAATTCCTTGACATGCACCCACACTGATTATAATAAATATCATTTAATAAAATGATATTATTTCCTCAAAATCCCGACTGGAAAAACTACACGGCGTGTAATCATTAATACACGACATGCACTTGTTTTTCATTTGCTTTCCAAAATGAAAACTACACGGCATGTACATTCAATGTACACGACATGTATATCTTGTTTTCATTTTTCATTTCCTTTCCAAAATGAAAACTACACGGCATGTACATTCAATGTACACAGTGTGTATATCTTGTTTTCATTTTTATTCTTCCTCCAACATTAAAACAATTTAGGCTTCCTTGAATAATTATTAAACCACATATGGGAATAATTTTTATTCTACTTGAGAAACTTGGATACACTTAGTGTGTGACCCTCTAGGCCTCTTTCTCATTGGCATTAGGCGGGCTTGCCTAAAGTCCAAGATTACTATCTAGCAACGGGTCAAGGAACCCAAGAGAAAGAAGTTGACGCCGCATTTACGTGTCACCTCATACGAATGCTTACCATGCAATTCAATCCCTTTGTCTCAATATCTCATCAAGTAGGCTCATGGAAGTTTCATAAACCTATATGCTTGATTCGTCATTCTTTGACTTCCAGAAATAAACTCATTGTAACACCATGGCCATGGAATTTGGGCGACGTTTCTGTTGGACTCCTCATGTGTTAATAATGTTTTAATGATCACAAATCCTATTACTGTTAATTAATCCAAATCTTCATTGCACATCTTGCTAATTCTCTTCAATATCAATAATGACTACACATCATGTTTTAATGATAACAAATATTATGGATGTTAATTACTCTCTTTATTATTTACAATTCTTATGCATGATCACAAATCTCTCATATATTATCAAGCCTTTATATTTATGATTCAAGTTCTCTTACTCTCTAATGATTAAACTTTATCCATATTCTGCGTATTACTATCTAAGTCCAAATATAGATATTTGTCTAAGTATGGACTCACCGTGAAGGACTCACCGTGACTTAGACACCGTGAAGGACACACCGTGACCCAGACACCGTGACCCAGACACCGTGAACCAGACACCGTGAAGGACTCACCGTGACCCAGACACCGTGAACCAGACACCGTGACCCAGACACCGTGACCCAGACACCGTGAAGGACATACCGTGAAGCTCATACCGTGAAGCTCATACCGTGAAGCACATACCGTGAAGACTATACCGTGAAGAAGACATCATTTACTTAATCACCGTGACACCGTTTCTTAACTTTTTGTCAATATTATTTAAATAATGCTAATGGTCATATTTGATGTTTTTAATGTAATTAATGTTATTTAATGATAGTTGTTGGCATGTCAGGAAACCGTATATCGTACCTATGAAAAGGGAATCATTCCTACTGCCAGAACATGTGGAATATAAGGAATATTGAGATGCAGTACACGTGCAAGAACAAGAGAAGGAAGCGAGAAAAGTGTGACGACACAACAAGAAGAACTTACATACACCCAAGAGCACTATCCCGAACAAGAAGGAGATTGCAAGACTTTCAAAGAACTCTAATGAATGCAATCCAACACCACTAAAGAACACACGACGAATCAAGAGATCATTCTCACTCCTGTAGAACACAAGCTTAACTACGACACTCTGTTTTTCAACAAAAAAACCAGAGAATGACTCAGAAGCATTCCTGCTGAAACCAACGAGTCTAGAGCTGTATTGATAATCACTAGAGCTTTCTAAACTCTTATTTATCTTCTCTAAGTGATTTATTTATTAACTTTCGAGCAGTGTGGTGTACTCTGTATATCTTATACACACACTGTCTCCTGTACTGAACTGGAGGATATCAAATCCTCACTCCAAATCTCTTAACTCTTGTTTACCCACATCAATTGTGGAAGAGGTCCTTGTGTGGCCTGGTCTTTGTTTTGTTTCCCATGTAGAACAGTGGTAGAGGTCCCTGCGTGGCCTGGTCAGTTTTGTAAACTGTTGTTAACCCCGATCCAGGGTGTAGATCAAATTTATATAAATTTGAGAGGACTAAGTCTCGGCTTGAGATTGAACCTCTTGTTATATCTGCTGTGCATCTTTAGTTTAAGTTCAAAGTATACTACATATATCTTATTTATTCCGCTGCTATTACTTTAAAATACACAACTATTTTAAAGCTACTTTGATAGTTAAATTAGCAAGTGTTTACACTTATTGTAAATCAGTAGGTTAGTTTCAAAAGTTAGTTTGATCTTGTGGTTAAATTAACTGAGACCTAATCAATCTTTGAGAAGCTAAGTGAACATTTAAAATCTGTATAAATTCACTACAGTTTAACTTATTTTATAAATCGGGGGATTTTAAATAGACAATTTTTAAGAGAAATTTTAATTGGAACTCAATTCACCCCCCTCTTGAGTAACCACTCCGACCAACATTTGGTATCAGAGGTTTTGTTTTTGTTTAAGGATTTTTGAAATACTCTGTTTTTCAACTGTGATTTTAGTTGCATCTTTAAAGATCTTAAATTTCTGTTAGTTCTAAATTTTATCTCCTTAAATTATCTTTCTAAAATCTAGCTATGGATAATAGAATAGATGGTGCTGCTACTAACATGCCACCTTTCTTTAATGGTATAAAATATGCTCAGTGGAAACTTAAAATGAAAATTCATTTAGAAAGTATGGGTTTTGATATATGGACTGCTATAGAATCTCAATATAAAATTCCAGAAACTAAAAGAACAACTTGGGATGAACCTACAAAGACTGCCTACAATAATAATTGTAAAGCCATGAATGCCTTGTACCGTTCTTTAGGAGATGAATAGTTTAATAGAATTTCTTCTTGTAAAACTGCTTTTGAAATTTGGGATACTTTGGGTTTTTCTCATGAAGGAACAACCAATGTTAAAGAAATGAGATTAAATACTTATACTATTAAATATGATAATTTTAAAATGAAGACTGATGAACCTATTTCTAATAAATGAGATAGTCAATACAATGAATTCACTTGGTAAAGCTGTTTCAGCAAAGGAACAAATTATGAGAATCTTGAGATGTTTACCAGACTGATGGAGAGACACATCTGTTTCAATCAGAGAGTCATGTGACATTGCTGCTCTACCTATCAAAGAACTCATTGGTAAACTTATGATGTATGAGGAAGAACTCAAGGTGAATAAAGAGGAAGATGATGAACCTAAGAGAAAATATGTGGCTTTCAAGACTACTGCTTCAAAGAGTAGGGACAAAGATAAAGCTCAAATACAAACTGAAAGTTCAACCAGTGAAAATTCAGACTCTGATAGTGATGCTGAAATGGCTCAGATATCCAGAAGGTTTAAGAAATTTTATAGGAAGAAGAAATTTTTCAGAAAATCAAATTACAAAGGAAAGTATGACAATAAGGGACATTGGAAGAAGGATTGAAAAAATCCAGATAAAAGTGATGAAGTTGTTTGCTATGAGTGCAAAAGGAAAGGATACCTTAAAGCAGACTGCCCAAAGCTAAAATTCAAGAAGAAATATGATTATAAGGGCAGTAAGTACAAAAAATCTATAAAGGCTACCTGGAGTGCTTCTGAAGACAGCACAAGTGAATCTGAAATGTTTGATTCTGAAAAGAATCGTTCCAACATGTGTTTCATGACAAACACATCTGAGGTAACCTTAGATACTTCTGTTTTAAATTCTTATTATTCTGAAGATGATGCAGAATCTGATTCGGATTCTGAAAACATGACTAGTGAGGAATTATTTGAATACTATAATATACTAGAAGAGACATGAAATGAACTTAAGGATAAATATAAATCATTGAAGAAACAACATGCTCTCACTACTACTGTTAAAACCGAACTTACTATTGAAAAAGAGAAAAATGCTCAACTGTTAAAGGAGAACACTGAACTAAAAATGTCAAATGAGCAACTTAGAAAAGACTTAGATAAGTTCACAAATGGAAAAGATACACTAAATCAAATTCTAGGAAAGCAAGTTACGCCAAAATACACTATTGGAATAGGCTACAAACCTGGACAGAGACAACTTACTAAGAATAGATTTATTCCTAAATCTGGACAGAATACTGCTAGTTCTAGTTCCGGACATTTATATGATTCAACTAGTTTTTCACATAGTTATAAATCAAATAGAGTTTATCTTTCAAAATCTATTGATTCTGTAAATTATATGAGACCCATAAGACAAATTTGGGTACCAAAAGCTTTGATTGCTAACCTATCTGGACCCAAGAAGATCTGGGTACCAAAATCATTTCCTATCTAAATATGTTTGTAGGAAACCTACTTGAAGAGTTCCCACAATAAGACATGGTATTTGTACAGTGGATGTTCAAGACATATGTATGGGGATTACTCATGTTTCAAAAGTTTAATAAAGGTTGATGGAGGTCATGTCACCTTTGGTGATAATTCAAAAGGGAAGATCATCGGCCTAGGCCAAATTGGTAACACTTGTCACGAACTGTCACATAAAAGACATATTTTAAAGGTATTTTTCATTTAATTTACATCCTTGCTTTGTTTTGGGGGTTTCCCTAGGTTTTACGGAGGAATAGATGAGTATTCATGAATTGGGCCAAACCGTGAGCCCAATTCCAGATTAAAACATAAATTTTGTATCTTTTATAACTTTTTAATTTTACAACATTTTTCATCCATTCAAATTCCTACTTGACCTCCCATAAACTATTAACACCACCAAAGTAATTTGGAGCTTTTATAAATCCATAACCAGGGTTTATTTGGGTTTTTATCTAAGGGGTTGGGCCTACCCGAAATCCCAATTCCTGTTTTAAAAATAAAATTTTATTTTGTTATAACTTATTAAATATTTGGGATTTTCTGGTGATTCCAAGTCTCACCCAAGACCAATTAACCCAACCGCGCATCTGAACTCCCCCCCCCTCTTTGGAGCTCTGGTTAATCGCGATTTGGTGCCGAACTTCATAGGGTTCCTCAAATCGCCCAAATTTGAAGAGGTAAAGTCTTTATTTCATAACTCTCTCAATTCTCAATATTTTTCCTCCATTCTAGTCCCTAAATTACATAATACATCTTTTTCGAATGAACCCTAAATTTTGGCTCTTTTAAATTTCATCTACTGGTGTTTTGGAGTGATTACTTCAAGATACTTCAAGTAAATGATCCCTTTTATTTCCTCTTTCAAATTACTTTGGGTTTAACTCATTGTTATTAGGGTTTCTTCAGTTATAATTGAGTTTAATAATGTAAAAAAACTAGGTTTTAGAACCTAGGGTTTAACTTTGGTCTTTTCTTGGCCAATTTATGTGGTTTTAGGTTTGATCTAGTTCTCTCTTGGTGCGGCGGGGGTGCGATTTGATTTTCGCACGGAGATTCAAGGGTTTTTGTTACTTTGGTAGGTGATTCCATTGTGTGTGAAATTTTTGTGAATTAGATTGCTGTTTTAATGGTACCTTAATGTTTATTTCACTTGAATGTTTCTGTAAAAATTGGTTTTAGCTGCATTTATAATGCAAATGAATTTTAAGTTCCAATTTTTGGTGAAATTGGGGGTTTTTCATTCAAATCTTTTATTGGTTCATTTTGGGCTGCCCCATAACTAAATTATTTGTTTCATTAAAGGATATTGAACTTAAATTTTGTTTTAATGAATTAAAAGTGTTAACATAGTGTGAAAGTTGGATATATTAAAGAGCTTTGGGTGCAAAACAATGTGATGTTTTGAGAGGTTGTTTTATTGAAAATAAAATTATTTTATTTTGTGTTTTAAATGAAATAAAATGTGTGTAGCTACTGTAAAATTTGTTTGTGATAAGTAGTGATATTTTATATGCAAAATTATGTGTGTTGTTTGCTGAAATTGTTTGAGCACAAAAAGGGGAAGCCCGGGTACCTAGGTGGGGCAGATTTGTACTAGTACGACTAGTGGATCGGATGGGTTTTGTCCCTGTTCCACTTAGCATCTGGATAACGAAAAATCTAACTAAACTATTTGTATGATGATTGGGGAGCACTAGGTTATGGGTATGTTCCCTACTAGTGGATCGTGTACGATAATGGATTTTTCTATGGTTACTCTACACCAAGGTACGAGGTACATAGGGCCCGAGACGACCTAGTGCTTAGGGGTGTTCCCGATTTTGATGCTCATTGGATTTGTGGTATTTACCCTTGTTGTGGGGTGTTTTTGGAAGTACTTTACAGTATCTCACATGTCTATTTAATGTGCTAACATTCTGAAATTCTCAGATTGAAAACTGTTTTCATTTGAAAGTTGCATTTCTTTGAATTTTAATACTATTTCACCTTGTGTAATAAAATTGCTTGTTTTGTTCACATTGTATTGCATGCGCTTTGGAATCATATGGTGGTATCATATTGGGCTTAGGCTCACACCCTAATTACACCCCTTGGGTGTAAGTAGACCTACTTATGCTTGACTCAGGTAAAGGGAAGTCTAAGGGTGATGGCGGTTCGGGATGTTAGTCCCCATCGTTGGGGCGGAGTTTCGGAGACAGCTTGCGGGTGATGATCCCCTTGTCGTGTGGAGTCCATGGGGATGTATTTATGTTGTCATTATTTGTTTTTAGACCACTTGTAGTGTATTTAAACATATGTATTCATATCTGGTTTTGTTAAGAATTGTTTAGCATGAAAATTTCAGATTCTAATAATTGATTGTTTTTTTTATGATTTATGCTTTCATACTCGGGTAAATCATTCGCAAACTAGATTTGTTTGATACTCGGGCACTTGTGCCAGCCCTTGGGGATAGGGAACGCCCTTCGGGCCTTTCCACGGGCCGGGTTTGGTGCCGTTAATGGTGGAGACCAGATCCGGTTCGTGACAAAATGGTATCAGAGGAGGTTAAAGTTTTTGGGTTATATTGTTATTTTGGGATGAGTCGGGATAGACAGGAGCTAGGACTGTCAGGGATCGGGGTATTGGTTGTGAGTAGGGTGCATGGCCCGCACCTCTCATGGAAGACCTTGAGTCACCAGGGGATGTTGGAATTTACGGAATGTCTTCACTTCCAGGTGAGACGTGTGGGCTGCAGACCACATGTGGACATCAGACAGATGTGGAGTAGTTGTTTCTTTTATTACAGGAATGTGTTTAGTTTATTTATATTTTATGTATTTGATTACAATTTTCAGAATTGTGGTATTGACTATTTTTTTGTGACTGTTGCATTTTGTAGCAACATGCCTCCCCGGAAAGCTCCCACGCACCCACAGGAGGAACCTAGAGAGAGTTCTCCCACGCCGATTGATCAGAGGCTCATGGAGGCTGTGGTTCGGGCTATCCAAGATTTGGGACAGGGACTAGCTCCTGCTCCTATTCTTGTTAGGGCAGAAGATACATGTCCTAGAAAAGATAAATCACAAGAGTTTCTGAAAAACAAGCCTCCTACCTTCTGAGGTAGCACAAAACCTTAGGAAGCAGAAGAATGGCTTGAGAAGATCCAGCATATGTTTGAGTTCCTGGAAACACCCGAGGAGCTCAGGGTGAAGTGTGCCTCCTTTCTGTTGGAGGGTCCCAGCCGTAAATGGTGGGAGTCAGTGCTTCAGGCTGAGAAGAATGAGCAAATGCGCTGGGGAGATTTCAAGGCTGTCTTAAATGAACAGTACTGCCCTGAGGTGTTGGCTTATGCCAGGTCTAGAGAGTTCATGGAACTTGTTCAGGGGAATCTATCTGTGATGGAGTATTCCAACCGTTTCACTGAGTTGGTTCGGTATGCTCCAAAAATTGTCTCTAATGAGCAAGCGAAGGCCCAGAGGTTTGAGAAAGGCTTGCGACCAGAGATATACTCCTAGGTGTTCTTGTTTAAGCTGAGGACCTATGCTGAGGTTGTTGATCGGGCGTGCATGGTGGAGATTGATAGGAAAGGCAGGGCTGGTTTCTATGGTTCAGTATCAACAGTGGGTAGTGGCAGCTCCTCATAGAAGAAAAGGAAGCGGGAGGATCATGTGAAGAAAGGAGGGGGCAGTTCAGGCCACTCTTCCAGGTAGTTTTCTTCTGCGGCTTCTGATGTGAGATCAGTCGTGTGCCACCAATGTGGGAGGCCTGGGAATATCCGACCAGCATGTCCTCTTCCTCCAAAGCCTTGTTACCAGTGTGTAGGTATAGGGCATTTTCAGTGCTTCTGCGGTGTGGCACGTCCACTCCCAAGTGGGGCAGGGTCAGTGGCTTCAAGAGGAGTGTCAACACAGTCCGAGCCGTCGAGGACTGGGGGATCTCGATTTGGTGGTTGTGGTGGTAGGGATGGATCATCTTCTGGGCAGATCTAGTTCAGGGAACAACCACAGACTAGCGGTCGTCCTCAGGCAGATACTGGACATCTCCATGCAGTGGATCAGTCACCAGCAGGATCAGAGGCGGGACCGTCGACAGTTTGAGGTACTTTTCTAATCACATATTCTATAGATACTGCTCTTTTTGATACTGGTGACTCTGTTTCATTCATTTCTGGACATTTTGTGGACATGCTGAATTTTCCAACTGAGTTGATGTATTTTGCGATGGAGTTGGTGACACCGTTGGGAAAGAAGAAGGAGCAAGGCCTCAGGTGCCCCTCGTGTGCACTTTCTGTGTCAAGGGTCGAGATAGAGTGGGACCTCTTGGTCTTAGATATGGAACTTTTTGATTTCATACTTGAGATGGATTGGCTAGTACACTTCCAGGCACACATCGATTGCTACAGACGGCATGTGAGTTTCACGGCACTTGATGGGAGTCGTCAGGTTTTTCATGGAGAATGGAATCCACGATCAAGTCGCGCAGGGCCTCCACTCCCAGAGTTGGGAAGTGTTATCTTCCAGTTATCTTCGCTTGTGCTAGAGGATGTTCTTTCCCATGAAGGTGCACTACCTCATGTAGTGAATGAGTTTCCCGAGGTATTCCCAGATGATTTTTCAGGTTTTCCCCCGGAGCGGGATGTGGAGTTTTCGATTGATCTGGCGCCGGGAACACAGCCGATATCTCTTCCCTCTTATCACATGGCCCCCACCGAGTTGAAGGAATTAAAGATAAAACTGTAAAACTTAGAATCCAAAGTATTCATTCGCCTGAGCGTCTCTCCTTGGGCCGCTCCTGTGTTGTTTGCAAAAAAGGCTGATGGATCCCTCCGGTTGTGCATTGACTACCGGAAGCTGAATAAGGTAAAAATTAAAAACAAATACCCTTTGCCCAGAATAGATGATTTGTTTGATCAGTTGAAGGGGGCAAAGTGGTTATCAAAGATAGACCTGCGTTCAGGGTATCATCAACTCAGGGTGAAGGAGTCAGATATCCCTAAGACAGCTTTCCGAAGCAGGTACGACCACTTTGAGTATTTGGTCATGCCCTTTGGATTGACCAATGCTCCAGCGATATTTATGGAACTTATGAATAGGGTGTTCCATCAGTATCTAGATTCCTTTGTTGTGGTGTTCGTGGATGACATTCTGGTATACTCTTGCTCTGAGGAGGAACACGAACATCACTTGAGGATCGTTTAGGGTATATTACGAGATCACCGCCTCTATGCAAAGTTGTCAAAGTGCACTTTCTGGATCAGAGAGGTGAGATTTCTGGGTCATGTGATCTCAGAGCATGGAGTTTCAGTGTACCCTGAGAAAATTAGTGCAGTCATGTAGTGGGAGAAACTGAAGAATGTGTTCGAGATCAGGAGTTTTCTTGGCTTGGCTGGTTATTACAGGCGATTCGTTCGGGATTTCTCTCGGCTTGCTTCACCGATGACTTCCCTCACCCAGAAAGGGGTGAAGTTTTTATGGGGTCCAGAATGTCAGGCGTCGTTCGAGGAGCTGAAGAGGCGGCTGACTACCGCCCCCGTGCTGATTTTTCCAGAGGCTGGAAAGAGATATGTGGTCTATTGTGATGCTTCAGGTATGGGTCTTGGGTGCGTTCTTATGCAGGATGATCATGTGGTCGCGTATGGCTCTCGCCAACTTCGACCACATGAAAAGAACTACCCGACCCATGACTTGGAGTTGGCAGCGGTGATGCATGCTTTGAAGACTTGGCGTCACTACCTCTTTGGGGAGAAGTTTTTGGTATACTCTAATCACAAAAGCTTGGCTTATATCTTCTCGCAGAAGGACCTCAACTTGAGGCAACGTCGCTGGATCGAGTACTTGTAGGGGTTTGACTTTGAAATTTTCTATACCCTAGGCAAGGGTAATGTAGTGGCCGACACTTTGAGCAGAAGAGTTCCAGTGCAGGATTTGAGGAAGTCTAGTGATGAGTGGACATTGATGGGTCTCTTTTCTCAGATGCATGTGGAGACTAGGGAATACAGTGGAGGGGCATTCTTGGCAAGCGTCCGGTTGAATCCTTCTCTATTGGAGTTGATTCAGCAGGAACAGCCCAGTGATGATCTTTGTCAGCGGTTGAAGTAGTTCCTTCATGGTGGGGAGACATCCTCTGATTGGTCGTCGTCTCCTGAGGGCATCTTGTGCTTCAAGGGCCGTTCAGTAGTGCCATTATCTCTATGGAAGGTGGTGATGCAAGATAACCACCAGTCTCAGTGGGTTGTCCATCCGGGTGCCACTAAGATGTATTATGATGTTCGTTAGCAGTTTGGGTGGCCTGGTATGAGACGGGACATAGCAAACTTTGTTTCGAGATGCTACACATGTCAGCAGGTGAAAGAAGAGCACCAAAGGCCATCCGGTTTGCTCCAACCACTACCCATTCCTACCTGGAAGTGGGAAGAGGTCGCAATGGACTTCATTTTTGGCTTACCTCGTACACCTCAGGGTAATAATGTTATTTGGGTGGTGATTGATCGTCTGACCAAATCAACCCACTTCATTCCGATAAAAGATACAACTAAAGTAGACGAGTTGGGCCATTTGTATCTTCAGGAAGTGGTGAGACTCCATGGTGTAACATCAGCTATTGTCTCAGATAGAGCCCCCCGCTTCACTTCTCGATTTTGGGAAGGCCTTAAGAAGGCCTTGGGGTCTCATATTAAGATGAGCACGACATACCACCCTCAGACGGATGGTCAGACAGAGCGGGAGAATCATATTTTGGAGGACATGCTTCGTGCATGTGTCCTGGACTTTGGAGGTTCTTGGGATATCCATTTGGTATTGGTTGAGTTTGCTTATAATAATAGTTACCAATCCACGATTCGAATGGCCCCTTTTGAGGCGCTCTATGGTCGGCCTTGTCGGTCCCCCCTATGTTGGGCTGAGGTAGGAGAGACTTCACTATTGGGGCCGAGCCTTGTGCAGGAGACTTCTGAGAAGGTCAAGTTGATCAGGCAGTGCTTATTGACAGCTTAGAGTCGTCATAAATCTTATGCTGACTGGAGGTGTCGAGACCTAGAGTTTTCTATGGGTGACAGGGTATTCTTAAAAGTGGCCCCTCGTCTGGGTCATCGTCGATTGGGGAAGCAAGGTAAGCTGATGCCACGGTATGTAGGGCCCTTTGAGATCACCAAGAATATTGTCAAGGTGGAATATAGGTTGGCCTTACCTTCTCAGTTGATGCCTATCCATGATGTCTTCCACGTCTCTCGGTTGAAGAAATACAATCCGAATCCATCCCATGTGTTGAGTTGGGAAGAACTGGAGATAGAGCCTGACTTGTCTTTCAATGAGAGGCCAGTGAAAATAGTGGACTCCCAAGAGAATATACTTTGAGGTAAGTCTATTCCTTTAGTCCGGGTTTTATGGCAGCATGGTAATGATACACATGAGACATGGGAGCGAAAGTCATGGGTCGAGGAAGAGTACCCATTCTTGTTTTCCAACCGAGATTCATGTTGACTTTCCTGGGCGGAAAGTCCTTCATGGTGGGGAGAATTGTCACATACAAGACATATTTTAAAGTTATTTTTCATTTAATTTACATCCTTTCTTTGTTTTGGGGGTTTCCCTAGGTTTTAGGGTGGAATAGATGAGTATTCATGAATTGGGCCAAACCGTGAGCCCAATTCCAGATTAAAAAATAAATTTTGTATATTTTATAACTTTTTCATTTTTCAACATTTTTCATCTATTCAAATTCCTACTTGACCTCCCCTAACCTATTAACACTAAAAAGGTAATTTGGAGCTTTTAGAAATCCATAACCAGGGTTTATTTGGGTTTTTATCTAAGGGGCTGGGCCTGCCCGAAAGCCCAATTCCTATTTTAAAAATAAAATTTTATTTTGTTACAACTTATTCAATATTTGGGATTTTCCAGTGATTCTAAGTCTCACCCAAGACCAATTAACCCAGTCATGCGTCTGAACTCTCTCCCCCCTCTTTGGATCTCTGGTTAATCACGATTTTGTTCCGAACTTCATAGGGTTCCTCAAATCGCCCATATTTGAAGAGGTAAAGTATTTCTTTCATAAATCTCTAAATTATCAATATTTTTCCTCCATTCCAGTCCCTAAATGACCTAATACATCTTGTTCGAACGAAACCTAAATTTTGGATCTTTTAAATTTCAGATACTGGTGTTTTGGAGTGATTACTTCAAGATACTTCAAGTAAATGAGCCCTTTTATTTCCTCTTTCAAATTACTTTTGGTTTAACTCATTGTTCTTAGGGTTTCTTCAGTTATAATTGAGTTTACTAATGTCCAAAAACTATGTTTTCGAACCTAGGTTTTAACTTTGGGCTTTCTTGGCCAATTTATGTGGTTTTAGGTTTTATCTAGTTCTCTCTTGGTGCGGCGGGGGTGCGATTTGATTTTCGCACGGAGATTCAAGGGTTTTTGTTACTTTGGTAGGTGATTCCATTGTGTGTGCAATTTTTGTGAATTAGATTGCTGTTTTAATGGTACCCTAATGTTTATTTCACTTGAATGTTTCTGTAAAAATTTGTTTTAGTTGCATTTATAATGCAAATGAATTTTAAGTTCCAATTTTTGGTGAAATTGGGGATTTTTCATTCAAATCTTTTATTGGTTCATTTTGGGCTGCCCCATAACTGAATTATTTGTTTCATTAAAGGGTATTGAACTAAAATTTTGTTTTAATGACTTAAAAGTGTTAACATAGTGTGAAAAGTGGATATCTTAAAGAGCTTTGGGTGCAAAACAATGTAATGTTTTGAGAGGTTGTTTTATTGAAAATAAAATTATTTTATTGTGTGTTTTAAATGAAATAAAATGTGTGTACCTACTGTACAATTTGTTTGTGACCAGTAGTGATATTTTATATGCAAAATGATGTGTGTTGTTTTCTGAAATTGTTTGATCACAAAAAGGGGAAGCCCGGGTACCTAGGTGGGGCGGATTTGTACTTGTACGACTAGTGGATCAGATGGGTTTTGTCCCTGTTCCACTTAGCATCTGGATAACGACAACTCTAACTAAACTATTTGGATGATGATTGGGGAAAAATAGGTTATGGGTATGTTCCCTACTAGTGGCTTGTGCACAGTAATGGATTTTTCTATGGTTACTCTACACCGATGTACGAGGTACATAGGGCCCGAGACGACCTAGTGCTTAGGGGTGTTCCCGATTTTGATGCTCATTGGATTTGTAGTATTTACCCTTGTTGTGGGGTGTTTTTGGAAGTACTTTATAGTATCTCACATGTCTATTTAATGTTCCAACTTTATGAAATTCTCGGATTGAAAACTGTTTTCATTTGAAAGTTGCATTTCTTTGAATTTTAACACTATTTCACCTTGTGTAATAAAATTGCTTGTTTTGTTCACATTGTATTGCATGATCTTTGGAATCATCTGGTGGTATCCTATTGGGCTTAGGCTCACACCCTACTTACACCCCTTGGGTGTAAGTAGACCTGCTTATGCTTGACTCAGGTAAAGGGAAGTCTAAGGGTGATGGCGATTTGGGATGTTAGTCCCCATCGTTGGGGCGGAGTTGCAGAGACAGCTTGCGGGTGATGATCCCCTTGTCGTGTGGAGTCCATGGGGATGTCTTTATGTGTCATTATTTGTTTTTAGACCACTTGTAGTTTCTTTAAACATATGTATTCAGATCTGGTTTTGTTAAGAGTTGTTTAGCATGAAAATTTTAGATTCTAATAATTGATTGTTTTTTTTATGATTTATTCTTTCATACTCGGGTAAATCGTTCCCAAACCAGATTTGTTTGATACCCGGGCACTTGTGCCAGCCCGTGGGGATAGGGAACGCCCTTCGGGCCTTGCCACAGGCCGGGTTTGGTGCTGTTAATGGTGGCGACCAGATCCAGTTCGTCACACAACCCGTCCTCAGGGCCCGTGCCGTGACTACCCCAAGCCCGCCTTCCATAGGCCAGGGGCTGACGACTAGAACCAAGGCGTAATTTCTGGTAAAAAGGGAAGACATTGCCTTTGTAAAGTAAACAAACACCACAGATAAAACAAGCAGAAGTAAACACTAAGTAAAAACTGGGTACAACAGTAAGTGCGAAAAAGTAAGTGGGTCAGTATACAAACCCAAACTGAAAGTAAAGTACAACTGGAAAGGGAAAAGAGTCAACTGAAAGTAAAGCCGCAGCCTCGATCCGTCCACTGGAAGTCCCAACTGAAGGGTGAGTACAGATAGCCTCCACAGCTCCTCGGGTCCAGCCGTCCGCTCCGAGTACGTCCCGTCCAGTGCTCCACCTCCGGGCACCGACCTGCTCTGCAAGCCTCAACCGCGATCAGTGCTGTCCGTCGTCTGCAACCAACACAACGTAGTGCAGGCATAGCCCGTGCAGGGGTGAGTATAAGCTACTCAGTAGGGACCCTGAGACCCCCGAAGGTCTCCAAGAATCCACAAAGGATGTTCCACAAAGGAAATATACAATCACAATGTAACATCCAACACTGCTTAGGTATATGCCCATACATATACCTAAGTCATCAATTCTCGTTCGACACCAACATCCGAGCTCAAGTACAACCTAGTCCACACAGGAAAACACAACCCATTCCACATAGGAAAGCATATCGTAATCCACACAGGATATCAAGTCAATCTTATCGAGTTAAGGATTGAAAGTCAAGATTCAGCTCACACAGGTATACTTCTTCGTAAGACGATAGAGATGATCATATATTGCCACTGATTCATCTAAGCCGTCGGACCCACACAGGATCGATAGGTACTATCCCCTGCAATGACCCACAAAGGATCGATAGGTAACTAACCCCCGCAATGACCCACACAGGATCGAACCCACACAGGATCTGTAGGTGCTGGCCCACACAGGACTGCTGAGCGCTGACCCACATAGGATCGGACCCACACAGGATCGGTAGCACTGATCCACGTAGGATCTCTGAGTGCTGTAGTCATCACCGTCGAATCCACGGAGGATTCCTGCACAGTCGTCATCGTCGTTGTAGTCGCAGCTAGCTCTAGGGTTCCCACACACAACAAGCTCGTTCGAGAGGGTCCGCTCCACGAGCCAAGGGGCTGATACATCAACTGACACATAGTTCGAAGTTGATGTATCCAAAAGTTTCGTATCGTCAATAGGAACTCGACGTCACAGACGGCGCGTCAATCAGATGCCCAGTCTGAGAGTTATTGACTTTTTCGTCCCAGGGGCCCGGTTGGTTTTTAAGTCAAAACCAACCCGACCGTACTCCAACTATGTCCAAACCTCGAGCGGAGTAAGCCAAAAGATCCGTCTCACTTAGAGGAATCCAACAAAGTCGACGACACGTCAATCGGACGTCCAGAGCTCAAGTTATAAGCGTTTCTGCTCCGAGGGCCCGGTTGGTTTCGTGTACGAACCAACCCGACCGAACCCAAAGTACTCCAAAACCTTGAGTGTAATATACCGAAACGAACGTCTCGATCCGAGGATCGCTACGCAACTGACGGTACGTCGATCTTAGGCATAGCTCAAGTTATGGGCAACAGACCGAAAGAGGTTCGGTATTAGGGGGTTCGGGCCCGGTCCGACCCGGCCCGATACCCCCAGGGTCGGCCCGAACCGGGTCGACCCGAACCGGGTCCGGCCCGGCCTGGGCGCGGCCTGGGTGCGGCCCGGCCCGGCTCGGTGGCCCGCTGCGCTGGCCAGGTAACTCGGCCAAACGGCCGAGCCGTTCGGATGCGGGGGGGGGGGGGGGGGGGGCTGCCCCCCACTCGTTGTAACCGCGACCCCTTAATGGGGCCGCTCACGTCCGGCCAGCCGGGGGTTTTGAACCCCCGATTCTTCCCTGTCCGGCTGGCCCGCTCTGGCCGACCGGCTTCTGCCGCCACGGGATTGTCAAGGCCGGTCCCCCCTTCTCTGACACCGGCGGCCCGATTCCGGCCGCCGGTTCCCCTGCTCTACCGTGGATTAAGCCGTGACCTTGGTCCGTCCGGCGCGGCGCGACGGCGCCGCGAACCTCCGCCGCGGCCCCGCTCAGGCCGCTGTGTCTTCGGGTTTTTCCGGCGCAGCGCGATGGCGCCACGGCTTGGTTCAATTTTCAAATGCGCGGCGCGACGGCGCCGCACATCCTTGCCGCTCGTTCCCGCGCGGTTCGATGGCACCACGTCACTTTCCTTCGAACCGCAACAACAAAAATAATAAGGGAGGAGGATCGGCCGTGTTTGTGCGATCCGTCCCTCTCCCGTTAAACGATATCAAGCGGTCCAAATGAACGAGGATAGATGACGGAGGAATTCACAAATAAAAACACATAAACCCCTACCTCGTCGAACACGTTGAGCGAGGATTCGTCACAGAGATAACCGTTGCGGAAGGAGACATCGCAGAAGGAGACGTCGCAGAAGGAGACGTCGTGGAAGGAGGCATCGCGGAAGGAGACGTCGATCTCTAAGGAATCCGGCATTCTTCGCGTTCTTCGTCTAAGATGAAGAAGTTCCTCAAGTTCCTTAGATTTTCTCCCAAAGGCTCCCACAACCAGAATTCCAACAAAATAAAATAAGTTCAACACTTATTTTATTAACATAACCTAAGCATTTGAATTTCAAACATTCACATTTAACCCACTTAATTAATTAACATAAGTTGTCAAAAATTAAAGGTGAGTTGAGGGGGGTTAGAGAATATGAAGGGGTGGGGTTCGTGTGGGCCCCACTGGCTTCATAACCTCTCATGGGAAGTTGGGTGGTTACCCAACTTCCACCCAAAGGTTAAACACTTAGGAAGATAAATAAAATTTGGAGTTCAAATTTTATTTTTAACTTCCACAAATTTAAACAACTACACCCGTGAAAACACAACTCCGGAAAAGGTGTTCCTAAGCAATTACCGGTGCTGCGGTTCCATCGGTGCCCTCAGAATTCGATTCCGAGCACCGATTCAAAAGTTAGGAATTCCCGCTCGTTCGTTTACTGAACGTACCCGAGCTAAACTTCGGATAGAAATTCCGGGCACACCGGGCCTCGGAATCAAGTGCCATCAGAAACCGCGTTCTTGTAAAATCCCAAAGAAAATTAAGAAAAAAATTTCCTTGCATTTTACGGGTCTTTACATTACTCCCACCTCAGGGATTTACGTCCCCGTAAAGATACATCGAAAACTAGGGAAACAAATGTGGGTACTGAGCACACATCTGAGCCTCCCGCTCCCAAGTGCTCTCCTGGAGGTTCCCGTGATTCCATCTGATGCGCACTAGAGGAATCGACCATCCACGTAGGACCTGCTCCTGTCGATCCTCGATCTCCATCGGAACCTCTGCAAAAGTCGCCCCATCATCAATGTCCAGCTCCCCATGGTCAATGATATGCGTCGGGTCGTGCACGTATCTCCTCAGCTGAGATACGTGGAAGACGTCGTGCACTCGGTGCAACTGAGGTGGTAGAGCCAGGCGATAAACCACCTCACCTATCCTGCTGAGGACCTGGAATGGTCCGATGAAGTGCGGATACAACTTGCCACCTCGGCCAAATCTCCGTAATCCACGTCGAGGTGAGGCCCGCAAGAAGACGTGGTTGCCATCCTCGAACTCCAGTGGCCTCCGCCTCCTGTCAGCATAAGACTTCTGTCAGCTCTAAGCTGTCCTCATCCACTCCTGGATGACCTGGACCTTCTCTGTCGTGGCCTGGACCATCTCAGGTCCCACAAGTGATGACTCCCCAGGGTCTGTCCAGCACAGAGGTGACCTGCAAGGTCGGCCGTACAATGCCTCGTATGGTGCCATCCCGATGGTGGAATGGTAACTGTTGTTGTACGCGAATTCCACCAAGGGTAGGTGGTCCTCCCAGCTGCGACCAAAGTCGAGGATACATGCGCGGAGCATGTCCTCGAGAGTCTGAATGGTCCTCTCCGTCTGACCATCCGTCTGAGGGTGAAAGGCGGTGCTCAGACGTAGCTGCGTCCTGAATGCCTCCTGCAACCCCTTCCAAAGTCGGGAAGTAAAGCGAGCATCTCGATCGGAGACGATAGATGATGGCACACCATGAAGCTGTACAATATCCTGAACGTAGAGACGTCCCAAGCTCTCCACTGAGCCCTGCTCTCTGATGGGTAAGAAGTGAGCCTACTTGGTGAGTCGGTCGACAATCACCCAAATGGAGTCGTGAACTCTGGAAGTGCGTGGAAGTCCAGTCACGAAGTCCATAGATATCACACCCCACTTCCACTTTGGAACCTCTAAGGGCTGTACCAAGCCTGCTGGTACCTGGTGCTCTGCCTTCACCTACTGGCAGGTGAGGCATCGAGAAATGAACTCTGCCACAACCTTCTTTAGGCCTGTCCACCAGTGCTGTCGTCTGAGATCCTGGTACATCTTCGCCACTCCAGGATGTGCCGCCAAAGGGGAAGTGTGAAACTCTCTCAGCACCTCCTCCCGTAAAGCAACTGGTACCAAGGTACGTCCTCTAAAGAGGACGTCGTGATCTCCTCCCACGAAGAATACATCAGGTTCCTGTCTTGAGGATATCTGTGCACGCTGCGTCTCACAGTCGGCATCCCCACGCTGAGCCTCTCTGACCCGCTGTAGTAGTGGAGGAGTGACTGTGAGTGACTGAAGAAAGGCTGCTCCATCTCTATCCACGAAGGATATCTGCAAAGTGGCTAGCTGCTCTGTTGCCTCCCCAAGTAGATGGATGCTCGTCCTCCTGCTGAGAGCATCAGCTACTACATTCCCCTTCCCAGGAGTATAGAATATCTCAAAGTCATAGTCCTGGAGGAACTCGATCCATCGCCGCTGTCTCAGGTTCAGGTCCTTCTGCGAGAAAATGCACCCGAGACTCTGATGGTCAGAATAGACTGTAAAGTACTCTCCCATCAGATAGTGTCGCCACATCTTCAGAGCGAAGACCACTACTGCTAACTCCAGGTCATGGGTAGCATAATTCTGCTCATGCTGCCTCAACTGTCATGATCCATAGGCGATCACGGCCCGCTCCTGCATCAGGACACATCTGAGTCTAGTCCTTGATGCATCGCAGTAAACTACGTACCCTACTCCCTCCTCCGACAACCTCAAGATAGGCGCGCTGGTCAATCTCTGTCTCATCTCCTGAAAGCTCTACTGACATTTGTCTGACCACACAAAGGGTTTCACCTCTTCGTCAAAGCTGAGAGTGGTGCCGCAACTCTGTAGAAGTCTGGCACAAATATCCGGTAGTACCCAGCTAATCCCAAGAAACTCTGCACCTCTGTCATTCTCCTGGGTGGCTCCCAAGCTAGCACTGCCTCGATCTTCACAGGATCCACTGCAACTCCAGCCTTAGAGATGTCGTGTCCCAAGAAGTGGACCTCACATATCCAGAACCGACACTTAGAGAGCTTTCCATAAAGTTGGTGCTCTCGGAGTGTGTCTAGTACAACCCGTAAGTGATAGGCGTGCTCCTCCTCAGTGGTCGAGTAAATCAAAATGTCATCGATGAAGACCACGACAAATCGACCGAGGTATGGCTGAAAGATCATGTTCATGAGGTCCATGAACACTTCTGGAGCATTGATTACGCCTAATTTCATAACCAAGAACTCATAGTGGCCATACCGACATCTGAAGGCCGTCTTATACACGTCCTCATCCCGAAATCTGAGCTGATGATAGCCTGACCTGAGGTCTATCTTTGAGAACCACCATGCTCCCTTGAGCTGTTCAAAGATTTCATCAATCCTCGGTAGTGGATACTTGTTCCTCACTGTCACCTGGTTCAAGCGACGATAGTCGACACAAAGTCGCAAGCTCCCGTCCGCCTTCTTGGCGAACAATATCGGGGAAGCCCAGGGTGAAACACTGGGTCAGATGAATCCCTTGCCCTGCAAGTCCTCCAATTATACCCGTAGCCCTCGAAGCTCGGCGGGAGCCATACGATATACTGGGGTGGATATCGGGGCTGTCCCGGGGTACAAATCAATATAAAAGTCTACCTCTCTACGAGGAGGTAGTCCTGGAACGTCGTCGGGGAAAACGTCCGCATACTGATCCACCACTGTAGGAAAACCAGGACTCCGTATGTCAACTGATCCTAGGATGAGGCTAGCCAACTGATGAGTGATGGGTTGTCCTCTCCTCTGCGGGAGTCCATCCTGTGCTGCGAAGGCTCCCTTATCGTCGGTGAAGGTGAACCTACTCCCATCGGCATGTACACATCGCACCTTTCGCCTAATACAGTCGATATGAGCATGGACTGTAGATAACCAATCCATGCCCAAGATGACGTCGTAAGGCCTCGACGCCGCTACAAGAAGATCCCAGCCAAAGCTCTCACCTCCTAGAGTAAGCTCACACTGCCGGCACCAGTGCGTAATCGTCGAGTCTGCTCCGGTAGGAGTATCTAGTCGTAAGGATCGAGCCAACGGCTCTGTCGGAATCTCCGAGCTCCGAACAAGGGAAGTGGCTATGAAAGAATGACTCGGTCCTATGTCTATAAGAACTGCAACAAGGGTGGAATAGACACAGATAGTACCTCGAATCATCTCGGGCGCGCCGTGGTCGTAGGCCTCCGCTGCCTGAAGCTGTGCCTGTCTCTGCCCGCCAGCTCCCTGTGGTCGGGGTGGACCTCCTGGTGGTGGTCGTGGTAGAGCCTCAAAGCGTCGCCCACCACCTGCTGCTTGGCCAGCTCCTCTGCCTTGTCCGCCTGCTCCCTACAGACCGCCACGGTCAACCCTCTGCCTCTGCCTGGGTGGTCTCTCAACCGTCTGCTACCCCTCTGCATGGCGGGTCGGGCAGTCACGAGCCATGTGACCCTACCCGCCGCATGTGTAGCATTGTCTACCTCTCGAAAGACTGGCTCTACGCTGTGTGCCCCGCACTGCTGAGCCAGTGTCCTGAGGTCATCTGCCTGAGGGTCTGGTCTGTCTGGACCAATGAGTCATCCGTCGACTGCCTGCTGCAGAAGACTCTGCTACGTGCCGCCCTGCGGTAGGTCTCGCTGCTGATGCAGGCTCAGCAAGGAAGCTCTCGATCAGAAGGGCTCACTCCAGTACTCCTGCCTGTGTCGGAATGCTAAGGGAGATCAGCGATGCCCTGATATCCTACCTCAAACCCTTCTCAAAGGTCCGGGCCCGGAAGAATGGGTCCCGTACCATGTCTTTAGAGTAGCGCGAGAGATCGGTAAATCTCGCAGAGTACTGGGAGAATGTCAAGCTGCCCTGCCGCAGCTGAAGAAGCTCCTGGATGCGCACCGCATGGAGGGTGGTTGGGAAGAACTCCAAGCGAAAGAGGCTCTCAAAGTCCTTCCAGAGGAGAGATGCCTCATCGTTCACCTGGAGCATCAAGCTCTACCATCTGCCTACTTCCACATGCATTAGACTCGCTGTGAGGATCACCATGAGGTCCGCTGGTGTCCTCACTAACCTGAAAACCCATACAACTGCCTCCAGCCAATCCTCGGCTGCCTGAGGGTCTGTCTCCCCGTGGAACCTGGGCGGTCGCTGGTGCTGAAACTCGTACAGTGCACTAAGGCAACGTGCATCGTCAGTGGCTGGGGCTTGAAGCATCGGTGGCTCGGCGGGTAGAGGTACCGCCAGTGCCTGAGCTGTCAAAGGGCCCTGTACCGAGGCCTCATCGCTCGATAGGCTGTCGTCATGCATAACTCTTGGAACCCTAGCTGGCTGCCATCGTGGGGCCATCCTGAAAAGAAACAGGTGTGCCACGGTCAAACAGTATACCTGGTGAGCTGACACAAAGTAATCACAAAGAAAAATTGAAACACATATGCAATCAATGTTTTCGTGTATTAAGTCAGAAATCAGAAGTCAGGATCCTGGTGTACGGATACGTCAGCCACCGTACCAACACTGGACTCCCTAGACTGATAACCACACCCAATACGCTTAACACTATTGCTTCACATAGAAAAAGATCAAAGTCCAAAGTTTTGTGGTAGAACCGAACTCTGATACCAATTTTTCACGACCCGTCCTTAGGGCCCGTGCCGTGACTACCCGAAGCCCGCCTTCCATAGGCCAGGGGCTGGAGACTAGCACTAAGGCGTAATTCCTGGTAAAAAGGGAAGGCATTGCCTTTTTAAAGTAAACAAACACCACAGAGCAAGCAAGCAGAAGTAAACACTAAGTAAAAACTAGGTACAACAGTAAGTGCGGAAAAGTGAGTGGGACAGTATACAAACCCAAACTGAAAGTAAAGTACAACTGGAAAGGGAAAACAGTCAACTGAAAGTAAAGCTGTAGCCTCGATCCGTCCACTGGAAGTCCCACCTGAAGGGTGAGTACAGATAGCCTCCACAGCTCCTCGGGTCCAGCCGTCTGCTCCGAGTACGTCTCATCCAGTGGTCCACCTCCGGGCACCGACCTGCTCTGAAATCCTCAACCGCGATCAGCGCTGTCCGTCGTCTGCAACCAACACAACCTAGTGCGGGCATAGCCCATGCAGGGGTGAGTATAAGCTACTTAGTAGGGACCCTGAGACCCCCGAAGGTCTCCCAGAATCCACAAAGTATGATCCAAAAAGGAAAGATACAATCACAAAGTAACATCCGACACTGCTTAGGTATATGCCCATACATATACCTAAGTCATCAATTCTCGTTCGGCACCAACATCTGAGCTCAAGTACAACTCAGTCCACATAGAAAAACACAACCCATTCCACATAGGAAAGCATATCGTAATCCACACAGGATATCAAGTCAATCTTATCGAGTTAAGGATTGAAAGTCAAGATTCAGCTCACACAGGTATACTTCTTCGTAAGATGATAGAGATGATCAGATATTGCCACTGATTCATCTAAGCTGTCAGAACCACACATGATCGATATGTACTAACCCCCGCAATGACCCACAAAGGATCGATAGGTAACTAACCCCTGCAATGATCCACACAGGATCGGACCCACACAGGATCTGTAGGCGCTGGCCCACACAGGACCGTTGAGCGCTGACCCACATACGATCAGACCCACAAATGATCGGTAGCACTGATCCACGTAGGATCGCTGAGTGCTATAGTCGTCGCCGTCGAATCCACGGAGGATTCCTGCACAGTCGTCATCGTCGTTGTAGTCGCAGCTTGCTCTAGGGTTCTCGCACACAACAAGCTTGTTCAGGAGGGTCCACTCCACGAGCCGAGGGGATGATACATCAATTGACACATAGTCCGAAGTTGATGTATCCAAAAGTTCTGTATCGTCAACAGGAACTCGACGTCATAGATGGCGCGTCAATCAGATGCCCGGTCTGAGATTTATTGGCCTTCTCGTCCCAAGGGCCCAGTTGGTTTTTAAGTCAAAACCAACCCGACCGTACTCCAACTGCGTCCAAACCTCAAGCGGAGTAATCCAAAAGATCCGTCTCACTTAGAGGAATCCAACAAAGTCGACGGAACGTCAATCGGACGTCCGGAGCTCAAGTTATAAGCGTTTCTGCTCCGAGGGCCCGGTTGGTTTTGTGTACGAACCAACCCGGCCAAACCCAAAGTACTCCTAAACCTTGAGTGCAATATACTGAAACGAATGTCTCAATCCGAGGATCGCTACGCAACTGACGGTGCGTCGATCGGAGACCCATAGCTCAAGTTATGGGCAACAGACCGAAAGAGGTTCGGTATTAGGGGGTTCGGGCCCGGTCCGACCCAGCCCGATACCCCGAGGGTTGGCCCAAACTGGGTCGACCCGAACTGGGTCCGGGTCTGGCCCACTTGGGCACGACCCGGCCCGGTGCGCTAGCCAGGTGACTCGGCTGAACGGCCGAGCTGTTCGGATGCGGGGGGGGGGGGGGGGGGCTGCCCTCCGCTCGTTGTAACCGTGGCCCCTTAATGGGGCCGCTCACGTCCGGCCAGCTAGGGGTTTTGAACCCCCGGTTCTTCCCTGTCTGGCCGGCCGGTCTGGCCGGCCCGTTCCGGCCGGTCGGCTTCTGCCGCCACGGGACCGGCAAGGCCGGTCCCCCCTACTCCGACGCTGGCGGCCTGATTCCGGCCACCGGTTCCCCTGCTCCGCCGCGACCCCGCTCCGATCGCAGTGTCTTCGAGTTTTTCCGGCGCGGCGCGACGGCGCCGCGTCTTGGTTCAATTTTCAAATGCGTTGCGCAACAGCGCCGCGCATCCTTGCCGCTCGTTCCCATGCGGTGCGACGGCACCGCGTCACTTTCCTTCGAACCGCAACAACAAAAATAATAAGGGAGGAGGGTCGACCGTGTTTGTGGGGTCCGACCCTCTTTCGTTAAATGATATCAAGTGGTCCAAATGAACGAGGATAGATGACGGAGGAATTCACAAATAAAAACACATAAACCCCTACCTCGTCGAACACGTTGAGCGAGGATTCATCGCGGAGATAACCGCCGCGGAAGGAGACGTCGCAGAAGGAGACGTCATGGAAGGAGGCGTCGCGGAAGGAGACGTCGATCTACGAGGAATCCAGCGTTCTTCACGTTCTTCATCTAAGATGAAGAAGTTCCTCAAGTTCCTTATCTTTTCTCCCAAAGGCTCCCACAACCATAATTCCAACAAAATAAAATAAGTTCAACACTTATTTTATTAACATAACCTAAGCATTTGAATTTCAAACATTCACATTTAACTCACTTAATTAATTAACATAAGTTGTCAAAAATTCAAGGTATAAATAGTTGGTTCTCAGGACACCAACTCTAACAACTTTTCCTTTTCCTGGACCTAGCATAACATAGTCTACAAACACCCAAAGTAAAAGTTATGGTGTGAGAAAAAACAACCCCATAGGAATTCACCAAATATTTCATAAGAAATTACTTAACAAATAAACCATTTAAGCTTAAATTTAAATAAAAAAGGCATGGAAAATCATTTATACATTTTCAATTAAACAAGATCTCAAATCATAAAAATGGAAATTATATAAAAAATAGGATTAAATGAACATTTTCATAAAATATAAGGGCATGAGAAAAATAGTTCAATGAAAACTGGCATGTAATAATAAAATATAAATAAAGAACCATGGTAATATGCCCTGAGGTTTGTTAGTTCCTCGATATAAGATCCTCACAATACTCAATCAATCAATCATGACTCAATGTGTGTACATGTTCTTAGGGATTAGGCCATTGGGATATAATTAATCATCACCCTATTGGGGAAAGTCACGCTAAACGTTGTTTAGTTATAATTATCATCATCAATACATTTATATGGGGGAAAAGTCCTAACATTCTTTCCTTAGTCACCCACTAACTACTTAGGATCACATGTTCTTTCAATCAATCAATTAATCAATCATGGGAAATCATTCTTTTTAAATTTAATTAATCATTAACAGTTTAAATGCCCAATTTAATGTTTCAATATGGAATTTCAATTTCAATTCCAAATCATGGGTTTTCATCAAGTTCATGCCTTTCAAAATTATCTTATTTTAAAGCCATTTTTCTCAAGAATCATCATCAAATCAATTTTTGTTTCTATAAAGACCCAAAAATTTCATATAATTTTTTTAAAGTATTGGGGATTATTATGAGTCTGTGAAAATTGACGGTTCTTGATTTCGAGGTCCGGTGTGCCCGGAAAAGATCTTTGAACTTTTTTTAAAGGTACATTCAGTAAACGTGTGAACAACATTTTCTAACTTTTGAACTGGTGCTCAGAATTGAAATTCGAGGGCACTGTTGAATTCGCAGCGCCAGGATTCTCTTAAGGAAAGCTTAACTTTATTCGGAAAAAGTCGGATGGAAAAGTTAATTTTTAGCCTTACAAAAAAATAATAATAAACTCAACATTTTTTTTTATTTATTTTTTGTAACCGTTGAGAGGAAAGGTGGGACTGTAGAGTTAAATGGGTCATTCAAGGTCATGAACCTTGGGTTGAATAACCTCAGCGTTGGAACATTAAATGCGGTTCATAAATGAACCACATTAATGTTATGCAACATGGTTTGTTCTCTCGTCTATTTAAATGGAGCTTAGGCTTGAGTTATTGAGATGGTTGTGAGGAACCTCTAGCGAAATACAGTGGCATATTCCACTGACAGAGGATGGAAGCTTAGGCGACAACGATCCAGGATCGACGAACGCCGATGACTTCATCCAACGAGGACTCTTCTCCCGCCACAATCGCAACATCACCCAACAGATCTCGATGTAGGGGTTTCTGTATTGATTAATTATATGGGTTTTGTATTGATTAATTCTACGGGTTTTGACTTAATTAATATGAGTTTTATCTTGATTAATTCTAAGTGTTTGAAGACGAATTAATCTCACCCATGTTATGGTGCTAACGCGGAGGGAGTGGGCCAAACGAACAAGGCCCAGACCCTCCGCCACTTTATTTTTCATTGCATTATTTTTGGGAAAATTTCTCAACTTGACGAAACCTTGAAACTGGGAGGCACACAATGATGACGACATCCCGAGAGGCCCGTAGGCGCAGATGGGAGTGAAAACGGAGCTCTGGAGCGTTGTCGGAGCCCCGCGGAAGAAGTGTTGGTGACCGATACTGGCGGAAGAGGGAAGCGGCCAACAACCACCAGCCATGGAATGGGGTGGTGCCGCACGACGCTATGGTAGACCGAAGGGAGGGCCGACTCTCAGCTGGCCGCGTTGACGGAAGGGTGGTGCGTCGTTACGCGCCGCAGGTGGAGGCCGCGACGGAGGGGGGATCACTCCCTACGGGTCCTACGAATAGCTAGGTGGCGCCATGTGGTGCTATTGGTTAAAGAGTCGAACATCTCTTTGAGCCGTTTGGGAAGGAGGGGCCGCACAACCCCTCGCGCATGTCACGCCAACCGGCGGGCCAGGCTGGTCCGCTGCCCAGCGGGCCGAGCCCATCGTGGCCTAGCCCAGCCGGTTCAGGCTGGGCCGGTCCATGACCCATTCGGTTCGGACCGGGCCAGTCCATGGCCCAACCAGTTCATGTCAGGCCCGATCGGTCCGACCGGGTCGGACTGGACCCAGACCCATTTCAGCCCAGATACGTTTAAAAGGCCGTATCTCGCAAACCAGATGTCCATTTGATGAACTATCTATGGTGCTGGAATCCTTGGAATGAGACAGTCCTTTTGAGATAATCCACCCGAGTTTTGGAGAAAGTTGCAATACGTATGGGTTGGATTGTACCTGAATCCAACCAGGCCCTCGACACTAAAATGCCTATAACTCTCATACCGAGCATCCGATTGACGTTCTGTCTGTTGTGTTAGAACCCTTATGAAGTGAAAGATCATTGGGTTACTTCTTCATGGGACTTCATGAAGGTTGATGTACAACCGTTGGATTGAGAAGCGGGTCCTTCCAGAATCAAGTGTACTATATACGAGAATCCAGTGGCTGGATGAGATGTGAAGAATGAATAGCGATCCTATGTGGATCAGCACCTAGCGATCCTGTGTGGATCAACACCTAGTAATCCTTTGTGTATCAGTACCTAGCAATCCTATGTGGATCAACACCGAGCGATCATGTGTGGATCAATAGCAGAACCCATGACAAAATAAGATGATCTAGCTTTACGATTAATCATCTGTACTTATGTACTTAAGTTATACCTGGTTTGATCTGAGTCTTTTTCTTTGTGCTTTGTGATTGAGTTCATGCTTTGTGATTTTTCCTTTGTGGAATTCTGAGAGACCTTCGGGGGTCTCAGGGCCCCTAATGATTATTTTTATACTCACCCCTGCATGGGATTTTCCTGTACCTTGTTGTGTCTTGTGAATACGAGGGAAAACTAGACCGAGTCTTGAGGAGTTAGGGCTTGACAGTGCTTGGAGGTGATTGAAAAACGGTATGAAGAGTTGACCGATAGACGTGGAGATCAGCGATGACGATCTGCACTTACCCTTCAAGTGGGAACCTTGGTGGACAACCTTAGGAGCTGTTTTCCGTTTTTTCTTTACTTCCATTTCAGTTGGGTGTGTATTCTGTCCCTTTACTTTCAATACCCACTTTTACACTCAATGGTGGTTTTTAGTTGTGGTTTCACCTTTCTTCTTCTATTGTGTTTACTTGTGTGTAGTGTTCCCTGTCTGTGTGTGTATATGTTTTTGAGGAAATGCCTTCCTATTTTAGGGATATTCCTTTCCGGTGCTAGTCACCAACCCCTGGCCTATGGAAGGCGGGCTTGGGGTAGTCATGGAACAGGCCCCGGGGGACGAGTCCTGACAAAGTGGTATTAGAGGATTCAGTTCTACTGAAGAACCGGGACTCTGATTTTTTAATAGAGTAATAGTGTTAAGTGTTTTGAGTGTGGTTTTCAGTTCAGGGAGTCCGGTGTTGGTACGACGACCGACATATCCATACACTAGGAATCTGAATTCTGATTTCTGACTTGCTAAATGAAAACACTGATTGTGTGTGTTTTGGAAATGTTTTACTTTTGATCTATTTTGGGTCAGCTCACCATGTATAACTTATTAACCGTGGTGCACCTATTTATTTTTAGGATAACCCCACATATACAACCATCTAGGATTCCAGAAAGAGTACACGATGATGATCCACCAAGCGACGAGGCTTCGATGTAGGACCCTCTTACTATGTTGGAACCTTCGGGTGGTGTACCAGCAGCACCACCACTCGGAGTGCAGCAGTTTCCACCATCCCCACTTGAAGACCATGCACGCTGACTTAGTGCATTTCATGAGTTCCAGAGATAGAGGCCTCCATAGTTTCGAGGCGAGATGGATCCCCAGGCAGCTGAGGACTGGCTGGAGGCTGTGGCACAACTTTTTCATTTAGTTGAGACACCATCATATCAGATGGTGATCCTAGTTTCTAGCCTATTCCAGGGCACAATATGGAGATGGTGGAGTCTAAATCTCTAGATGCATGAGGAGGCGACACTCTCTTGGTTGGACTTAGATAACCTCTTTAGGTCGGAGTTCGCACCAACGCCTTTACGCTCAGTGCGTATCCAGGAGCTACTGCACTTACAATAGGGCATCCTATCAGTGGCCCAGTACTCGGCAAGATTCACTGACCTCTCAGGATACTCCACCAACATGGTACAAGACCCTTTCTTTAGGGCTTAGACCTTTGAGCAGGGTCTCCAGTGGGAGATCAGAGCGTCAATGATATCACTCAATATCCCGATGAAGGCTGGAGTTCTCAAGTGAGCATTATTAGCGGAGAGATTCTTAGATGAGCAGGCACTGACGGTGAGAGCCATCACCAGACGATAGGTAGCCGAGTCATTTGTAGAAGGTAGTAGGAAGATGATGCAGAGGTCCAAGCAGGCCAGACCTTCTGGTGAACGACCCCAGGACACAGGGTCGGAGGTGCGGAGCTCGCGAGGTAGAGGAGGACTTTAGAGGACCAAATCCTATTACTCTTGTAGCAGACATGGACACATGGATCACGACTATCTGACTTCCTGCATAGAAGATTAGTAGATGACTGAGGGACCACTGAGGCAGCAACTAAGGTTTGAGCGAGGGGGTATGTAGGGCGGTGGATGTGGCAGAGGAGCAGGTCGTGCAGCAGGTGGTGGACGACGGTTTGAGGTTCTTCCACCTCTACCCTCAGGTGTTCCACCCCAACCACAGGGAGCAGGTGGACATGGACGAGCATAGATTCAGGCGATAGAGTCCTATGACCATGATGCTTCAGATATGATTAGAGGTACGATCTGTGTCTATTCTATCCTAGCTTCAGTTCTTATAGACAAAAGTTCCAATCACTCTTTTATTTCCATGACACTCATTTGGAGCTCGGAAATTCCGATGGAGCTGTTGGCTTGATAATTATGATTAGATACTCTTATGGGAGAAGATTTGACAATTACACACTGGTTCAAATAATGTGAGCTCACTCTAGGAGGCGAGTGCTTCGACTGAGATCTCCTAGTAGCAGCATTGAGGCCTTACGACATCATCATGGATATGGAATGACTATCCACAGTCCATGATCAGATTGATTATTTTAGGCACAAAGTGTGGTGTGTCCATGAGGATGAGATGGGGTTTTCCTTCACCGATGAGAAGGAAAACTTTTCATCACAGGATGAACTCTCTCGAATGAGGGTGCAACCGATCACTCATTAGTTGTCTAACCTTACCCTCAGAGCTATTGATGTGAGGAGCCCGAGTTATCCTGTAGTGGTGGACCAGTATGCTGATGTATTTCTTGATAATGTTCTGGGAATACCTCCTCATAGAGAGGTAAAATTCTACATTGACCCGTACCTCGAGATGACACTAACATCTACTCCAGGATATTGGATGGATCCTGTGGAGCTTGATGAGTTGCGGGTACAGTTGGAGAACTTATAGAAGAAGGTGTTCATAAGGCCTAGTGTTTCTCTATGGGAATCCCCAATTTTTTCCGCCAAGAAGGTGGATGGGAGTCAGAGGCTTTGTGTGGACTATCAGTACCTAAACTAGGTGACCGTTAAGAACAAGTATCCACTACCGAGGATTGATGATCTCTTCGACCAACTGAAGGGAGCTTGATGGTTTTTAAAGATAGACCTCAGATCCGGCTATAACTAGCTCAGGGTACGGGGTGAAGATGTACCGAAGACAGATTTCAGATGTCGGTATATCCATTATGAGTTCTTGGTAATTCCCTTCAGCATGACCAATGCTTTGGAATTGTTCATGGGACTCATGAATAAGATCTTCCAGCCTTACCTCAATCGCTTTGTGGTAGTCTTCATTGATGGAATCTAGATATACTCGACATCAAAGGAGGAGCACACCACACACCTAAAGATAGTTCTAGATACACTTCGATAGCACTAGATTTATGGTAATCTCTTGAAGTGCCAGTTCTGGATACGGGAAGTCCACTTCCCGGGGCACGTTATCTCGGAGGCTAGAGTTGCAGTGGATCCGGTGAAGATAGAGGCAGTGCTTTCTTGGGAGCCACCCAAGAGTGTGATTGAGGTGCAGAGTTTCCTTGGGTTGGCTAGGTACTACCGGAGATTCGTACCTGACTTTTCCAGAGTTGCGAAACCCTTATCAGCTTTGACAAAGAAGGGACAACCCTTCGTGCAGATGAAGAGGTGCCAACAGAGTTTTCAGGAGCTGAGGCATAGACTGAAGAGTGCCCCCATCTTGAGGCTACCAGAAGAGGGCATTGGGTATGTAGTCTACTGCGACACATTAGGGACCGGACTAGGTTGTGTCCTGATATAGGAGAGAGCAGTGATCGCCTAAGGTTCACGGTAGCTGAGACAACATAAGAAGAACTACACTACCCATGACCTGGAGTTAGAAACAGTGGTATTTGCACTAAATATGTGGCAACCCTACTTGATGGGCAAACATTTTACAGTCTAATCTGATCACAATAGTCTCAGGTATATATTCTCAAAGAAGGACCTGAACCTGAGACAATGAATATAGATATATTTCTTCCAGGACTGTGACTTTGAGATAGTCTACACTCCTGGGAAGGGGAACGTAGTAGCAGACACACTTAGCAGGAGGTCTGGTCTATAGTTGCTGAGTGAGGAAACAGAGCAGCTATCCACGTTGTAGATATCCTTTGTAGATACAGATGGAGAAAATTACCTCTAGTCTATGGCAGTTACTCCCCCACTCCTTTATAGAGTCAGGGAGGCATAGCTTGGGGACATAGACTGTGAGGCCTGACGTGCCCAGATATCTTCAGGACAAGCTCCTGATGGATTTTTTTGAAGGTGGGGAGCACGTAATCCTCTCCAGAGGATGCACTATAGTACCAATGACACTACGAGAGGAGGTGTTGAGGGAGTTCCATACATCCCCTTTAGCAGTACATCCTAGAGTGATGAATATGTACCAGGATCTCTAGAGTCAGTACTGCTGGCCAAGGATGAAGAAAGTAGTTGCAAAGTTCGTATCACGATGCCTCACTTGTCAGCAAGTGAAGGCTAAGCATTAGGTACCAGCAGGCTTAGCTCAGCCACTTGAGGTACCAGAGTGGAAGTGAGATGGTATCTCCATGGACTTCGTGACAGGGCTACCACATATGTCCAAGGGCCATGATTCCATCTGGGTGATCGTTGACTGACTCACCAAGTCATCCCACTTCCTACACATTCAAGAGTAGGGATCAGTAGAGAGTTTGGGATTCCTCTATGCGTAGAAGATTGTATGGCTTCACGGGGTGCCATCAATGATCATATTAGATCATGATGATCGTTTTACATCCCGCTTATGGAATGGATTACAAGAGGAGTTCAGGACTCAACTACTCTTGAGCACCGCCTTTCATCCTCAGACAGATGGTCAGACAGAGCGGACCATTCAGACACTTGAGGACATGCTTCGTACTTGAGTCCTTGATTTTGGCCATAGTTAGGAGAACCACCTACCACTAGTAGAGTTCGCTTACAATAACATTTATCACTCAACCATCGCCATGGCCCCATTTGAGGCCTTGTACGGGCGACCATGAAGATCACCTATATGCTGGACAGACCCAGGGGAGTCAACACTTATGAGTCCAGAGTTGTTACAGGCTACCAAAAAGAAGGTGTAGATCATCCAGGAGCGGATGAAGACTACACAGATCTGGCAGAAGTCTTATGTTGATAGGATACAGAGACCCTTAGAGTTTGAGGAGGGAGACCATGTCATTCTATGGGTCTCACCCTGACGAGGATTACAGAGTTTTGGCTGGGGTGACAAGCTATCTACAAGGTTCATCGGACCATTCTAGATCCTCAGCAAAGTAGGTGAGGTGGCATACCATCTATCTCTTCCACCACAGATGCACTAGGTGTATAATGTTTTCCATGTGCTGTAGTTGAGGAGGTACGTGCATGATCTATCGCACATTATCGACTAGGGAAAGCTAGACATCAATGATGGGGTGACATTTGTAGAGTTTCCGATGGAGATAGAGGATCGATAGGAACAAGTACTACTTCATGGGTGGTTGATTCCTCTAGTGTGAGTTTGTTGGCAGCATGAGAACCTCCAGGATAGCACATGAGAGCGGGAGGCTCAGATATGTGTTCAGTACCCCCATTTGTTCTCCTAGTTTGTTGTAGATTTTGAGGAAGAAAATCCCTAAGGTGGAGAGAATGTAAATACCCAAAAATTCCATATATATTTTTTAAATTATTTGGGATTATTAGGAGTCTGTGAAAATTTACGGTGCTTGATTATGAGGTCCGGTGTGCCCATAATGGATTTTTGAACTTTTTTTAAAGGTACATTCAATAAACGTGCGGGCGATGTTTTCTAACTTTTGAACCGGTGCTCAGAATTGAAATATGAGGGCACTATTGAACTCGAAGCACTGAGATTCACTTAAGGGAATCTTAACTTTGTTCAGAAAAAGTTGGACGAAAAAGTTATTTTTTAGCCTTACAAAAAAAAAAATAATAAACTCGACAAGTTATTTTTATTTCTTTTTTGTAACTGTTGAGTGACGAGGCGAGACCGCAGAGTTAAATGGTTCATTCAAGGGCATGACCCTTGGGTTGTGTAACCTCAACGTTGGAACATTAAATGCAGTTTATAAATGAACCACATTAATGTTATGCAACATGCCTCGTTCCCTCGCATATTTAAATAGAGATCAGGCTCGGGTTATTAAGACGACTGTGAGGAACCTATAGCGAAGTACAGTGAAATATTCCACTGAAGAAGGAAGGAAGCTTGGGAGAAAATGATCTGGGATCAACAAATGCTGGTGACTTCATCTAATGAGGACTCTTCTCCCTCCACAACCGCAACATCATCCAACATATCTTGAGGTAGGGGGTTTTGTCTTGATTAATTATATGGGTTTTTTATTGATTAATTCTATGAGTTTTGTCTTGATTAATTCTAAGTGTTTAAAGCCAAATTAATCTCACCCATGTTATGGTGCTAATATAGAGGGCGCGGGCCAAACGAACAAGGCCCGGACCCTCCACCGCTTGATTTATCGTTGCATTCTTTGGGGGTGGATTTATAAACTTGACGGAACCTTGAAACCAGGAGGCACGTACCGACGAAAGCATCCTGGGAGGCCCATAGGAATAGACGGGAGTAAAAATGGAGCTTTGGAGCATCATCAGAGCCCCACGGAAGAAGCGCCAGTGGACGAGGGAAGCAACCAGCAACCACCAACCACAGAATGGGGTGGCGTCGCACGACGCCGCAACGGACCGAAGGGAAGACCGACTCTCGGCCGGTTTCGTTGGCGGAAGGGCAGTGTGCCATCGCACACCGCAGGTGAAGGTCGAGGCTTAGAAGCCGCGACGGATGGGGACCCGCTCCCTACGGGTCCTACGAACAGCTAAGCGGTGCCACGTGGTGTTGCGGGTTAAAGATCCAAACAGCTCTTTGAGCCATTTGGGAAGGAGGGCCGCACGACCCCTCATGCAGGCCATGCCAGCTGGCGGGCTAAGCCCGCCGCGGCCCAATCGGTTCGGGCTGGTCCGGTCCGTGACCCAACCGATTTAGGCTGGGCCGGTCCTCGGCCCAGCTAGTTTGGGCCGAGCCGGCCCGCGACCCAACCGGTTCAGGCCAGGCCTGTCCGCGGACCAACCGGTTTAGGTCGGGCCTGTCTGCGGCCCAGCCGGTTTGGGCCGGGCCGGTCCGCAGCCCAGCCGGTTCGGGCCGGGCTGGGTCGGACCCGGAATGGGTCGGGTCGGCCTAGGCGGGGTCGGCCCGACTGGGTCGGACCGGACCAGAACCCATTTCGACCGAGATACGCTTAAAATGCAGCATCTCGCAAACCAGACATCTGTTTAATGAACCATCTGCAGCGTTGGAATCCTTGGAATGAGATGGTACTTTTGAGATACTCCACCTAAGTTTTGGAGAAAGTTGGAGTATGACCAGGTTGGATCATACCTAAATCTAACCAGGCCCTCGACACTAAAATGCCTATAACTCTCAGACTGTGCGTCCGATTGAGGCACTGTCTATTGCATTGGAACCCTTATGAAATGAAGGATCATTGGGTTACTTCTTTATGGTAATTCATGCCATTTGAAGTATGAAAAATGTATTGAGGAGAGGATCCTCTCAGAATCAAGCATACTATGTACGAGAATCCAGTGTCTGGCTAAAATGTGAAGAATGAATAGTGATCCTGTGTGGATCAGCACCTATCGATCCTGTGTGGATCATCACCCAGTGATCCTGTGTTGATCAGCAATGAGCGATCCTATGTGGATCATCAGTATAACCCATGATAGAATAAGATGATCTAGCTTTACGACTAATCATCTATACTTCTGTACTTAAGTTATACCTGGTTTGAGCTGAGTCTTTTACTTTGTGCTTTGTGATTGAGATCATGATTTGTGGTTTTTACTTTGTGTAATTATGAGAGACCTTTGGGGGTATCAGGGTCCCTACTGAGTATTGTTATACTCACCCATGCACGGGCTTTGCCCGCACCTTGTTGTGTCTTGTGTAGACGACAGACAACTAGACTGAGTCTTGAGGAGTCAGGGCTTAACGGTGCTCAGAGGTGATTAACAGACAGTGTGCGAAGGTGACCGATAGACATGGAGAGTAGCGGTGATGAGCTTCACCTACCCTTCAGGTGGGAACCTTGGTAGAAGACCTCATGATTTGTTTTCCCTTTTTGATATACTTCCATTTCAATTGGGATTGTATTCTATCCCTTTACTTTCAGTACTCACTTTTACACTCAGTGGTGGTTTTTAGTTGTGGTTGTACCTTTATTCTTCCATTGTGTTTACTTGTGTGCAGTGTGCCCTGTCTGTGTGTGTACTGGTTTTTGAGGCAATGCCTTCCCATTTCAGGGATATGCCTTTCCGGTGCTAGTCACCAACCCATGACCTATGGAAGTTGTGCTTGGGGTAGTCATGACACGGGCCCCAGGGGATGGGTCATGACATTTTCAAGCCATGTTTTCTTGAAAATCCACCTGATATTTTCAAATCCTTTTAAAAAGTGTTTTATTTCACCAATAAATTCCTTTTGAAATTAAACATCAAATCTACTCAATTATAGGAAACCAATTAAAAATTGATTTCAAATAAATCAAGAAAATCAAGGTTTCAAGTATAGGGAAAAGACTTATGAAAACGCCTACCTTTAATCACATGGACAGTCTTTGAGAAGAAATTTATTAAAGGATCCAAAATGCTCTATAGAGAACCTCAAAAATCCAAAGGGTGGGATTAGGTTTTATTATGAGGTATTTAGAATTTATAATTGAGGGGGGGTGGGGGTGGGGGTTCAAGTCCTTAATTAGATTCTTTAGATGTTTAAAAACATGTTCACATGGTTTCATGGGTTAGGTAACATGGTTAGAGCTAATTGGGCCCCCTTATTAGTCTTCTGGAGAGTTCCACATGGTTAAGTCACATGGTTATAAAAGTTGTGTGATATTCTTATGCTCCCTACCATGATAATGGAAATAGAGTGCATGGTTTGGCCACATGGTTTGGAGATCATTAACCAACCATGATCTCCCCACTATCCCAAGCTGTACGGTTTGAGGGGGAGGTCACATTGTTTACAAAAACCATGCACCCCCTCCAAAACCTCATATCAAGGAAAACAGTTTCTTATAAAAACCCGCATAGTTTTACCTAACCTCGTGCCAACCATGCCCATCCCAAAAACTTCCAAAAATCTCAAAAAGTCCCCAAAAACAACTTGAAATAGGATCCAAACAAAGGAAAATAAAAAAAATAGATAAAAGAACCTGAAAGCTGGAAAAAATATTTTACATCAATTATAAGGGTTCTACACCTATCTTGATAACATATATAAATTTCCTAATGCATATTTTTATTTTCTCCATTTTATGGGTATTAGTGTTCTCTATGGGATAATTCAAGCCTTTAGAGTTTAGATTATCATGTGAATTATTATTCAATGCTTATATCCTTTTACTATTTATAGTTGTTATGGTAAATATTATTTTAACATTTTTAATAGTCATTCTATGTTCTTATATTGTAAAATATAACAAACTAGTCATTGTGAAACATGAGTTCTTTTATTAATAATATAAATAAAATTTTATGCTATTACATTCTCCCTGCTTAAAAATTTCCACCCTCAGAATTTCATTTCATACACTAAGTTGAAAATAAATGATGGAATATCTGGTTCATTGCTTCTTCTTATTCTCATGTTTCTTCCTCACACTTATGATTCCACCAAAGAACATTGACCAGGTGATTTGTATTATTATGTAGGAATTTGTCACTATGGTCTATGATCATTAATAGCTGCTCCTTATAAAAATGGTCTTTTCTAACTATACAAACTCTAGATTCAGTACATGTGAGGTATCTAGTATGTAATTCCTCAAGAAGTATATATTGAACATGTTATGTGTTGGAAGGACTTATGTTGTTCCAACATATCTTAGTTTTTATATGTTTTGATGATTCAAAAAATCCCTATTTTTTCTAATAAGTTTTTTCTCAAGTGTTTCAGATGATATTTTATCATAAGTAATTTATCTTACAATGACTACAAGTAATTATATTACACCAAGTAAAATGTTCAATCTACAACAAAGAAATTTATCTTAAGAGAATCAATTTTTTTAAAAGGTTGTCTTCAGTCTGCTCAAAATTAGACAACTCCATGTTGAAAGTTTATCTTACTATGTAAGATAACATCTTACTAAGAGAACAAACCAACCACCATATTTTCAAAGTTATATATTTTTTGATAGAGATTATCTTATGAAAAATATATTTGTAAAAGATTATCTTATGAACTCCAGAAGTAGATATGGAAGCTAAGTATCACACTTTAGTAACATATTTATCTTACAAAGCAAATCATTCCTAACAAGTTGAATTCATTTTATCTTACGCTCTAAAGAACAAAAAGATTTATTTTATCTTATGAAGTCTCTAATAAGTCTATCTTACAGAAATATTAATATCAGTTAAATATCTTATGAAGAATTAATTATCATGCATAATGTCATGATTACTTTCATAATCTCTTGATAAGTTATTTCATTCTTTCAAACATATCATAAATGAGATTGTCTATTTAAATAAATATCAATTTGTATAAAGTGTCACTTTTCCAGGAATGTAAAGATCTAAAGAATAAGAATATTTCTAACATTTCCAATGTAGAAGCTTATTCCATATTTGTAAATAATGGACACATGCCATTAATAACATGTCGTATCAACTTTTTAATGGATTATCAACTTGACCATTGTGATTATATCACATGATTAAGTTCAAAATTAAAGAGGATATATAAATATAAGGAGTTATCTATTGCATGGGATAGCAAGAAATATAAAATGCACTCGCATATATATACTCTGATAATAGTAACAAAGAACACTTGTACATAGACAAGATCATATGAAATACTCATGTGATGCCTTTTCAAGTCTATCAGTTGTAATAAAAGATCATCCTGGGTGGTACCTTAAATATCATCATCTTCTCAAGATGTATCTTCATCTACTATCAATTACTACTTTCAACTGTGTGTTGCAACAGTTCTTAAAATTCATGATATCTATTTTTTTACTCTCATTATAAGTGAGTGTGTTAAGGCCATGGAAATTTATTATAAATGGAGAGCCTAGTTAAAAGATCTTGTAACTTTGTAATAAGTGAAAATTTCTTCTAATCAGCTGGGATCCCCCTAAAAAATGTTTTTCATAGTGAAAATCACCAAACTTTTGTATTAGAGTGTTGGTGGAGTGGACTAGGGGATTTTTGTTCCCCAAACCACTATAAATATCTTGTGTTCAATCTCTTTTTACTAAGGTTTTATATATATGCTACCTAATTTTATTAATGAAAGGATTTGAACTTGTATACCTTAAATAGGGTGGTTTAAAGTAAATAAATTTTTTAGGAACTCAATTCACCCCCTCTTGAGTTTTCAGTTCGCCATTATCTGGGACAACAATTGGTATCAAAGCTCATAACTCTTGAGTTTACAATTATCAAAGGTTGAAGTCCAAAATATCTATTTTCTAATGGTTTCTATGGTTGATAATCGAATTGGTGTGTTGATTCTCGCTCAAATTTACCCAAGAGATGAAGGTAGAATGGTCTTTGTAGTCTAGCTTGGGTTATCGAATCCACAGAGACCTAAGAAGTAACCTATAGACACGCACATTCTAAGGAATATTTTTGGATATGAAGTGGCCAACTTTGGGTTGATTTTAGATGGGTTTAAGTGAACTCTAAGAGACTTAAGTGAATTCAAATTAAAAGAATGAGTTGATCCTAGGTTATCGCTCGGGGTGGATTGGACATATTTCCTTTTCAATGATTTCAATTTCTTATATTTGAGATGGGTTCATTTAAGGAGATAAAACAACATTATCACTTACTGGTTTAATTACTACACCCTTTAATACTAATCACCTATACACTTTAAGGATAAAAGTTTTGATCACTTCAAGGTAAAGGTTCGTATTAGCACTTGAAGTGTGTGGCCTTAAATTCAACAAGGATGATGGAGTTTAAAAATCATCAAATAAAAATCTCAATTAAAGAAGTGATTATACATTAATGAGGTGATAAATAACACCCAATACATCCCCTTGTTACTCCCTTGGATCAACCCATAAGTGGGTTATCCCTCTATTGATCCCATGGTTTCAATGGAAGCGGAAAGTAGACTCATGAGGGAGGAAATGGAGAAGTAAAAAAAAACGCAATAAAATAACAATCACTCCACCGTTGTGTGATAATATCACAAGGTTTGGTATGAACAAGTTCACACCTTGAACCAACGGTATCAAAGTGATAAGGATAAAAACATAATAATAAGAGAAGAAGAACTTTTATTAAGAAACAGGGATGAATTAAAACAACTTACATGTGAAGGAAGAACATTACAAAGAGAAATTGGCAGCATAACATTAAGATGAAAACAAGCTCAAGGATTCCTAAATACTCCAACACCACTGCCTTAAATAGGAATTTTTGATCCCTTGGGTCGAGCCTCCAACAGTACAAAGCATCTTAATTAATTTTGGTAGGCCATAGGTGGTGGAAAGCTTGTGGAATTTGGACTTTTCCACATTTGACCCGAGGTGGCAGCCGGATTTCATCCACCGAACAGACGCATTTGGATGACCTTCTAGATGGCTGAATCAGAGTAGTCCATAGAAGAAGAAAATGTATCCCCGGATGTCTTCTAACCGCATGTAAAATTTGGGCCAATTTGGAGTTTTTGATTCTGAGCTATGATCAAATTAGTGGGCTATTGTTCTGGGCTGCAGAATCTGGCCCAGAATTTTATCTTTAACTTGGGGCACCTAAATGACCACCATGGAGGCCGAATTAGCATTATCTCCTGAAGAGGGATTTGTTTCTATACATGTATTCTAGAATCCCACAATATTTGGGATTAATTGGGCCTGTATGTTGGGCCCCACAGTCTCATCAGTGGGATGGTGTCCAATCTGCCTTCTCCAGAATTGCTTCCTTTAATTTCCAAATATCTCCATCATCCTCCATGAATTATCCACTGATCCCTGAATCAAACATGTTCATATTTAAGTGTAGATCAATTTAAAAAAATATAAAATTAAAATATGTATAATTATATTCCTTAAAATCAGATGAATCATTGGGTACTTTAAATGATGTTAAAAAATGTACCACATAATAGTGCATTTTAAGAAGGTATTACAATCATAATGTGAAATGATGTTAAAAGTGTAAAATGCACTAAAATAGTGTTTATGAATAATAAAGCACATGAATAATATATATATTACCAATGAATATTAGCCTCATTTAGTGGCTAATCACACCCCCAACTTGAGTTTTGCTAGTCCCGAGCAAAATATATCTCAACAATATGAAATTCGAATTCCCTTTTCCAAAAAACATTTTAATACACAATGATAACCAAAAAACATTATACCAAACAATCATGAAACCCATCAAAATATTTTAATACAAGATAGTTTAATAAGCAGATCCCAATCCCAAACCCATTTCTTTGTTCAAATTCATTGCCATATTTCATCCAATATCAATTAAGTATGAGGATGTGTTGTGCATCACAATAGACACGGGGGTTCATCTTTATTCAAGGGGGAAATTACGGAAGCGCTAGGTGGAATCACATTTCAATATTAAGATGAGTATTCATTTTTTTTGTAATTTTTTTTTGTTTTTTTTTGTTTTTTTTTGTTTTTTCAATTTTTCCATGGTAATTGAAGTTGCACTCAAAAGAGTCAACCCCTGTAGCGAGACTTTGCCGATGACTCCCAGGCTCAAAGACCTTAGGGCACCAAGTGAAGCCCACATACTCGGGCATCATCTCGAGTTAACTCAGTCAAAAACAAATTCAAATTACCAAAAATAGAGATAAAATTACTAACTCTGGGCCAGACAACTATGGAGTCACGATCCCCAAGTGCCGAAAGCCACGCATTAGGTCATTTCATTGCTCTACGCGCAAAATTTTTTTTTTTTAATTTTTTTTGAATACTCATATTAAACTAAAATGATCACCAAACCTATACTATTTATTTAGGGGACCCCATGAACTTAAACTAATACCCCACTATCCAAAGGACGTGCACTGTGAATTTTTTTTATTTGGATGAAAATATAAACGATGAAATATCACATTGGACAGCCACACTTTCCAAAATCTATGCTCATGAAATTATACAAGGATTAAAATCAGAATCAGGGTATGCTAAATTATTTGATATTCAGTTTCAAAGTGTTCAATGTGTATTGCCATGTTTAAAGTTAAAGGAATTTTTTCCTTCTATTTAATTTTTTTTTCAAATCATTCATCATTTTTTTTGACACAAAAGCATTTTTTTTATTTTATCTCTCCCCCCAACTTAAAACAACACTGTCCCCAGTGTTTGAAGAAATAAAAATTTAGAAGGAGTAGAGGCAGATAGTGGAAGTTCAAAAAGGAAATTGAAACTGAGGATCATGGAATGAAATCACCTGGTGGTTGAAGCTGAAGTTCTTTCTGCTCCAAATTAGTCCTTTGATCTCTTGGGGGATGTAGGAACCTCCTTGATTGAACATGTATCACCCAAAATAGTACCTAACAAAAATAAGAACAAACCAGACAAAACAAACAACACAACGACTTATTTAATTCCAAGTATCATCATTTTTATGGTTTTTCCTATTTTTTTATTTTTTATTTAAATCAAACTAATGATACATTGTCTTATTTTTAATTTTCTGGGTAAGGTATTACTCAGGGATCACACCGCGTGACACGGATGAATACGATTCTCCCCTTTCATACCCATCCATACTCATAGTAGAAGAACAGGTCAATAGTCTTTTTTTTAAATATAAAAATGATTAATTAATCCTATTTAAAATATAAAGTTTATTAAAATAAAAAAATGATAAGAAACTTGAAAACCATGGGTTGCCTACCATGCAGCGCTTTGTTTAACATCGTTAGCCCGACATGGACCCTAAATCTATCAATTTTTTCCTTGTTCATAGGTTGGATCAGTTAACTCAACCTCTATTTCCTGTTTATTGAATGATTCAATGAATGGTTTTAACCTTTGACCATTGACCTTGAAAATGTAACCACTTGTGGGATCTTGAATCTCTACTGCCCCATGGGGGAATACATGATGCACTATGAAAGGTCCTGACCATCTAGACCTTAACTTTCCCGAATGTAAATGAAGTTTTGAACTATACAAGAGCACAAGTTTTCCTGGTTCAAAATGTTTGACCTTGATATTCCTAGATTGGTAGGATTGAACTCTATCTTTATTGATCCTTGAATTTTCATAAGCCTCCATCCTTATTTCCTCCAGTTCATTGAGATCTAATTTCCTTTTTGTTCCGGCCAATGAGAGTTCATAATCCATTTTCTTAATTGCCCAAAAGGCCTTATGTTCAATATCCAATGCCAAATGGCATGCTTTACCATAAACCAACCTATATGGGGACATTCCTAAAATGGTTTTATATGCGGTTCTATAGCCCCAAAGAGCATCTAAGAGTTTCTCAGACCAATCTTTCCTAGAGGGGTTGACAGTTTTTTCAAGAATTTGCTTAATCCCCCTATTCGCTAACTCAGCTTGACCATTGGTTTGAGGATGGTATGAAGTGAACACTTTATGAGAAATACCATGCTTAGACATGAGTGAAGAGAATGGGCGGTTGCAGAAATGGGTTCCTCAATCACTGATTATAGCCCTAGGAATTCCAAATCTTGAAAATATGTTCTCTTTTAGAAATCTAATCACAACTTGATGATCATTGGACTTAGTGGGAATGGCCTCAACCCATTTTGAGACATAATCAACAGCTAAGAGTATGTAGAGGTATCCCTGAGAGTTTGGGAAGGGACCCATGAAATCAATTCCCCAACAGTCAAATATTTCAACCACTAAGATGGGAGTGAGTGGCATTTTATTCCTTTTTGTGATGGACCCTACTTGTTGACACCTAGGACAACTTTGACAAAATGTGTAGGAGTCCCTTGAGAGGGTGGGCCAGAAAAGACCACATTGAAGAATCTTAGCAGATGTTTTCTTAGAGGAAAAGTGACCTCCACATGCCTCACTGTGACAGAATTTAAGGATGGACTCTTGTTCAGATTCTGGAACACACCTCCTAATGACTTGGTCAGGGCAGAACTTATAGAGGTATGGATCATCAAACACATAGTGTCTAACATCAGAAAGGAATTTCCTTCGAGCTTGAGTCCCTAAGAATTTTGGAATGACTCCGGTAACTAAGAAATTGGCTATGTTGGCATACCAAGGGCAGTCACTCATAGAGTATAGGTGTTCATCAGGAAATGAATCAGACACAGAAAGGTGATTGGAGTTATCTTTGAATTCCATTCTAGAGAGGTGATCAGCTACAACATTTTCAACACCCTTTTTATCCTTGATTGTGAGGCCAAATTCTTGTAATAGAAGGACCCACCTAATCAGTCTAGCCTTGGCATCTTGTTTTTGGAAGAGGTATTTTAGTGCAGAATGGTCAGTGAACACAGTGATGGGGGATCCTAAGAGGTAGGACCTAAACTTCTCTAAGGCAAACACAATAGCAAGTAACTCCTTTTCAGTGGTGGTGTAGTTGATTTGGAAATCATTTAAGGATTTGCTTGTATAAGCAATGACATAAGGAGTTTTATCACAACGTTTTCCTAACACAGTTCCTATAGAAAATTCACTGGCATCACACATAAGTTCGAAAGGAAGGTTCCAATTTGGAGATTTCATAATGGGAGGAGAGGTGAGAGAAGATTTGAGGGTTGAGAATGAACCCTCACAGCTTTCTGTCCAAACAAATGGAGCATCCTTTACTAGGAGAGCACAAAGGGGACGAGATATTGAACTAAAGTCCTTGATGAATCTTCTATAGAATCCAGCATGTACTAAGAAAGACCTCACTTCCTTGATAGTTTTGGGTGATGGAAGGTGACGAATGATGTCAACCTTTGCTTTATCAACTTCAATCCCCCTACTCGAGACCAGATGGCCTAGAACAAGTCCCTCTTTAACTATGAAATGGCATTTTTCCCAGTTTAGGACCAGATTCTTTTCTTCACATCTTGACAAGACTCTCTCCACATTCTACAGACATCCCTCAAATGTATCCCCAAACACAGAGAAGTCATCCATGAAGACCTCTAGAAAATCCCCTACCATGTCTGAGAAGATTCCCATCATGCACCATTGGAAGGTTCCAGGGGCATTGCATAACCCGAAGGGAATGCGTTTGAAAGCAAAGGTTCCGAATGGACATGTGAATGTAGTCTTCCCTTGATCCTCTAGGGATACCTCAATTTGATTTTACCCCAAGTACCCATCTAAGAAACAGTAGAAGGCATGACCTGCCACTCTCTCAAGGACTTGGTCAATGAATGGTAAGGAGAAATGGTCCTTCTTGGTGAATGAGTTTAGCTTCCTGTAGTCAATGCAGAACCTCCATCCACTACTCAACCTTGTTGGAAGAATCTCTCCACCCTCATTGGTTATCACTGTGATTCTGGCCTTTTTTGGAACCACTTGGATTGGGCTCACCCACTCACTCTCAACTATGGGATATATGATACCATCTTTTAACAATTTCAGAAGTTTCTTCCTTACTACCTCCATGAGATTAGGATTGAGTCGCCGTTGAGGTTGACGACATGGATTTGAATCAGATTCCAGAATAGTCCTATGAGTCCCCATAAGTGGGCTAATCCCAGGAATATCAGAAAGGGTCCAACCAATGGATTTATTATGCTTCCTAAGGACATCTAGAAGCATACTCTCATGATTGGATTCAAGAGAAGAAGAAATGACAATAGGATGTGTTTGATTTTCCCCTAGGAAGGCATAATTTAGTGAAGCAGGAAGTTCCTTCAATTTAAGATCAGGTTGGTTCAGAATTTCAGTAGAAGATTGGGACATTGGATCAAGATCAATTTCTTTTTTTAGAGTTTAAGATAGGATTGATTCCCCACATGTATAATTTTCAGATACTAGATTGGCTTGATCAGATTTAGGGAAGGAAATTGGAGTGGTCTCAATGAAAGTGGTTTCTTGAAAGGTTTCACTGATTGTTGGACCTAAGACTTCATCATAAGAGAAATTTTAAAATGATTCAAGCCAAGGAGATAAACTTCCTTCATATGAACAAAGGAAATCAATCTCATCCTGACTTAAACATTCATCAAATATTCCTTGATGTTCCATGGATTCATTATCAATGCTTCCTATCATGTTTACTTCATGAATGTCCTCGTCATCCCCTATTTGTGAGCTTGCATTATAGATGTTCAAGTCTAGACTCATATTCCCAAAGGTGATGGTCATGTTCCCATTTCGGACTCGGATAACAGAGTTGATTGTTGCAAGGAAAGGACGAACAAGGATGATTGGGGTTTGTTCCTTATTTCCTAAGTTTGGATGGTTGTCAAGGACAATGAAATCAGCAGGGTAGATGAAGTTTTACACCTTTACCAGAACGTCCTTTAAAATCCCCTTTGGAACCCTAATGCTACGATCAGCAATTTGAAGTGTGACAGATGTGGGTTGGAGTTCTTCTAGGCCTAACTGAAATTACACATCATATGGGATGAGATTGACACTAGCACCTAGGTCACACAAGGCCTTGAAAAATTTGCTTTCTCCTAGTTCAACATTGATGTAAGGGCAACCCGGGTCTTTCAACTTAGGAGGAATGGTCCCTTGAATTTTGGTACTCACATTAGTAGCCAAAAGGACTTGGTTTTTATGTGAAAATTTTCTTTTAAAAGTACACAAGTCCTTAAGCTACTTTGAGTAGGAAGGTATGGTTTGGATTGCATCGAGAAGGGGTATGTTCAACTTGACTTGTGAAAATATTTCCCTCAACGTTTCACTCAGTTCAGGCTTGGGTTTCCCCCTCATGCGTTGGGGAAATGGTGCAGGTTGTGGGGTTGTTTGTTGAAGAGTTGTTTCTTTCACATTGTTATCAGTTTCCTCAGTTTGATCTTGTTGTTCATTAGAATTTTCATCCAAGTTTGAATCTTCAAGTGGGTTTTGAATTAGTTGTTCAGGTTTCTCAATTTATTTCCCACTTCTTAAAACAGTCACAACCTTTAGTTGTTCATGAGTTGTTTGAGAATAACTTGACTCTCCCCTTGAAGTTGAGGATGGAACCGCCTGAGTAGGCATGGGTGCCTTTCCGGTTTTTATGGTTTGAAGTTCTTGTTTTAGGGAAGATACCTCCGAGTTCACCCTCTCAATTTTTTTGCATAGTTGTTCTAATAGGCTTTGTGGAACAGTTTGGGTTGGTGCTTGAGAAGATTGGTTTATCCCAGGGGGATATTTTGGAAGTGGGATGGTTTGTTGAAAATGGACTGGTGGATGTTGGTATTGGATAGGTTGGGTTTGGAACAGGTTATGGGTTTGGTAGTTCTGATGGGGGTAAGGATTTTGTCTCTGTGGTTGGCTAGGTTGTTGGTTATCTTTCCAGCGGAAGCCTGGGTGGTCGTTATACCTTGGGTTGAAGGTGTTTTGGTATTGAGACTTTTGGAAGTTCAAAGCATTTACTTCTACTGGGGGTCCTCCTAAGAGAACATCCTTGATGGATGGAATGGTTGGACAGTTGTCTGTCTTATGGTCATGTTTGTCACAAATTGTGCAAACAGGGTCAACAGTTTGGATTTCATGGACTTTCCTAAGATCTATCTCTTCAACCTTCCTAGAGAGTGCTGCGAGTTTAGCCCTAAGGCTTTCCTCTTCTCTAAGTGTATGAATTACAGTAGTTCTTTGTGGATTTTCAGAATAAGGTGAAGTTCCCCATGTTTGGTTTTGTTCAGAAAGGCTTTCTAGATACTCGTAAGCATCATTTGGGGCTTTGTTTTTAAAGGTTCCATTACACATCATGTCAATGAATTGTTTGTTCCCCGGAACCAACCCTTCATAGAAAATTATCACTTGTTTAGGAATAGAAAAACCATGCTGTGGAACCATGTTTAGAGTGTCTTTGAACCTCTCCTATGTTTCATAGAATGACTCTCCCTCTTTTTCAAAAAAGTTTTGAATACTCTTTTTAAGTGAAATTGTTTTATGGTGGGGAAAGTATTTTTTGTAGAATTCTTTTTGTAGTTGGTCCCAAGAGTTGATGGATGATGGTATCAAATTGTTTAGCCAATTTTTAGCTTGATCCTTTAAATAAAAAGGAAATATCCTCATCTTAGCTGATTCTAGTTGATGTGGGGGACACATGGTTTCTACAATGTCATTGAACTCCTTAATGTGCAGTTATGGCATCTCGAACTCCATTCCATGGAATGTGGGAAGGTGGTTTAGGACATGGGGTTTAAAGATGTAGTTGGAATCTAGTAGGGAATTATGTCTAATTCATGAGGGGTCATTGGTCTAAGAAGGTGTGAGGTAGTCATTCATGGTTTGATCAATTGCATTCCCCAAGTTTGGGGCTGCCTCATTTGGGTTTCCATTTTGGTTCCCACCCGGGTTTATGAGTTGGTTTCTTTGAAGACCTTCCATTGAAATTGGCTCAATTTTGGACTCTAGAGTATTAGGAAGATTAGGATATAATGTAATGAGTTCCCTTGGTGTACTTTACTCCCCAACCCCAGGACTATCCACCCTAACTAGACGGTTTGATTGATCGCGGGTGTAGGCGGACATGCGCCAAAAGAAAAAAAAAACGAGAAAGGGACAAGATAAGAGAATTTGGATGAGAAAAGAATAAATGGGGGAGAATAGAATGGGTGTTTATATGACTTAATTGGGTCCCCGGAAACGGTGCCAAAATTTTATTCTCGCTCAAATTTACCCAAGAGATGAAGGTAGAACGGTCCTTGTAGTCTAGCTTGGGTTATCGAATCCACAGAGACCTAAGAAGTAACCTATAGACACACACATTCTAAGAACTGTTTTTGGATATGAAGTGTCCAACTTTGGGTTGATTTTATATGGGTTTAAGTGAACTCTAATAGACTTAAGTGAATTCAAATTAAAAGAATGAGTTGATCCTAGGTTATCGCTCGGGGTGGATTGGACATATTTCCTTTTCAATGATTTCAATTTCTTATATTTGAGATGGGTTCATTTAAGGAGATAAAACAACATTATCACTTACTGGTTTAATGCCTAAACCCTTTAATACTAATCACCTATACACTTTAAGGATCAAAGTTTTGATCACTTCAAGGTAAAGGTTGGTATTAGCACTTGAAGTGTGTGGCCTTAAATTCAACAAGGATGATGGAGTTTAAAAATCATCAAATAAAAATCACAATTAAAGAAGTGATTATACATTAATGAGGTGATAAATAACATCCAATCCATCCCATTTCTACTCCCTTGGATCAACCCATAAGTGGGTTAGGCCTCCATTGATCTCATGGTTTCAATGGAAGCGGAAAGTAGACTCATGAGGGAGGAAATGGAAAAGTAAAAAAAAACGCAATAAAATAACAATCACTCCACCGTTTGTGATAATCTCACAAGGTTTGGTATGAAAAAGTTCACACCTTGAACCAACGGTATCAAAGTGATAAGGAGAATAACAGAATAATAAGAGAAGAAGAACTTTTATTAAGAAACAGGGATGAATTAAAACAACTTACATGTGAAGGAAGAACATTACAAAGAGAAATTGGCAGCATAACATTAAGATGAAAACATGCTCAAGGATTCCTAAATCCTCCAACACCACTGCCTTAAATAGTAATTTTTGATCCCTTGGGTCGAGCCTCCAACAGTAAAAAGCATCTCAATTAATTTTGGTAGGCCATAGGTGGTGGAAAGCTTGTGGAATTTGGACTTTTCCACATTTGACCCGAGGTGGCAGCCAGATTTCATCCACCGAATAGACGCATTTGGATGACCTTCTAGATGGAAGAATCAGAGTGGGACATAGAAGAAGAAAATGTATCCATGGATGGCTTCTAACCGCATGTAAAATTTGAGCCCATTGAGAGTTGTGGATTCAGAGATATGATCAAATTAGTGGGCTGTTTTTCTGGGCCGCATGGCCCAGAATTTTATCTTTAACTTGGGGCGCCTAAATGAACACCATGGAGGCCGAATTAGCATTATCTCCTGAAGAGTGATTTGTTCCTATACATGTATTATATAATCCCACGAAATTTGGGATTAATTGGGCCTGTATGTTGGTCCTCACAGTCTCATCAGTGGGCTGGTGTCCAATCTACCTTCTCCAGAATTGCTTCCTTTCATTTCCAAATATCTCCATCATCCTCCATGAATTATCCACTGATCCCTGAATCAAACATGTTCATATTTAAGTGTAGATCATTTTACAAAAATATAAAATTAAAATATGTATAATTATATTCCTTAAAATCATATTAATCATTGGGTACTTTAAATGATGTTCAAAAATGTACCACATAATAGTGCATTTTAAGAAGGTATTACAATAATAATGTGAAATGATGTTCAAAGTGTAAAATGCACTAAAATGGTGTTTATGAATAATAAAGCACATGAATATTATATATATTAACAATGAATATTAGCCTCATTTAGTGGCTAATAATGTGTCAATGGTTAGATCTCCCTACTTTAATGGTGAAAATTATGGCTGTTAGAAGGCACTTATGACCATATATTTGAAGAATCTTGGCATAAAAGTTTATCTTAAAGTTGTAAAGCCCTATGAAATACCAAATAAAGAAACCTAAACATGGGATGATACAACCAAAGTAGAATATGATCTAAATTATAAAGTTATGAATGCTATAATCTGTGTATTAGGACCAAATGAGTTTAATAAAGTTTCTCAGTGTCAAAAAAATCATGAAATATGGAATATTACAATAGTTGCATATGAAGGTACATACAATGTTAATACCCTTAGATATGATACTAACAAACTTAAGTTCGACACATTCAAAATGGATGAAGGAGAAATCATTAATAAATTGATTTGAGGACTCACTGAAATTGTGAATAATTTTACTTCTCTAAGAACACAAATAACTAATCCCATGAAAGCATTGAAAGTTCTTAGAGTTTTACCATCCAAGGGGAGTGGAATATCAGTTACCATCACACAATCTATAGAGGTCAATAATTTAAAAATAAAATATTTCATTGGAACTCTTATGATCTATGAATCTGAAATGGAAGATAAAGCTATAGAATGCAAAATGGTTAAGAAATAAAATTATTCTTTGAAGGTTTCTACTTATAAATATGACAAGAAGAAAAAAGCATGGAAATATTTAAAAAATTTTAATAATAAGGCTCCTCATGTTATTCTGGATCGAATGATTAACTAGTATAATTTTTCCAAAAGTTCAGGAAATTTTATAACAAGAGAAGAGGTTTCAAAATACCCTTCAACAAGTATAGGAATCATGGTGAAAAATCTAAAAAATTAATATTTTATGAGTGAAAAATGATAGGACATATTAATCTAGACTATCTACAATTGCAGGAAAATAAAAATATGACAATTTTTATTTACAAGAAGGTCAGATAGAAAAAGAAATCCAAGAAGGCTATGAAGGCCATGTGAAGTGATTATGAAGATACTAGAAAGTTTACATCCACAGATTCAGAAGCCAAACCTTTTAAACAAAAGACCAATATATTCTTTATGTCACATTCGAATGAGGTACATCCTTACTATTCTTCTGAGCACGAGTGTGAATCAGAAAATTAAAACTCCTCATATGAGGAATTAAATGAATAATGTACCATATTAGAAACTAAATATGAAATTTTGAAAAAGAAAAAAAAAATCTAAGAACTACTAAAATAAAATTCTCAATGAAGAGGATCACTTAAACAAACAAATTTCAGATTTAAAAAATCAATTATAGAATTATTCTACATCATGCACTAAATAGGTTAAAACAATTTAGAACCTAAAAAAGGAATTTAAAACTTCAAAGATGCTAAAAGTGTTCTTACTAAAGATAAAGATTACCTAAAAAAAATTATTGATCAAAATCAACTTAAAAATGAAAAATTTGGAATAGGAAGTTAGGTTGAAAATCCAAACTCCTATAAAAATTATTTTATGCCTAGTTTTAAAAATAAAAACCTCTCCAAGATTAATTTTTTTACTATAGATATGTAGTAAATTATGATAATATATATAATCTGAAAATTATTTAATTCTATGGAATTAATAATTCATGTGTTACAAAAAGTTTTTCAAATTTTCCTGCTAATTTTTCTAAAAAACACAAAAATATTTGAATCCCCAAGTATTTTGTAGCATACATTATTGGACCCAAGAGTATCTAGGTAACAAAAAATCTTGTTGTTTGATTTTTCATTGTAAGGAAAAAACCACATGAAAAATAATGCAAAATGGTTTATGGACAATGTTTTTTCAAGACATATGAGTGAAGATTTCTCAAACTTTCACTCACTATCCAAAATCGATGGAGGGTATGTCACATTCGGTGATAATGAAAAAGGAAAAATTGATGGAATTGGATCAATTGGGAATCCAAAATATATACTCATCAATAAATTTCTTTATGTTGAAGGATTAAAGCATAACCTGATAAGTTTCTCTTAAATTTTTGATAATGGTCATTCAATTTATTTTTCTAACAATGCATGTTCAATTTTCAAAGATAAATCTCTCAATTTCAAAGAACCACAAAATGATAATGTCTATACTTTAGATCTTAATTCTTTGTGTATAAAAAATAAAAATTGTTTGAATGCTGAAATTGATGAATCATGGATTTTGTATAGAAGACTTGGATATTTTAATGTCCACTCTTTGAAAAAGTTTTCTAAGAAACAGTTGATTTCTAATTTACCTAATCTTAAATTGGATAAAAATAAATTGTGTGATGCATGTCAAATGGGAAAGCAACACAAGTCATATTTTAAACCAATAAATGAGGATTACACATCTATACCTCTAGATATTATCTATATGGATATGTTCAAACCTACTAAAACTGAAAGTCTTGCTAGTAAATCATTTTCTTATGTGTTGGTTGATGATTTTTTAAGATTTACATGGGTTTACTTTTTAATAATTAAGAGTGAATCTTGCTGTTTTTTTTATTTTTTATTTAATCTTGTACAAAATAAAAAATATGATAAAATTGTGACTTTGAGAAGTGACCATGGAAGAGAATTTTAGAATAATTAATTCAATTCATATTTCTCAAAATAAGGTATTAAACATACTTTTTTCTGCCTTGAGGACACCTTAACAGAATGTTGTTGTTGAAAGGAGGAATAATAATTTGTAAGAAATTTCTAGGAAAATGTTATGCGAATATAACATGCCCCTCATTTTTGGGATGAAGATATTAACACAACATGATATGTTATTAAAAGAGTTTTAATAAGGCTCGCCTTAAAGAAAACACCCTATGAGTTGTGGAATAATAGAAAACAAAGGTCGGATACTTTAAAGTATTTGGATGCAAGGTTTACATCTTAAAAACCAAATAAAATATTGGTAAGTTTGGCCCAAAAGCTTATGAAGGCATCTTACTAGGTTATTCTGCTACTTTCAAAGCCTATAGAGTTTTAAACAAAAGGTTAAGGACTATTGAAGAATCAATTCATGTGAAGTTTGATGAAAATGATCCTTTTGATCACAAAATGACTCAAACTAATGAGTTGAATGATTATCTCAAGGAAATAAGACCTAAACCTCTATTTAACAACATCAAGGATACTGATTTGGAACTTTATTATCTTGATCCAAATCCTATAAGAGTTGATACTAGTGAACCAAAAAGTGTGCTGCCTAAATTACCTAGAAATATTAAGGACCATCCTCTAGAAATAGTTATCGGAAGCTTAGATGAAGGAGTCAAAACTAGAAGAAATATAGTAAATATGGTAGAATTCTCTGCCTTTTTATCTCAACTAGAACCCAAGAACGTAGAAGAAGCCTTAGCCGTTGAAAGTTGGTTTTTAGCTATGCAAGATGAGTTAAATCGGTTCAAGAGGAACAAAGTATGTGAATTAGTTGATTGACCCTATGATTATCCTATTATTAGAACAAAAATTGGTATTTATAAACAAACAATATGATCATGGTTTAATCACTAGAAATAAATCTTGAATAGTTGCAAAAGGTTACAATCAAGAAGAAGGAATAGATTATAAAGAAAATTTGGCCCCTGTAGCTAGATTAAAAGCAATCATATTTATTCTAGCTATGTATCCTATATGAATTTAAAATTATATACGATGGATGTTAAATATACATTTCTAAATGGATTTTTATTGGAGGAAGTTTATATTAAACAACCTCTTAGTTTTGAAGATCCTCACTTTCAAAATTCTATTTTTAAACTTACCAAAGCTCTTAATTCACTTAAGTTCTTTTCTTTTATTAAATGATTTTATAGTAAGAATAGAAGATCCTATATTGTTTAAGAAAGCTTCATCCTCAAATATTTTATTGGTATAAATATATGTTTATGATGTTATTTTTTTGATCAAAAAACCAAAAAATTTTATAATGATTTTTCAAAACTTATGAAAAAGGAATTTAAAATGAGTATGATGGGTGAGTTAAACTATTTTATTGGATTTAAAATTTTTCAAAAATATTTTGTAAATGTTTTAAAATAAAGAAACTACATACTTGATTTACTTTAAAAGTTTGGACTTAAAAACAGTAAGACTTATTTAACTCCTATGATCTCCAATGTTAAACTTGATATGGATGAGACTAGAAAACCAGTTGAAAAAAATTTGAATAGAGGAATCATTAAAAGTTTACTACATCTTACTGAAAGTTGACCAAACATTATTTTTTCAATATGTATTTGTGAAATATTTCAATCCAATCCTAAAGAATTGCATTTAAATACTGCCAAAAGAATTTTAAGGAATTTAAACAAAACATTATATCTTTATTTACTTTTTATAGAAACCTTGGATTTCAATTTAACTTCATATTCAGATGATGATTTTTCTAGGTGTATACTAGTTAGAAAGAACACCTCAGGAACTTTACATTTTATTAGTAAATCTCTAGTATCTTGGTCAAGTATGAAACAACACTTTATACCATTATCAACCGTCGAAGCATAATATATTATAGCAGGAAGATTCTGTGCACAAGTGTTGTAGATAAAACACACTCTAATAGATTTTGGATTCAATTTTAACTATGTTCCAATCAAATGTGATAACACAAGTACTATCAAAATTTCAAAAAAATCTAATTAACCATTCTAGAACAATGCACATTGATCATAGACATCATTTCTTAAGAGATCATGCATAAAAGGAAATATCTCTTTAGAATTTGTTTGTGAAAAAAATCAATTAGCAAACATTTTTACTAAACCATTGTCTGCTGATAGATTTTATTTTATTAAATCTGAATTAGGTTTATTTAATTTTACTTAACTTTATTTCAATTTTTCTTAGAAGAATGGTTTTTTATCCGAGTAAACATTTTTATTTACTTTATTTTATTTGTAATACAACATCTCTATTTTGAGTATTAGTCACATTAAAGTAGGATATTTCACCTAGTTTTTGTAATGATTACTCTACATATTACACCGTGTAACCCTTTGATTACCGCAAAATAGAAGAAAGTTAGTTAATTCTACGTGGAAAACCTTTGAAAACTTTTTAACCCACATATTTTTTCCATCCAAACCTTTTTTCCCTAACCCTCCAATATTCCAAACCTTGTTGAGAATATAAAAAACCAATATAACTGATGATGCTTCCTCAAGAAGGTTCAAGTGTCCAAGGATGATAAGGAAAGTTTTAAGTGGAAGATAAATAGATTTTGGATAGCTATATATCACTGATATGTTGCTGAAGAAAGTCATAAATCATCAAGGTTACGCATTTTTTTGATGAAAAACAATCTGAGTTTGTTTTTAAGAATTAAGTTCATGATTTCTATGAGGCCATGGTATTTCATTTTAATGACAATGAAGATATGATTATAATTACTGTAAATTATAAAATATTTTTGATGAATTATTTTGTAATGGATGAAGTTTTTAAATTCCCCCATGAAGTATATGCCAACTTCAGTAAATCTTTGGTCACTGTGGATGAAGTAAGACCATTAGAAATTATGAATTCCTATTTTGGATTAGCGGATATTGAGAAAAATCTGGTGAAAGATTTGGAAACCGAAAGGAAGGTTCTTAAAATTTTCATTCAGTCTGCCATCACTCACCGCAATGGTGAGTTCAAAAAAGTTATTTTTCAAGATATTACATTACTATATTTTTTTTATGATTGAGAAGCCTATAAATCCGGCATGTTATGTTATGAGATATATTTTCCATGTTTATAATAAGTTATTAATTTTTTATCTATTTGGAATAATGTTAACTTTAGTTTTTCAAAACATCGATGTTTGTTTGGATGATTATTATGCTACCCACTGTCATGGGGTGATAGTTTTAAGTGAAAATATATTAAGGAGAAGTGGTTTTTACTGAATTTTTTCTCTAAATAAGTTGATACTAGTTAGGTTTGAATAATAAATCGAAGTAGATCCCACTTCTAATTAGGGGAGTCATCTTAGATGAGAATTTTTAGTGATGCTATTGTTGTACCAGTTTATGTTGAAAGACTAGTTCAAAATGCTGATGTAAGATATGTCCTTGACAATAAAACCCTTGATAACAAGAGAAGATGAGTAAGATTTGTTGTTCATTCTAGATAAGGAACTTATCCTCAAGTCATTTCACCTCCTGCTTCTATTGTAATTAAGCATGATGTTATACCCACTTCTTTCGTGAGAGAAGATTTGTCCTCGAACATCACTAGGTTAGTGAATATTGGTCAAGGAAGGACCATTTCAACCTTATCAGATGTGATTCCCCTCATTAAAATATCTCTATTAGGGGATACTAGCTGAAAACTCAAAATCGGATTAGTTGAATGAGAAGCTACTAGTGGAGAAGATGAAGAAGAACCAGAAGTTGAAACACAAATTTTTATAAATATAAATAAATATCAGAATCAACAAAACCATCCCATGTAGAGGAGAGATCTAATGTTGATGAAAATCAACAAGTTTATGACACTAGAAGCACAAAATTTCATCAAGATACTTTCTATACTATTCATTCTCAACATGCATGTTCAATAATTATTACAGATGAATTGGATACAGCTGATAATAGAGATAGATAAAGCTAATAAAAGTTAATGTCTAAACTAGAATATTTGAAAGTTCAGTTTCTAGAGTCCAGAAGTGAAATTAGGACTCTCTATGATCATGCAGTTTTAAAATATGATGTCAATGAAGTGAAGCAGTTAGTTCAATCAATGATAGAGAAGTGTTTAGCGGAACCTACTAGAGAAACCACTAATCAGGTGGATGTACTTTCACGATTAGAAGGAGTGTCTCTGGAAATAGACATGAATAATTCAACCATTGCTTCAATGAAGTTCGAACTTCTCTCCAAATTAATGATTTAGGATATTTAAAGGAATGTTATAGCTAAAGTAAAAAGGTTGACTATTTTTCCATAGAGCTCTATTGTATCTATTGATCAATCACAAATGGAAATTAGCTACCTGGTAAAAGAAATGGTACCACAAATTCAAAATAGTTTAGATTAGGTGAAAAATGATGTCAAATTTATTATTAAAGGACTAAAAAGAATGTATGGATCCTTAGTAAATACTTTTGAAGTTTTGGAAAAGAAGTTTTAAGATTTACATCAGTTGGTTATAAGTAGTTTGAAGCTATAATCTTATGAAGATTAAGAAAAATAAGAATAGTATGATGCATTTATTGAACCGTAAAGGCATCATGTAGAAAAAGGGAAGGAAGTTGTCTCTATTAATCACCCGGTTGGTCTCTAAGATAACTAGTTTAAAGTGTTGAATAAGTTAGTCATTGGTTGCACTAAGAAGGGAATGTACAAAATTTCTTTTGAAAAATTTCTCAGGGGGTTTGGAATGAATTCACAACTCTCTTGGATTACTATAATAATGGAATGGTGAAGATAATTGATGCGTGTACAGAATCACTATTTCAAATTTGATGGATACATCTTCATGGACCTCCTATTATTAATCATTATTCTTATACCTCTCAAAGGCTTAAGGATATCTTTAACCCTACTGATGTTAATCTAAGGGAAAATCTCAGGTTTATAGAAGAAGGATCTTTACCTTTACTTGGAACATTTTATAAACTATCCTTTATTCCCACAGATAATTTTGATATAGTGATAACTCAATAAGATACTCTCAATATCTAATCTACCTCTATAAGGATCTCTCCAGGTGATCGAGCAGGACTTAGAGAATCTTTACTAACTTTGGGTGATGTTATTGGAGAGATAACTGATGATCCTTTTCCCACATCCTCTCTACCTTCCAAACAACCACTTTAATTAACCCCCCCTATAAAAAATCATTTAATGTACCAAGACTGTCACACTTTCATAAGTTGTGTGTTTTATTGAAAGGGAATGTTACAAACATTTGAATCGTGTTTCTCATTTGAATGCTTATATGCTTATTTTGTATGTCTTTAATGAATTTATTTATTTATTTCATATTATAGTTTTTGATGAATTTGATTATCTATTTTTTTCTCAATATGTTTTTGTTATATTCTTATCATTTATTCACTATTATTGTTTTCTATTTTCTATTACTCTTTATTAATTATCTTTAATCATCTCTGTTACTTAATATTTTCGCTAATAAAATTTCATGCCAAATTTTGTTCACATTTAGTAGCATTAATTATTTACACTTGTTCCCATACAATATTGATTATATTATTTCCTATTATAATTCTTGTTGATATCACAAAAATGGGGAGAAGAAGAATATACAATTAAAAAAGGGGAGAAGAAAAAGGAGATTAAGAAGATTACAAAAATTAAAAGTTATTTTAAAGCTCCATTTACAAATTTTTTATTCTATATTCAATGGGTTTTGTGATCATAAAAAATGGGAATATTCTTAGATAGACTTATGTTGTTACAACATATCTCATTTTTTATGTGTTTTGTGTAGGTTTCGGGAAAAGAAGAAGTATGCGATGGGCGGTGCCCGACAAAACTTTTTTTCAAGATTGATGATCAATCTGAGATCTACACAATGATAAACATTGTGATCTACAAAATTGGATCAACAAGATTAAAAAAGAGTAATAATGATAGAACCATAGGGGGTATCATCACATATTATTTATAATTAATTTAATTAATTAAAGAATTACCTTTGTTGATATTATTTCTTTATTGATGAATATGGTGATAGGTTTGTGCTGCACCATCATTGCGTTGTAGGAATCAAGTGTAGATTCCCTCTAGCGATAATCCACACATGTTCTGCAAATCTATAGATATCGTTGAAGAAATATTTTGGTGCTAGCATGGAAGATCCTTATGATTGCGTTGTCCACCTTTGATCACTATGAGAAACTCTTCCAAAGTACTCTCCTTGATCTAGTGGAGGAAGATTGCTCTCCATTCTTGGGAGCATTCTTGGGGAAGGGAGCGCTCTAGGTTTGAGAGGATTATCCAAATCCTTTGCGCACAACCAACAAAATGAATTGTCTCACTGAGAAAATAATATAAATGGGTTTATATATTTATAGGGTTAAAATAAAATAATAACACAAGTGCCCTTATTTATTTATTTAATCCCCACGGATCCCCATGTCAAATGATAATAATAATAATAATAATAATAATATTTATTAACAGGTGCTTAACCTATGAATTAAATTAAATATTATTTAATTAAATAATATTCAATATTTATTATTTCTCATCAGACCTAAAACCTCAGTCTGCTAATCCTCCATATTTATTGGGCATTGAATAATAACTATTTATTTATTAAATAAATATCACTATATTATTCACCAATAAATAAATAAATATTATATTCACTAAATAGAAAATAAATATTTATAAAATATTACACTCACATTATATTTTCTAAAATAACTAGTGAAGAAATATATGTAATCAAGCATACATGACTAATTATTAAACCACATATGGGAATAATATTTATTCAACTTGTTAAATAATAATATATTATTTAACTGAGATTCTAGATACACTTAGTGTGTGACCCTCTAGTCCTATTTCTTAGTGGCATTAGGTGAATTAGACTAAAGTCCAAGGTTAGCGTCTAGTAACATGCCAAGACACCCATAGAGAAAGAAGTTAATTCTGAAACAACATGATACCTCATATAGATGATTACTATGTAATATAATCCCTTTATCATGATATCTCAAATCAAGCAAGTTGCATGCTGGTGCCATCAACCTATGTGCTCGATGTCTCTTTCTTTGACTTTTTGAAAACAGAACTTGCCTATAGAACACTGTGGACATGTATTTATTTAGGATATATCATTTCCATCAAAGGTCCTGAGATATAAACTTCCATTAAAACAGAAGGGATAAATCCTTTCTCACACTATTCATTAAGGTAATATTACTCGTGACACACCCAATGTATCCTACCTCACCGTGAACATATGTCATCACGATTTTCATCAATAAATCAAATTATGCGACTCATAATACTCATTAATAATACTATTAAAGTCTAGAGACCAATACAAAAGTCCATAGATAAGAATATCCAATGACACATATAAATGTTAATTTCCTATTGGTGGGTCTTGTTCTCATAATATCTTAATGGATATTACCAAGGGTGTACACCATGAGAAGGTGACTCAAAGTCCTATGATTCTATAACCCTGATAGCCTATATCATTTATGTTCCTTAAATTATATCATATGGCTATAGAAAATATATTCAATAATAACATCGTAACACTTCTGGGTTCTCATCATAACGGGGAACTACTATAAACTTTTAGTGAGACAACTAATCTTAAGACATTATTACATACTATGTCACATAGAAGAATAATCAAAATGTGATAAATAGTTTATTAATACTCAAAACCATGAATAAAAGTTATCATAAAGTATATAAAAGTTAGTTCTAGGGCACCAAATCCAACAGACCCCCACTTTCACTAGAGCCAACTACTAACAACCTTCATTCCACTAGCTCTCACATGATACTCATGCTTCTGCTGAGATAGAACTTTAGTCAAAAGGCATACCAAGATATTTTTTGTGGGTAATTTTATTACTTTAACTTCACCCCTCTGATAGAAATCCCTTAAGAGGTGATACTTGTAGACTATGTTCTTTTTCTGTTGGTGTGACCTTGACTCTTTTTCAAGATCCATTGCTATAGTATTATCACAATACAATGTGATAGGGTATTTACTGCTAGCTACCACATCAAGATCCTAGACAAAGTTCTAAATCCAAATGGATTCCTTGGATGCATCAAAAGCTACTAAATACTTGGACTCTGCTATAGAATCAGTGACAACTAGATGCTTTGAACTCTTCGAGCTCATAGATCCTCCATTGAAAGAGAAAAAATATCCTGATTGCGACATTAGATCATTTTGATCTTTCTGAAAACTAGAATCAGTATAACCTCTAATGACCAAATTTTTATCTCCTCTATACACCAAGGACATATCCTTAGTTCTTCTTAGATACTTAATGATAGCCTTAACAGTATTCCAATGTTGTTCTCCTGGATCTTCTTGATATCTTCCTACTATGATCAATGCACATGAAACATCAAGTATAGTACATAATATGTAATACATGATTTATCCCATCATTAAAGTGTATGAGATCTTACTCATTCTCTCTTTCTCATGTTGTGTCTAAGGAAACATTTTCTTAGAAAGATATAAACCATTTTACACTATAACCAATCCCCTCTTAGATTGTTCCATACTAAATATCTTCAGTATTTGGTCAATATATGTACTTTGACTTATTATAATCATCCTATTGAATCTATCATGAATGATCTTGATCCCAAGAATATAGGCTGCTTCACCTAAGTCCTTCATGTAGAAACATTTGTTTAACCAGTATTTAACAGACTGTAAGACTGATATATTATTTATAATAAGCAACATGTCATTAACATACACTACTAGGATAACATCTTCATTTCCACTAAACCTTTTGTAAAAACATGAATCACATTCATTATTAATGAAGCCAAATTATTTTATGGATTCATTGAATAAAATGTTCCATGACCTATATGCTTGCTTAAATCCATAAATGGATATTTACAACTTAAAAATCCTTTTGGCATCACCTGGAGTCAAAAACCCTTCTGGTTGTGTCATATAGAAATTTTCCTAAAGGTTCCCATTAAGGAATGAGGTTTTGAAATCCATCTGCCAAATCTCATAGTCATGGTATGTTTCTATATCAAGTAGAATTATAATGGATTTAAATAGGGAAACCGGAGAAAAGGTTTCATCATAGTCAATTTCATGATGCTGTTTAAACCCTTTTTCCACTATCCTTACTTTATAGGTATTTAGTTTACCTTACATGTCAAGTTTCCTCTTGAATACCCATTTGCACCCAATAGTATTTTCATCAACTGGCACATCAACCAGAACACAAAATTGGTTCTGATACATGGAATCCATTTCAGAATTCATGGTTTCTTTCCTTCTTATAACTTTTGATCTGTCTAATGCCTTCTTATAGGATATAGGTTCACCATTGTCAACTAATAACGAGTCACCATCTTCAATGACTAGAAAACCATATCTCTCTAGTTCTCTTACCTATCTTATGCTCCTATATAGTACTTGTTTTTCTAAAACTAATACTTCCATGGGGACCTGTGAAACCTGTTCCTGCTCTAACTCTTATGCATCTTGATCATCAAATTCATTGAAGTCAATCTTGCTCCCACTATACTTTTTGAGGATGTACTCCCTCTCAAGAAAGATGGATTTTCTAAGGAAAATTGCTTTCTTTTCTAAGGGGTTTCATAGGTAGTATCCATTTATTTCTTTGGGATACCCTATAAAGATACATTTTTTGCCTCAAGGTGATATTTTATTTCCTTAGAAGACCTTAACAAATGCCTTGAAACCCCATACATGTGTACTCAATAAAACGAGTTTCTTTTCACTCCATAACTCAAAGGGAATTCCATTTTCTACTTTAGTTGGAACTCATTTTAATGTGTATGCTGCATTTTGTAACGCATATCCCCAAAAGGATAATGGAATATCTGTATGACTCATCATCGAACTTACCATGTCTAACAAGGTATGATTCTTTATTTCACTAAAACCAATCCACTATAGTGTATAAGGTGGAGTGAGTTGAGATAGAATCCCAAACTCTCGCAGAAAGTTGATGAACTCTTGGTTAAGATATTCACTACCTCGATATGATCAAAGCTTCTTTATCTTCTTAGCAAGTTGATTCTATACTTTATTATTGAATTCCTTGAATTTATTATAGGAATCAGACTTATACCTCATTAAGTATACATATCCATATCTACTCAAGTCATCAGTAAAAGTTATGAAGTAAGAATATCCACCTCTAGATTCTACCAGAAATGGTCCACACACATCAGTTTTTACCAATCCTAGAAGCTCCGTGGCCCTTTCACCCTATCCACAAAATGGTGGTTTGGTAATTTTTCCTTATAAATAGGCATGATATCTATCAAGTGGTTTTAGTTCAGAAGAGTCTAAATAACCATCTTGATAAAGCTTTGTCAAACTCTTATCATTTACATGACCAAGATGGTGATGCCAAAGCTGGGTGTTATATGAGTCAAGTGAACATGATTCTTTATCAATTACCAACACTTGGTTTTTGTAATTTAATACATAAATACCATTATTTAAATGTTCCATACCATAACATATGTTGTCCTTATAAAAAAACAACTTTTATTTACAAATTTGAAAATAAAACCATCTGTATCTAGGCATTATACAAAAATTATGTTCTTGGTAACTATAGGTACATAATAAATATCTTTCAAAACCAAAATCATTCTTCTTGGAAATGAGAGGTGGTAGACACCAATGGCTAGAGTAGCCAACCTTACACCATTATCATCTCTCAGATCCACCTCTCCTCTGGAAATATTTCAAAATCTACTTGGTTCCTACATTTATATATAGATGTAATCCCTAAAATCTATATCTAAAACCCAATGTATAGATATTGAAAGATTACATTTGATAAAGAACAAACCTTTAGCTTACCCTTACTTATGGGTGTAGTTACTCTTCTAGTGGCCCTAATTTCCACATTTAAAACATACCACTTCCTTTTCCTTGCCCTGCCTCTAGATCTTATTCTTCTTGGAAGGACGATGCTTAGTAGCTTTAGACAGTTTATAAGTATTGTTCCCCTTTTCTTTGTTCTTCATTTTCTTATTCACCATAAGGACTGTGGGTTTACCACTCCCCATGTCCTTATCCACTTATAGAATCAAAATAATAAGTTCTTAAATACTCTTATCCTTATTTCTCATTTTTTAATTAACAATAAAACTAGAGATGTTCTTAGGCGATGATGCAAGTATGAGATCTGTACACAACTCATCTGGGAATTTAAAACCTAAGATGTTCTGGCATTCAATGTAGCTAATAAGATTGACCACATGAGACCTATTTGGTGTAGAATCTCAAATATTAGTTGTAAACAAAGCATTAGATACCTCGTACCACTCTTTTCTCACCTTCTCTTAATAGAGATCCTAAAGGTGAGACATCATGCTATAAGTATCCATATCCTCATGTTGCTTAAAAATCTCATTGAACATGGATGATAGCATGAAAAATTAAACATCTATAGCATCATTCAGATGTTTATCATAGAGAGATATCTTTTCGTCACTTGTCTCATTACTAGGCGTAATTAGAAAAGGTCCTTCCAGAACATATATTTTCCTTTCATGGCGAAGGATGACATGTAGGTGCCTTTTCCACTATTGGAAGTTTGTGCCACTAAGAAGGTTTTCCTTCTCATGTATAGATCACAATGATATGTTTTATTTCATTTTATTTCTGTTTCTAAAAATAATATGAGAAGAGTTTTATTACTTTATCTAATAAAATTTAGACAAATAAATAAATATTATATTTATTAGTCTCCCATTATTTTATCAAAACCCAATATCCCTCACCATTGGATTTGGAATATCTTGTTGCTTGGAAATTATAGTGGAAAGGATCCATATTCCCCTTCTCATTACCCTAACTTTGGTTGGTCAAGAAACTTGAATGGTTTTAGGTAGGCATTCTAAATGAAAACTGCATTAACTCACAGTTCCTTGATATGTTGAGTGGACTCCCCAATCCCAAAATCATCAATTTAGATTTCCTCAACCCTTGCCTCTTAGTTACACCAAGTCCTACTTTGGCACCCCACCCTTGATGTGAACTAAGTTAAGTCAACCCAAAAATTCAAGTTATAATTTCCCGATAATTGAAAGGATCCCAACTTTTTCTAGTCAAGAACTTTGAACTATGGTTCAATTTTAATTGAAGTAGTCGAAGGCTATACCGACTTAATATATATAATTTATGGATTTTATCCTTTTTTGCGTAAATTACCAATTATTATCTTTATAACATGCTTGTTAATATTAAGTGGATTTACTTAAGAGATTAACCATGTCTTAGATAATATTTACTCATAATACAATTCATTTTAGTTCTATATTGCATACTCTTTAATGTCATTAAATTATGTGATCATGAAAAAATATCTATAATAAAAAAAACATGAAACTTGATATAAATAAAATAATAAAGCGGTATGATCATGATCTTATACCAATGGTTAGTTTATCTAGTGGTTGATAAACTAATTGCTGACCTAGGGGGAAAACACCTTAAACCTAAGGTTTGGGTCACACCTTTCCACCTGTCCACCCATGTATCTCCTTAGATTGGTTTCTCCTCGGCTCCAAACTTGAATCACCTCCACTACCTTGGGAGATCCATCCTTTACATCTACCTTTTACTCACATATAGGTGAGGGGAAATGAGTTTTATATAAAAGAAAACATGAGCACGCATGCCCTACATAATAATAGGATAAAAGACACGCATGCCAACAATTTAATTTAATAATATATTAAATGAAACCAATCACATACAAAGGTCTGGTCTAGCTCATGATCATCCATGTCACACCCTGACTTTTACATTTATTTTTATTTTATTATTTCTTGGCTTTGGTTACTTGCATCAAGGTTCATGCTAGGTCTCAGTTTAAAGTTTTTGACGTTTAATAATTTTAGTGAGTTTCAAACCTATGTGCGGTCACCGCACGGTGGGCGGTAGCCGCAAAGTTGGCTTGGGTGACTGGTTTAGGGTCGACCTGGGTTGTTTCATGACAAAATGGGTGATTGTAACACCCTATAATGATAAAGGTTTAAATTACTAAATGATATGACTCATGTAAATAAGGTGCACATTCCTTTTTGGGAGCCTATCTGATTAGATTTTCATAGTTAAGCGTGCTTGACTTGGAGTAGTGATCAAGATGAGTAACCTTTTGGGAAGTTTCCTAGGGTGTGTGTGAGTGAGGACAAAGCACAATAGAAAGGACATGTGTTTGGCTGTAGGGACTTTCATTAGTCAGATGACTCGTTCAGGCATGTGGGTGGGCCCCAGGGTGGGGAACACATGTTTGTGGGGAAATTGGAGGTACCTAGTGGGCTGGGACCCGATGACCATGTTAAAAGTGGGGTGACTGTGCAGTCACTAGGACCTAGTTTTCACATTTGGTATCAGAGGAGGAACCCAGCCTTAAGTGCGGTGCACTTCCTGGGTTGAGATGTAGGGTCCACAATGAGGATGTTGTGCTCTAGGGGGGGGGGGATTATAACACCCCAGAATGATAAAGAGTTAAATGACTATATGATATGACTCATGTCAACAAGGTGAACCTTCCTTTTCAGGAGCCTATCTGATTATAACTCCACAGTTAAGTGTGCTTGTCTTGGAGTAGTGATCAAGATGGGTGACCTTCTAGGAAGTTTCCTAGGGTGTGTGTGAGTGATGACAAAGCACACTGGAAAGGACATGTGTTGGCCTATGAGGACTGTCATTAGTTAGATGACCTGTTTAGGCATGTGGGTGGGCCCCAGGGTGGGGAACACGTGCCTGCGGTAACTGGTGGTACCTGGCGGGCTGGGACCCGAAGACCATGTTAAAGGTGGGGTGGCTGTGCTGTCAAGGTTTGGGCTAGGTCTTGGTTTAAAATTTTTGATGTTTAATAATTTTAGTGGGTTTCAGATCCATGCACGGTCACCGCACGATGGGTGGTAGCCACACGGTTGGCTCAGGTGACCGGTTCAGGGTCAACCCGAGTTGGTTCGTGACAAAATGGTATCAGAGGAGGCCCTTGTTATTTGGGGTGTCTGGTAGATGGATATTAGTACTATCAGGACTCAATAGGTTGGTGTGAGAAGGAAGTCATGAACCCTTTCCCATTCTGAACCTCGAGTCGTCAGGGGTAGTCTGGAAATTGAGCCCTTGTCTCGTTCTGGTTTGTTTTAAATTGAGGGATAACAACAGAGGAAATCCGGTGTTACATCATGATTTCACATGGATTAGAGACCCATGTGGAGTCTGATTACATGGTTTAAGTTCCTCCTAGTTATTGACGATTACTTGGGTAATGGCCCACTACCATGTCACTAGGTTAAGCATGAATACTAGTCCCTCACTCTGGTAATTTGATGCAATTTGAACATCGTCTTGGTTCTGTTTGGTGTAAGTGCACTTTTAAAAATGAAAAAGGGTTTTTTTGTAATGAGAATGATATCTTTAAATGGATTTAAATTCTTGAAATGGGTTTTAAAACTGAAATCTCTTGGTCTAAAAATTTGGTGTTTGTTTGGAATTGGTACGAAAATGATTTTAGAAATTGAATTTAGTTTTAAAAGTGGGTTTGGTATTTAGAAAGTGTCCTTGAGAGAATGTGGTTTTGAAATCTAAAATGAAAAGGGGTTTTAAAAAAATAGAATTTTGGGTTGTGTTTGTATTTTTTGGGTTTTTGAGCTGGATATTTTGGCTTAGGATGTTACTTTTGATTATACTTTGAATTGATATCAGTTTTGCATTTGTGTTTTATATGTTGTTCAGAAAATCCCGCCCAGAAATTTCCCCAAGGTTTCTGATAAGTCATGCCCAGTTTTTGGTCCTTCTTGGATGTTTCCTATCCTTTACGGTAATTGAGATCTGTTAGAGGCAGTAGAGTGGCCTGAAGAGGTTGAGCACGTCTTCAGGGTATTGGGAACTCCCAAAGTTGTCGGAGTGCATGCTGTTTTGGGTCTGTTCGAAGGTCCATCCCTGGATGAATAGAAGTTGTTCACCCTGCCATCACTATAAGTTGGGATGATTTTGGATGTCTTTAAATCTATCTCCATCCAATGGTTCATACTTGAAGAGGTGAAGATGAATAAAAGGGAAGAGCTCATGCGTATTCAATAAGGCCAATGGATGGTGAAGACATATATTGGCCGTTTCAAGTAAATTGTGTCCTTTTCTTCAGAGGTAGCATCACAGGATTTGATGAAGACTTATCTCTTCATATAGGGCCTTTGTCCAAAGATTAGGGAGTGGGTCCTCCCTTCTAGGGACCATCGTTTTGAGAAGTTGGTGGATGAGGCATTCTTAGCTGAGTTGGTCTCCAGAGCACCGATGGTTGGAAATCCAGTGTATCTAGTTACTTGTGAAGGTTCCCCATCCGGTGAGTAGGATGTATCATAGGGGCCTATTCTTAAAGAGTCCTCTGTAGTGGTTTTGACTTCCAGTTTGTCGGACCGTTCAGTGGTGTTCCACCAGTGTGGCTGGTTCAGGCACGTGAAGCCATCATGCCACATCCCTCTGAATACGCGTCATTGTTGCGGGTGTCTGGGTCATCTAGATAAGTTTTGTAGGAAGCGTTGCCTGAAGAAGATGCTATGACTGGAGGATTCCAGTGCCTGGCTGTGAGGTAGGAGATGCTTCATCCATTAGATCCCCAGCCTTCGAATATGTGCCACACCCTGACTTTTATGTTTATTTTTATTTTATTATTTCGTGGATTTCGCTACTTGCGTCAAGGTTTAGGTTGGGTATTAGTTTAAAATTTTTGATGTTTAATAATTTTAGTGGGTTTTGGACCCATGCACGGTCACCGAACGGTAGGCAATAGCTGCATGGTTGGCTCAGGTGACCGGTTCAGGGTCAATCCAATTTAGTTCATGATAACCCACATGCATATAATGAATTACGCATTTAGTAAAACTAGAATTAAATTATTAATCATTCTTATTTAAGACAAATCGCACTCAAATAAATTAATTATTATCTTTAATTAATTAATTATCTTATCTTAATTCTTATCTAAATTTCCTTGAGATTATCATCCATTATAATTTTAAAAAAATTAAATAAATTCAGTTAAAATTCACTGTGTACATAAATGTACCTTGGAGGAAACACAATGAATACCCTTCTGAATCTACCCAACATGTATTATACTTGTATACTTGTTTATTCTTTATGAAATATAGCATACACGACTTATAACGTACTTTCATGATGTGTAGTATAAAATTAATGATCACACAAATTACATGATTTTTCTGTAATGTGTAATGCTTTAACGCACATAGAGTAACATCTATAATACAAATCATACATATGCAGATCCGATCATTACACAGATGTTAATTAAACACACACACACACACACATATTGAAACCCATCACATTGCGTGTTCTATTAAATTAATGACCACATGTAAGAACATGCCTCAAGGTTTACATAATATAATAAATAAATTTTAAATCTATGTAATTTGGTATAAGTACACGGTGTGTGCATCCAAGCTACAAGGCATGTATATCTCTCACCTTCTATTTGAGGTACATGCCTAGGGAACCAAAGTGTAAATCATACATTGGAAAAATGAGTACACAACATGTCCAATGGGCTACATGCTGTGTGATCTCTGAATTACATGGCCACCAGTCAGGTAGGTCGTGTATGGTAATACACATTTTTTATGTGACTCAAAGGGACTACATGCTGTGTACATGTGCCACATGGTGTATAATATGACTAACCGTGCACTAGTCCAGATGATCAGTACATGGTGTAGGAATTAACTACACCGTATGTAATCAATGTACGCAACTTGAGTAATTTCAGAATTAACTCTTAGTGCATTGAACACAAGTACACAATGTGTAATTCCAATTACATAGAGTGTACTCCTGTGTTATCTGACCAGAATCCCTAGAACCCCCAATTAAGTTCCTCGATTTTATTTTATTCAAAAAATTAATCACATCAATTAGATTTATAATAAATGAAGGAGGAAGAAACATATTTCACAATTTTGATTAAAATAATAATTAAACTTGAATTGAAAAACTAAATTAAAATGGATAAATCACCAACGATCTTTAAATAATTATAAATAATTATTCGACCCCTTTGATACCACTTATAGGTTCTAGGCACAGTGTAAGTGTGTGATGGGTGGTTCCCAACATGAATTTTTGTCATGATCGATGGTCAATATGAGATCTACGTGATGATAAACAGTATGATCTATATAATTGGATTAAAAAAACCAAACAAGATTAATAAAACTGTAACCAGAGGGAGGATCATCACATATTATTTATAATTAATTCAATTAATTAAAGAATTACCATTGTTGGGATTCTTTCTTCGTTGATGAATCTGGTGACAGATCTGCGTTGCACCATTGTTGTGTTGTAGGAATCAAGTGAATATTCCCTCTAGTTATGATCCACACATGTTTTGTGAATCTCTAGATGTTGCTGAAGGAATTTCCAGGTGCTATCATGGTAGATTTTTGCACTTGCATTGTCCACCTTTGATCTCTATGAAAACCGATTCTAAAGCATTACCCTTAATCTGGTGGAGGAAGATTTCTCTCCATTCTTAAGAGCATTATTAGAGAAGGGAGATCTCTAGGATTGATAGGATTCTCCAAATCCATTATGAACAACCAAAAAAATGAATTGGATTAATGAGAAAATAATATAAAAGGGTTTATATATTTATAGGGTTAAAATAAAATAATAACACAAGTTCCCTTCATTATTTATTTAATTCTTGTAGAACCCCATGTCAAATAATAATAATAATATTATTATTTCTCTATATGTTCTTAACTTTCCAATTATATTAAATATTATTTAATTAAATAATATTCAATATTTATTATTTATCATTAGACCTAAAACCCTAGTCCACCATTCCTCTATATTTATCGGGCCTTGAATAATAACTATTTATTTATTAAATAAATACCACTACATTACTCTCTAATAAATAAATAAATATTATATTCACTAAATAGAAAATAAATATTTATTTAATATTCCACTCACATTATATTCTTTCAAATAACCGGTGATATAATATATGTGATCAAACACACATGAATAATTATTAAACCATGCATAGGAATAATATTTATTCAATTTGTTAAATAATAATATATTATTTAGCTGAGATCCTTGATACACTTAGTGTGTGACCCTCCAGGCCTCTTTTTCAGTGGCATTAGGAGAAGAAACCTAATGTCCAAGGTTAACATCTAGCAATATACCAAGACAACTATATATAATGAAGTTAATGCCACAATGACACGATACCTCATACAGATGATTACTATGTAATGTAATCCCTTTATCACAATATCTTAAATCAAGCAGGTTGTATACCGATACCATCAACCTATGTTCTCGATGTCTCTTTCTTTGAATTTACAGAAATAGAACTTGCCTATAGAACACCGTGAATAGGGATTTATTTAAGATATATCATTTCCATAAAAGGACATTAGATATCAACTTCTATTAAAAAAAGGGATAAATCCTTTCTCACATTATTCATTAATGCAATATTACTCATGATGTACCCAACGTATCCTAGCACGCCATGAACATATATCATAATAGTTTTCATCAATACATCAAAGTATGTGAATCATAATACTCATTAGTAATAATATTAAAGTCTAAGGACCAATACACATGTTCACATATAGGGACATCCAATGACACATATTAATGTTGATTTTCCACTATCTGGTATCATTCTCATAATATTATACTGGATATTACCAAGGGCATACACCATGAGAAGGTGCCTCAAATCCCTATGAGTCTCCACACCTGATAGCCTGTATCATTGGTGTCCCTAAAATGATATCACCCATATATAGAACATATATTCAAGAATAGTGTTGTAGCACTTCTGGGTTCTCATCACAGAGGGGAACTTTTATGACCTTTTAGCGTGATGACCACTCTTAAGACATTATCACATACTATGTCACACAGAAGAAGAAACATGACGTGATAAGTAGTTTATTAATATTCAAAACCATGAATAAAATTTATCATAAAGTAGACATAAGTTGGTTCTAGGACACCAACTCCAACAATTTTATGATTCAAAAAATCCCTATTTTTATTCTAATTAGTTTTTATTAAGTGTTTCAAATGAAATTTTATCAAAAGGAATTTATCTTACAATGACTATAAGTAATTATCTTATGTCAGGTAAAATGTTCAATCTATAAAAAATAAATTTATCTTATGAGAATCGATGTTTTTAAAAGGCAATCTTCAATTTTCTTAGAATTAGACAACTCCATGTTGAAAGTTTATCTTAATACTTAAGATAACATCTTATGAAGGGAATAAACTAGCTACCATATTTTCAAAGTCATATATTTTGGAAAATATTATCTTATGAAAATGATATTTATAAAATATTATCTTACGAACTCTATAAGAAGCTATGGAAGCTAAGTATCCCACTTCAGTAAAGTTTTTATCTTGTGAAGAAAATTATTCTACGCAAGTTGAATTCATTTTATCTTACGCTATGAAGAAGAAAATTATTTGTTTAATATTATGAATCCTCTCAGAATTTTATCTTAAGAAAAAAATACTATTAGTTGAATATATTATAAAGAATTAGCTGCCATGAAGAATGTTATGATTAATTTCATAATCTCTTGATAAGTCACTTTATGCTTTAAAATGTATTAGAAACAATATTGTCTATTTAAGGAAATATCAATTTGTATAAAGTGTAACTTTTCCAAGAATGGAAAGATCCAAATACTAAGATGATTTCTGACATTGCTTCTATAAAATCTTATTCCATATTTGGAAATAATGAATGCATGCTATTAATAGCCAGTGGTATTAACTTTTCAATGGATTATCAACTTGACTATTGTGATTATATCATGTGCTTATGTTCAAAATCAAATAGGAGATATAAATAAAAGGAGTTAGACACCACATGGAAAAATAGGAAATATAGAATGCATGGACATAAAAATACTTTAATAATGGTAAAAAATAACACTTATACATAGACAAGATCATATACAATTCTTGTGTGCTACATTTTCAAGTCTATCAGTTGAAATAAAAGATCATCCTAAGAAGTACCTTGAAGATCATCATCTTATCAGGACATATCTTCATCTATGGTTAGTTATTTCTTATAAATGTGTGATGAAACAATTATTAAAGTTATATCTATCTATTTTTTTTATAATCACTATAAGAGAGTGTGTTAAGGCCATAGATAGGTCTTATAAAGGGAGATATCAGTTGAAAGCTCTTATACCTTTTTAATAAGTGATATCTTCTTGTAATCAGCTGGGAGCCCATGGAAAAAGAGCTTTCATAGTGAAAATCACCAAACTCATGGAGTAAAGTATTGGTGGAGTAGAATAGGGGATTTCTATTCCCTAAACAACTATAAATCTCTTGTGTTCAATCTCTTTCTTCTATGATTTTATATTTCCACTTCCTACTTTTATCAAGGAAAGGATTTGAACTTGTATACCTTGAAGAGGGTGGTTTAAAGTAAAGAAAATTTTTAGGAACTCAATTCCCCCCTCTTGAGTTTTTAGTTAGAAATTCTCTAGGACAACATTACGTAATTTAGATTGGTTTAGTGGGAGTCATAGTGGATACACTATTTCTATGATGTGATCAATAATCTCAAAGGGGTCAATATACCTAGGGAATATCTTTGACTTCTTCCCAAACCACATGACTCCCTTACTTGTAGATGTAAAAAGGACAACTTTATCTCTAACCTTGAACTAAAGGTCTCATTGATAGTTATAAAGATAACTATTCTATCAAATTTGTGCTTCACTGATTTATTACTAAATGGAAATGATACTCTCAGTCATTTCTTTTATAGCTAGGTTCCCAATATATTTTGTTCTAAAATATCATCCAGACATATTATAATTATTCATTTCATCCTATAGAAGTATTTATAAAGTTACATCTGAATTATTGAGTGAAATATATTGTTTTATACAAACTTGAACAAAGGAAGATATTGATCCCATCCTCCTTTGAAGTCCATTCAACATGCTTCCAAAATATCCTAAATTATCTGGATTGCCTACTTATATTGGCTATTAGTGTGAGGTTTATAGGACACAATGAAGTTCATTTCTATGTTCTAGTAATTTTGAATAATTTTCTATAATTTTGAGTTGAATCATGGATCTCAATCAGATAATATCAGTTTTATTGTTTCATGTATCCTTGCCACTTCTATACTGTATATACCTACATGTTGATCAAGTGAGAAGTCCCCTCAAATAGAAATGAAATGATTTGTATTTGTAAGATGGTCCAAAAAAACCTATATGGAATTATTTATATAAGTTTTATTCTGAAGATCCATGAAAAAATCCTGGGTGATGTTCTCTTATTTCAATGAAGATATGGGTAATGGTTTCATCATCCCCTTCAAAATTTTCCATTCTACCATCACTTGTGGATATAATAGGAACATTTATGTATACTCCACAATATCATACTTCATATGGTCCCACCAATAGTTCGCTTGGAGATATCTAGAAATATTTATGCTCCCTAGGTAGATAGATAATGTTGAGCCATGGGAATCCGTCAATAAATCCCTCTTTAACAAAGTCCATTATAAGGGTCTTTAAGAAGGGATCCAAAGGATCCCTACTGAATAAGAGGTAATCTTTATACTCGACCTATTTCAATTTATTAATTCATATAACTCATATAAATCATTAGTATTCATCATAAAATAATAAAATAAATATCCAAAATTTACATAAATGTTATTATTATTATGAAACTACAATTACCCACCCTCTTTTCCACTAAATGTGATGTGAAAGTATCACTCATGTGTATGTTTGGACTACCTCCTCTACGCAGTGATACAATTCATTTTCCATCACCATATTTCATGGTTGGTTATTATGATTGGTTGGAAAATTATAGATAATATTTATGTCATAATTATTCTTATATAATTATAATATTTTATCCACCTCTATACCTTTTTATTATTTGGAAAATGAAAATATCACCCATGCGCACCTGTGGACTATCCCCTCCATAAAGTGATAAGATTTGTTTTTCATTTACTCTTTATATGGATGAAGATAAGGATACATTTTATGGATACAAATGGTATATATGACAAAACAATGATTATGTAATGTTGAATTATTATTTAAATTCTATCCTTCCATCCGTCTAAAATTGAAAACAGTGTTCATGAGTTTGTATGAAATACCATCTTCATGAACGACATAATTCATTTTTCTATATACATAATTTATGGATAAATATAAATATTCATATAATTAATATATATTATATTTATATAATCATTAAAAATATGTAGTTGATGGAACCATGATCAAAGATCAAGGACTGTAACTACTAAACTAAAATTTTCTTGAAAAATGAAAAAGTTAACACACAAAAACAATGATTTTAATAAAGAGTTATTTATAAATAGGTGCCAAAATGTTATAATGGAATAATATATGATATTATAAGTATGTAAATTATTTTGGTATATAATTATAATAATTTTAAATTAATTATACATGATGTTAGAGTGTTTAAAAGGAATTCAAACTTGAGCTTAGTGATATGTGTCACAATCTCATTATTTGTTATGATTGTTTATGATTAAGTTTCTAATGATTAAATTTATAACTTATCTCTAAATAATATCACTAATTTTCTTATATTATTTTCATTTCTAGAGATTACATTTTCCCCTTAGTTTTCCTCTCTTTATGTACTCAAGAGATTGAAAGAGAATTTTTAAGGAAAACTGAATTTATTTTCTCTTTGGTAAAAATACCTTTTCTTTCATATCCCTATTTTTAAAATGTTTTCAAGAATGTTTTTAATAATATAAAGTTATTTTTAAATTAATTTTTATCCATATTTTACTTTCTATAAAAATGTTTCAAATGATTTTTCTTGTGGTTTTCTAAAGAAGTACTTTTGACCTTTTCCTAAAATATGAATGGAATATTTATTTTAATATACACAACATGAACAGAATCTCCCTCCATCATAAAAGTTAGATTCTTTGAATATTTTTTATAGGTTTCAAATTTTATTTCTATAGAAAATGTTTCCTCAATATTTTGGAGATTTTTAGTTTTCAAATATGTAAATTGAAAATGGAAAGCGTATTTCCATCATGAAATATTCCAATGATATTTTAAAAGAATTTTTATTCTATTATAACATTAATTGATGTTACTTATGATTTAATAGGTATATGATCCAATTATACCATATTTATTCTTTCTAGTGATTTTTTATGGTTATAATATTTAAATATCAATGAAATCTATTTTATTTTCTACAGTTTCTGTTATGATGAATGTTTTTATGATCTTGTAGAATACATATGAATGAATTTATGATTATGTGATGGGTGGTCCTGAAATTATAATGTCCTCAAATGAATTGGATAAAAATTAATTTTCTATGATCTCAAAGGATACATGGGAGGTTATACTAAGCCTAAAGGAGGGTACACATGAGCTTATCCCAAGCCTAAAATATGGTACACATGAGGTTATCCCAAGCCCGAAATAGGTGTGTAGGTGGTTAAAACAAGCCTAACATGTTATGAATTTCTTATTAGGTAACCTTGAGATATTATTTATATGATTATTATTATTCCATAGTTTATGCCACTCTTTTATAACATGATATTATATTAATGTTATGCTCTCATTTATCATGTTCTTTGATCCCTTTATGATTCATGTTTTATAAACTGATAATATTTATCACATGAATCATGTTTTTCTCTATGAATTTTGGGGTATTATTTTCAAAGGTCAATATCATGTTCTAATATCCTTTAAGCTTATGTTATACTTAAATGATCATTGTATCTCCCTTGTTTACCCTTGTTGAGCATCTAAGTTCACCCTTTATTATGTATTGTTTTCCCTAGGACATGAAGAAAAGTTTTAAGTAAGACATGTCTAATAAGGTTTCTAGTTATAGAGAACTAAGTGGGATATGATGTATATCTATTATAAACTAGTTATTTATCTATCAAAGTTTCTTGAGATGCTAAACATTTAACATTTTGGAATGGATTTAAATGTTATGTAATGAATATTCATCTAATAATATGTAACATTTATATATATGGGTCACTATAGTTGGTATTAGAGAAAGTTTTAGTTACCTTTTGAAACTAGGATGATAAAACAATAGTGAGAACCCTTATTATAATCTTATTTATAGGAGAATGTACTAACTTATGATAAATAATGCAGTGTATTTTTTCCTATAAAAACATCCCTAACTGGATACTTTAAGTGGATGTGGTTTTAGAATAGATAAATCTATGGGTAATAACCCTGGAAAAAGTTGGTTAAGTATATCTTGACCATCATTCTGCTCTATGGTGAGTGTTCCCTTACTACATACCTAGTTTGAAACTCTTAGAGGATATGTTTGGGATAATTTACATATTATTTATGAACCATTGTGACAGATTTTAATAGATGATGATCATGAATAAAATAGGTAAAAACTAAGGTTTCATATATTTAAAATGTGTAATTATTTATATTCACTATAAATTCTTGTTCATGATTATGTGGTTTCCCACTATAATTATTATTACTCACACTATGTTTTTTGGTTTTATTCAATGCTTGAAACCTAAAAGACCCATTTTAATGTTGAATATGATGGAAGATGGAATTATTTTCCTCCCAAGAAACCAAATGTTATGGGTTATATAATGAAAAATATCATTTTTATGCTTACACAACTTTCTCAATAAATGAATCATGTTGACATTCTAAATGAGAAGAGGAGGGAACATCATTCTATTGAGTCCTTCATGAGGAAACATCCACCTTATTTTAGTGGTTCTATTGATCCACTAGTTTTTAAATATTGGATCCATACCATTTAAAAGATATTTTCAATTATCTATTGTTTTGATCATAGAAAGGTTATTTTAGCAGTTTATAATTTAGAAAGTGAAGCAAATTAATGGTGGACTCTTATTAAGAATGAGAGGTATCATAACGAAATTTACTATATATAGTGAGATTAGTTTAGAAGGTTATTTTTCAAAAATCATATTATTTATATTATTTTTATAGAAATATGGGAGTTCCTTTAGAAAAGTTATAAGGATGATAAATCTATTAGTGAATATAAGGAAAATTTTACAAGACTTTCAAGGTATGTTTCTGGTTTTATCATCAAACCTGAAAGTAAGGTTGATCATTTATTCAGTGGCTTAAAACCAAGTATCTGAAGGGTTTTCTCCATAAGAGACTTCAATGGATATATAGAAATAATTTTATGTGCGATCAAGTTGGAAATAAATATTGGAGTTACCCATCAATCTCACTATTTTGAGAATAAATGAAAGATGATATTCAATGCAAATTCAAATAATAAAAACCATAGAGGGAAGAAGATGAGTCTTCCATTATGGATGAAGTGTGGAATGACACATGGAGGAAATTATCTTAAGAAGAATATAAATTGAATTATGTGTGAAAATAAAGGTTATTAGGAAATTGAATATTTATGTGATGGGAATAAGTTATACAATGATGGAGGAAAAACACCAAAAAATACACCACCAATACTCTAGTGTTTCAAATGCATGGAGTATGGGCATTATGTTAACCTATGTTCAAAATCAAAGGTTAAAGATGATAATAGAAATAATTAACCTATTAATCCTAGAGGAAAAGGAAAATCTCATGTGACCCATATTACTTATTAGGGGTATGATAACAACATGGTGAAAGGTACACTTACCATCCGCTCTAGATCTGTTAATGTCTTATATGATTCTGGTTCTACTCACTCTCTTATATCTAAATAATTTTATGAGTATCACAATACCACCTTAATGATTAGATAATAAATCAACTGTGAAAACCCCTAATTGTATGATGATTTCATGTCAAGTCTATGGTTCTTCTATGGCTGATGTTTTTGGGAATATGCTTCCTCAAAATTTATTTATTCTCACTCTTGTTGAATTTGATGTTATATTAGGCATGGATTGTCCTTATTTACATAAATACCACACCAATTTCCAAGTAAAGTATGCCATGTTTGATATTCTGAACCAACCTATGATCATATATTAGTGCGATGATAAATATAAACCTTTTATGTAAATTAAATCCATTATATGGGTCTTGAAACCTATAGAAAAGGGGAGTTTATCTCAGATGGTTGTGGAGATGATCAACATTGAATATATTTATATTGTATAGAAGTTTACTAATGTATTTTTGAAATATTATCATAGTCTTACAATGAATTGTAATGTTGAGTTTTCAATAGAACTAATACATGGTACTATAACTATTTTGAAGACTCCATATAGAATGGCCCTGGTTAAGTTTTAAGAATTAAAGAAGAAACTACAAGAGAATATTTATAAGTGATTCATTTTTCCAAGTTCATCACCATAGGGTGAACATATTATTTTTGTTAACAATAAATATGTATTGATGAGGATATTCAATGATTATTAGAAATAAACAAGATCACAATCAATAAAAATCATCCTCTACAAAGTATTGATGACTTGTTTGATCAATTTTATAGAGGTTAAAACATTTATAAGATTGAACTTCATTTTGGATATCATAAATTGAGGGTCATGAATATGGATATACTCAAGATATATTTCCATATAAGGTATATGCACTATTAATATATAGTGATTCCATTTGGTCTTATTTATGGCCTCACTATCTTTATAGATTTAATAAATAATGTCTTTATATATTACCGTGATCAGTTTGTGGTAGTATTTATAGATGATATTATTATATATTTGAAGATAAATAAAGAGAATAAATATTAATTTATTATTGTAATGAATATCCTAAGGAAGGAGAAGTTGTTTTGAACAATTTACAATGTGTGAATTTTGACTGCAAAAACTTTCATTTTTCAGTTATATAATCTCAAGTGAGGTTATATTAGTGGATCCATCAAAGACAAAAGTTATTAAAAATTGGCCCAGACCAACCACTATGACTGAGATCCATAGTATTCTTGGTTTTCATGGATATTATTTATTTTTTATGAATAATTTATAATGGATAACTAATCCACTCACCATGTTAACATAGGAGAGATAAAATTTTCTTTGAATAGATGAATGTTAAAACAATTCCAAGAACTAAAGACAAAGTCAGTTAGTGCACCCTTTCTTACACTACCCTAAAGTAGAGAGTAATTTTTGATCTATAGTGATTCATTAAATAAGGGAATATGATGAATCCTCTTGTAGAATGATATGGTGAAAGCTTATTCCTCACAATAATTTAAGGTTCAGGAGAAAAATTACCCAAATCATGATTTAGAGTTAGTTGTGGTAATTTTTTCATTAATGATATGGATGAATTATCTTTATGGATAATGGTGTTATATATATACTAATCATAATATTTTAAATTATATATTTCCTCTGAAAGAGTTTAATATGCACTAGAGAATATGGTTTGAGATTTTAAAATATTATGACTCCTCAATACATTACCACCCTGTGAAGGTCAATATGGTGGAATATGATTTGATATGAAAACATCATACTAGATTATCTATGATGAGGATAGAAAAAGAACCAATATTTATGTATATACAAAGTATGGTTATATAAATATTAAAGGAAGGGGAGTAATTTTATCTTTCCCATTTGAGTTTTCAACTATCTATCCAAGTGAACATTAAAAAGATGCATAAGGAAGGTTTATAGCTGTAATAGAATCTTAGAAATGTTCCTGTATTCATCCTTGATTGTAATCTAATTACAAGGTTTAGGTACCATGTTTGTGTCCCATAAATACCATAATTAAAGAAGGAGATATTAGATAAAGCTCATAGTACGCCATTCACTATTCATCAAAGAAGTACGAATATGTATAGAGATATGAAATAGTATTTATGGTGGGAAAAAGAGATATATTGCAGATAATATATATTGGTAATTGGTATGTTAGTAATTAAATACTAAGATATGGAAGTAAAAGGGGATATTGTAACCATTATCCATGCTAGAATAGAAAATGGGAAGATATAACCTTAGGTTTTGTCGTCTGACTCCCCAAAATGTCTAAAGGCTATAATACTATTTGGTTGGTATTTAATCACATTAAGAAGTCCTAATAATTAATTTTTATCAAAGAAAATTTCTCTATTGATCATATTTCTAGAAAATACATTAAATAATTGGTAAGGTTTCATGGAGATCCACATTTAATTGTATCTAACCGAGATCCGGGATTTACCTTGATTTTCTAGAGAAGTCTTTAGTCAGATCTAGATATATAGTTTATTTTTATAACTAATTATGATCCTCAAATAGATGTTCAGTCTAAAAGAACCATTAAAATCCTAGAGGATATGTTGATATCTTGTTCTATAGATTTCAATGTTAGTTGGGATCAACACCTTCCTCTAGTAAAGTTTTCTTAGAATAATATAATCCACTCAAGAATTTAGATGGTTCATTATGAATCCCTTTATCGAAAAAATATATAAATCCAATATTCTATGAAAAAATTATATAAAGAAAGATATTGTAACTTTAGATAGCTGATGAAATGGTATATAAATTTAGATCCATTCAGCAGTATATCAAGGTAGCTTGGATTTGACAGAAAAGTAATGCTGATAATCATTAAATAAATCATGAATTTGATATTGATGTGAAGTTATTACTATGAATTTATAAAGGGAATAAGGTTTTGAGAATTATAAAGAAGAAAAACCAAAGACCTATATATATTGACACCTTTGACATTCTTAAATGAGTAGGAAATGTAGCATATCACCTGGCTCTTCCACTGAACATATCAATATTCCATGATTTGTTCCATGTATCTATCCTGGAGAAGTAAATACCTGATCCTTCATATATGATCAAATCATAGGTTGTTATAGTAGAGAATGATCTCTCCTATGAAAAAATGGTGGAAAATTGGATGGTAGAGTTAAAGTTCTACAAAACATTACTACACACCCAACTAAAGTTCTTTGGAGGAATCAGAAATGCGAAGAAGCTACAAGGGAACATGTGGATGTGATGAAACAGAGATATCCCCATTTTTTGGTATTAAAGAAAAGAAATTTTGAGGGATAAATTTATTTTAATGGGGGTATAATATAACTCCATGATATTTTTAATATATTTTTCTATAAATAAATTTTATTTCATTGATAAATTTCTTTACATGGAACATTGAGTTTAAACAAACTGAGACATACTATTGAAATATTATTATTTAATATGAAATTTATAACCTAGATATTATAATGGTGGGTATGAGTATTACTAAACAAATTATGAAATGTTTATGGATTACACATGTATAAAATTAATTTATTTGTTATAAAATGATTAGAAATGAAAATAAAAATCATTTGAAAGTAAAAGATATGTTTTTATGAAAAATTGTTTTTATGCATGCAATGTGTTATATAATCATAAATTAAATTAATCCTTATTTGTGAATAATTTTAATTATATGTATAAATTATATTTTTGAATAAAATGTTTTAACATTCATATATTTTTTTTCTAAGAATGGGATAAGAATAAATCCAGTTTTATACTTAAAATGTATTTTTCTAAAAACTTGTTTCGATCTTGTTCTACAAACTTATTTTAAAATTAATTTATGCAACTTATATAAATTAAATATTGAATAATGTATTACATATTATAAACTATGGGGTTAAAATTTGGAAAATAGGCCCCTTTTATTTTTTGTCATTATGAATAGTAATCATGGTAAATATTTGTCACATTAGTAAGAGTAAAATGGAAAAAATAGTGTAAAAACCATGTGATAAGTTTTCAAAATCAACCAAAAACTTTTATTTATTTCATGGTATGTAATAAATTTGACCATAGATATCCCAAATTAAAATATTTTTCATTTTTGTTTCATTTTACCTTGATATTGAAATTTATATTGTTTTAAGTAAAGAAAATTATAAAATGTCTCTACCTTGAATTTCATATGTCTAAATATTTTACATATGGTTAAAAGAGGATAAGTTTAGTTTTAAATATTTATTTTAAAGAAAAATTATTTTTTTAATAGTATTTTATTTTTAATTTTTAGTGATGAAATAATGATATTAAATTCATACACAACACCGACATAGTGTTTTTGCATGCAGTAGAAAAATCATGTAAATGTATTTAAAATATATAAAAGTGATAATTTTTTAGTGATTTATCATGACCAAATAATTTTATATATTAATATAAAATAATAGGTATTTTTAAGTTTTATATTATAATTACATTTCTATCATGTTGTTTTCAAAGTGAAATACTGTGAATAGATCTTAAAATGATATTAATAATATTTTATAATACAAATATTTTATTCAATTATTCTGAAATCATAACAATCATTAAAAAATAAAATCCATATTATAAATTGTCAAAAATATCATCCATTGTAAATTTAAGATCCAAATGTTTCCTTATAAGTAAATTTATAACCCATTAATATTTAAAAAGTCTTTACCAAAGTTAAGATTAAAATTGGTGAACTAAGGGGATAAACCAAAATATAAGGTCTAAAAGGGAAGAAAACCTAAATAAATTTTATTACATGCTAATATTTTGACCTTATCCTATTTCCCCCAAACTATATACCCATTTTGAATTATTTATGACTAGAATCACTTATTTCTATTTTATTTTTTTTAGAAATTATAAGTGTTTCATTTCCTTACCTTATAAAAGTACAACCCTTATGTCTTCTATTTACAGAACTTTGAGACATATATCTGAACAAAAACCTATTAAAATATCTTCTAAACTTCCCTATACATGAAATATAGGTTCCAAACTTCTTTTAAGACCATTCTATGTTTCCTTAAGAAGGGTTCTAAATGAGGACTATCGAAGAAGAGTTAATCTTCCTACCTAACCTATTTCAATTTATTTATTCAAGTAACTACTCTAAATATATGGTATTAATTGTGAAATAATAAATTTACTATACTAAATGTACATAAATTTTATTATTATTATATATCTACCATTATCCACCCTCATTTTGATCAAATGAGATGTGAAAGTATTGCTCATGTGTACATGTGGACTACCGCCTCTACGTAGCAATAAAATTCATTTTCCATCACCATATTTATTAGATGGTTATTATAATGGGTTAAATGTTTATAAATTATATTTATGAAATAATTATTCTTATAGAATTATAATATTCTACACACTTTCTTAGCTTCATATTCATTGTAAATGATAACGTCATTCATGTGTACGTGTGGACTGCCACCTCCAAAAGCGATGTGATTCATTTTTCATTTATAGTTTTCATGTATGGTAATAAGGATATATTTAATAAATATATATACACACACAAACATATATATATATATATTAATAATTATTATGGAATGATGAATTACTATTCACCTTTCTTTCATTTCATTCATCAAAAATTGAAAATAGTGTTCATGCATACCTGCGGCCCACCATATCGATGAACGATAATTCATTTTTTATCTATATACTTTATGGATGCCTCTAAATATACATAAAATTAATTTTTAATATATTTATATAATTATTAAAATTATATATATTATTTAACCATGATTAAAGTGTAACTACTGCAAATAATCAACTGAAATTATAATGAAAAACAGAACAGTTAACACATGAAAGCACTAATTTTAATAAGGATTATTAATGACTCAGTGTTTAAATGATATAAGGGGATAAAATATGATATTATAAGTATATAAATTATTATGGTATAGAATTATAATTAATTTAATTTATTATATCAAAGGATATATCTCTTTCTAAATAAGACATACTTGAGGTAAGGAATTTCTGTTACAATATCACTGTTTGTGGGGATTGTTTATGATTAAGATTCTGATGATGAAGTTGTATGACATATCTTTCAAGAATTTAAATAATTTTATTCTCATATAGTTATTTCTATAGATAATTTTTTTTACTTTCATTTTCATCTCTTTATTTAATGTTGGAAAATAATATTTTTTAGGAAAATTCTCCTTATTTTCTCTTTAGTCAAATTTTTTTTTGTTCCATATTCATGTATTTTAATTTTTTTAATAATGTTTTATATAATATAAAATTATTTTTTAAAATTATTTTACCCATGTTTCACTTTATTTAAAAAAAATTCAAATGAATCTTCTTTTAATTTTTGAAACTAGGTAATTTTGACTATTAGCCAAAAATGTGAAATAAATTATTTTTTTTAACATGCATGGCATGAATAGAGTTTCCCACCATCACTAATTTATAATTATTTGAATAATCATTAACAATTTTCCAATGATATTTTCAAAAAAAAAATTCCTTAATATTATTACAAATTTTAGTTTTTAAATATGTGATTTAAAATTGAAAAGGGTATTGTTCTCAAGAAATATTCAAGTGATATTTTAAAATAATTTTTCATCTATGATAACTTCCTTTAATTTCACTTAGGATTTATTTGGGGTATGATCCAATTATGCCATCTTTATTATGCATTGTATGTTTTATGGTTATGATGATGAAATATCGATGAAACCTATTTTCTTTTCCATGGGTTAAGTTATGATGAATGATTTTCCAATCTTGTAGAATACATATGAATGGATTTATGATTAGGTCATGGGTGGGTCCATAATTATATATCCCTCTAATTAATTGGGTAAATATTAATGTTATATGAACTCCAAGGGTATATAGAAGGTTATCCAAAGCCCAAAATTGGGTATACAAGAGGTTATCCCAAGCCCACAAGAGGGTATACAGGAGGTTATCCTAAGCACAAAGCAGGTACAAGGGTGGTTATCCCAAGCATAATATATTGTGAAAATCATGGTAGGTATCTTTGAAATAAAATTTTTATGATTATGATTATGGAACACTTTATTCCACTCTATTATGGAATAATTTATGTCAGTGTTGTGTTATCATGTATCATGTTATTTTATCCCTTTAAGATTCATTTCTTATAAACATCCAATATTTATTCCATGACTCATGTTATGATCTAGTAATTTCCAGGTATTTTTTTTAAAATTTTATCTCAAATTCACATTACCCTTATGATTATGTTATTTTTAAATTTTCATTGATATCTAATCTATTTACCCTTATTAACAATCTGATCTCACCCTTTATTATATTTTCTTTTACCTAAGATATAATTAATGTTTTTAAGTATTATGTGTCTAAAAATGGTGATAGTTGTGAATAACTATGTGTGTTATGGTGTAGATCTACTATAAACAAGTTGTTTATGTATCCTATTTTCTAAAGAAACTAAACATTTATGGTTTTGGAATTGATTATAATGTTATGTAATGAATATTCATCTCATAATATGTAATATTTGTTTATGAAAAGTATGGTTCTCTACAGTTGGTATTAGAGAAAGAATTATTTACTTTTGAAAAATAGGATGAGAAAACTCTAGTGATAACCCTTTAGGTAATCTTATGTATAGAAGAATGTCCTAAGTTCTGGTAAATAAGGAAGTGTGGTTTTTCCTAGACAAACATCTCTTTTAGGATACTACAAGTAAAATTGGTTTTGGAATAGATGAATCTAGAGTTAATAAACCTAAAATTAGTTGGTCGAGTGTATCTCATCCATAATCTTGATGCACGGTAGGTGTTCCCTTAATGTGAACCTATTTTGAAACTCTTAGTGGATATGTTTGGGATAATTCACATTTTATTTATTAACCATTATGAAGGATTTGAATAGATTATGACCACGAAGTGCCTAGGTTAAACCTAAGGTGTAATAGATTGAAAAGTAGGTTTCATGATTTAGATTACATAAAAATACTTTTTTCATGATTTTTTGGTTTCCCTCTATGATTATTGTTTCTCACACTATGATTTTTGCTTTTATTCAATGGATTTAAACTAAATGAACCATGTTAATGATGAATGTAATGGAAAATGAAATGATTTTACTCCCAATAAATTTTTTTATGGGTGATGGAATACAAAATCTTGTTTCTACTCTTGTACAATTTTCTCAATTCATGATTTTTTTTGAGATTCCAAACAAGAAAAGAGGGAACAATGTTCTATTAATTTCTTTATGAGTCAATATCCATGTTATTTTAGTGGGTTTACTAATACCCTAGTTATTGAAAAATATGTTAATAATATTGAAAATTTATTTTCTATTATTTATTGTTTGGAAAATAAAAAATTTATTTTTTGTTTTTATCATTCAAAAGGTGAATCATATCAGTAGTGGACTCTTGTCATGAACATGAGGCAACATGAAGAAATTTAATCTTTAGGGTGGGGTGAGTATAAAAGGTTATTTTTCAATAATTATTTTTCTTCAAATATTCATACAAAATGGTGAATGAGTTTATTGAGCTAAATAAGAATGATAATGAATCCATTAGTGCGTATGAGTAAAATTTTACAAGACTTGTGAGGTATGATTCTGGTATTATTATCAAAATTGAAAGTAAGGTTGGACAATTATTAAATCTCTTAAAACTGAATATACAAAGGGTATTAATCATATGATAATTTAGTAGCTATGTATAAATAATTATATGTGATATCAAGGTGGAAATGAAGATTGAAGTTACCCATAAATATCATGGTTTTGATAAGAAAAGAAAGATAAAATTCAAAGTAAATTATAATAATAAAAATCATGAATGGAGGAAGTTGATCCTTCCATAATGTTCAAAGTGTAGAAGGATACATTAATTAAATTTTCTTAATGGGAATAGTAAATTATTTAATTTTGGAAAATTAGGTCATCAGGAAATCAAATACTGAAAATGATGGAATGAATTTAGATAATGATGGAGTAAAAAAACCAAATAATTCAATACCCATACTCCTGTGTTTCAAATGAACACAATATTTGAATTATCCTAAAAAGTGATCAAACCAGATGTCTAATGATAACGATCAACAACAACAACCTAATATTCCTAGAGAAAAGGGAAATCTCATGTGATCGTTATAACTAATGAGAGGTATGATAATGACACAGTAAAAGGTACAATTACCATTCACTTTAGAACTAATAATTTCTTAATTGATTCTAGATAGACCCACTATTTTTATCTAAATATTTTTTTAATTGTATTATTGTACCACCTTAATGATTTTCTATTAAATTAGTAGTGTTTACCCCTTGTGGTATGATGATCAAATCTCAAGTCTATGATTATTCACTGGTTGAAGTTTTTGGGAATGAGATTCCTAAAAATATTGTTATTCTACCTCTAGTTTGAATTTTATGTTATCTTAGGCATGCATTTGATTTTTTACATAAATGATACATTAATTTTTGAGGAACAAAATTCATGTTTTATTTTACAAACCAACCTATGATTTTGTATTAGTGTGATGTTAAATATAAACTTTTTCTAAAAATTACACCAATTATATGGGTATTGATTCCAATTCAAAGGGGGTGTTTATCTTAGATGGTTGGGTAGAAGATGAAAATAAAATATATTATTATTTAAAATGAGTTTATTGATGTCATTATAGAAGAGTTTTCTAGTCTTCCTCTAGATAGTGAAGTTGAGTTTTAAATAGAACCCATATCTGTTGCTCCACTTATTTCAAAGATTTGATATAGAATGGCCTTGATTGAGTTAAAATAATTAAAGAAGAAAATCCATGAGAATATTAGTAAGGAATTAATTTGATCAAGTGTATCACTATGGGGTGCACCTATTCATTTTTAAGAAGAAATATGGATCGATGTGACTCTATATTGATTATTAAGAACTAAACATGATCATAATCAAGAACAAGTATTCTCTACCTTGTATTAACGACTTATTTGATCAACTATATGGAGATGAACACTTTTATATGATTGAACATAATTATAGATATCATCAATTAATGATCAATAAGGAGGATATACCCAAGATAGAATTTCATACAAGGTTTGGACACTATGAATTTATAGTGATTCCATTTGGTCTTACTAATACCCCTTCTATCTTCATGGATTTAACGAATAGTGTCTTGAGATATTACCTAGATCAGTTAGTGTTAGTCTTTATAGATGATATTATTATATATTTTAATATTAAGTAATTTTTGAAGATCACTTAAGGATTTTACTGAAGACTCTAAGGATGGATAAGTTGTTTCTAATATTTATAAAGTGAGAATTTTGGATACAAAATGATTAATTTTTTGGGTCATATAATCTCAATCGATGGTATATTGGTGGATGAATAAAATAAAAATGTTATTTTACATTGGCCCAAACTAACCATTATGACTAAGATATGTATTTTTCTTAGTTTAAAGCATACTATTGATGATTTTTTGGAGAATGTTTACTATATGTCTAATTCACTAACCATGTTAACTCAAAAGGGAGAAAAGTTCCTTTAGAAAAATGAATGAGAAGAAAATTTTAAAGAATTCAAGAGAAGGTTAGTTAGTGCTCCTATGATTACAGTAATATGTAGTGCAGAAGGATTGTTAATCTATAGTGATGCATCAATGAAGGGATTGAGATGATTCCTCATGCAGAATGATATGGTGATATCTTACGCCTCACAACAATTAAAGGATTGTGAGAAAAATTACCCAACTCATGATGCGATGTCAACTATGTTAATTTTTACATTATAAATATAAAGGAATTATATTTATGGATAAATTTGTGATATATATAATGATCATAAAATTTAATATATATATTCCCTTAGAAATATTTGAATATGCGCTAGAGAATATGGTTTGAGTTAATTAAATATTATGATTTATCAATACATTACCACTCTAGGAAAGAGAACAAGGTGGAAAATTATCTAGTTGAATGGATCATTATATCATATCTATGATTAAGATCATAAGAGATCCAATATTTCTAGATTTTCTAAGGATATATTTGGAAATCATGAAGGAAAGGGAGAAATCATATCTTTCTCAGATGAGTGTTAAACCATATATCCAAGGAATGATTAAAGATCTATATAAGGATGATGTAGAGTAGAAAAATAAGGTGATAAATTTTACTAAGATACACATTGATTATGGTGGAATGATAAGGTTTAGGAACCATGTATGCCTCACTCCAATACAATATATAAAGAATGAGTAGTTGTATGAAGCTCATAGTTCTACATTATCTATTCACTTGGAAAGTATGAAGATGTATAGAGATATGAAAGAGTATTTTTTGTTTGATAACATGAAGAGTGATATTTCATAGTATGTATCTTAGTGATTTGGTATATTAGTAAGTTAAGGGTGAGGGATATAATTTTAAGGTGATTATTTAACCATTAACCATGTTATAATGGAAATGGGAAACATCACTGTGTATTTTTTCATCAGACTACCCAAAACATCTAAAGCCCATAATTCTATTTGGGTTGTAGTTGACCACATTATGAATTTAAAACAATTAATTTATGTAATATAATATTTCACTATTTATTACCTTTATATAATATACATTTAAAAAGTGGTAAGGTTTATAGAGTACCATATTCTATTATTTCTGATCAGGATGTAAGGTATACCTTAATGTTCTGGTGAAGTCTTTAGTAGGCTCAGGTTATGGTGATGAGTTTCAGTAATGCTTATCATACTTAGATGTCTGGTTATTTTGATAGAAAAATTAAAACCCTATAGGATATTTTTAGACCTTATTCTATGTATTTTAAAGGTAGTTGAGATCAACACCTTCCCATAGTTTGGTTTTCTTACAATAATAGCTTTCACTCAAGAATTCACATGGCTACTTATAAATCCCTTTATCCTCCAATGGCCCAAAGGCCTTTATTTTTATTGATTTTTGATAATCCACCTTTCAAGGGGTGAGGTGGAATCCTTACAAGGCCTGTAGGAGTAAGTATTACATGGCTCGTAGGCCTTAGAAGAATTCATTTCCCCGTAGGCTTCAAACATTACATACAACCCATACTAACTACTTGGAACTGCTCCTCCCCAACATCTTTATCGTGAAATCAGCTCTCCACCTTTGCATGGATGTTTGTCTAGGCATTCCTGTGCATAAACAGACTTATCCTGATGGTTGGTGCCATACCCTCTCATTCTTGCAATCTTTTTATCTTCTTCTATAGTGAAATCTCCTTGCTCATTCTCCTTGTAGAGCTTGTTCCTCATAGGTCGTCTGTTTTGCATCTTCACTTAAGGTGGCCCGAAGGCCTTGAGGTGGCCCGAAGGCCTTACTGACCCGAAGGCCTGAGTGGCCCGAAGGCCTTAAAGGACTCGGGGACCAAATCGGTGGCCCGAAGGCCCAAACGGGGGCATATTCCCGACTACTACAGTGCCAAACAGTACCTGCTACAGTTACCGCTACAATACCTACTATAGTACTGCACAGTTCCGCTACAATACCTACTACAGTACCTGCTACAATACCTGCTACAGTACTGCTACAGTACCCGAAAATAATTTCTCTGCCTGGATTTGATCCTGAGTCTCCCAGATGCACTTGCAGAGTAAATGGTAGAGAATGTCAGATCCATTCATCTGAGCTTCAAAGAAGATCAGAGTCGATAGAAAAGTTATGCTTCCAGTCATTGAAAAAATATGGAATTTGATTATGGTTAGAATGTATTTAAGAAATATTCTCCATGGAATATGGTTATGATATTTATAAATAATAAAAGTTTATAACTATGTATACTATCCCCATTAATTTTCTTAATCGAGTAGGAATGGTATCTTATCACATGAAGCTTCCACCAAACTATCTTATATTCAAAATGTGTTTCATGCATCTCTCCTGAGGAAGTGCATGCTTGATCCTTAACATATAATAAACTAGGACATTTCACCAATGGAGAATGATAACTCTTATAAAAAAAATAATAGAAATCTTAGATCATAAAGATAAAGTGTTATGGAACAATACTACTCACCTATTTAAAGAACTTTGGAGGAATCAGAAATTTGAAAAAACTACATGTGAACCCAATTATATGATGAAAGATGGATATCATAATTTTTTGTATCTAGGTAACTAGGTAATGTAATTTTGATGGAATAATTCATTTTGAGGGGGGGGGGTATAATGTAACAAAATGATATTTTAATAAATATTTTTTCTATAAAAAATATATTTCTTTGATTGCTTTCATTACACGGTACACCAAATTTAAATATATTTTGATATACTATTGAAATATTATTATTTAGTATGAAGGATATACCCTATAAATTAGATGGGAATGTATGAATATAACTCAATAAACTATTAAAAATTTATGGTTTACACATTTATAAAATTAATTCCTTGGTTACCAGTTGATTAGAAATGAAAATAAGACTCATTTGAAAGTAAAAGAGATTTTTTTCTAAAAAAAAAATTATACATGAAATATATTTTTATTTTAATAAATTATATTAATCTCTATTAGTGAATTATTTTAATGAAATTAATATAATATATATTCATTTAATTTTTTTAAAATTCATCAAATATTTTTTCTTGGCATGGGATGAGAATAAGTTATGTTTTATGGTTAGAAAAGTTTTTTTTCTAGAACCCAGTTTTCATTATGTTTTTCACACTAATATTAAAATGAATTTCTTAAAATTATAGAAATTGAATCTTGAATAATGGATTAAATATTTTGAATCATGATTTTAAATTTTTTAAATGATTCCCTTTTATTTTTAGTAATTGTGAATAGAAATCATGGTAAATATTTATCACCTCGGTAAGGAAAAATGGGTAAAACATGGCTAAAACATGCGATAATTGTCTCAAAATCAACCCAAAACATACATTTAATTCATTGGAGGGAATATATTTCACTATATGTATATATACAAAGGTAAAATATACTCCATGATTCCATTTTATCTTGGTAATGAAATTTATATTATTTTAAGTAATTAAAATTCCAAAATATCACTCTCTTGGACATAATAAATTTATAATTTTTAAATAAGGATTAGAAGAGGATAAGTTTTATTATAAACATTTATTTTTAGAATAAATTAATTATTATTATCATGGAAATTTATTTTTAATTTTTGTTGATGTGATAATTACCTTAAATTCTTACACAACACCTATAGAGTAGATGTGCAAGTAGTAGAACAATCATGTAGTTAATTTTAAAAACTCTAGAAGTGATATTTTTTAGGTGATTTATATTAAAACATAAAATTTATAGATTAATATAACTTATTAGATATATTTTAAATTTTAATATTCTAATTATGTTGTTTTCACTTTGTTTTAAAAGTCAAATTGTGTGAATAGTTCTTAAAATGACAATAAAAGTATTTTATGATAAAAATATATTATTAAAATATTTTAAAATCATAAAAAATGTTGAAATAGGTAAAATAAAATATTTGTTTTCTAAAATGGCACCCCTTTGTAATTTATTATCTAATTTTTAACTTATAAATAAAATTATAACACATTAATATTAAAAAATTCATTACCATGGTTAAGATTAAAATTGGTTAATCAAGGGGTTAAACAATAAGAAAAGGTTTAAAATTACACTAAAACCTATCTAAATTTCATTTTATGATGATATTAAGAAATTATACACTTTTTAATTAGATATATTTACATTTTGAATCATTTTTATTTTAATCATTTTAGTAATTCCAAGTGTGTAATTTCCCTCCCTTATAAAAGGACACCCCTTATCTCTTTTGATCACACCAAATTGAGACATATATCATGACTAAACCATAAAAAATTATCTTATAAAAATATATACCAATAATTAGAGGTATTTTTATTCTTTAAATACCATTCAAAGGGTCCTTAAGAAGGGATTTAAAGGAGGCCTCTCGAGGAAGAGGTAATCTTCCTACCTGATATCTTTCAATTTATTTCTTCTTCTAGATCCTCTAAATTTTTGGTATTTATCATAAAATAATAAATTAAGTATCATAAATATATTTAAATGTTATTATGATTATGTAACTACCATTTTCCACCCTATTTTACATCAAATGGAAAGTTAAAGTATCACTAATGCGTATGAGTGGACTACCGCCTCCATGTAGCAATACAATTCATCTTCCATCACCATATTTCATAGATGGTTATTATGATGGGTTTAATATTTATACATAATATTTTTGAAATAATAATTATTTTATAATTATAATATTTTTTCTACCATCTTACCTTCCTATTCAATCTAAAATGATAACATCGCTCGTGCGTATGTGTACACTACCTCCTCCATTAAGCTATGTGAATCGTTTTTCATTTCTACTTTACATGGATGGTAATAAATATATATTTAATTAATATATATGATATTTATTATATTATAATTATTCAATATGGTGAATTATTATTTATCATTCTATCATTCTATCTATCAAAATTTGAAAACATTGTTCATTTGTACGTATGACCTGCAATTTCTATGAATGATGTAATTTATTTTTTAATATAAATACTTTATGGATAATAGTAAATATACATATAATTAATATATATGATATTTATATCATTATTATCATTCTAGATATGATTAAAATGTGATTAAAGTATAAGGATCATAATTACCGAACCAAAATTCTCATGAAAAAAGAAATAGTTAACACCGGGAAACGATGATTTTTATAAGGAGTTTTTAATAAATTTGTGTTAGAATGTTATAAGGGGATCATATATGAAATTATAATTATGTAAAATATTAGTTATAGAATTATAATATTTTGATATTTGTTATACAGTAGGTTATATATCATTTTAATCAATTCAAACTCGAGGTAAGGGATTTGTGTTTCAATCTCACTGTTTATCAGGATTATTCAGAACTAAGTTTCCAATGATGAAATATTTTAAAATATCTCTCAAAAATATCATGAATTTTATTATTATATGGTTATTTCTGGATATTATATTTTTTCTTTTAATTTTCATATCTTTAAGTACTCAAGAGATCAAAAGAATATTTTTTAAGGAAAACCAACTTTATTTTCTCTTTGGGAAAACTCCCTTTTCTTCCATATCCATATTTTCTAAAATGTTTTCAATAATGAATTTAATAATATAAAATGATTTTTAAATGTCATTTTTAATAATTTTTAATTTTAATAAAACTATTTCAAAAGAATCTTCTTGTTCTTTTCCAAACAAATTACTTTTGAATTTTTACTGAAAATGTAGAAGGACTATTTGTTTTAATATAAATAGAATTTAAATGATTTCCTATCATTGTTAATTTTCAATGATTTGAAGCTTACTTTACAAGTTTTTAATGTTCTATTAAAATAAAACAATCACTTAATATTTTTTAGATATTTTAGTTTTGAAATGTGTTATTTAAAAATGAAAAGGGTTTTTTCCAAATGAAATATTCTAATGATCTTTTAAAGAAATTATTCATCTATGAAAAAATAATTTGGTTTTAATAATTATTTAATGGGGATATGATCCAATTATACCATATTTATTATTCTATAGATAGTTTATGGTTATGATAAATAAATATAGGTGAAACCTACTTTCTTTTACATAAATTAAATTATGATAAATGTTTTTATGATCTTGTGGAATACATATGAATCGATTTCTGATTAGGTAATGATTTATCCTAATATTATATATCCCTATAATGAATTTGGTAAATATTATTGTTATTTGAGCTCAAAGGGTACATAGGATGTTATCCCAAGCCCGAGAGAGGGTAGATGAGAGGTTATCTCAAGCCCAAAATAGAATAAACGAGAAGTTATCTCAAGCCTGAAGTAGATAAATGGGTGGTTATCCCATACCTAACATGATATGAATGTATTATCAGGTATAATTGAAATAATAGTTCTATTATTATGAATATTCCATACTTTATTCCACTCTTTCATGATAAAATCCTATTTCAATGTTATGTTCTCACGGATCATGTTCTTTTATCCCTTTGTCATTCATGTATTATTAACTACCAATATTTATTAGATAAATCATGTTATGATCTATGAATTGGTGGTTGTGATTTTAAAAGGTTATGCTCATGTGAATAATACCCTTTATTCTCATGTCATTTTTGAATGATCATTGATATGTCCCTTGTTTACCCTTACTGAGCATCTGAGCTCACCCTTTATTATGTTTCCAATTCCCCAGGATATGAAGAAAATATTTAATTGTGATGTGTTTAAGAAGGGATTTATTTGTGAATAACTATGTGATAGAAAATATAGATCTATTATGAACCAGTTGTTTATGTATACAAATTTACAAAGATACTAATCCTTTATGATTTTATCGTGCATCGTAATGTCATGTATTGAATATTATTCTAATAAGATGTAATATTTATATATGAAAGTATGGGATGTTATATGATTTATTATGATTATTTTTATTACCCCGGGTTATATGTATACACCCTTATGGTAGTTGTGATAATATGGCTAGCACTACCATTATGGCATACACAAATACATTCAAACATTGACTGAAACAGGTGTTATTGGTGGTTTTATTTATTTTGTTCAATAGTTTATTTATGAATTCATAGAATTTTATATACACATATCACTACATTGATGGTATAGTATAGGACCACGTTGGTGGTTCCCTGTTCATTTATGTAATCACACCTTTCTTGGGCAGCCATGAAACTTGGGTACATGAGCAGCTCTCACTTGTTTGTAGGTTCAGGTTGGACTGAGGCTTGGTAATTTTTTGATCAAGTAGAATATATTAGTTGGGATTAGATATTGGAGTTTTTTATCAATCTATGATGTAGTAGGTCATACTTTTTTATTTTATTTCTCTAGTTAATTCTTTTTATGCGACTGTCCTCGTGTGTGATCAACCTTGTATGCTTGTATGTTAGAATTTATTTATTTACCAATATAGGATTTTGTTACTTATATTTATTTTACTAGGGAATAATGGAAGTGTGTGATTCTTAATTATTTAATTTATGTTTTTTCACTCTAATATGGGGGTATAATCTCCTCAAAGTACTACCTTAGACCCACCAACTCTGGTGTTTGAGGAGGCACGCCAGATGCAGAGCAGTGACTATCTGTCTGAGCACCAATTAATGGTTTAGGGTAGTAAGATGTTACAAAGTGGTATCAGAGGTTTTTCATATTTCCTTAATATTTGGGATATGGTATCCATGAGATATAGGAATGTATCAGAGCTTGTGATGGATATCAGGTTGGTGCAGTATGAATACATGTTTCAATAGGAATTCCAAGTTACTATGGGACCATGATTGATGTTATTATCTTTTTTGTTATGGTTATTAGTGACTTTCAATTTTTATAACACATATAGTATTTGATATTTATGATGGATTTTGGTATTTTTAGATCTTGTCCCATTAGAAAATTCCAGTTACGAATTTCACTCTTAGCTCATAGAGGCAAGATTCGTCTCAGTCAATAATCTAGGAATATAGATTTCACATCACATATTTTCCTACTACTATGATTATTATAATAGATGATACAAGTTAAACTATTTAAAGTGCAAACAATAACTTATACTAAATTTTCCTAAATAAGTTCTTTTTAACATTATTCATAGTTGAAATGATACCCACATATTTCATACTAGTGGTAGGTTGTATAGATATATAGTGATATGCTCATTGATGATGAGGATGATGATGTAGTTCCCTATGCATGGGTGGTGTGGTAGTCTTAGTAGGTCATAACAGTCACATGATGACTTAACATCAGACCAATTGTTGGTTAATGTTGTACAGATTTGGTTATTTAAAGTTTATTAACAACCTATTTGGTATTATACCATATAGTTTGGAATGGAATTCTACTTAATTGAGCTAGTGATTGTGATTCCCTTTATAAAGATCATCTAGGATGATTTGGTCAGTTATGGTAGTGGGGAATGATGAGAAAATGATTCTTCAAGGTGTATTATTGTATATTGATTCTCGATATGAATTAGTGTACTTATAATCATATGGTCATCATGTAACACATATTATGTATATGATACCCTATATTGGATGGTTGGGCATGTTGTATGTCATGTTTTTTTCAAGATGAGAGTGTGGATGATGTCACATGAGTTGCGAACTTCCTTGAGACTCGAACTATGGGCTAGGTGAGAGATCCTAGAGATCATGAGATGTGAATCAGTGTTTGGTAAGTTGGTTCCAATTTTTTCTTGATAGGGAAGCCCAAGTGGGGGGTTAGCTTGGGCTTATGAGTCATTTAAATAAAAAATCATGGGTAGATGCTTTGAGTTGTGATTTCTACATAAGAGGTTCTACTCAATTTATGGTATAGGCTTGGTGATGAATTACATTTATTTTTTCTTGTAAGAACGTTGAGTGATAATGCTTGATATATGTGGTAATTAGATTATTGTAGAATCGAGACTAAATTTGAAAGTTCAGGGACCTTTGGTTATTAAGACCTGTTCACTTTGGATGAACCTTAGAATTGTAGTGAATGATTCGGTAGAAAATCATGACTTGTAATGGAAACATATGGGGGATAAGTATGTTGTAAAATGAGGTATTAGAGCTAAGTCAATTTTAAAAAATAGTTTAAAGGGAACCTAGTTCAGATGAGATGACATTTACATGAAAATGTATGGTGGTTTAGAAAATAATGAATTACCTAATAGCATGGTTAGTTGAGTTCAAGAATGTGAGACTCATATGATTGTGATTCAGGTTTCATTGATTGGGTGGTATAGGGGTATGTTCTCTTTAATTTTCATATGATATAGTTAGTGTTAATGATGGTCATGTGCAGTGCTATTTAAATTGGGAATCAACAATTAACTATGTGGGGGGATGAAGGCAGATGGTCTTGATAGAATGTCATGGGAACGATGGCCTGTGAGTTGATGAGAAGGCGAAAAGTCTCTTTGTTGTAAATGAGATAATGAAAGTGGATAGGGTGTGATGGAATGACTAATTTGGTTTAACACTAGTTAGGTGTTGAAAGGGTGATGAGTGTGGATCAGGATGAGAGACACACATGTTATTGTAGAATAACCTGATGAGGTTGTTCTCAAGGAGCATTCTAAGAATAGTCATGTAGTGGAGAGTGTACTAGTGGCTAGTTGAGGGTGGTAACCCTTATTATGAATTTAATTTTAGTGGTTGTCATGGATGATGTTTTCATGAGACAGGAATTAAAACTAAATTATTGTTTTTCATTAGAGCTTAGTCATGAGTAATCTTGATCACATATGTCCATTATGTTTAATAAAAACTAGATCATGATCAATGATATTGGGAATTTTGATTAAATTATAGAATGATAAGAAAATTCACATGTAGGGGAGTATGATATTATTTGTTGGTGTGATTTCCATCAGTCTAGAAGGGTCACAGTGTTTTGGGTCTATCTATTGGTTGATTGTTATTGAATTTTGAGGCTAGTGGATAAAAGAATCCAGATATTTTTGGAATCCTTAGCGAATTCCAAGTATAAATTTGAATTTCATGTCTGATGGTTTTTGGGCATTAACATTGGTCTTGGTATAAATTGAGATGATCCAAGCATGATCGGGTTGGAGGAACATTAATACTCATTATATGAAAGAGCATGATGGACTGTTTTAGGTGGTTGATGATTAAATAATAGAATTTAACACGAATTCATGTATAGACTTTAGTGGGGGGATTTGAATGATCACAAGGTGAATATGGGAGTAGGTACATGGGGATAAAGTATTTTGGTGATGCACTAGTGGTGGGGGCTAAGTGATTTCATTACATGTTAGTTGTAGGAGGTTTTATTAGTGATTAGCATGCAGTTGGATGAAGTGGTCTAGGAACAACATCAAATACATAGTTCTAATCCTAATGGGTATATTGTGGGATTTGGATAAGGCTTTTTGTAGAAAATTTAATGTGTTTGTGTTGTGATTGGATAATAGAAGAACATTCATTTTGACTATAGAATGTGAAGTGAAATATTGTACTGATGTGGTATCAGTGGGTTTATAGGTGTTTTGGTTTGGATGTTGGGAACCACATTGGGAGCATCGTAAAAACACTATGATTGTGTTTTCCAAAAAATTATGATGATGGGAAGGTAATGAGATTCAGAATTACATTGTGAGATAGGTCTTTTGGTGGGGTCACTATAGGTCGAATGATTAATTGGATGAAGATACATGGGTTTATCAAGGAAGATTTGTTTTAGTGAGTGAAATTTACATGTTTTCTTAATGAATTCAAGTGATGGATCATGTTTTAGTGGGTTGAGAACCTTATGTTGGAATTTTTCTTGATAAGTTCATTAACTATATGAGAATTGAATGTGTCCATTTGAATGGGAATTTTGTGATTGAGTTAGGTTGGGATTGATAATTGGATGTCCATAGAGGATTATAAAGGATGACAAGTGTTATGGTGGGAAGGTTATGATAACTTGTGCCCATAAGGGTTGAAAATTCCAAAAGAAATTTGAACTTTTCGATTAGTGGATGGTTAGGATTTGGAACCAGGCTTTAGAATGAGATTCCGGGAGATTGAACACCTAAAAAAGAGGTTTTTAAGATGTGAAATGAGGTATTTATGGGAACTAGAGTGCTTGAGGAGGAATTAATGGTGGACCATGATGGATTGGTTACTAGTATCATGCATCCTTCATCCATCAGTGTACCACCATGGAGACACCAGCTATCCATTTGAAAACTTGAGAAACATGTATACTATAGGTGGACACAGTCTTGAAAATGATATGGCACTAGTTGGTTAGTGGATCCACTATCTGTCCTGTTCAGTGAGTCTTTTAAGGATGTAAATTGTACACCCCCTCATGTTTTTAGGGGGTATCCCCCATATCCCTCTTCAATCTGTGCATGTGGTCGGAAGTCTCCCTTCCCTCATACTCATTTTATCCTCCATGTTTTGAGTTGGATTTTTAGGTGTTTTCTTGAGATTGATGTATTACTCCACCTCCACTGGTCTCTTCTTTTCATTACAATTATTCTTCTCTAATTTTCACTTCCCTCTTTTAGGGTTTTGATTATGATTCCATCGAAGCATGGTGGAATCAGATGATATGGATGAGGTTTTTATTCAAACCTCATAGAGGATGTCATGAGATAATATCTAGATGCTTCTCACACTATTTTTTGATGATTTTTGTTTCCACTATTAATTTTCATAGGGTTTAATTTAAAATTAATGTTAAATGATTATGGAATCAGTGAACATGATAAGTTTTTTCCCAGGATGATGTTCAGGGTCCACTACAAACCTCCCATGGGTTTTTGGTTATGGTTCTAGGGATATGAGGGTTTATGGTGAGTTTTTGATGAATATTTATAATTTAAATTTAATTTTTTATTTATTTATAAATACTGTAATTAATTTTTATAGGTTGGTCTACATGGTTTAGGGCCTTATGTGGGATGGATTGCCTGAATGAGTTAGCATGAGCTCAGTTGGCCTTGGATGGGTCTCAAAGACCTAAGGCGGTGCTAGTAGGCTAGGCCTTTAAAACATTATATTAGATTCACTATAAGGTATATGGTCTTGGCACTTTTACTATGTCCTTATTCTTCTATTATGGTGCATGTGAATTCTCATGCATGCCACTAAGGGTGATTGACCCTTTTTAAATAATTAAATTATAATATTTTACATTAAATGGTTTAAATTTAATTGTAAATGTGTATGGAACCATAGATCAAGTAATGGGCCAAGGGCCATGATAGAACCTTTAGGCACATGTTTTCTTACCCCAACTAGAAATGGTTGAGGCTGTGACCATTATAGTGATTACATGTGGCATTTAGATCACTTGAGGGGTGTTGTAGGGTTAAATATAACCTAGTGGCCCTTCTGTAGGAACCTCTTTTCACCTATATGTTATTACATGGAATGAATTGAGTGAACTGGCCAAATTAGACCTCATGAGGGTCCTTACAATACCATTGAGTCACCAGATCATTGAGAATAGATTGGGGAGTGTGCTCCCAGAGTGAGGGATTGAACCTAGGTGGGATTTTGATTAATAAAGTACCTAGGTAGGGTTACTTTGTTATGATAGTACTGCAGGGACCTATGTAGGGTGTCATTTTGGGTGGGGACATGGAAAACCCATGTGGGTGTCTCTTATATGTTTTGACTTAGGGGACCCAAGTGTGTGTCCCTGTAATGACCAAAACTTTTCATACATAGATATTACATTTTAATTGATGAATATTAATTTCATAACATGATGATCTATGATATAATAGTTTAGATCTAGTGCCTTTATAAACACATAAATATTAATAACTAGTTTATAAGAGTTCTACATTGTATCCCACATAGTTCTTCATAACTAGAACCATTCTTAGACATATCATAAATAATACCATTCTTCATAACATGGGGAATGGAAACATAATAAAGGGTGATATAAATTATTGGTAAGGGAAAACAATGAAGATATAAATTATCACATAAGTATAACATGAGCATATGGGTATGATAACATGATCTTAACATTTTAAAACTATACCATGGATATCATAGATCATAAAAATAAGTCATGAAATAAATATTGTAAGTTAATAAGACATGAATCATAAAGGAATCAAATAACACAATCCCTGAGATCATATCATAGGCATAAGATATAGGATTTTGGAATAAACATAAGCATACAAAATCATTTCCTTAGTAGTCTGGGCTCATTTACAAGGATATCATAGTGAAATGGGTTCACTCTACAAACCATCTTAGTAGTCAAGGTTCACTCTCATGACTATCATGGCAGACAAAGTCCATTACTAAACTGAGCTCACTCCATATTCTAATTCTATTTATCTCTTGAGATATCAATCATTACCTAATGCATTGGAGGGAGATATGGGTCCCACCCATCCATGTTTATAATGTGGCCACCGTCCTTGGTTATAATGTAACCAATATACTTGATTATAACATAACCACCATATTCAGTTATAATGTAACCACCATAACATAATGAAAAACACATATATGTGTTCCATAATATTATAAATCATTCATCATATTAGAACCCATAAAATGAAATGGGTTTTGTAAAACATTCATCTATTCATCATGGAATAACCCATGGAAAAGGAAATAGTTTCCTAAAAATATCTTCATCATAATAAAAAACCATTTAGATAATGAATAAGGATTATATCATTAGATTATATTCCCAGTAAAACTTAAGTAACATCAAATAATGTCATCTTATATAGAAAATAATTTTGAAATATCACTTGGAAAATTTCTTGAGGAAAATAACCTTTCATTGAAATTCACCTTTGTAAATTTAAAAATTCATAAAATCTTATATAAATAATTTTATTTGAAAATAAACATTAAAAATTATAAATAAATCTTTAAAATATTAGGTGGTCATGATGGAGGTAAATTCCTTTCACGCTATACACATAAAAGCAAAAATTCCTTTCACATTTTATGTAAAATCCAAATAGGACTTATTTTAAAAATGACATGAAGATTCATTTTATTTTTTTTAAAATTAAAAAAAGGTTAATAATTACTTTAAAAAATCATATGGGAACATTAAAAAATTCATGAAAACATTTTTAGAAAACATGTATATGGAAGAAAAATTATTTTCAATCAAAAAGATAAATAAAGTTAATTTTATTTAAATATATTCTTTTTGAATCTTGAGTATGTAAAGAGAGGAAAATGAAGGGATTTCTTTCTCAATAAATAAATAGTGTAGAAAAAAATTAATGAAGTTATTTACAAATAGGTCATAATATTTCATCATAAAAAATATAATCATAAATAATCCCAATAAATAATGAGATTTTAACATCAAACCCTTACCACTTTGGAAACTTTTTAATCATAATACCCATTAAATTATAACATTAAAAAAACTTTAAATATCATTAATAAAGGATATTAATTATATAAAATGTAAATGGGGTAATATATATACCTCATAAAATAATATAGGTTCATAATAAAACATATGTCCCCAAAAAGGCAAGTTGAGACGAAAAACCCTTACCCTAAGTCTCGACATCATTCATACACGTTCAAACCTCCTATATAATAAATATAAGTTCATTATAAATATATTATAGAACCATAATAATATGTATAATACCATGTATAATTTAATTATTAACATTTATTACCTATTTATTAAAAATTTCTTATTAAAATCACATTTTGGTTTATAACAGTTTCGTTTTTCATGTATGTTTTGGTTTAGTATATTTAGTCCTTCCATTTTTTATAATGGATCCATTATCTCCAGAATGTTAATAATAATATAAATATCATATAAATTAATTATATAAGTATTTATAGTAATCCATTAAATTTATATATAGAAAATGAATTACACCGTTCATGGAGACGGTGGGTCGTACATACACATGAAAGTTGATTCTATTTTTTTGAAGGATGAAAAGTAAGGAAGTTAAATAATATATTATAATTAAATAATAATTTTTATTTCATACATATCAAATATATTCATTAAATTTACCCTTATTACCTTCCATGTAAATCATAAGTGAAAAAATAATCACATCACTTCGTGAGAAGGTAGTTCACCGTACACATGAGCGAAGTTATATCTAGCCATGAGAGGTGGTTATGAAAAACAAACAACATCGGTTTTCAAGGCGATATTAAATAGTGCAAAAAGGTTTTTTATGTCATTTTTCTATATTTTTAACATTATTTCTTGAGGTGAAATCTATGAAGGTGATGTTTTAGATAGGTTTTTTAATGTTGGTTATTAAAACTGGCCTTCAAAAAATATTTTTTATGATTTTCCATGTCGGTTTTTTAAAAAATGACATGAGAAACCATCTATCACTTCAGTTTAAAAAACTAATATAAAAACCTATTTTTTACTTCGGTTTTTAGAGACTAATGTAAAAGATAATATTTACACCGATTTTTTAAAAAAAGATGTGAACATAGGATTTTCATATCAGATTTCTAAAAAATGACATTAATGATCACTTTTGACGTCAGTTTTTTAAAAACTAACTATAAAATTATTTTCCTCAAAAAATAGTATTTGAGTTGTTACAACATTACACATAGTTAATTTTCTGAATAAAAAATTAAGAAATATTGTTCCACATTATAAAAATAAATATTTTACACTTATATATTAGAAATAAATAAGGATCATTCAAGGATATAATGATAATAATAAAAAACTATTTATTAAAAGTTTTATTATTTCATCCATGGAAAATATAATATTGATAAATAAAAACATATCATAGAAACCATATTAAATATAGAAAGAAAAAAAATAATTCATTAACATAATTTTCAAGGTTTTTTAATACTTAGTGGATATAATTTTATTTCAAGGAAAGATCTCATGAGACAGTGAAGACTTTGACATAGAAGGAATTTTAGAATATGAAGGAAGCTTTGTAGTTTTATCGTGTTTTGAAAAATAATTCTTTAGTATAAGAAAAAAAAGGAATAATTATCTGGTATATAAATTAATAAAACTAATCAAAAAATTAAATCATTGAAAAATAATTAGCAATACCATGATAATATCACCAAAGAAAGGAATTAATGGATTGATGATAAAGATCCAATGAGTTTAGTTGGTGGAAAGATGATGATAAAAATATATTATAGTGAAATTAATATATGTGGATAATGAAAACATATAAATCACATAATAAAAGTAAATATTGTATTATAAAGTTTTGGTGGCAATTGAAAATTTTGATGTCGCACTGTAAAAACATTAGAATTCTCCATTAGTGGGATATTAAATTTTAACTTTCAAATTGGTTTTATGAAAACCATCATGAAAAGATAGTTTTTATTGGTTATATTAAAACCAACCTTAAAATTTCCATTTTTCACATCAGTTTTATAATAACTGACATAAAATCCTATCTTTTCACATTTTTTTTATGGTAACCAATGTAAAAAATTAGCTTTTAACATTATTTTTTCAGGAACCAAACATAAAAGTCACTTTTCATGAAATTAATTCAAAAAACAAACATTAATAATTTTCAAAAAGATGTATTTAATTTCCCAATATTTTATGTGACTTTTATGGGAGCTCAAACAGAGTTACTGATCTAATGTTATGGAAATCGAAACTTGCACTTCTCTAAGATTTTGTTTAGTGATGTTCAACTTCTGATATCCATAACTTTTGATATGTAAGTTCATTATAGATCCATGAACAATCAAAGAGAATATTTAAAAATGAAATAAACCTTTAAAAAAATTATTAATCTCATTTTCTAGAAAATATACATGAAGAGTGATTTTTAAGATCAGTTCTTGAAGAAAACTTATGTTAAAAGTCTTCTATGAGGAATTTTAACATCGGGTTTTCAAGAACCGATGTTATAAGTCACCTTTCACATCTATTTTTCAAAACATTGATGTTAATAATGTTGAAAAAGTTATATATCATTTTATAATATTTTATTTGACTATTCATGGAGGTCAAACAGAGTAACAGATGAAAAGTTATGGACATAAATTTTTTGAATCCTATAAGACTTCGCTTAGATATTTTTAGCTTCTGACATCCATAACTTTTGATCTGTAAGTTCATTTTAGCTCCACTACTAGTAAAATCAAATCCTGGGAAATAAAATATAACTTGGTCAGCATTATTAATGTTAGTTTTTTGAATAAATAATATGAGAATTTACTTTTAATGTTGGTTCTTGAAAAAAACCAATGTGAAAAGTCTTCTATAGGGAATGTTAACATCGATTTTTCATGAAGTGATGTTAAAAGTAGAATTTTAACATTATTTACTAAATAATCGATGTAAAAAGACTTATGTGAGTAATTTTAACATCAATTTGTTTTAATAGACATTAAATTTGGGATTTTAATATTGTTTATTTAGTAACCGATTTTAAAATCCATCATGAAAGATTTTTAACATTGATCATGAAGAACTAACATTAAAACAGAGATGTTAAAAACCATTTTTCTACTAGTGAGTTCATCATACACATGATCATGGGTTTGATTTCTCATTTGATAGAATATGATATATATGTTAATCATGAGATTAACATAATAACATCTTAGTATATAGGATATATTAGTATTATTATATTATCACAATTGAATAAGATTTTAAGGAGGTAGAAGAAAAAATAAAACAAAAACACAGGTTTATGAAATTTACCTCTAATTCGGAGAACCGAATTAGGTTTATACCTAAATAATTATTCAAAATAAGGCTTCTAAGGTATATGGAGGGAATTAAGGAATTAATTTTGGTTTTTTATGGATGAACCAAATGGGTTTTTATTTGTGAATAGAAGAGAAGATGGGGTGGCCTTTTATAAGTGGGGGAGACGACACACAAGATATATTTGAAAAGAACAAAGTGTACCCATGTTTTTCACATGCCAAAAGGATCTAAAATGGGTAAATATCAGAATAAGATGTTATAAGATCTATATATGTTCATAAAATGGGTTTTTGAAAAGTTTCTACATCACTTAACCCCTTATCTTTTTATTTTAACCCCTAGTAAACCCGTTTTAACATTAACCACGATAATTAATTTTTACTCTTTTTACTTTAATTTTGATAAAAAATTATGTTAAAATTATTATATAATATTAATTATTATGATTAAAAACATGTTATACATTTTTCTAAATTCCATTTACAAAATTGGAAAATTGTAATTTATAATTAAACCCATATATGTGATGAAAAAACAGTTTTCCAAAGAGATATTTTTCAAAAGATTACAAAGTTTTTATAACAAAATTCAATATAAAATTTATTCAAATGAAATAAATTGTATAAATTATAATATATTTGATCTAATTATACTTTTTAAACCATTTTTAAACAAAATATAACCTTATAAATTATTTAAATGAAAATGCATTTTTCAATAAAAACCAGTATTTTTAACTATTCATTGAAAAATTAATAATTTCATAAAAAACTCAAAAATTCACCATAAGATAATTTTGAAATTTTGATTCCAAAAATTAATTTAATTTTTTATAATTAATTTTCTAAAATTTTAAAAAATTAATTTTATTATTTTTTCACAAAAAGATAAAAAAATCAGTTTTTTGAGAAAAAAGGTATTTTTCAAAGTATATAATGAATTTACTAAAAATTAAGTACTTTTTTATCAATATGATAAATTTAAGTAAAACCATTATAATTAATTTTTAAAATTTATTTATTATTATTCATTCCTCCATGTTTAACTCCTAGTTAATAAAGGTCATGTTTAATTAATAATATTTATACCTTTATGTTTCACTAAAACTTGTTGCGTGTAACGTAAGCTATCAAAGAAATTAAATTTAGTCAACAAATAATATTTCATAAAATATAAGTATGTCACATTATAACCACATTAAAATTAATGTTTACATAAAAATTATATTACATTGGTACAAACAACTAAGGATACTTCCACCTCATTATATTATGAAGTTCCCACATAGTATCCTCAAAATGGTGGTTTCACTATAAAATTGTGACAAGGTGAGTGGCCTTGTTTTATATCACATTAATTATATTATCCCGAATCTTCATGAGTTGTTCCTCATAATAATTTTTATTTTATAGTTGCATGACCTCTAAGTTTAGTACATGTGATGGATTAGGTATTTACTTCCCCTGGATAGATATATAGAACACGTCGTGTACTTGAGAGAGGTTTGGTGGAAGTGGAAATCGATAAGCTACTATCCTGATATGATCAAAAATTTAAAAGGAATTTATATACCTATAGATTTTATTTCTTTTATTACTCAATATCATAACAATATTCAATATATAAATTTATAGAAACACCTTCTCACTAACTTCAAATTCCTGATCACATTGATGATTATTAACATAAATTTTCTAATGAATTTGTGCTGCTCTTATGTGTTACTGAATAGATACAACCTCATCTACTATATATTCATATAGAAAATTTCCTAATATATTTATTTCTCCAACTTCATTCCAGTAATTTTGATTTATAAACTTATTTCCATAAAGGGATTCATAAGGATTTATCGGATTTCTCAAGTAGACACTGCTGTTGTAAGAAAAATATACTATAAGAAAATGTTAATCACAACTTCCATTAAAATCCATAGCACAAGATCTTAGAATATCCTCTAGGGTTTGAATTATTCTATCATACCAACCATATGTCTAAGGATGACACACAATGCAGAAACTTAGCTCTGTATCTAGGTCATGCTAAACACTTTGATAGAACATCGAGGTAAACCTTGGTTCCCAATTTGATTTAATATAATGTTGTATTCCATGAAAACTTACCAATTACTTAATATATATCCTATAAATATTATCCAAAGATAAATATTATCTAATAGAGTTTAACTATGCTGAATTCATAAGGTTATTGACTAAAACCCATGTAGAATTATGTCATTTAGATGTTGTGAGGAGTTTAATGAAAAAACCCATGGTGAGGTTTTCCCATTTCCATTCTGGTATGGATAATGGTTATAAAATCCCCTTAAATATTTGTCTCTACACCTCAACATTCTAACATAACATGAAATGAGATACATACTTGGAAATATCTCTCTTCATTTTGTCCCACTAGAAATATTCTTTCATGTAGTCTAGTGGTAGGTGTTATAACCTTTTCTCCATTCAGTTGTGAGTTTAGGCCCCACGACCTTACTGAATGCAAAAATTTTCATCCGGATTGTGGGTTATCCTTTATAAAAAACTATATAAATATAGTTCCTAAAACATTTCAAAATTTAAATAACCTATAATTACAACAAAATAAAAGATAATATAAACACTAAAGGTTACCAATACCTTTAATCAGAATCCCATAAAATGTAAAGGCATTCCTCCTTAAATAATATTTTCCACTAAAACAAATAAAAAACTAAAGGTTTTTATTTCTAAAAATATCTCCCAAAATATCCCTAATATTGTTAAAAACCCAGCACATAAAACCTAAAAATGGGTTTCCATTAATTTTAACTTATGATCAACCTTAAACTTATAAATCCATGATGGTGTCTATAACTTTTAAGTTAATATTACATGGATATATATGCATTTCCAAAAGATAATACATCCTTTATTCCTTAAAAAATTACATTGTAATATTGGATTAATCCTTCCACTAATATAATATCAAATGTGATTTATTAATTCCATAATCCATGTATAGGGAGATAAACAATGCTGAAAATCACAACAAATTTCAATAATATTTTCATAGGGATCATTTATACAAAATCAAACATGAAATTCCCAAATAATCAGTGGAGAATAAGTGCGCCCAAATTATCATGATTCCCTTCAATAGTTGTGATTTCATAAGCTTTCCTTTTATCCTTTATCTTCATTGGCTATTATTTCTCATCATCCCCATTATCCCTTGGATTGGGGCATTGATTCACATAATTCCCATACTCTTTACATTTTAAGCATTAGAGGGTGGGTGGTATATTTTGTGGTGGTTTATCTATATCTGAATCATTAGCTAACTTATTCTCATCACTTGGAAATCAATTTTTTGATAACCTTCCTTCTCACATTTAAAAATTATATTAGTCACCTTAATACAACTTTCCCCATGTTTCCTTCCATTCTTCAAGCATAAAGAAGTAGTCATCTTATTCTACCCATGGTTTTAAGAGTTTTCTATGAATTCCATATTTCATTTCATATCAAGACCATGAGATTTATGGGTAACTCCAATATTTGTTTTTACCTTGATATCATATCGAATGATTTCTGCATACCTACTAAAGTCCCTTATGGATAAGACCCATCAGATACTTTTTTTGAGCTATTGAAGAATTGATCAACAATACATTCATGTTGGATCATAATACCAAAAGTTTACCTCACAAGTCTTGTAAAATTAACCTCATAGGTACCAACAAGTTCATAATTCTTCTTATTTATCTCAAGGAATTACTTATCAATTTTCATATAAAGATTGTAAGGAAAGTAATTATTGAAAAATAATATCTTAAACTCATCCCACTCCATGCATTCAATTTCATTTCCTTGCCTTGAATTCTTGATATGATTCCACCATTGATCTACTTCCCACTCTAAATGATAGACATCCAAAATAAATATTTCATATTTAGAACACTTCATAATGAAAATATCTTCACAGTGTTACCGATCCATTTCTTAACAACTAACAGGTTAGTCAAACCACAAAAATGTGGTTGTTGTTTCCTTGTGAATGACTTAATATAAAATTGTTCCCACCATTGCTCATGTGGAAGTTCTACACGATTCATAGCTTGAGAAAGTTGTGTTATCATAGAAATTAGATTTTTTATTCCATATCCCATAAAATTTGGTTTATCAAGATGAAAATAATTACATTTTTTCACATTTAGCATTAACACGGTTCCTTCAGGTTCCATACATTGACTAAAACCAATTATCACACTGTAAGGAAACACTAATAATTATCCTAAAAAATAATTTATAGGATTTATAAATCAAGAAAAATATTTTTTAATATATGAAACCTTAGGTTTAATCTAGGTCATTCATGGTCATCATATATTCTAATAATTCATGATGGTTCATAAAGAGTTTGTGAATTTCCAAAGTATATCCCCCAAGAGTGTAACCGAGTGTGTAGTAAGGCCCATAGTCATGTACCTGGTAACACTCGAGTCAAGACTGATGCAAATTTTTTATAGTTATTACCCCTAGTTACATATATGTTAGAACCACATACACTTTTAGTATCCAAACATAGAGGTAATTTCTCAGAAACCACTCACTATATCCTTCACTAATATTCTAGTATATTCTTCTATATATAGAATTATCCTTACACTTATCCTTAGAAATTTCCATATAGTTCTAAAAAAATTTATTATCCTAGTTTCTAAAGGTTAGCCAAATATCTTTGATACCATCATTAACAACCCACACTTTTCATAAATAGATAATACATCTTAATCGATGGATATTCGTTTTATAATATAACGATCCATGCCAGAACTATTTAGGTTTAGTGCCTTTGATAACTTGGAAACATAAACAAATAGATCATAAAATTTATACATTATCTCCCAATTAGTTCCTCATAACTATCACCCTTGTTAGACATATCATAAATAATACCCTTTTTATAACCTAGGGAAAGGAAATATAAGAAAGAGTGAGATCATATGCTCAGTAAGGGTAAACATGGGAGCTGAAAATGATCATATAAACATAACATGATCATAAGGGTATAATAAAACGATCTTAACATTTTTAAACCATACCCTGAATATCAGAGATCATAAACTTAAGTCATGGAATAAATCTTGGTATTTAATAAGACTTAAATCATAAAGGAACCAGAAAACATAATTGATGATATCATATCATAGGTATAAGACATCGACTAATGTTATACACATAAGCATAAAAAATAATTTCCTTAGAAGTCAAATCTCATTTCCAAGGCTATCATAGTAGAGAGAGTTCACTCCCCAAACCATTATAGTAGTCAAGGTTTACCCCCATGACTATCATGGTGGAAAATTTCCTTACTAAACAGGGTCCACTCCACATTCCATTACGATTTATATCATGAGATATCAATCATTACCCAATGCATTAGAGGCAGACATAGGTCCGACCCATCCTTGGTTATAACACAACCACCATCCATGGTTACAATGTAACCACCATCCGTAGTTATAACATAACCACAATATTTGGTTATAAAATAACCATAATCACATAATTAAAACCATACATATGTGTTCTATAATTTCTTAAAACATTCATTATATCATAATCCTTGAAAATAGACGGGTTTCAGAAAACACACCTCAATTCATTATGGAATAACCCATGTAAAAGGAAATAGTTTCATTAACATCTCTTAATCATAGTCATAAAACATCTATATAATGAATGAGGAGGGTATAATTGGATCATATCTCTAGTAAATCATAAGGACCAAAAAATGATTTCAACGTATAAGGAAAATTATTTTGAATGATCACTTGGAACATTTATTGAGGAAAATTGCCTTTAATTGAAAATAACCAATATAAAACTAGAAATTCATAAAATCTTGTGAAAATAATTTTCTTTGACAGTAATAATTAAAAATTATCAATGAATCATTAGAAAATTGAGTGGCCATGATGGTGAGAAATTCCATTCATTTCATACACGCAAAAAATAAGGATTCCTTTCACATTTTCGGTAAAATTCAAACGTGCCTTGTTTGGAAAATGATATGAAGATTCCTTTTAAAACATTTTTAACTAAAAAAATGGTAAAAATGAATTTAAATAATAATATAGTAACATTAAAAAATTATTGGAAACATTTTTATAAAACATGGGCATGTTGGAAAAAAGTGTTTCCACCAAAGAGAGAAATAAAGTCATTTTTATTTAAAAAAATTATTTTGGAATATTGAGTACATCAAGAGAGGAAAATAAAGGTAAAATATATATTCTAATTAGATTATTATAAGATAATAAAATTCATTATGCTTTCTATAAATAGATCATAACATTTTATCATCGAAATCATAATCATAAACAATCCCAATAAACAATGATATTGTAACATCAAACCCTTACCACTTAGGTAAATTTTGAATAGTAAGACCCATTAAGTCATAAAATCAAAATAAACTTAAAATATCACGAATTTAATGAGATTCATGATTTAACATGTCACACTGGTATTATATACAATTCATAAAATAAGATAGGTGCATAATATAATATATGTCTTAAAGAAGGAAAATTGCGACAAAAATACCTTACCTTAAGTCTTGAATTATTTCATATACAATAGAACCTAATGTATAATAAATATAATTTTATTATACATATATTACATAAAATTAATCATATGTATCATACCATATATTATTTACTCATGACCTTTTATTAGTTGTTCATTAGCAATTCCTTCTTAAAATCATGTTTCAGGTAATGACAGTTTTTTTTCACATATGTTTTGGTTTGGTATCTCCAGTACGTCCATTTTGATCATGTTTACATCATATAAATAAATTTTAACATGATAAAAATGTCATATATATTCATTATATAATTATTTATAGTAATACATTAAATTTGGAGATATAAAATGAATTACATCGTTCATGGAGATAGTAGGTCGTATGCATGTATGAACGTTGTTTGCATTTTCTCGAAATATGAAAAAGAAAAGAAGGTAAATAATATATTATATTTAAAAAATAATTTTAATTTCATATATATCCCATATATTCATTAAATCTACCCTTATTAACTTCCATGTAAAGCATAACTGAAAAACAAATCGCATCGCTTCGCAAGGCGGTAGTCTGCCGTACACACAAGCGATGTTATCATATTCTAATGGAATGGAAAGTAAGAAGGTATATGTGATATTATAATTAAATAAGTATAATAATATCATAAATACCATATATAAACATTAAATCAATAATTATATCCAATTGTGAGAGCTGGTGATGGAAAATGAATAACATCATTTCGCGAGGCGGTAGTCCGCAATACACACAATTGGAAGTTTCATTTCCTATTTGATGGAATAAGAGATAGATTTATATCATGAAATTAACCTAATAAAATATTATTATATGGTATATAATTGGGTAATTATATTATCATATTTTAATAATATTTTATTGATTCTGAAAAATAAATAAAATAAAAACACAAGTTTAAGAACTTTACCACTTCCTTAGAGAACTGTTTTACATTTATATCTAAATCCTTCATAGGAGGGTTTTATCATTAGAATAAGGAATATATGGTGTGTTAAGTTAAGTAAAGAAGTAATTTATGAATTAATTCACTGAAAAAATGGGTTTTAAGTGTGAATATGAGAGGATAAGGGGTGGCCTTTTATAAGCGATGGGGAGGACACACATGGAATTTTTAAAAAGAATAAAGTGGAACACACTTTTCAAATGAAAAAGTATCCAAAATAATACTTAAAAAACCTTAGAGTTGATAAGGTCTCAATATGGAAATAAAATTTATGTTTAAGAATTTTTTAGGATCATTTATCTCTTATCATTATATATTAACCCCCAGTTTTAACCTTAACCACACTAATTAATTTTTACTATTTTTCTATTCATTTTGACCAAAAATTAAGATAAACTTATCATATAATATTAATTATCATGATTATAAATATTTAATTCATTTTTTGAAATTCCCTTTATATAATTAAAAAAATATAATTTAAAATTAAACCTACAGACGTGATGAAAAAGCAGTATTCCAAAGAATTTATTTCAGAAGTTGTAAAAAATAATTATATAAAAATTTAAAATTAAATTTATTAAAATGAAATAAATTGGATAAATAATAATATAATTGAGATAATTTTACTTTTAAAACTATTATAAAATAAATCATGACCTAAAAAATTCTTTAAATGAAAAGACAATTTTTAATAAAAACCTTTATTTTTCACTATTCCTTGAAAAAATAACATTTTCTGAAATATAAAAAAATTAACCCAAAGATAAATTTTACATTTATATTATAAAAATCAAGTTTAATTTGTAAAATAAATTTTCTAAAATTCTCCAAAATTAATTTTATTATTTGTTCACAAAATGAAATAATAATCATTTTTTGAGAAAAAAATATTTCTTAAAACATAAAATGAATTTAGTAAAAATTAAGTATTTTTTATTAATAAGATTTATTTATATAAAACCATTATAATTAGTTTTTAATTTTTTCCTTATCAATTACACCAAGTTTAACATCTAGGTAATAATTATCATGTTTAAATAATAATATTAATAGTTTGTTGTAGTTCGTTAAAACACAGTGTTGTGTGTAACACAAGATGTTAATAAAATTTAATTTATTTGAAAACAATATTTCATAAAATATTAGGGTGTTACAGTCCCATATCTATATTGACCCTACTGCGAGTTTGTTCTTGGATAAAAATTATGACAGTGGGTTTTGGAATTCGACCAACCCCGATTTCCTTTAATTTTATGAGTAATTTAGAAAAATCCCTTTGGGTGATTTTCATATGAAATGGAATATATCCATGGAGAAATAATTTATTATTTATATATAATTACCATGGGGTTATGATTTAATATGTGTTCCTATTGGATGATAAAACACTCGTAGAGGAGGTTTGTGTTACCATTGGCTAAAAAACACCAATAGTGTTCTTCTCTGTTATTATTGGATAAGAAAACTCCCATTGGGGAGGTCCGTGTTACTTGTGGGATATTCCTTGGCAGAGAAAACCCCCATAAGGGAGGTTTATGTTACTTGTGGGATAATTTACTTACTAATAACCCTCCAATAGGGGAGTTCCATAATACTTATTCAGTATACCAGGTAGACCCAAATTTTTTTCTAGTTGGGATGCTCATCACAGTGTGCTTAGAGATACCCTGACACTTGTCAAAGCAGGTATGGTTGATAGAGTTCATAGACCAAAGGAACAACAATGATTATTGGGATTTTCCCAAGTTATAATTATATTCACTTGGGTAAGTTGTGATATTATAGTTAGAATGGTCCCTATGATGTGCTCAGAGACATTCCATCACTGAACAAAGAAGGCATTAGTGGTGGTTTTATTTATTTTTTATATAGTTTATTTATTTATTCTGAGAATGTCACATAAAATTATCACTACATTTCTAGAATAGTATAGGATGAAATTTTTGGTTCTATACTGAGTTATGTACACACACACACACACAAATCTTAGGTGGCCATGGATTTTTGGTACCCGAGCATCCATAACTTGTTTGCAATATTTGGTTAGGACGATGCTTGAATATTACATGATCAAGTAAGACATCTCAGATAGGATTGGAGAATAGAGCGTGGTATAGATAAATCATGATATTGTTCATAGTTTATATTTTATTTATCCTATTTATTTATTATATGTGATCGACTCGGTGGGATATCATCCTTATATGCTTTTATGTTGGTACTTCGTTATTTATTGTTGCGTGGTCGTATTAATTATATTTTTTGTACACTAATGTGGTAGATATGTATGATGATTTTTTATTTTATTTATGATTGGGCACTCTGATACGGGGGTATAGTCTCCCCATAGTACTACATTAGACCCATGATACTTTTTATTATTATATAGTATATGGGGAGGCATGCCTGTGGTATAATAGTGACTTTCGATCTAGGTACTGATTAGTTGTTTAGAGTAGTGGGATCTTATAGATCCCCTAATATAGGCTACTTTACCACGAGTAAATAAATCATGGGTTTTATCATGTATATATGTACATGAACCATTATAACCATTATTAATGATCCCAAATATAATAACCAATATACACACTCATAGATAAGAACATTTGATGATGGATTAATTATGTTGAATTATTATTGGTGGGTATTTCCTCATAACCTTCCCTCTTAGAGATCACTATGTGTAAAAATCATGAGAAGAAGTTTGGATGCTTATGATACTTAAAAAAAATATAGTCACCCATTATTTTTTTCTTATCAGACTGATGTATCTAGACCATAAGAAGTGGTTTTAAGAATATCATCTTATAATATCTAGGTTCTTATTATATTGATGAACTTTTATAACCAATTAATTAAAAGAATACTCTAAGGGTATTATCACATAAATCATGTATAACTAATTTCAATGTGTGAGAATAATATAACATTTCTAAATAGAATACATGGTCTAGTAATCAAAAGTACATGATAAAGTTTTTTAGGGTAACAAATACAACCATTTACCACTTTCACTATGACCTACTACTAATATTTTTCAATACTCTAACTCTAAAAATATGTTTATGATTCTATTGATAAATAATTTTACTTTTTGGATCATTCTCATAGTATTTTTTTGGAAAATCTTCTAACTTTGGTTTCACCTCTTTAAGTATGAACACTCAATGGAGGCTATTTTTAAAACTTATACTTCATCCATTAGCATAAAATAGGTTCTTTTTCTAGCACCACTCCTACATTACTCTCACAATACACCTTGATATAATCATAACTATTTTTTATAACACCAAGATCCTAAAAATTGGGTCTATTTGTTTCTAATTTATTTGTATCAATATTTATAATATACTCAGATTCTATTATAAAATAACTGACCATGAGATATTTGGAAATTTTCATGTTCACTAAACATTTATTAAGATAGAGAACATATCCTGACTATGATTTCATATCAATATGGTACATTTAGAAACTAACTTCTATGTATCACCTCACAAATAGTCACTAAAATCTTATATATACCTAGAAAATATCACTTTTTTAGAGAGGTTCAATGACCCCCTCAACATGAAGCAATATATAAGAAAATTGAATATAGAAATTTAAATACTTAGGGCTAAAAACCACACTTTTAATATCCCCAATTTTCCTTGTGATTCCACTTTACATGAACAAAAAAGACTAAAGGAACCAAATATGGAAGGAAAATATACATCTTTAACCTCCTCTTTCTATATACACCATATCACACTATCCCTCAACCTACCCCACCACTTTTTGAATTTTCCTCCTCCCTGAATGCTTTAAAAGACATTGACTGCTCACTACACCTTATCAGCACAATCATATTCAACATAAAAGGAATAAAAATTCACTAATGGGGGAATAATATGATCTAAAACATGGTTTTAAGAGGCTTTATCACCCCTCATTTATCTCTTATTTAGTGTATTGTGACCATTAACAGACTCAAACCCATAGAGTAACAAAACCACTTTAAACTAAGGCCCCAAACTCAAAATCATTATTCATTACTATATATATATATCCTCATACCTCATGTTAAACCCAATATCCATCTCCTCCTACATATCAAACCTAATTCTAAGATCCTAAATCACATAATTCTCTAATACCATTACCCTAAGGAATAATGAGGTGATTGTACTGATCACATCATCACAGTTATGCTCCTTCTCCATCCTCTACCATTTCTTCTTGAGTGTAAAATGAACCTTGTATGGGAGAGATGAATAGTTATTGGTTCTAACATTCTTCCTCATCTCCCAGTAGTCCCTAAAAAATCATCACTAGTATAAAAAAGGCTTATTAATTTTGAATTCAGGTTCTTCCTTTCTATCTTCACATCAATCCACCCAATAACCTTTCCATGTAAAAGGGATCATTTAAGATCTAATATAAAAACAAATTTTTCCAACATTGGGATCCTTATAGGGGTGAAAGATAGGGAAGGGTTAATCCTATTTAGAATAGGTTATTTTTTCCTAATCATGGTATTTCAAGAAATCGAAATTAGCACTACACATTTAATGAATACACACCTTTTCATGTGACATTTATAGAAAAATAATGACATTGTGTGGGGAATCCATGCATTCCATTAATGTTATTTCCTCCGAATATGATTCTCATATGGATATTAGCTCATATTTAGGGATAGAGACTTGTGTTTTATTATTAAGTGTGATGAAATCAAGTTGTGGTATACAAAACATGGCCACTTGAGAAAAAATTACTAGGAAGATCTTGTGAAACAACAAAGTGTATTAGATATTACTTGTTTCATACATAATTACATTCATAAAAGTGATTATTTCAAAAAGGGAAAGATATTTTGTATGTTATATAAGAAAAAGGATAATATTATTACATTTTTTCTAGAATTGGTCTATACAAATGTTTGTGGGCCGATTAAACTAAGATACAATGGTCAGAAAATGTATTATGTGATATTTATTGATGACTATAGTAGTATGACATGGATAATAGCGATCACATATAAATTATTGGTTTATAATTGTATAACTCATTATTGGAGGCCTTCAAATAAAATTTATCAAAATAGAATATTGAAATTCTACCCTAAAATGGTTTGAAATTAAATAACAAGAATGTAAAATATTATCTTGAGAAACATATGATAAGGAACCAGGTTTCATTGGTATGAGATCCTCAATATAATTTATTTATTAAAATAATAGACCATATTATTAATAACATGGATCAAATGATGCTCAATAAATAATTTCTACAAAATAAATTTTAAAAGGAAGTAGTCTTAATCTTGGATTATATTATAAATAGAGTGTTTTTATGTACCGGTGAAAAAAATCCTCATATAAGAAGTGGTATGAGAAGAAGCTAATACAAAAATATTTCTAAACATTTATAAGTAATTTTTTTATTCCTAATAAATAGATGAGTCACTGGAAATTTGAGTCTCAACGTGAAAATTTATTTTTATTAGCTATTTCTCAACCTAAAATACCTATTAATGTTATAAAAAAGGCTTGAAAATGTTTTTGAAAGTCAATATTTCAATGTGGTAAAATATTAGAAAAATGTTTAGTGAAATATTAAAGAAATTTTCTTTGTAAGAGGAGTTTATGTGACAAGAATTGGCGGAGAAAAAAATTTAATAATAATTTAGATATAATTTTTTATGATGAAAATATTTGATTATGTTCTCTAATGGAATGGAATTGAATTGTTGGATCTAAGTTTATTAAAAAAACACATTTTTGGTGATAAAATAACTCTAGTACAAAATAAAATTTTGATGTATCTATGATAAAAAACATGTCTATCTCAGGTATAACCTAATAATTTTAATGAGTCTTCTCACGATACAATATGGATAAGTTCCATGAATGAGTAACTTGGACATATTGAAAAATATATGACATGAGATATTGTTTTAAGACCATTGAATAAAAATTTCATTAAAACCAAATATTAATTTTTGAAACAAATTGAATAAATAAGGTATAGTGTTTTGAAACAAATAATTACTAGTGTGAAAGGGGTGCTCTCAAACTAAAGGCATAAATATTGATGAAATATTTTTATACATAGAAATACTAGATATGATACAATTATTTTTTTCCTTCATGATCTAAAGGAAATTCATGGTATTCCAAATGGATGGAAAGTCATATTTTCTTAATGGAGTTATTGAATAAAAATTACACATTTAATTTCTTGATAAATTTCCTATCCATACAGATAAGAACAATTTTAATTTATTATATAAGGAACATTATGGTTTGAATATAAAACCAAGAGAATGATATTCAAGGATTTCTAAATTTCAAAAAAATATTTCACTCAAACATGGAGGAGTTAATCATAATCTATATTTGAATAAAGAGTATGATAAAATTATGATAATAGTCATATATATAGATAGAAATATATTAGAAGGCTGAAATAAGGTTCAATATAAGGATTTTTCAAAATTTACGATGATTGCGTTTGAAATGTACATCATTGGAGAATTTACATTTTCTTGGATTTTATGTTATACAAGGAAAGCATACAAATTTTATATCATAATAAAAATATTCAATGTGATGAAAGGTTTGGTATGGGTAAAAGAAAAGCTTTTATAACATTAATTTCTACCTAGATGAAATTTTCAATGGGTAATAATGATATTTTGGTTGATATTACATAGTATAATAAAGTCATAAAGATCTTACTTTACTTAACAATAATAAGACTGGACATTTTATTTAACACATGTCAAGAGGAATGATATCAAATTGAAGAAATACACATGATATCAATGAAATTAATACTTTGATATATAAAAAGTAAAGTGGATTTATAGTGTTCTATAAAAGAACAAATCATTTTGAGTTACTAATATTTATATATATTATTTGGGTCATTTTTTTGGATGATATGAAGTAAGATTTAGGAGGTTCATTTTATCTTGGTTATTTTTGTATTTCTTGAATAAGAAGGAAGTAAGATTTCATATCAGTAAGTATTGTAGAAGCTGATTATATTATCTCTACTCAAGATTGTACTCAAATTTTATGGACCATATGAAAAATTGAAGAAATTGGGTTTGAGGTATATTATTATATAATTATTATATGTGATAACTCAATTGATATCAATCATAGAAAAAAATTAATAGTATTTGAGAACAAAATACATTGTGATCAAACATAACTTTATGAAGAAGAAAGCTAAAAAAGTGGATAATGAAATTTAATTATATATCAAAAGAATCTAAAAATACATATATTATATAAAAGTAACTATCATAGAAGAGTTTTTAGAATAATTTATTGGATATTTGAGTTAAACTATCTCCATTAACTTAATGTTTTTTGAGAAGGATCCCACTGCCCTAATAGTTTTTTTCATTCTATTATTGTTTCCAATAAGTGGTATCACTCACTAGAAATTTCATCAACTGATTCCCATAAATAATTATATTATAAAAAGGTATTTTTCACTCATATTATGATTGTTTAATGTATTAATTATCTTTAGTAGACTTAAATTAGTTCTCTTTGGGTTCATTGAAAAAGGGGGATAGATATACAAGTTCTTATTTTAATAACGTAAAATAATCAAGTGGTAATGAAGATATTTATCCTAGGAGAATATAACTTTGGGAAAATACTTAAATTATTTTTTTCATAAGATAGAATATATTAATTAGTTTGTAGAATGATTATGAAAGGACATTAGTTTAGTGAAGTATTTTATAGATAAAATTTCATTTAACTTTGGCTTCTCATGATGAGCATGACTCATTTGGGTTTAAAGTGGATTGTTTGTGAATAAATACATATACTATGATAAAATATACTCATTATGTTGAAGAATTCTATAAATTTTTTTTTAATAAACCATGAAAAATATGTTTTTATGGTAGAGGACGATTTTGGGAGAGGTAAATTGTCAGTGAACCAAAAGGGGAAGATTTCTGAAAAAATCCATGTAACCATTTTTGGGTTGTGTTTATCGAAAAAGTTGGATTAAAATACTCTTAATAACTAATATTTAATTATAGAGTCATTCATGTAAGTTTTCATGGAGTAAAGAGGATGTTGGATAGTTTTATGTTAGGATCTCCAAAATCATATTTTAGTGGATTTTTATTTATGGCATGATTTGTTTATGGGTTATTATAGTTTTCACATTATGAAATAATAATAGGTCATGGTTTTTAAAAAGTAGCACTATTTTTTAAGAGATATTAAATTCAATATGGTTATTATGTGGTTAATTTCACTAGGTAAAATATGAGTTATTATGTCAAAGTGAATAAATATTACATTGTTATTTAGACACTTCAGGTTAAAGTTTTAAAAATGGTTGAATCTATAAGGATTATGGTATATAAGCTATTCTGTAATATAAGATATTTATTAATGATGAATAGTAATCTAAAATGATTTATGTTTTTTTATTAATATTAAGTGGTTTACACCATATAAGGATGTAATCATTGAATGAAAAAATAATTATTTCATACTAATATTTTTTATATTGTAAGATATTTTCCAAATAGATTCTCATATTCAATAATTCAATGAAAATAAATATATGATCTCTGATTAGGTTTTAATTATAATAGGATTGAGTGTTTAAAATGATTAAACCACAATTATAATAATTGTACTATGATTTAGTATTGTAGAGCCTAGTTGATTGTGGACGATCAATAAGAGTGGGGGTGAATAGGTGACAACACAATTTTACCAAGTTTCACTTTATCTTAAAATTATCCTCTTTCATAAACATGAACCGCTGTCCCATTTAATAGATATGGATCTTTAATGTGATCTCAACCCTTAAATCAATATAAAATACATAAATAAATAATAAAACAACACCAGAGGTTTTTTACAATGGTTTTCACCATCCTGGGAAACCTACTCATTTTTATGATCAGATCACGTAAGGTCAGAGATTTTATTATCATATAAATTTAAATTTATTATAATTCCTAGTGAAAAGAACACAATGGTTAGGATGGTATCATCCAAATCCTAAAATAAAATAACAATCATCTTCATAAATGTAAGAAATTTTTTATACTGTTACCACTAGTTGTTTAATGTAATTGTTTAGGTAGGTACCACATGTTCTTCTAGACTCATTTTAGAGACACCAAATATGACATAACATTCCAAGATATAATCCAAAAATCTTCATTATCATTGTCCCTTTTCATCACTTAGACTCAATGTGATATTAAATTACAATAGTTCTAAATATTTAAGGGTCTTGATGCAATTATATACACAAAAGAATCAAAATCGGTCTCCTACACCACTTCTTATTATTTTCAATATGATATATTTGTATTATATACTTATTTTTCTTTCTCTTCTTCAACACATAGTTTCTCTAAAATGCACTGGATACCCTTCAATATGCATCAAAATATTTTTTTTAAAAGAAGTATTGAATTCTCTCTCTACTTCACATAATATCTCTAGTGTTGCAACATCAAGTGAAATATAATAAAGGCGGTGTTTATAAACCTAATAACACTTGTCTTTAATTATTTGAAGATAAAATTACCAAAAATAATTACATATTTATTTTGTTTCCTATAATCTAACAATCTCTATCTTCATAGATAGTTTCACTTCATTCCATACTCTATTACCAACATATAAATATTCCTTTACAACTCTAATATAATCCACATCAAACTCTTTTTCCTAGTTCATGGGAAGTACCTCTCACTTTCCTTTAGTGAGTGGATCCTTTAAACCTTTACCCATGAGTTCACCTTTTCACAATGAAATTGAAAAAGAAAAAAATTCACATTGAAAGAAAACACAACTTCAACCTATGGGGTTAGAATGGTATAGCGAATGTTGATTATCTTGAAATCACATAGTGTTTATCCACCCACTAATAGTTATGAAACAAATTATTCACTTTTTCATCCTTTTACAGAACTTTTCTTTCCTAGGAAATCCCATCCATTCAAAAGAAAATACGTCATGACTTGAGGAGGTTCACGCTCTTAATATCAAGTGTATGTGAAACCTCTCCATACCCTATGATGGACTTAAAACTTGTTATCCGTACACACCCTAGGCATATATGAGGTCAATTAAGGCCATATCACAAGATGGTTAGGTCATACACTACACATGAAATTTTAATCACCCCCTCAGTTCATTCCATAATTGACCAAATCCTGTAACTCACTTTGATACCATTTAGAATGGTACATAGACCAAGGATCATCCTAAAATATCAAAGAGTGCAGCCACCCACTGGTGTTTTTTCCACATAATTTTTCACTTTCACATCCCACCATACAAATTTTCTCTCCTAATGCATCTCACTTGTTCAATATAAAACAGCTCATGACTCAAGGAGGTGAAGACTCTTATAGTAAAGCATATGAACAACCTCCCCATACCACATGGGAGACTTATGAATTGTTAGAAGAAACCAACCTAGGAATATAGGAGTCCAATTAAGGCCATTTAAATTATTGAGTAGGTCATATGTTGCACATGGAATTTCAAGTATTTATCTTTAGCTTTTACCAACTTCAAATGATATGAATTTGAAGGATTTTATATGATATATAGAAACATGATTCAACCTTATGGAATGGATTTAACTACCTATTTAGGGGTAAAGGTAGGTTTAATGATTAGGGAATTATAGAAAAACATAATGAAAACCAATCCATTGATCATATCTCAAAAAAGTAGAGAAATATAAAATGACAGATTTAGAATGTAGAAGGTGATAGATTTGAGAGGTGATTCTATAGAGGCACGTTCATAAAAATAGAGAAGTATTGGATCTCCTTTACACATTAAATAAGTGTAAAGGGATCAATAATATAGTGACCCATGATTAAAATACATGGATATTAAATTATTTTTTATGAATATTGAACACATTACAAAAGTACATGCCTGAGGACCATAATAGTTTAGTGGATTTGGAAAATTGGAACAAAATCATCTAACTTGGCGAAATATATTTAATTTTTTTCAAAATGATCTTCCCTTTTTTTACTTCTACTTAAAACCTTTCTTTATAACCCAGGGAAAGGAAATATAAGAAAGGGATGAGATAGAACGATCAGTAAGGGTAAATAAAAAAAAATATAAGCATAACATGAACATAAGGGTATAATAACATGGCCATAACATTTGAATATCATACCCGACATATTAAAGATTAGAAACATGAGAATAGTATAAAGATTGGTAGTTCATAATACATGAATCATAATATAATAAATAACATAAACCATGTGACCATATCATATGTATAAGACATAGAATTTGTGACAAACACATAAAAATGTAATATCTTTCCATATAAGTGAAGTATCATTGACAAAAACTTATCAGGAAACTTCATGAGGACTAAACCCACTAGGTGGGACACACCACTATCCCTAGTCAAAATCCTTTCCTTATAAGGGATCAGGTATCCCTATCTTCCTGTAGTAGATCATGTTTCCCCATATTCCCATAGTGGATTGGGTTTCCCCATTTTCAATAGTAGATCAAGCTAGTGGAAATCATTCCCATAATTATCTCATGAGATATAAATCTTTACCCAATTAATTGGGGGGAGATATAGGTTCCACCCATATTATAATGAAATCATACATAAAAGTTCCACAAAATCATAAAAAATCATATCAAAACCCATGAAGTGAAATGGGTTTTATAAACATGTAATCAAATCATAACCTACGAAAAAATACAGGTTTCATAATCATTTTATAATCTATGGAAAGACGTGGGTTTCATCAGTATACAATCCATGAAAGAGAAACACGTTTCACAAACATACAACCCATGAAAGAGAAAATGGTATCATAAAAACAATTCTATTAAAATATAAACCATTCATACAAATAATATGAATGGAACCTTGAGATCATTTCCCTAAAAAGGAATGAGTAATCCCAGCAGATGTCATCTTAGATGGAAAATAATTTTCAAATATATTTTAATTTTTTTGAGTAATATATTCTTTCTTATTTGAAAAAAAATATTTTTTAAATATAAAAACCTTTTTTAAACTATTTACATTTAAAATAAACTTGAATTCTTATAAGGGAATATATAAAACCATTTTCCTTGAAAACATATAAAAGAATCTTGAAAACAATTGGAAAACCTTTTTCCTTGAAAACATAAGCTTGATTTTTTTGAACACCATTTATTTTAAATTTATATTAAAACTTATAAATGAAGATTTTAAATCATTTAAACCATTTCTTTTAAAAAAACCTTTTGAATACATATAAAGTGAGCTTTTAAAATTAATTAAAACACTTTTTAATAAAAACATTTTTTGAAACCATTTTTCTTTGAAAATCCATTTAAAAACAATTAATGTACATAATATTAGGATTTTTTTTATTAAAGTGGAATATTTTAAACTTCAAATGGAATATTAAATGGATGGATGGTCATAATTTTGGATAAATCCATATATGTCGAACATTCCTTTCACACCGTAAAATGTTTAGAAAAATTTCTCGATTGGAAAATGAAAATAAAATTCCTTTTAAAAAAGATTTTTATTTAGAAGTTATAACATGAGTAAAATGTATTTTAATTATCATAGGATAATATTATAACATTTTTTATTTTTTTTAGAAAACATGCTTTTGAAGGAACACATATTTTCGACCGAAGAGGGAGATAAAGTAGGATTTTCTTAAACATTTTTTCTCAATTATCTTTAGAACCAATGAGGGGAAAATAGTACTAAAATAATAATTTATCTTGAAAAAACATAGTAGAATAAAATTACTAAGTTTTCTTGAAATAATTATAATAAATTTTAATCAATTAAAGCATAATCATAAACAATCTTGATAGATAATGTGATTGTTACAATAAACACTTACCACTTAGTAGCTTTAAATTATACTCCCCATATAAGAAAATGAAATTACATGAAGCTTAAAATATCATGAAAATAATTATATTCATGATATAATATATCAAAGTGCTGTGTATACACCTCATTGAATAATATAGGTTTATAACATGACATGTGTCTCAAAGAAGGCAAATTGAGACAAAATTACTTTACCGATTTAGTAACTTTGAAACATAAACCCCATGATAGAAAGATCAAAAAATGGATATTTAAATACCCTTAAATTTAATTATAATAATATTATAATACATCCATGGGTAGTATACACACAAAATATAATAAATATGATGAGAACATGGCTTCTGTCTCATGGAAAATAAAAGTGGAATGAGAAAACCCTTACCTTATGTCTTGACTTTCTTCATACACATTAAACCCTAATATATAATAAATATAAGTTTATTATTATTATATGAAATAAAAATATTATTATATCTAATAAATTATATTATCTATTTGTTAATTTATATTACTTTTTTAATAAAAATTCCATATTAACGTTACATTTCGGGTAATATACGCATTGTTTTTTGTATATGTTTTGACTTTTTATTCCTAATACGCTTACTTATTTCATGATTTAATTATTTAAATAATTTAAAACATGATTTATATATAATAAATTTTCAGTATATAAATATTTATAATAATCATTAAAAGATAGATATATGAAATGGAATACACTGTTCATGGAGATGGTAGGTCGTACATATGCATGAACGTTGTTTCTGTTTTCTTGTTATATTGAAATAAAGAAAATAGTATATATATATATATATGTATGTATAAAATTATTAAAGTAGAATTATTATTTCATATATATCATATAATTTCACTAAAATAATCCTTAATACATTCCATGTAATGTGTGAACGAATCACACCGATTTGATGAGGCGATACTCCACACGTCCACAAACGAAGTTATTGTATTTAAAAAAAATGGAAAGCATGAAGGAATGATTTTTATAATAATTAAAGAAGAATAAAGAAATAATAAATATAATATATATCTTATAAAAATATATTTTCCCTCAGAATTCCCAACCATGAGATATAGTAAAGGAAAAAATGAACAACATCATTTTGTTAGGCTGTGGTTAATTGTACACAAGAATGGTAAGTTAGTTACCCATTAGATGGAAGTGTGATTAAGTGTAGGTTTAACCCTTATACTAAAAAATATCAATATATTTAGGATACTTAGGTTATTATATGGAAATTTAATAAGAATATTTTAGGGGGTGGATAATAAAAATAAAACAAAGGATCTTGAAGAAGAATGTTACCTCTACTTTGGGTAACTCCTCTTGGTTTGCACCAAAGGGCTTCCTTGGTTGAATTTATTCCAAAAGGGATGGATTTTGGAGATTATTTGATAAGATTTTGGGTGACCAAAGTACTTGATATGTTTGAATAAATGGGAGGGGGGAGTGCCTTTTTATAGTGGAGGAGGAGTGACATTCTTGTAAATTTTTGAAAAGGGAATTCCAACCACATTTTTTCTATGAAAAGTGGATCCAATAATATAATGGAGGATATGGTCAAACTAGGTCTATATAATGGATTTTTAACAACCTCCCATTTTATTTTATCACTTATGTGTAAGGTTTAGTCCTTTGTTTATCTAATTTTTCTCTTAATCATTGTAATTAATTTTAAATACATTCACTAATTATTTTTGTCAAATATTATGTTGACCTTAATAGAAATTATAAATTATTCTAATTCCAAATATAAAATCCATTTTGTAAAATTCAAATCACATAATTGGCAGGATTAATTTAAATTTAATCCCGTATACAAGATTACAAATTGAGTTTTTAAAGTAAAAAATGTTCAAAAGTTTGAAATATTTTTATATCCAATTTCAATGTGAATTTAGGAAAAATGAACTAGATTGGATTAATTTATTTAAATATTTTATAATTAAATATTAAAGCCAAAATAGAATATAATTTACTTATATAAATGAATTAGACTAAAATGAAATTTTGAATTAAAATTTGGTGTTTTTCACTATTTATAAAAAAATCAAACATCTCAAAAAAATAACAAAAAATAACCCAAAGTAAATTCTAATATTACACTTCAAAAAATGAGGTTTATTTTTTCAAATAAAAATTATAAAAGTTCCAAAAATGATGTTTATTACATATTTAAAATAGTTTCTCTATTAAAAGTTGGTAAAATTTCATTTTAGAAGAATTCATCTTTTTATTTATAATATTTTATTTATTATTATCTTATATCTATCAAATATATTCGATAAGTATAAAAAATATTTATTGAATATATAATATATAAATTTTATTGAATACATTAATCAAAAGTGGTTTTATTAATTTATTGTGATGAAATTGTGTTTGTACATAGAAAAATATTTTTCTTAGAAAAGAAATTTATTTATTTTCAATTATTTCTTACATTAACTTATAATAATTGATGACCAAATGATTCATTTTATATACATTTATAAATCATATTTTTATAATTTATTTAATCTTATTCATAACTTTCATTCCAACATCTAGGTAGTAGTTATAATAATATTTTAATAATAATATTAATAATATCTTGTAGTTCAGTAAAACTTGACCTTGCATGTAACACAATCTATAAAAGGGACTCAGAATTGTGTGTAATACAAAACAAAAATAGTGTTTTATGTACCGTAATATAATCTAAGTGTTTTATGTAGTTCAAGATTTACTTAGTGTTGTGTATAAATGAATAACCTATTTGATAAATGGTTCTAACAAAGTTTATGTATTTGTTGAAAACTAACCATTTTGAAAATGAATGTTTTTGGTATTCATGGATTGCACCCGGTCTATTGTAATGAGGTCTATAAGAATATTGTTTTCCAGACATAGTTTTAGGACCTAGGTTTCTAGACTAAGTAGCACCAAAAGTAGTGGAAATAATAAAGTTGAAGTAATTGATTATATGCTTTATCAGATTCAGATCCATCGATATGAAGATTCATCAGACTCAGTGTTGGTTAAAAAGTCATATGTTACTGTTTAAAGAAGTTGTATTGTTGTTAAAGAGTTTTGAAAGAATATTTTAAAGTTAGGAAATATAGAGTTTTCATACTTTATAAGTAAAAATTATAAAATTATTTTTTTGTCATGAAGTTCTAACAAATAATGAAAAATATCATGATAAATTATTTTGATGAAATGGAGGAATCGTAATGGTTGCATCGGTTTGAGAAATCAAAAAAAAGTTTACCAATGAGTAATATCTGAGGATTTTTTAGATTTTTTAATGTTACTAAGTGGGGTTATCATAGGATACACTTGATATTAATGTGGAATCCATCATAATTGGGATTCCATAATTATGAAATATCTATTAGTGGAAGAATATTTAAGAAAGAAATAGAAATTGTAATGAGCTGAGAAAGAAATAGAAATCATAATGAGATGAGAAAGAAACAAAAATCATAATGAGCTGTTAAATAAATAGAAATTTTAATGAGTTGAGAAGAAAAAAGATTTTTAATGAGCTGATAAGGAAACATACTCATAATGGGCTAATAAGGAAACAAATTCGTAATGATATGATAAGGAAATAGATTCATAATGAGTTGTGATGAAAATCGATTCATAATGAGCTAATTATGAAGTAGACTTAAAAAAGAATATTATAGAAGTTTTATGAAGAGTTTAATAGGTAAAACTTGAAATTCAATTTTGCATAAATCTTGAAGAAATCCCATGATTAATTAAGAAGTAAAAGTTAAAGTTTAAATGTGAGTGTTTTTTGAAGTTTGTGAAATTTTAAGAAGTGGTGGAAGTTTTGAAGTTTCCCGTATTTGTTTTCTAAGTCACCTATAAATAGTTTCTCGAATAATTCATTAATTGTAACTTTAATACAAGTAGAAAAGGAGGGGTACTAGAGAATTTTATTGAAAGTTCATTCTAGGATGAGATCTCTAAAGAAGACCAGACACCAGAAAGTTTTGTTACCGGACAGGAGAATCGTATAGATTCAATCAGACCGAGGAAGATCATTTTGAGCATTTGACCAGATTTTGAGTAATGAATATTGACAATAAATTCATTAGACTAAGTTCATCCTATCCAACCTCATTGTATTAAAATAAATGGATCCAGCTTCATCAAACTAAGAAAATCAGATCCATCCAAATCTGACTAAGGAATCAGTCTGAGAAATTGTGGTGTAGCTTCAAAAAAGTCATTATTCTTTTTTTTGTCACAATTGTATTATAAGAAGTCTTTTTAAAGTTATGGGATTATGTATAATCTCTCCAATAGTTATATAGAAGGTTTATAATGAGAGTTGGTACAAGTTTTATTCACTTCTCTATAATAGTGGATTTTCATAGACCCACAGGAGTGGCTATGGAAAGGATATAGGTTCTCAAAATAAGGATGGACCTTGCAAATATTCTGTGCTTTACTTACTTTCCTACTTTTTCATGCATGAGTATTTACAAAAATATTATAAGGAATTAAATCATAATAGGTTACATGGGTTAATTTTTAAAATGTTATAACTTATAAAAAGTGAACAACTGATTCAACCCCCGCTTCTCAATTGATATTTTATCCTTTGGAAATTCAATTGGTATCAGAGGGAAGTTTAACTCATTGAATTCTTATCATGGATAATATTAATTATATTATTAGTATAGGAATTTTTACATTTTATGGAAAAAGTTATTATGGATGAAAAAATGAGATGATTCATTATCTTTTATCTCTTGTTATGGAAGTTGTTGATGCTGCTACTATTGGGTTTCCACCTATTAAGAAATATTCTCCTATGATGTGTGCTATTTAGAGAAATAAAAAATTTTATGGAAAGGATATAAATACAATCCTTATGTCCTTGTCAGATAATTTTTATCCACAGGTTATGGGTATCAATACTTCAAAAAGTATATGGGATAAGATGAAAATTATTTTCGAAGGGAATACTAAAGTGAAGGAAGTAACATGATAAATCTGGAACAGTATGTATGAAGACATCAGAATGAGGGATGAAGAAACTACTGATGAATACTTCACCATAGTAAATGAAATTTTTTGCAACATTAGAATATTTATAGATGTCTTGTAATATTATACAATTGTGAAGAAACTTATTCAAAACATTTCAAATAAGTTTAATTCTAAAATTTCATCTTTATAAGATATGGATAATTTATCTCATTATGAATTTCATAAAATTATTTTTTGCTTATGAAATGAGGAAAACTCCAATGTTTAAAAATAATATTAAAGATGAAATGAATTTTTAAGCTACGAGAAGGATGAAAATCCAAGATGTTGAAGATGCTGATCCTTGTGAGTTTGAAGATAAGGAAGATGATGAGTTGAATGATAATATTATTTCTATTATCTCTAAAACTATCAGATAGAAAGCAGAAAATATAGACATAAACTTCTTATAAAATATTTTGAGTGTGGTGGAATCAGACACTTTAATATGAATTTACCTAAGAAGAATGTTGGAAAATATCAAGATGATTAAGATGAAAACTCTTGATTGAAGAAGTGAAAAAAATAATAAAGTAAAAAATTCATCCAACAAATACAAGAAGAAGTTTACTAGAAATAAAATAAGTATGTTGATTAAGAAATTTGAATCAGACTCAACTGAAAACAATTCTTATTAATATGAATGTTCAAAAAAATTTCAAAACCTTTATTACATAAGTTGAGAAAAAAAAGATTCCTAAGATAGTGAAGAAGGGGGTAAAGAATATTATAAAGAGTGTCATCTTAGAAAAGAAATTATTGCATGTATTTTGAAAAAAAAACTCTCAAGAAATAAATTAGAGTAATAAATAAATATTGTGAATAATTCTCTAATGGAATAAAAGATGTCATCAAGTAGGGGGGAGAATACATCAAGGTGATATTAAGTTACAAACATATAACTTTTGAATATGGAAAGATGGTTGAATATCTTAGTAAGGAGTTAGTAGCTAAATAAGAATAAGTTAATAAGTTTCAATTAAAACTTATTGAGTGTGAAGTACCTTGAGTAAGATGAATAAAAATTTCAATAAATATTCAGATGTAAAAGATAATACTTCTAAAGTTGTTTAGAAGGAAAAATATGAGAATCAGATGAAATCCTCACTCTCCAAAATTAATGTTTCATCTAATTATTTTAACACTTCAAGTTCTAGAAAAGGTGTTATGAGATATTCGATGCAGAAAGGATATGAGAAGACCATAAAATCTAAAAAAGTAGATAACTCACTAAAAATAAAATATAGTCCACTTCCTGAGTACATTAGAGATGAAAAAAGTTACCAACCTCTTCAAAGTTTCTATAGATAAAGATCTTTCTTGAATACAAAATCAAGATTTGATGGATATTGATGATGTTATGGAATATATGGGAATAAATCTTATAATTGTTGGCACAACATATCTCTACCTAGAATAATGTTTTAACAAAGTGGAAGAAATTGTGAAAGTAGAATGAGTAACTTTTCTAAGTTATATAAAGTTGAGAAGGTAAATTATCAAGATGTTAGAAACATTCCAAAAATAATAATTTTGAATGTTTGGAAGAATTTTTCATAAGATGTGATCAGACATGTCATCATGTATAAATATGTATGAAACTTTTTTCAGGAAAAGTTTCTTATGATATAAAATAAAAATAAGCTGAAAAGAAGAAATTTGATGGAAGATCTTTTGTTGTTGAGATAGATTTGAAATCAAGTAAAAGGAATAAACTATAGATAATTGATAGTTATTGTTCTTCACATATGATAGTTGATATAAAAATCTTGAAACATGTTGAAAGATGTGATGAAGGAGTAGTTACCTTTGATAATGATAGTTCCTAAAAAATCAGAGGAATCAGAACATCTGAGATTAAAGCGGAAAAGTTGAAATCTAAGGATGTTTTCTTTATTTATGGGATAAAACATAAATTAATTACTATAAGTAAACTTTGTGATGATAGGAAATAATTTGTTTTTAGAAAATATTTTTGTATCATCAAAAGTTTGAAAGATGGAAAAATTATCACAAAAGGAGAAAGAACTAGTGGTAATATTTTCCTAATAAGAGATTTTTTTAACTCTTTTTACATTAGTACTAAAGATGAAAATATGTTTTGGCACCTAGTACTTGGCCACATTGGGCAGAAAATCATGAAAGAACTTTATAAGGTTGATATTGTCAAAAATTTTCCAAAATTTAAAAGAAGAGAAGAATATGTTTTTATTACTTTATAGAAAGGAAAAATGCATAATAAAAGTTATAAGAGAGTTGAGATTCAATCTAATAGACCTATTGAACTTATACATTTTGATTTATTTGGGCCAATGAGACAAAAATCATCCAAAGAAGATTTATAATTTATCACTTTTACTGATGATTTAACTCAGATGAAAAACATCATGTTTATGAAACACAAGTTATAATCGGTGGAAATGTTTATGTTTTTTATAAAATAAGTTAAGATTGTAATGAGGGTTTATATAAAAAAGTTGAGAACATATAATGATTCTGAATTCATAAGAAATAATTTTAAAACTTATCTACGAAATCATGGTATCAAACATCAGTTTAATTCTCCCTATACACCACAAAAACATGGAGTAGTAGAAAGAAAGAATAGAAGTTTGGTGGAAATATGATAAAATATATTACCATAATAAAAAAATTCAAAGTTTTACTGGAAATAAGATATTTTTGTTGTTGTACATGTTTATAATAGATATTTTTGAGACCATAACACAACAATAGTACTAATGTAATGTTTTATAAAAAAACCTTCATTGAAATACTTCAAGGTTTTTGGATTTCCAAATTTACTTGAAATCAAAAATCCAGATCTGGGAAATTTTGATGAGAAAGCTGAGGAAGAAACTTTTATGGGTTATTCACCAAATATAATAATTTAAAAATATTGAAACAAATGTTTAAAAAATGTGGTGGACTCATATTATGTGAAATTAATTAAAAATCAAAATTCCTTAACAAAATTTGTTAAAAATGCTATGGAGGATAAACTGCATATTTCCTACAATAGTGAAATTAAGAAAAAACATCCTTATCAAGATTTAGAAAGCTAATGTGATGAGGAAAGTTTAGTTGGGAAAGAAACTTTGAAATTTCATACATTACAAAAACACGTTGAGTTTGAAAATATTATTGGAAATAATAAGGCTCCATTTCAAACAAGAAGAAAGTTAATATTATAAAATCAGACTTCAATTATCTCAAAATTTGAACCATAATAAGTTGTATAAGTGATTTAACAAATATAATGGGTGGATTCTATGAATGATGAGTTGGATCAGATTGAGAAAAATGAAACATGGGAACTTGTTCCGTGACTAGAAAATAAAATTTTATTGGAATAATGTGGTTTTATAGAAAAAAATTTAATAAGCATGGAGAAATTTTAAGAAAAAATCAAAACTTGTTTGTAAAGGATACGCACAAGTGGAAGGTGTGGGTTTTTATGTAAAATTTTCCCCTATTTCAAGGATAGAAACTATTCAAATTTTATTAAAGTGTATTCTCATTAAAATTAGAAAGTTTATCAGATGTATGTAAAGCCACCTTTCTTAAATGGTGTTATTGAGGAAGAAGTTTACATTGAACAGCCTTTTGGGTTTCTACTTGATGAAGATGGAAAAAAATATTCTAAATTGAATAAAGCTTTGTATGGGATGAAACAAAATCCATGTACATGGTATTCTAAACTTGACAATTGTTTGAGAATGTTGAACTTTTCTAAAGGTAAAGTTGATAGAAACATAAATGTGAAAGTTGTTGACACGGGAACTGTCATTATAATTGTTTATGTGGATGATATACTTTTTTCTTCTAGGGATAAAGAAAATGTTTTTAAAACATTTTTTGAATAAATGAAGAATAATTTTGAAATTTCATTATTGGGAGAATTAACTTTCTTCCTTGGCTTACAATTTCAACAAAAAGAAAAGTACATTTTCTTATCTCAAGAGAAGTATTCCAGATAATTGTTAAATAAGTTCAGAATAGAAGAATTGAAAGAAGTTTCTACTACTATTTAAGTGAGAAAAAAGTTGAGTAAAGATGATTCTAGAGAAAGTGTGAATCATAAATTTTTTTGGAAGATTATAGGAATTCTACTTTACCTTATATCCTCAAGACCTGATATTATTTAAGTTGTGAATTTGTGTGTCAAGTATCAATGTAATAAATAAGAATCACATATGTTGGTAGGAAAAATAATTTTAAGATATGTTAAAAGAACAAATAAACATGGGTTCTTATAGAAAATAAATAGTGAGTTGAAGTTTCATGGTTTTACTGATGTTGATAGGGATAAAGATTTTAATGATATAAAATCAACCTTAGGAGGAATATTTTTCTTTGGTGAATATTATGTGAGTTGGCATAGTAAGAAATAAAGTTCAGTAACTTTGAGCATAACTAAATCTGAAAATTTTGTAGTTAATTAGGCTTGTACTCAAATTTCTTAGATGAAAGTTTAGTTAGAAGATTTTAAAGTAAATGTTTCTAAACAATTGAAGATACTTTGTGATAATCAAAGTGGAATTGATCTTTCTAAAAATACTGTTTGACATTCAAGATAAAAATAAATTGATAAAATGTTTCAGTTTATAAAAGATAAAGTTGTTGCATGAAATGTTTTGCTGGAATACATTTTGATAAAGTATCAGATTACTGATATCTTTACAAAAGCAATGTTGAAGGAAAGGTTTGTGGAATTGAGGCTACAACTTCATGTTCAGACTCCTCCAATGACTTCCTAAATCTCATAAGGAATACCACCAATATACTTTGAATTATATTGAAAAATGGGGAGAGAAACTAACAAATTTTTACACTATAATAAGTTTTTAATTATCTTTCTTAAATGAATATGAAGTTATGGTTATCATAAAATGAGGGAGATAAAAATAAAAATGAGAAAGGAAAAGATAAAAGTGATGGAGATTTTATACCTACATGGTCAAAAAATTATCTTTCCACTAAGTGATGAAATTCCTTCAAAAAAATTACTTTATCCAGTAGTGTGGTGTCATAACACTCCTTTGAGAAAGGCTAAGTTTTGATAAAAGTCAAAAAACTTGAGTTATTTACAAAATTTGAGTTGTGAAAAATTTTGGAGAGTTGAAAATTTATTAATGAGGGTTGTCAAAAAATCCAATGGTGGATATTGAATAACCTTTATGATAATTGTTTTTAAAAAGTTTTTATATTTGTTGACAACTAACATTTTTGTAAAATAATGTTTCTGTTATTCAGGAATGGGGCCCATTCCATCGTAATGAGGTCTGTAAAAAAGTTTTTTTTCTAGAGACAGGTTTCCAGACCTAAGTTTTCAGACTGAGTAGCACCAGAATAAGAGGCAATCATAAATATGAAGTTATTTATTATATGATTTATCAAATTCAGATCCATCACCAGGAAGATTCATCAGACTTAACATTGGTTAAAAATTAAGATGTTTCTATTTGAAGAAGTATTCTTATTGTTGAAGAGTTTTGAAATTAGATTGTGAAGTTAGGAATTATAAAGTTTTCATAAATTCTAAAACCAAATCAGATTATGATTTTCTGGTCATGAAGTTATAAAAAATAATGTAAACTATCATGATAAAAGATTTTGATGAAATTGACGAATCATAATGGTTGTATTGGTTTCAAAAATCATGACAAAGTTTTTCAATGAGTAATAACAGAGGATGTTTGAGAATTTTTAATGTTTCTAAGTGGATTTATCATTGGATACACTTGATCATAATGGGGAATCCATCATAATGGTGATCCCATCATTATGAAATATCCATCAGAGGTAGAATATTTAAGAAAAAAACAAAAATCGTAATGACCTGAGAAATAAATAGAAATCATAATGCACTGAGAAAGTAACATAAATCATAAGAAGATAAGAAAGAAATAGAAATCATAATAAGCTGAGAATGAAATAGATTCACGATGAACTAATAATGAAATATATTTGTAATAAGTTAGTAAGTAAATAGATTCATAATGAGCTGATGGGGAAATAAATTCATAATGAGATGAGAAGGAAACAAATTCTTAATGAGTTGATTATGAAGAATACTCAAAAATAAGGTTCCAAAAGTTTTATGAATATTTGAAGAGGTAAAACTTGAAATTAAAATTTTCTTAAATCTTGGAGAAATAATAGGAGGATTGAAGAAGTAAAAGATAAAGTTTAAATGTCAATTTTTTCAATTTTTTTTTGAAATTTGAGGAAGTAGAGAAAGTTTTAAAGTTTCCCACTTTTGTTTTCTAAGTCACCTATAAATAGTTTCTCAGATATTTCATTTATTGTAACATTTATACAAGAGTATAAGGTAGGACACCAAATAATTTTAGTTAAGGTTCTTTTTGGATTAATATCTATGAATAATATCAGACACCTGAATGTTTTTTTAAGTAGGAGAATTATATTGAGTCAATCGGACTGAGGAAGATCATATTAAGCATTTGATCAGAGTTTGAGTAATGTAGATTGAGGATGAATTCATTATAATAAGTTTATAAGATCCAACCTAATCATATTTATATAATTAGATCTATCCTCATTAGACTACGAAAATTAGATCTATCCAAATGAGACTGAGGATTCAAACTAAGAAATTTCGGGGTAGTTTCAATAAAGCCTTTATTCTTTTATTTGGATCAATTATTTTATAATAAGACATTATAAACTGAAAGGACTCAGTATAATATTTCTTATCGAGAGATAGAAGGTGTATAATGGGATTTTGATCAAGTTGTATTCACTTCTTCATAATATTAGATTTCTATAGACCCATGGGAGGGGCTATAGAAAGGATGTTGGTTCTCAAATTGAGGCTGAACCTTATAAATCTTGTGTTATTTACTTACTTTCCTACTTTTTCATGCATGATTATTTAAAAAAACATGATAATGAATTAAATATTAATAGGTTGCAGGGGTTACGTTTTAAAAAGTTATAAAACTTATAAAAATTAAACAACTAATTCAACCCCCCTTCTCAATTGTTATTCGATCCTTTGGAAATTCAATGACACAAACCACACTTAGTTATTTTGTATAAAAAAATTTATATTAAGTGTTGTGTGACATGTAAAATATAAAAGTATTAAATTAATTATCAAAATAATAATTCACAAAATCTAGGGGTGTTACATTCTACCCCCATAAAATTAATTTTTACATCAAAATTAATTTGGGTTATCAAAGTTTTAATACTTTAAAGTTACTTTCTTAGAAACCCACTTAGTAAAAATGAATAATAAAACTTACTTTAAAAACTGAAAGTTTGAAACATTATGGTTACCCAAAGTAACACATAACTGGGTTCCCATAAAAGAGAACATGGGTGGGAAGTGAAAACATGGACATGGAAAAGAAATCTAACTATCAAGTTCTGATAGAGAGCGATAGAGAACAAGGTTAGAAAAAAGTTAACAATCACAAAACCATAAATATTTGATGATCTAATGGACTGTTTGATTCATTAGAAATAATGGTACTTGGATAAAATATTTGGTTTTAAGATTAATTTTAATAAAGTTGAAGATTTTTTCTGAAAAGATATACATACATGATTTCAGGACGACCTTACCCTATGTTGTTCCTCGATCAACTTCCACTCCATCTCTTATTACAAGAAATGAAGGTGAATTTTTCGTTCCTGAAGAATTAACAGATCATGAGATCCATAAATATAATGATAGGACATTCCATCTATTATTATCACATTGAAAAGGTTTTCACAAGTTAACAAATATTTATAAATCCTTATATAGTGAGATAATACTTTAACATAAACCATTCAATAAATGGTTAACCTTATAAAACATATAAAATATGGGATTCCAAAATGTTATAAATTAGGTAACTAAGTTTCCCAAAAACAACATAGCATTGATCCCCCATATATTATAAAGTAGATCCTAGTTTTCACATACCAAACATGTTCATACCTTCATTATTTATTCCCTTGAAACATGGTAATAACTTTAATTTCAATAAATACTTATTGAATACATGCATGTTTCCATATTGAAAAGTTTATTGTATATATTTCTTAAATCCAAAAATTTCGTAAACTTCATCAATGATATCATAAACCACTTGTCCAAATGTCCTTAATTAGTTCTAAGGTAATCAATACCATCCAATTTACATATTCATATCCAAAATATCTTTATCCAAAAACCTTATATTAACATAAGGAACATAAAAGGGTTATATTTTCCTTAATCATCTATTTTCCATGGACATCACCTTTCCAATAAATCACGTTTCTAGTCTAACGGAACCATTCAACACATTCTTATAAATCCTTAATAAAAAAATATAAACTGAATAATACTTATATATTTTACCATTAATATAAAATAATTATTGAATCTAAATAACTAGAAAAATTATATTATTCCACTTTATCCTTAATATATGATAAGGATACCTCATCCTATTAATTAATACACATTTACTTTAACATTAAATCTATAATATGATCATCAGTAGTAATAATCATTACTCAAACCACCTTTCTAATTCTGTTCAGGAGATTCTGACTTTGGACATCAATTTTTATAATTAAAATTCATTCCAAACATAAAGTATTTAACCTTTTATGATGTCTTAGGGAGAAAAACATTCTCATCCATTGTGTTAATTGAACCCTTCATTTTTCTTTTTCAGTTACTTGCTTTGTGTTCTTCTTTTTCACAGTCAAAAAATATTCTTGTTTCTTTAAGACATTCACTTAGGTGATTCTTTCCAAATTCTTGACACAAAGGAAACTGAATCTTCTTTCCTCTAAGCTCTACATTACCCAAACTCTCATCGAACTCCTTTCTTCTCTTCCATGGTGAGTCCGAGAGTTGGTTAAGGTATACATTGTTAATCAGGTTCTATGAAAGTTGATTAGGATTCATCACAACATACTTCACTCTAGTTATCATCCCAATTTATTGATCATCATAAAATTCTCCATCACATTCAATGTTGATCTAGTTCCTTCTAGTTTCATCCAATGACTAAAACCAGAAAGAATAGTGTTGGAATAACTTATCATAGAGGAAAACCATATAATCATTAAAAAAATTACTTATAGGATGTCTACATAATGAAACCTGATTATTTAATCTATGAAAAATTAGGTCCATCCTAGGTTATTCATATTCATCCTCTGTTTAAATCCTTCTTGATGGTTCATAAAGAGTTTGTGAATTCCCAAATCATATCCCATGGGAGTGTCAAACCAGGTGTACAATAAGGCCCATTTTCATACACCAGTTCCCGATCAAGTATAACTCATTATGGTGTTTTTGGGTTACCACAATGTAAATATGTTCTAGAGGCACATCCACTTGTAGTATCCAGATAGAGATTTATTACTAGGAAACCATTAACTCTATCATTTAACAAAGATCTAGGAATTTTTTTTAAACATTAAATCATCATTAAAGACATAACTTGACATATCCTTATAAATATACCTACAGATCTCACCAAATATTTATCATCATAGTTTACAAATGTTTACTAAACCTTTCCTTTGATACCAACTATAGATACCCAAGATTAACATACATGGATATTATATCATTTCTTATTAAAATTCATCACATTACAAAAGTAAAAAACCAAGGACCATAATAGTTTAGTGTCTTTGGAAACATGGAACAAAATATTCTAAATTGGTGAAATATATTCAATGTTTCACATAAATATCTTCCACTTTAGTACTTCTACTTAAAACCTCTCTTCATAACCTAGGGAAAATAAACATAATAAAGGGGTGTGATCAAATTCTTAGTAAGGGTAAATAAGGGAAATATGTAAGAATAACATGAACATAAGGGTATGAGAACATGAACATAACATTTGAATATCATACCCTACATATTAAATATTAGAAACAAGAGACATGGCATAAATATTGGTAGTTTATAAGACATGAATCACAATATAATCAATAACATGAACCATATGAGCATATCATAGGAATGAGACATAGAATTTGTGGAAAAAACATAAACATGTAATATATTTACCTATAAGTAAAGGATCATTAACAAAAACATATCAAGGAACTTCATTGGGACTACACTTATAGGGTGAGACACACCGCAATCCCCAATCGCAGACCTTTCCTTATAATGGATAAAGTTTCCCCATCTTACATAGTGGATCAAGATTCCACATCTTCCCATAGTTTATCGGGTTTCCCCATATTCCCATAGTGGATCAATTTTCCCCACATTCCATATTGGATCATGCCTCTAGACTTGATGCCCATCATTATCTCATGAGATATAAATCTTCACCTAATTCATTTAAGAGAGATAACGGTCCCACTAATCTCATAATGAAATCATACAAACATGTGCCACAAAATCTTAAAAAATCATTTCATAAACCATCAAATGAAATGGGAGTTATAAACATTTAATCATGTCATAAAATTTATAAAATATACTTTTCATAATCATTTCATCAAATCATACCTCGTGAAAATAATCGAGTTTCATAACCATAAAACCCATGAAAGAGAAATGGGTTTCACAAAAATATAACATGTTAAAGAGATATAGGTTTCATAAAAATCATACCATCAAAACAAAAACCATTTAGATAAAGAATAATAAAGGAACCTTTGGGTCATTTCCCTAGAAATTCATGATTAATAGTAACAAATGTCATCTTATATGGAAAATAATTTTGAAATATATTTTAAAAACATTTCTTGAGGTAAATATCCCTTATTATTTGAAAAAATGCATTTTAAAACATAAAAACCTTTTTAAAACTATTTAATTTGAAAATAAACATGAATACTTATAAAGGAAGCTATCAAACCATTTTCTTTGAAAACATATAAAATAAATTTGAAAAGATTATGAAAACATTTTTCCTCTAAGACATAAGCTTGAAAACATATTGAAACCCATTTCATAAAAAACATATAAAGGGATCTTCAAAGAAAAAATAAAAAACATTTCTTTGAAAATAATTTGAACACTTATAAATGAATATTTGAAATCACTGAAATATTTTTCTTTGAAAACATATAAAGGTATCTTTGAAAACTAATTAAAACACTTTTCAAATATAAAAATATTTTTTTAAAAACCGTTTTCTTTGAAAATCCATTTGAAAAAAATAAATGTAAAAAATATTAGGAACTTTTTTCTTAAAAATAAATAATTTAAACTCTAATAGGAAGATTCAAAGGAAGTATGATCATGGTGGCGTATAAATCCATAGATGTTTAACATTATTTTTACGCCGTAAAAAGTATAGAAAAGTGTTTTTATTAGAAAATGATAAGAAGATTCATTTAATTTTTTTTAAATTAAAACATTTTTAAAAATGTATTTTAAATATCATAAGTGAATGTTATAACATTTTCAAAAAACATTTTTAGAACGAAATGCTTTTGAAGGAAAACATATTTTCAATCAAAGAGGGTGATAAAGTCATATTTTCTTGAAAACAATTTCTCAATTATAATTAGTACCAAAGAGGGGGGGGGGGGGTCATATTGAAACATGAAGTTATCCTTACTAACTATAGGAGAATAAAATTCATTATTTTTCTTTAAATATGGATCATAAGGTTTCATTAATGAATGCATAATCATAAACAATCCCGATAAACGATGAGATTGTTGCAATAAACTCTTCACACTTCGTAACTTTAAATCATACTCATCGTGTAATATAATTTAATTACATGAAGCTTAAAATATAATTTAAATAAGTATATTAATTATATAACAAATCAAATGGAAGTTTATACACCTCATAGAACAATATAGGTTCATTACATGGCATGTGTCTCAAAAATGGAAAATTAATACAAAATTACTTTACCGATTTGGTAACTTTTGATACATAAACCCCATGAAAGAAATATAATCAAATAGATATGTAAATAAACATAAATTTAATTATAAGAATCATAGAATACATCCATAGGCAGTATACAAACCACATATAATAAATAAGAGGTGAACGTAGCTTGTATCTCACAAAAAATAAGAGGGAGACAAGAAAACCCTTACCGTAAGTCTTGAATTTCTTCATACACATTAAACGATAATGAATAATAAATATAATTTTATTATAAATCTACCAAATAACCATATACTTATATATAATACTGTATATGATTTTATTGTGACTTTATATTACCCATTTATTAACTATTCCATGTTAACATTGCGTTTCGGGTAATATCTGCGTTGTTTTCTGTATATGTTTTGAGTTCTTATTCTTGATCCTATCACTTAGATTATGATTTACTTATTACCAGAATTTAGAGAATTATTTATATATAATACATATTATTTATATAAATATTTATAATAATCTATAAAATATAGATATATAAAATGGAATACACCATTCATAGAGACGGTAGGTCGTAAATATGCATGAACGTTGTTTCTGTTTTCTTGTTCTATTGAAAGAAAGAAAGTAGTTTAAATATATGTATATATATATAATTATTAAATTAGAATTATTATTTCATATCTATCATATAATTTCACTAAACATATCCTTAATACATTCCATGTTATGTATGAGTGATTCACATCGCTTTGAGGAGGTGGTACTCCACACGTCCATAGACGAAGCTATCATATTTAAACAAAATGGAACGGATGAAGGTATATTTTATATAATAATTCAATAATAATAAATAAATAATAAATATAATATATATCATATAAAAACATAGTGTCCATCATAATTCCCAACTACAAGAGGTGTTAAAGTAAAAATGAACAACATCGTTTTGTGAGGCAGTAGTTCGCTATACACAAGAACATTAAGTTCATTACCCATTATATAGAAGTGTGTGTAAGTGTAGTTAGAACCCTTAGAATATTGTTTTCAATATTTTTGGGATAATGAGGTTATTATATGAGAATGGGATAATAACTGTTGAGGTGGTGCAGAATTAAAGTCAAATAAAGAAGCATGAAGAAGGATGCTACCTCTTCTTCGGGTAACTCCTCTCGGTTTGCATCTAAGGGATTACTTGGATGAATTTATGCCTATATAGAGGGTTATATGATTAAGGGATGTATATTTGGAGCTTATTTGAGCATATTTTTGGTGATCCAATGGTTTTTTATGTGAATAAATGGGAGATTTGAGTGCCTTTTTATAGTGGAGGAAGAGTGACATTATTTTAAATTTTGAAAATGGAATTCCACCCATATTTTTATACTGAAAAGTGGATCCAATAATGAACCCAATTATATAAAATGGATTATAGGGTATAAATATGTCCATAAAATGGGTTTTAAAAAAATTTCAGGTCATTTTGGCCCTTAAGTGTAAGGTTTAGTCATTTGTTTGGTTAATTTTTCTCATAATCGATGTAATTAATTTTAATTAATTTTACTAATATTTTTTTTATAAATAACTAAGTTTTACTTATTAGAAATTATAAATTTTTTAAATTCAAAATATGGAATCCATTTTTACAAATTTCAATTACATAAGTGGAAGAAATCAATTAAAATTTAATCGTGTAGATGGGATGACAAAGTGGGGTTTTAAAGTAAAAAAGTTCAAATTTTTGAAATGTTTCTATATCCAATTTAAATTTGAAATTTATTAAAATGAACTAAATTGGATTAATTTATGTAAAATTTTTATAATTAAACTTTAAAACCAAACTAAAATTAAAATATTAGATGAAAAATTAGATTTGAATTAAGATTTAGTGTTTTCACTATTCATCAAAAAATGAATCTTCTCAAAAAAAATACAAAAAATTCACCCAAAGTAAATTTTAATATTTGGCTTAAAAAAATTAATTTTAATTTGTAAATTAAAAATTATAAGTGTCAAAATCATAATTAAAATGGGTTCTCCATTAAAAGGCGGTAAAATTACCTTTTAGATGAATATAATTTTTATTCATAAAATCATATTTATTATTATCTTATGCCTATCTAATCTATTGGATGAGTATAAAAAATATTTATTAAATATATAATATTTAAATTTTATTGATAACTTTAATAAAAAGTGTTTTGTTTAATTTATTGAGATAAAATTGTGTTTTTACAAAGAAAAATGGTTTTCTTAGAAAAGTAATTTATTTATTTTCAAGTAGTTCTTATGTTCAATTATACTAATTGATAACAAAAGGATTCATTTTATATAAATGTTTAAATCATATTTTCACAATTTATTTAATCTTATTTGTAACTTCTATTCCAATGGCTAGGTGGTATCTATAATACTAATTTAATAATAATATTAATAATATCTTATAGTTTGATAAAACATTACCTTGCGTGTTACACAAGCTATCGAAGGGACTCATAGTTTTTTGTAGTACAAGCCAAACATAGTGTTGCGTGTACCAAAATATAATCTGAATGTTTGATGAAGCGCAATATCAACTTGGTGTTTTGTATAATTTAATCCACACTTGGTGATTTTATATATAAAAAGCTATATTTAGTGTTTTATAAAATAATAAATATAAAAATATTAAATTAATTTTAAAAATAATAATTCAAAAAATATTAGGTTGTTACAAAGACGACTAGGATATCATCAACATGATAAATATATAGCTTATTTCTACACCAATTGTGGTGTAAGTTTTATTATTTTGATTGGGGATGATCATATTTGTTCACTTATTTCAATGTGAGTTATTATTTTGAATGAGATCTATAAACATTAATTTTTTGGATATTTTAATGTAAAATGTATGGTGAATCTTCTCTAAAAAATGTAAAAGTAATGTTTTTAGCATATTTTTATAAATCAGTACACCACTGGTGTATTATCAATATATATAGCTCAGTGTGGGTGAATTAGGTAAAATAATTTAAGTTATGTGCCTTTGTTTATTTCATAATCAATGTGGAAGAGAGACATGTTTCCAATAACCAGGGAACAAGATTTTTGATGGTTTAATTTTGAATGAACATAAAATGATCCGTGATCTCCCCTACCATAAGGGTTTTATACTCAAGTGGTACTAATAAGAAGTATTATTTCATATTATCTCCCAACACCAAATAGTCAAAAGTCATATGTGTCCTGTAATATATATATATATAGACTATATTTCATAGTTTAAAGTATATTTTCATGGTATCTATATGTTCTCATTGTAGTGATGAACTACTATAAAAAAATTTATTCAATTAATACTCTATGGAAAATATCATAAAATTCATATAGAAGTAAAATTAATGTGTGATTATAATAAAATATGTTTCAATGGAATACATGGATTAGTTATTGAAAGTACATGATAATGTTAGTACCAAGATACCAACTCTAAAATAATGATAAAATAGATATTCCCTAAAACCATTATACATGTGATGTAATTGGTAATGCTATATTTTTATACTAAGGGATATTGTAAATAATGCGTTATGTCATTGAGTCAAATTGTATGACTGGTTATGTCCTAAGGTGGAAATACCTATATGTGTCAATGTGCACAACATTTTATATCATAAAGAATGGTATACCTGGATTTTCACTTATTTTTAAGAGTAAACATTCTAATAGATTTCATTCAAGTGATCTTCCATATTGAACATAATTAAAATTCATTTAATAAGATGAAATGGAATGTATTATATGCATTTATACAAGGGGTTCATGAAATGGATGAGGCATTTACTTATGTGTTGTAATGTATGAGTAAATTCATAATATTTCATTGATCTTCATATCCTACTTCTATGCAAGGGTGTGTATATGAATCCCTGGTCAATCCTTGTACAAAACTCCCCTACCAGTAACCCTCTTTTCCTATCTCATTTACAACACGAGTCACAAGTATGTCATAGAAGTCCTAGGATCTTTCTCATAAAATAGTAATTCAGTGTCAGGATTTGGAAACCTTTAGAAGAGGGATATGATTCATTTTCCTCTACTATGATTTCCATCAAGACCATACAGAGATGTTTCATCAACATTAATAGTGTATGTAATACATTCTCAATGTTATTCATTTATAGTATATATGATTTCAATAATATATCATGATTTATTGAGGTTTTGGTTTCTTTATTGTATCTACTCTAGTTAACAAGTATTGTTAGATCTCTTTGAAACCTATTAGTGGTATTATATCCTTACCATGCCTTTTTATCATTAAAATCATGTTTCTTAATGAATTACTATAACACCACAAATCTAATAAACCCGAGGCGATGGTTATCTTACTACATTGGAACAAGATACTAGAGATCACATCTTAAAGGATCGAATAGTTTATCAATATTTTGAGACTAGATACAAACACAATTCTCACATTACATTTGAAAGCATGAAATAAAAATTACAATTCTAGTGTAAAATTTATTATTTCTTCTGGAATATCCATGGAATAATTCATATATCCGTTCTTGGTATCCTATAGATAGTGAAATATTCAAAAGAGTGATCTTGGATGCTTTATAAGGGAAATCATATAATAGAAGCTATATTAGAATAAATATAGCATGAATAATATAGAAGAGATAAACAATAATCAAATATTCTATAAAAATAATATCATAAAAGAAGAATATATCCATGCATGATAAAAACTTGTTTTGTAATAATTAGATGCGTAAATTCAGGAATCATAATCTTTCTATCATGGTCTTGTTCTAAGACATACTACGTAAATAGGTAATGCATTTGGTAAATTCACAAACTAGATTATCTCATGAGACCTATTTTATATCGAGGGTTTATCTAATAGTGTCCCCCACCCATACACTTTTTATGTCCAATTTATTAATCATATGAAAGAAATAAATAACAATATAATACATAATCAATATAAATGTTCATATCAAATAACTAGAAAATGATATTTCAATATTTTCCTTGGTTAATAAATAGAACAACATGATCATAATCTATAAAAATAAATAATTTGGATGATTTCATTATATCATATCCTCAATAAATAATAATATTAATCAAAGTATGATGACATAGATGAAAAGACCATTAAATGAATATTCAATATTTTTTTGAAAATATGAGAAAAATATATTTTTATTTTGATAAAATTTTAAATTAAAAAATCAATAATATTTAGAAAAAAATTTCATTTGAAAATAACCATGGAAAAATTTAATAGAATATTCAAATAAAATAATAGTTATGATGATAGGAAAATCTGTTCATTCGGTAAATGTTAAAATAAATACCCCCTTCATAGTTTTTCTAAAAATAAAATTTAAATCATTCAAAAAAAAACAAGAAGATCCTTTTACAATTTTTTGAAGATATTAAAATATTCTTAAAATGACTTAAAATAATCATTTTATCATATAAAATAAAATTCTTGTAATAATTTTATGAAACATGTACATGGTAGAAATACTATAGTGACCATAGGGGAAATAAGGATAACTTTTCTTAAAAAACCATTTTCTCGATAATATTAAGTACCAGAGAGAAGAAAATGAAAGGAAATAATATAAAATACATAAATAAATAGAGAAGAATAAAATATATTGATTTTAATAGATAAAGATATTATCTTTTCCTTTAATGGAAATTAAAACATATAAAATTATAAATAAAAAAGATTGTAAAATAAACCCTTACCACTTTGGTAACATTTGAATAAAAGTTCATTTAAAGAGATAAAATTTTATGAATTTGAAAATACCCATAATTATCATGAAATAAATCATAAAATAAATTCATATATATTATATACACCATAGAAATGAAATCGGTGGTGAATATGTCATATTTCTCATATAAATAAAAGTGATATGATAGACCCTTACCTAAAGACCGACTTAACTCATAAGTGATTTTAACCTACAATAGAATAAATATAAATTTATTATAAATATATTATAGAAACATATTAATAATTTTAATATCATATATGATCCAATTATAATATCTATCATCCAATTATTTATAACTCTTTATTAAACCCATGGTTTCGGGTTATAACTATTTTGTTTTTCATGCATATTTTAGTTCGACAGTTATGGTCCTTGTACTTTGATCGTCATTACATCATCTAAATAATTTTAATCATTTAATTTATATAATATTATTACATAATATAACCAGTATTCAACATTCCTTAATCCTTCTTATTATAAAAATTATTACCTCACTCGTGTGGGTGGTAAAACCAACATAAACAAGACTAAGTTATAAAGGCTAAATGAGTATGAACATGATAATTTATAATCATAGTATAAAATTTATAGAAGATTATAAATATAATAATTATTATATATATTCAATATATATATATTTATAACCTTTTATAAAAGGTGGAAATTTAAAATGAAATATATCGCTCACGGAGACGGTAGTCCATACTTATGCATGAACGATAACTCTATTTTCTAAAAGTAAAAGGAAAATAAATAAGATACAATTTTATCATTAAAAGTAATTACAATATCATATATATAATATATATCCTATAAATCCATTATTATATTCATCCATGAGTGGATGTGATGGAAAATAAATCACATCGCTGTGTGGAGGTGGGAGTCTGCATGTATGCATGTGAGATACTTCCATTTATTATTTGATGGGAATGAGGTTTAAAATGGTTCTATAATAATAATAATAATAATAATAATAATAATAATAATAATAATAAAATATTAGTATATTTATGATACTTGTTTTATTATGTTAGGATGGATATAATAGTTTGTTTGGAATTAGAAGAAGAAATAAACTTTGAAAGAGTCTATAAAGACAATTACCTCTTCTTTGAGAGACCTCTTTTGGCTTACACCTTAAGCCTTGTTAGGATTGTCTTATGATAAGGAAAAAAAGATCAAGAAAAAAGTAAAGGAATATATAAATGTTTTTTTGGTAGGTATTGGCGAATCTATGGGGATGAATATTTTTGAATAAGTGGGGAGAGGAAGTTCCCTTTTATAATTGAGGGGAGGAACAAACATACAATTATTTGAAATATTTTTATATAATATAAGTATAACTCGGGAATAATGGGTCAAAGGTATAAAAATTATAATAATATAGGTATAATGTTAAAATATGATCATACAATATTATTCAGAAAAGTATTTAGATAATTTTAACCCATATCTCTTTTGTTTATCCCTATATTATCCCTTTTAACTATTACTGTGGTAATCATATTTTCACTCTTTAAGGATCATGAAAGTAATTATAAAATTAAAAAGTTGCACATAAATGGATTATTTATTATTTTCATGATAATTTCACATCCACTTGATTCATTATATAATTTCTATGAATTTATAATTATTTAAAAATAATTTTTAAACATTAAAAATAATTTAAAGTCTTTTTAGGAATATTCACAAAACTTGACATTAAATAAATCAATAAAATAATTAAATTAAATTATAAATACATTAAAATTAACTAATATATTTTAAATATCCATGATATTCTTGTAATACTATAATTCATCAAAATAATATCAATTTTTTTTAAAATAATTTACTTGATTTTTCTACTACTTGTACAAATTTTGTGTCAGTGTTTCATAAGTATTACAGGTAATTTTATCCTCACTAAAAATTAGAAATAAATTATAATCATAAAATTAGTTTATTAACATTTTAAATAAACATTTATAACAAATATTAAGCTTTTCCCAATGATAATATGTTAGAACAATTAAAAGAAATATAGTGACATTTTTTATTTATTCTTTAATTAAAATAAAATATATGTCATTATCAAAGACAAATGGAACCAAGTTTCCATATATTAGAATATTAGATGAGTATGGTCTAACTAAAATATTCGAATTGAAATAAGGAAGGTGTTTGATAGATTTTTAAATACATATCACATTATTTACCCGATTTACCCGTTATAGTGGTGAAAAATATTTAACTTGTTTACCATTCATAATGTCCAAAAAAAAATTAGACTTATTAATAAATTTTAAAATTTGGATTAAAAATATGAAATACAATTTTTTATTTTAAATTTTTATAAATGGAAGAAATTGATTTTAATATAAGTGCGCATAATGCTACAAAAAATAGTTTTTAAAAGAATGCATTTCTAAATATAAAAATGAACTTATGAAAATTTTCAAATGGTATGCTCCACTTTGGGAAGTAGGTTGTCATCCGAGCATATGTGAGGAGTGTAGTCTTGTTTAATTGTCACATATCTTCATGGTCCATTCACCCATGCACTAAAAAAGAACATATTCTTAAAAAATGGGGTTTATTGAGTTTTGTGTGTGGATATTTCACATATATTTGTGGTCAATTCACCCATTCCTTACCTAATGAGAGTAATTAAATAAATTTTAATTCATTCAATTTGTTATATATAAATATAAGATGCTTATTTCATTAGAATAATTTATCAGTAGGGATTAATTAAATCTATAAAAGAACTTTTATGAACAAAAAATAGTTTTATGAAAAATATATCATTTACATTCCAAATATTATATCATCATTTCAAACCAATTTATAATGAACGTATAATTGAATATTTACTATATTAATGGAAAACATATTGAATATATTTTGTAATAAGATTATTCCTATTCATACCTATCTAATCAATGATGAGGTTATTATAATCATATTTAAATAATAATATTTCTATTGTGGTTTATTTATGCTTGGTGTTACATATACCACACACTACCTACTATATTTTTTAAAGAAAATAAATTTTAAAATATGGGGGTTTTATATTCTAACCTATTAAAGAAATTGTGTCCTCACAATTTTATCTCATGTATGACAAAATATTGAAAACAATTTTGAAAATTAAATCCAAGTATTTGAAGATCAATATATATAAGTGGAAAGAATTATCATTTAATCCACATTGATAAAATTTCAATTTGGAAAGAAATTTAATATTAATGTTAAGACCAGGAAACATATCATTTAATAAATATTTCTTAAAGGATGCATTTACCATTATCAGACTCATACTTGTGAAAGAGTTTCTAAAAGCATACCTTAATAGTTATGTGTTAAGACTCAATAGATTTATCTTACTCATTCATGATTTGATGAATTATTTTACTATGATGATATAGTATAATAAAATAATTGATTTATTAAAATTGATAAAATATTTTCATCCCTTGGTTATTATTTGATTAGATTTAAATCTTTTATTCATATCATATTCTAAAATAAATATATCCTTTATGAAATTTTCATGCATGAGGAACTAATTTAACTTTTAACAGATCATAAGATCCAAAAAATATAGTATAATTTATTCCTCTTATCTATACATATTTACTAAAACCATAATTTTTAGATCATGTATGATAATATCCAAATTAAATTTTCATATGAATAATTAATACATATAATATCCAAAACCTCAATAATAACACTAAAATTTCAACATAAATTATTACATAAATATCATACCTTAAAACTCTTAAAAGGTACACCTGACATTTTCTAAACCCAAAAACCAGAAATAATTGATTACATATTCTATAAATATTAACCTAAAATTTATCTCAAATAAAAATTAATCACTCATAAAGTAACATACCAAAAATATATATTTCCTAATAATATAATCTCTAAAATATGCTAATATTTTCCATAAATAGCCCGGATCACCATAAAGACACAATAAAATCATATATGCATCCATAAATTTACTCAATATTAATTCGTAAAATTTTATTTAACTTAATAATATAATATTCCCAAAATAGTATGCTTATTCAAAAATAATATTAATCAATAAAAAGTGGTATCTATTCCTTAAAGCATGTGATCAATATTTGAATTACCAACCAATTACACTTTTGGTTTATCCCACATAACTATGAAATATCATAGGTTTTAATTTTTTCTATCCTATAATTCATCATAATGGTTCATAAATAAAATGAGGACTAATCCAAGCATATCTCTCGGGTGTGTCTAGATAGGTATCCAGTCTTAAGCCCACTCATAGTGCATCGATGAAAACCAAGTTAATACCCAATCCTCCCCTTTTAGAGTTGTTACCCCTAGGTGCATTTTTTCCACAACCACATCCACTTTCTAGTATCCCAATTGATATCTATTTTCAAGGAAAACCACATAATTTCGATTTTACAAAATCATCATGATATTACAGTATACTTTGAAAAATCCCTAGAATCTATCATAGGGTTTTTTTCTATAATATATGTTTTCCTAAATCTGGTTCCCAAGGATCCTAATGAACATCCTATGATACCATTTATAACACTCTAACTCCAATAATCTAGAGTTTATGGTTATCTTACAACATTATCACAATATATAATAGATCACATACTGAATGATAAAATAGTTTAGCGGTCTTAGGAGACTATGAATACACATGATTCTCAAATTACATTTGAAAATAATAAATTAATAATATAATTATAGTGATAACATTTTTATTTATTCTAATATATAAGTGGAATCATTCATCGATCCCTTCTTGGTATCATGGTGAAAGGAATACTTAATAAAGGGTAAAATCAGATTCCTAGTAAGGGTAAACGTGAAATAGAAGATATCACAGAATAAATAAATCATGATTAATATAGAAGAGATAAAAAATTATCAAATATTTCATAAACTAATATCATAAAAGGGATATATATCCATACATGACATAGGAACATAAATAATCACATGGATTACAATAACTGGTTTCATAACGGTAGAATGAAAAATGTCGGATATCATAATCTTTCCACCATGGAATTGTTCCAAGACATAATACATAAATAGGTAAGGAATATTCAATATAACAAACTAGTTAGTATCATGATACATACTAATGAATGAATGGTATATCTAATAGTGCACCCTACCCAATAACTTTATAAGTTTAATTAATTCATCATATGAAATAAATTAATAAAAATATAATACATAATCTCTATAGACATTCGAATTGAAAAACTAGCATGTGATATGTCAATATTTTCCCCAGTCAATAAATTTCATAACATGGTTATATACCATCCATAGAAATAACATGGATGGTATCATTATATTATATCCCCAATAAATCATAATAATCATCAAAGGATGTTGATATAGATAAAAATACATTTAAAAGAACATCAAAACTTTTCTTTGAAAACATAAAAAATATCCTTTTCTTTTGATAACATTTTAAATAAAAAATTATTGTATATTTAGAAAATGATTTTCTTTTAAAGTATCCATGGAAACTTTTAAAGTATTATTTGAATAATATAATAGTTATAATGGTGAGAAAAACCATTTATTTGGTAAATGTAAACAATAATTATTCCAATCACACTTTTGGTAAAAAGTCAAAAGTACCACATTCAGAAAATGATAATAATATTCATTTTAAAACTTTGTAAAGAAAGTAAAATTTGGTTGATAATGAATTTAAATAATAATTTAATTATATAAAATAACATTCATTAATGAATTTTTAGAAACATATACATGGAATAAGAGGTTTTTTGACGAGAAGAAATAAGGTGGGATTATCTTTAAAAATATTTTTTTTATCATATTAAGTACTAAATAGTGTAAAATAAAGGGAAAGTATATAAAATTCATAAATAATATTTATAGAATAATATTACTTGATATTAAAATAAAAATAACTTATAATTTCCTTCAATTTAAATTTAAACATAAACAATTCCTAATAAAAATGATATTATAAAATAAACTCTTACCACTTTGGTAACTTTTGAATCAAAATATCAATGAAAGATATAACTTTATATGGATTTTTAAAACCTATAATTTTCATGAAAATAATCATAAAATACATTCTTTGGTACTATATAGTACAAAAAAGGAAACAAGTGGTGAATATGACATATGTATCATGGAAATAAATGTAAGATGAGAAATCCTTTCCTTAAGTCTGACTTCCCCATAAGTACTTTTAACCTCATATATATAAAAATAAAATTTATTATTTTAAATTTATAGAACCATATTAATAATTAAAATCTCAATAATTATCCTATTATAACATATTATCACATGTTTATAAATATTCATTATTAAAATAACTATTCCAGATAATAATTGTTTTGTTTTTCATGCATGTTTCGATTCAAAAATTCCGTTCCTTGAACTTTATTCATGGTTACATCATCTCCAAAATAGTAATAATTTCATGTTTAAATTATTATTATATAATATCATGATTATTTAATAATCCTTAACCATTCATGTCATAAACATTATAACATCACTCATGTAGGTGGTAAAACCAACCTCAACAAGAGTGTGTTGATTATAAAGATCGAACGAGTAAGAACATGCTAAGTTATAATCTTAATATAAAATTTAAATAATATTTTTTATGTAATAATTATTATATATATTAAATATATAGAATTTTATAACAATCTATTAATTAAGGACATTAAAAGTAAAATATATCACTCATGGAGATGGTGATTCATACGTACGCATGAACAATACTTCCATCTTATAATGAGAGAAAGGAAAAACAAATAAGATAATATTTTATCATTAAATTAGAATTATTATATCATAAATATCATATATATTTATTAAATGTGTCATTAAAACCACCCATTAGTGGTTGGGATTAAAATAAATCACATCTCTATGTGGATGCGGTAGTCTGTACGTACGCATGAGTGATACATTCATTCCCCATTTAAAAGGAAATATGAGGAAAATGGTTATTTGATAATCATAATAAAACATTTTTATATTTATGATACAATATTAATTATGATATTATAGATTAAAATGATTTCTATAATGTATAATATGAAATAAACATTGAAAGTTTCATTGAAGATGGTTACCTCTACTTTGGGAGACCACCTCTAGATTATACATTAACCTTCCTAGTCTCAGGAGAAGAAAATAGAGAAATAATTAGTGAAAGGAATATATGAAGGTTTTTGTGTATTTTTTTTAGTGATATAGAGGTCTCAATTATTTTTAATAAGGGATGATATGATATTCCCTTTTAAAAGTGGGTGGAGTGACGCACATGGAATTATTTGAAAATTTTTTATATAATATATGTATAACTCAGATTGAATGGGTCAAAATAATAACTATTTAAAATATTAGAGTTATATGGTTGAAATAAGATCAACCATTATGATTTATACAAGTTTTTAGGGAATCTTAACCCTTATCTATTTAATTTAACACCTGTTAACCTTTATAACTATTACTATGATAACAATTTGTTTCACTCTTTAAGGGTTATGGAAGTAATTTTAAATTTTAATTGGAACAAACATGGAACATTCAGTTTAACCTAAAATATTTCACATCAATTAGAGTGATTATACAATTTTTATAATTTTATAATTATTTTAAATATTTTTTAAACATTAAATACCATTTAAAGTCTTTGGGGACTATTCACAAATCATGGGTTCAAATACATCAAGATAACAATGTAATTCAAATATAAATACATTATGTGTAACTAATATATTATAAATATCCATAATATATATAGAACACTATAATTTATCAACATAATATCAATTTTAGTATTTTTAAAACCATTTACATGATTTTTCTACTACTTGCACAAGCGCTGTATAAGCATTCTAGGTAATTATATCCTTACTAAAAATTACAAATAATTTAATATCATAAAAATTATTTACTCATATTTCAAAAAGTAATTTATAATTTTTATTACCTTTTTAATACCTATGATAATATTTTAGATAAATTAATAGAAATATAGTGACATATAAAATCTATTATTTTCCTTAAATAATATATTGTCCATCAAAAATAAATAATAAAATTTGTAAATGGAACCAAGTTTCCATAATCATTTATAAATGGAACCAAGTTTCCGTGTCATAGAATATTGGATGATTATGGTAGAACAAGAATCATCCAAAATAATTAATAAAATTTCTAGATAGATTTTGAAATCCTCATAACATTATTTATATCCATAATTACAAGATTTACACTTTACTATGATGAAAGATATTCATCATGGTTACTATTCATAATGTCAAAAAATGAAATTGAAATTATTAATAAATTTTAACATCCTTTTAAAAAATTTGAAATCTAATTTCGATATTTAATTTTTAGAGATTTAATTAATTAATTTTAATATAGTTCATAAAACGTAACAAAATACACTTTTTAGAAAAGTGTGTTTTGAAGTATAAAAATGAACTTATAGAAAAATAAAATATAACACTGACTCCTATTGAATTAATTTGATTATTTTTATTCAAAGGGGTATTATGTTACATTAAAAATAAATATAAAATATAATGGGACTTTTAAATTACTTGATGTGTTGATGAGAAATGGTAGTTTTTAAAAAATCAGCTTTTTTCACTTATTCACTAAAAAATAAATCCTTTCAAAAAAATAGAAAAAATCAACTCTAAGATAATTTTGAAATAATTATTTCAAAAATTATGTCTATATTATCAAATAAAATTAATAAAGGTGGTATAAATTAGTTTTAATTTTCATAAAAAAAATTCAATAAAAATAATTTTTCAATAAAATGTATTTTTGAAGCATAAAATGACTTTATTCTCATTTTTCCCACTAATCATAATTAAATGAATTTTAATTAATTAAATTATATATATATATATTATTTAAATATTTACAAATAATATTTTATTAACAGGGTTTAATAAAAGCTATAAAAATATATTTATCAAACCTAAAAATAATTTTATAAAAAATGTATCTTTTACCTTCAACAAATTATCTCTTCATTTCCAAAAAATATATAATAAACATATTATTAAATATTTACATAATTAAGGAAAAATTACTACATATATTTCATAATATGTTTATTCTTATTCATGTCCTCTAAATCAATGGCTAAGATATAATAGTTTTCATTAAATAATTATATTTCTACTGTGTTTCATTTATGCAGGGAGTTACACCTACCTCACACTACCAAATATATTATTTAAAGAAAATATGTTCTAAAATCATAGGATTTTACAATTAATGTGGATTAAATTATGTAATTTTATAACATAATATTGATTTAAATCCCTATATTATGTTATGTGATATTGTAATCATGAATTTGAACTTAATGTTACATTATGTGATAATACGGTAGTTGTCAGGGTCCTTGAAATTATGTTATAAGACAAAATATCCTACACTATGTGTTCTTGATATTATGTTATTTGATATCATAATCTATATTGGTGACATAGAATACATTATGTGATAATGTATCCTTGATTCCTTAGTTTAAAAATAGAGAATTATATCTCCTTTGTGACATCGATGAATATTATTAAATAAAAATGAGTTACCATAGGTGATGATAAGGCTATAAGTCATAAAATATGACTGATAATTATTGTCTCTATCCTATTAGTTATAGTCTATAATTCACTTTTAATCATTAAAGATTATTTTTTGAATAAAACATTATTTTCTTTAAAATTTCAATTATGAATTGATTTGTATATTTTTAAAAAGTTTATAAAAAATCATAAATGGATTTCTAGATATTTATTGATTTATAAAAGGTTTTATAAATTAATTTAATATAAAATTTTATAATTAGTTATCTAAGTCTTTTTAAAATATTTATTAATGAATATTATATAATTTTAAGTGTTAGTATTAGAATAATTTTTACTAAATTATATTTAATGTCTTATTACTTAAAAATAATGAGTTTATTTAGATATCATAAGGGTAATTTATAAAGTGTTTATAAATTAAAAAATAAATCTAAATATAAAGTGTTTATATTTTAAAATTATGAATTTTCTAGAATAAATATTTTTAATTATTTAAATTGAAGGCTTTATTTGGGATATTATTTACACCACATCAAAAGGAGTTTTGATGATTGATTTTATCAATGTTTAAATAATGTTAAGTATCATATATTTAGATTATATAAACTTTTATGTAATAAAAATGAAATCTATAATTTTTATCTTTCATAAAATATCATATATTTATAGTAATATGGAATATTATGTGCAATCAACTGACCCGAGATGCCCTTAATCCTGTCACTCAACCCGATCCATCACATACTAGAAGGCATTTCTGATCCCAACGGGCTGGTGAAAAACACCTAGGCATCGAATGATAAACCAGAGGAAATCCAATCAATATATTCCCTAACAGTAAGAAAGATATAGGAATAAAATGACTCTAAAAGTATCCAAGAACTCCAAGAGTCAAGTCCAACTACAAATAACCAAAACTAAATAGCTACTCCATGTGATAGAGTGGAAAAAATCCTACCATATCTCCACCAACTACCCAACCTAGCTGACATGAAACCTAACCACCTCACTACGGTACCTTACCTTTCCCTACCTTGGAATACATACAAAGGTCTTCACACCACCGAAGAGGTTTGTAGGGTGTGAGCTAACAAGAACAATAGGATCCCACCCAGGTGTTCCATAGAAAGTACCTGTATAAAAATTAATATTTTATCATTTTATATAAAATATGGAATAATAAGGAGTAAAGACGTTTTATTGAAAACATGGTAAATGTTTCCTCTTTATCATAGTTCTAAGAAAAAATCAGGTATATCAATTTTGAAGTATATTTTCCATATCATCATTCACTAGAATCGACATGCATATCAAGGATAAAATAGTATAAATAAAAGGAATATAAAACAATAGTAACATCACATACATCACAACACCAAGGAATACAACAGGTCAAGCAACAGAATATTTGTAAAAAAAAATCTATGAAAAGTGCACTACAGTACCTGAATACAATTATCTACACTCTAAGACTAGGGAGACACCTCAAAAATTGAAACCCCAACATCAAATTTTAAGAGTTGGTGTCCTAGAACCAAATGGTTTTACTTTGATTACATGGATATTTAATGTATTATTACATATTGTTCATTGTTCTGCATGACTATGATGTAATAATGTCATAGAGTATTTGTTGCATTGATAAGGTCATGGAAGTTCCCCGCTATGATGAGAACCTTGAAATGCTATAACAATATTCTTAAATATAGTTCTGCGGTTGGATGACAAGATATGATGGGACACATATCATGCAGACCGTCAGGTATGAGTACTTGTAAGTAGATGAGACTTCCTCTCATGAAGTTCACACTTGGTAATCTCCAAGATAGGAGATTATGAGAATAGACTCACTAGTAGGAATTATTCATGTTTTGGTGTCATCAGATATTTCTATCTACGAGCGTGTGTAATGATCCTTAGACTTTAAGATTATCATTAATACGTGTCACAACTTACACACTTTGATTTACTAATGAAATCCATCACGCAGACATTTTGCGGTAATCTGGGTACGTTGGGTGCGTCACAAGTGGCATGTTATTAATGGATAAGTTGCGGAATAATTTTTCCCTTCCATTTATGGAAGTTGATATCTTGTCCCTTTGATTTAAATAGAACCGTCACGTGAAATTCCATGGCCATGGTGTAACGATGAGTTTATTTTAGGTAGTCAAAGAACGATATATCAAGCATAAAAGTTGATGACACAATCATGAAACCTTCTTGATGAGATATTGGAATAAAGGGATTATATTACACAGTGATTATTTGTATGTGGATGTCATTTTTGCGAATTTACGTTTTTTCTCTTGGGTGCCTTGACCGGTTTCTAGACAGTACTCTTGGACTTTAGGCAAGCCCACCTAATGCCAACGAGAAAGAATCCTAGAGGGTCACACACTAAGTGTTTTTGGTGGTCTCAATTAAATTATATTTGAATTTAATTAATGAAATAAATATTATTCTCAAGACCATGGAATAATTTTATTCAAGTTAAAATGATCGCATAAATTAAATATATTAATTTATTTTGTTGAACATTTAATAAATATTTATTTACTAGTTTGTAAATAAAATATTTACTTAAGAGAATAAATTATTTATTTATTTGGGTATTCAATAAATGGAAGTGGAGTTCAAGTGGACCAAGGTTGGTCAGATAGTAAATTAATTATTTGTAAGATGGTAAATAATTATTTAACCAGTTGGAACAAATTAAAATAACACTGCTGTTATTTTGTGATGCAGAATTTATTTATAATTCTGTTTTGCACATGTTGGAACACTATAAATAATGACGCGATATTATTATTAAATGCATGAGTTTTCTCTAAGTTCATGAATGTATTTAATTGTTTCTATTGAATTAAATACTGTAACTGAAATTCCATGTATATAAATAGGCAAGTACCCCTATTGTGTCATACACCACACCGCACGCCTGGTGAATTAAGAATTTTTGATCCAAACAATTCCTCTCTCTAATCTTATTCTCTCCCCTCTCAAGAATGAGATATCTTCTTCAAGGCCAAAGAACAAGAGATAAAGAACGACCGACACAAGACACTTACTTTATCGTGCTAGCACCCGGAGAATGAGCGGTGTCGATCGGAGGCCATCAGAGCATGTGTGGATCACCGCTAGTGGGATTCTAGTTTGGATCCTTACAAGTGCAATGAGATAATACAGAAGGGTCAACTCGAACGATCAACATCATCAAAAAAGAAAAATACCAAAGACATAGGTATTAATTTTCTTTATGAAATTAATTAAATTAATTATAAACATAACGTGCAAGATCCTCTCTAAAGGTTTCATGACTATTTCTTCTTTATCTAAATCTTTGATTATATTCCTTTGATACTGGCATTCATCGTCGTATTGATCCTGGAATAATAATTGATCATGGTAAAAATCTAAATTGGGTGTCATCCCAACCACGCTTCCACTGCGCCTGGAACCTTCAAGTGGTATCAGAGCGGTTACATCATAGTTTATAATTATTTAAATATTTTGTTGATGAATTACGCATTTAATAATTTAGCTGTTTCAATTCAAGTTAATTATTATGCAAATCTGAATCTTGAAATCTATTCCTCCTCTTTCGTTTCTCATTCACCTTACAAAAATGATCTTGTCTTTAAATTTTGATTAAAATAAAATAGGGGATCTCATCTGGAGGTGCCAAAGCTTCCTGGACGTACAACACCAGAACACATGGTGTGTATTCGAAAGTAAATGCCCTGTAGTCAAGATTCAATGCATCAGACCGGTCTACCGAAACTAAGCCATGTGTTGGAGTCTTTCTAAGTCTTAAATGACTCAGTGTGTTGACCCGAAATAGGTGGCACACAGTTTCCGGATTACAAGCCGTGTGGCCCAATGGACATAACATGGAGTCCTTTCAGGCTAGGGTTGGACCGTGTACCCCGTACATGAATTTCATGGATGGAGACTATGTAACGAGGAACTACACGGCGTGTGGCCCACTGGAAACTCCATGTACTCCAAATATTTCTGAAGTATACTCACATGCTAGTTCTCCGAGCGTGTACTTTGGATAGACGGTGAAAAATAGTACACGTCGTGTAGTTAGAACTACACGTCGTGTACTCATCCAAATTATGCATATTTATTAAAATTTATTATTATATTATACAAACCCTTGAGACATGTACCATCGTGCAGGCGTAAAGTTGAGGCACAACATGTGATAGGTGTTATATATATATGTGTTTAATTTAACATCTGCATAATGTCCATTTCTACTCATTGGGTAGTTATGAATAGGAATTCACCAGGTTTCCTCGAAGGAATAAGTTACATACAAAGATAATTTTAAATGAATTTATTTGTTTAAAATTACGATGGATGAGAATCACTAGGAAATTCAGAAAAGTATTTAAGATAAAAGGATTGATTAATTAAATATGACAATTAATTGATTTGAGCGTGATTTATCTTAAATGAGAAAAATTAAAAGATTTTAATGCTAGTTTTATCTATGCGTAAAAATCGTTGCATGTATGGATGATCATGAGCTAGACCAAGACTTTTGTATGTGGATGGTTTCTTTTAATTTATTTATTTAAATTAAATTTTTTGTCCTGCGAGCCTTCTCCTCATTAATATGTAGGGCCTGCGTGCCCAAGTTTTCTTTTATGTAAAACCCCGTTTTACCCCTAACCTACATGTGAGTTAAAAAAGGAATATGTAATAGATGGAACTCCCAAGATAGTGGAGATGGTTCAAGCTAGAGCCGAGATGAAACTAATCCCAGGAGATATAGAGGTGGACAGGTGAAAGCTGTAAACACGAACCCAAAAGGTTCAAGGTGTTTCTCCCCTAGGTAATGATTAGTTTATCAACCGGTAGATAAATTAACCGTTATAAAATCTCATGATCATTCCATTTACTTTATTTTATTTCTCTTAGTTTCATGGTTTATCATTATGGATGTGTTGTCACGATCACATAATTAATGAATTAAAACAAGCATGCAAGATGGAACTAAAATAAACCAGACTTATGCGTAAATATTATCAAGACATAGTTAATCACTTAAGTAAGTTCCACTTAATATTAAGAAGCATGTGATAATGATAACAATCAATTCACGCATAAGAGATAAAAAATCCCTCAAATAAAATATTAAGTCAGAACAATCATTTCCTTACTTTATTAAAGGAAAAAATCAATAAAACTATGTGTTTGACCAACCCTTTTTGGGAAACTTACTTTTATACAGGAAGCCCTTATGAAAGGTTTCAGGTTGACTTAACCATATTACATTAAGAGGAGTAGCCCTTGCTAGACATGGTGTAATATTGGAGGCAAGAGTTAAGGAAATCCAAAGTCATGATTTCAGGATTGGGGGGTCCACTCAACATATCAAGGATCTACAAGCCCGTAGTTGGAAAATACCTGCCTACCTAAATACCTTCTAATAGCTTGACCAACCCTTGTTGGGGTTATACGAAGGGTAATATGGATCCTTGCCACTAGAATGTCATAGAAATTGGACATTCCGAGTTTAATGGTGAGGGATATTGGGACTTGATAAAATAGTGAGAGACTTAATAAAATTTATTATTTCTTATGAAATGTAATCAAGAAAGTACTAATGACCTGATATTTTAATTGTAGAATAAAAATTACAAACTCATCAACCACATTATCCCTACAATCAATTTTGGATAAATACAATATCCTCCCTGGAAGTAAATTCCAGGAATGGTTTAGACGCCTTCGGATTATCCTATGCCATGAACAGAAGTCTTACGTGCTGGAGTCAGCATTACCTGATCCTCCTGCCAAAGAGGCAAGTGATGAGGATTTCCTGGTCTATGTGAAACATATGAATGATGCAGTTGATTTTCAATGTTTGATGCTATCAGCAATGTCTAGTGTGATCATGAAGTCTCATGAAAACATGGATGCTTATAGCATACTCAAGAACCTCCGTGGTATTTAACAGGAGAGAGCAATATATGAAAGGATTGAGATCTCTAAGGCACTCTTTCAGAATAATCTTGGAGAAGGTGCCCCATTTGAGCCTCATGCAGTCAAGCTCATTGGATACATTGAGCTCTTGGAGGTTCTAAGGTTTAAACTCCCTGAAGAACTGGGCACCAATCTCATTATCGCATCACTCCCTCAGAGATTCTCCAACTTTTTTTTTCAATTTCAATATGAACAACATTGAGAAGTATCTATCTGATATTCTTATCCTCATTCACCAATTGGACAAAGATATTAAGCAAAAAAATCCTTCTGTCCTTATGGTGAATAATAGGAAAGGGAAGGTGGAGAGCTTTGAGCCCAAAGCTTCTTCAAAGCCTTCCAAGAAAAAGAAGATCAAAGGGGAGGCAAGGGAATATGAGGCTTTTTGTTTCTCATATGGCAAGAAGGGACACTGAAAGAAAAATTGCAGCCATCCTAAGAAGCAAGGGGAAGCTTCAATTGCATTTTTTATAAAATGAAATCTATCTGTTTCTACAAATTGGGTATTAGATATAGCTTTTGGTGCTCACATATGTATCCAAATATAGAACCAAGTAGATTCAGTAAGATTGATTGAGGGGAGGTAGATCTACGAGCAGCCAATGAAGCCAGACTTGCTGCTGTAACTATTGGGGACTACCACCACACATTGCCAACTAGGATGATCTTGGTGTTAAAGGGTTGTTATTATGTGCCTTCTGTTACTAAAAAAAATATTTCTATATCCAGATTAGATACAAATGGATTTTTTTTTCAAATTTGGAAATGAATGTTGCTTATTTTATAAAGATAGCATTTGTTATGGTAGGGAACATCTATACAACAGACTTTACATGTTGGATTACACAAACCAAGTAATGACAATCGATAACAAAGATTCTTCACATGACTCATACCATACCCAACTTTGGCATCACCGGCTAGGTCATGTAAATGAGAAACGATTGAAAAATTTACATCAAGATGGATATTTTGATTCTTTCAAACTAAAACCACTTGGCGTATGTCATGAATGTTTATAAGGCAAAATGACCGAATCCCCATTTAGTGGGAAAGGTGAAAGGGCTAAAGAACTTCTTGAATTGGTTCATACCGATGTGTGTGGACCATTTACAGTTGAATCAAGGGGAGGGTACTCATAATTCATAACTTTTACTGATGATTTTAGTATATATGGACATATATACTTAATGAGGTATAAGTTGGATTCTTTTGATAAGTTCAAAGAATACAAGAATGAAGTTGAGAACCATCTTGGCAAGAAGATTAAGATACTCCACTCAAACCGAGGTGGAGAATATCTTAATCAAGACTTCATTGATTACTTATGGGAGTTTGGGATCCTATCCCAACTCACTCCTCCAAACATGCCCCAGTGGAATGGTGTGAGTGAAAGGAGGAACCACACCCTGTTGGACATGGTGAGATCAATGATGAGTCATGAGAGTCTTCCATTATCTTTTTGGGGATATGCATTACAAACAGTGGAACACATACTAAACAAAGTACCAACTAAATCAATAAATGGCATTCCATATGAGTTTTGGAGTGGAATAAAGTACATGTCATCAAATTTACATGTGTGGGGTAGCAGAGCACTTGTTAAGGCCTCTTCAGGTAACAAACTCGCACCCCAAGGCACTAAGTGTACCTTTATAGGATACCCTAAGGAAAAAGGGGATATTACCTATACAACCCCTTAGAAAAAAAGTTATAGTTGCAAGAAATTCCATATTACTTGAGAGGGAGCACATCTACAGAAGATATAGTGGGAGTGAGATAAACTTATATGAAGTCGAGGCTCAAGGTACACAAGAGTTGGTACAAGAACAGATTCTACAAAGCCCCATGGAAGAAGAATCTGTTCCAGAGACACAAGTACTACATAGGAGTACAAGAGAGGTTAGAGAACCAGAATGGTATGTTTTTCTAGTTACCAAGGATGGTGAATCCTTATTATTTGATAATAATGATCCTCTAACCTACAAGGAAGCAGTAAATGGAACAGACGTTGCCAAATGGTAAAAATCCATGAATTCTAAAATGGATTCCATATACCAAAACCAAGTCTGGATTTTGGTATATCCTCCAGTTAATGTAAATACTATTGGTTGCAAATGGGTATTCAAGAAGAAACTAGACATGGAAGGACAAGTCAGTACCTATAAGGCATGAATGGTTGCAAAAGGTTTTAAACAACGTCAAGGAATTGAATACGATGAAACCTTCTCACCAGCTGCAATGTTGAAATCCATCAGAATTCTACTTGCTATTGTGGATTACCATGACTATGAGATTTGGAAAATGGATTTCAAAACAACATTACTTAATAGAAACCTTCAGGAATATGTCTACATGACACAACCTAAAGGGTTTGTGACTCTAAAGGATGACAATAAGGTATGCAAGTTTCAGAAATAAGTTTATAGATTAAAGAAAGCATCCAGATCATAGAACATTCATTTTGATGAAGCCATAAATTAATTTGGTTTTATAAAAAATGAATGTGATCCTTGTGTCTGCAAACGGTTTAGTGGGAGTGCAGTTGTTTTTCTAATAGTATATGTTGATGGCATATTACTCATTGGAAACGAGATACCAGTCTTACAGTCTGTTAAGGAATGATTGAATCAATGATTCTCCATGAAAGACTTGGGAAAGGTAGCATATATTCTTGGGATCAAGATACATCGTGATAGATCCATGAGATTGCTAGGCCTAAGTCAAAGTACATACATTGATAAGATACTGAAGAGATTCAGTATGCAACAATCCAAGAGAGAATTGTTGCCAGCGTCACATGACATTCATCTTTCCAAGAAAATGTGTCCTCAGACACATGAGGAAAGAAAGATAATGGCAAGGAATCCATATGCATCAGCGATTGGGTCAGTCATGTAAGCCATTCTACGTACTAGGTTGGATGTCACCTACGCATTGAGTGCAGTAGGCAGATATCAAGCTGACCCAGGTGACCGCGATTGTTTGGCAGTAAAGACTATCATAAAGTATCTAAGGTGTACTAAGGATATGTTCATGGTTTATGAAGGAGATAAGGAACTAGTCATCAGAGGATATGTAGATTCTAGTTTCCAGACTGATCAAGATGAAATGAAGTTGCAAATGGGATACATCTTCACTTTTAATGGAGGTGCAGTGAGCTAGAAGAGCTCAAAGTAGAGTGTGGTCGCAGATTCTACAGTAGAGTCTGAGTATATCACAGCTTCTGAGGTAGCTAAAGAAGCAGTTTGGATGCGAAGCTTCATCCAAGATCTAGATGTGATACCTAGCAGTAAAGATCCCATCACACTGTACTGTGATAATACTGCAGCGGTGGCTCTTGAAAAAGAGCCAAGGTCACATCAGCGGATGAAGCACATACTTCAAAAGTATCATCTCTTGGGGATTTTTCTCAGAGAGGTAAAGTTGCAGTGAGCAGTATTTCCATGGAAGATAACATGGAAGACCCCTTGACTAAATCCTTGACTTAGCAGAAACATGATCATCATGTGAGGTCTAGAGGACTGAAAGTCATAGGTAGTTGGATATAGTCCAAGTGGGAGTTTGTAAGAGTTGGTGTCCTAGAACCAACTAGTTTTACTTTGATTACATGGATATTTAACGTATTATTAGATTTTTTTCATTGTTCTGCATGACTATGATGTAATAATGTCCTAGAGTATTTGTTGCATTGATAAGGTCATGACAGTTCCCTGATATGATAAGAACATTTAAATACTATAACAATATTCTTAAATATAGTTCTGCGGTTGGATGACATGCTATTATGAGACACATAGCATGCATACTATTAGGTGTGAGTACTCGTAAGCATATGAGACTTCCTCTCATGAAATTCTCACTTAGTAATCTCCATGATAGAAGATTATGAGAACAGACCTGCTAATAGGAATTCCGCATTTTTTGGTGCCATCAGATATTTATATCTACGAGCATGTGTAATGATCCTTAAACTTTAATATTATCATTAATACATGTCACGACTTACACCCTTTGATTTACTAACAAAAACCATTACACAGACAGTTGGCGGGAAGTAGGGTATGTTGGGTGCATCACAAGTGGCATGTTATTAATGGATAAGTCGAGAAAGGATTTCTCCCTTCCATTAATGGAAGTTGATATCTCGGCCCCTTTATTGAAATAGAATTGTCGCACGAAATTCCATAGACATGGTGTAATGACGAGTTTATTTCAGGTATTCAAAGAATGAAGTATCAAGCATAAAAGTTGATAACACAATCATGAAACCTGATTGATGAGATATTGCAACAAAGGTATTATATTAAACAGTGAGCATTCGTATGTGGATGTCGTTGTTGCGACTTTATGTTCTTTCTCTTGGTTGCCTTGACCCGTTGCTAGATAGTACTCTTGGACTTTAGGCAGTCCCGCCTAATGACAACAAGAAAGAATCCTAGAGGGTCACATACTAAGTGTTTTTGGTGGTCCCGGTTAAATTTTATTTTAATTTAATTAATGAAATAAATATTATTCTCAAGATCGTGGAATAATTTTATTCAATTTAAAATGATCGCATAAATTAAATATATTTATTTATTTTATTGAACATTTAATAAATATTTATTTACTAGTTTGTAAATAAAATATTTATTTAAGAGAATAAATTATTTATTTATTCGGGTGTTCAATAAATGGAAGTGGAGTTCAAGCGGAACAAGGTTGGTCTGGTAGTAAAATAATTATTTGAAAGATGGTAAATAATTATCTAACTAGTTGGAACAAATTAAAATAACACTGCTATTATTTTGTTATGCAGAATTTTATTTATATATCCATTTTGCGCAAGTTGGTGCACTATAAATAATGACGCAGTATTATTAAATGCATGGTTTTTCTCTAAGTTTATGAATGTATTTAATTGTTGCTATGTAATTAAATATTGTAACTAAAATTCCATGTATATAAATAGGAAAGTACCCATATTGTTCCATACACCACACCACACGCCTGGTGAATTAAGAATTGTTAAGCCAAACAATTCCTCTCTCTAATCCTCTTCTCTCCCCTCTCAAGAATAAGAGACGTTCTTCAAGGTCGAAGAACGAGCGATCAAGAACGACAGACACAAGACACTCGATTCACCGTGCTAGCACCCAGAGAATGATTAGTGTCGATTGGAGGCCATCAGAGCACGTGTGGATAACCACTAGAGGGATTCTAGTTTGGATCCTTACAAGCGCAATGAGATAATCTGGAAGGGTAACCTGGATGATCAACATCATAAACGATGAAAATTACCAAAGGCACAAGTATTAATTTTCTTTATGAAATTAGTTAAATTAATTATAAATATGATGTGCAAGATCCCCTCTAAAGGTTTCGAGTCTCTTTCTTCTTTATCTAAATCTTTGATTATATTCCATGGAGATTGGCGTTCATCGTCATATTGATCCCGAAATAATCATTGATCATGGTAAAAATCAAAATTGGGTGCTGTCCCAACCATGCTTCCGCTGCGCCTGGAACCTTCACATATACATACCTATATCCAATAATCTACACTCTTGGATAATAAGAACACCCAGAAAGTGAACACCCATAATGGAAGATGGCCTCAAGATAAACCTTCCACCTAGAACCCAAGGTAACCCATGATCTCATTTTCACAATCATCTCAATGTTCCAAAAATCATTTTAAAACCATTTTAATTTTTTTTTCAATGAATTCAAAATATTTATTTTCTTTCCATTTATCAAAAACCAAGGTAAAACCACTTTTTTTTCAAAATATTATTCCAACACACAAAAATGATCTTTAAAATTTCATACCAATTTATTTATAAACCAATTTATAAAAATAAAACAATACGGATTATCAAACACAGACTAGAGACGAAACCACATACCTAAAAACTCAGGACACACACACCCACAACAAAATCCACCAACAAAGAAAAATCCAAAAAAATAAACGAAGGAACTATAATCCAATCCATACATCTTAGTATTGGTTCAACTGAGAAAGAGGGTTGATAGAGGATAAAAAATACCACATAACTCAAGAACGAACGCCCACCGCTCTATGACAAAGGAACAAACTCCAGAACGAGATCACACAATGGATCTTAGAATAATATAATAAGAAACACCAATTTAGATCAATGGATCCTATAACACAAACAAAGGGAACTATCACTATCAATGGAAATAAACAAGTTGAATGGTCACTTACATGGAGAGACGTGCCACAACTGCAGCAGATATTAAACACCGAACAAATCAATCTAGAAGGAATGATATCTCCAAAAATTGCTAGAGATGAGCCTTAGTTTGATATAGATGAATAAGAAGTGTCCAAATGGGCACCCAAAACCCAAAAAAATCCCTAAAATTTCCCTACTTGGGGAATTACACAACGTGTAACTCCTTTACATGTCATGAAATCCATGATGTTTAAGTATGCTGAGAAATATGTCGCCTCAGATTAAAAATCAATTATTTAAAGAATTCATGACATGAAACTAAACTTAACATCATGTAACCTTTCATAGTAAGAATCCTTTCAATACTTTATTCCAACAACTCTTACACTTCGTGTAACCTAGTTAGATAGCATGAAATCCTCTTACAGCCTGCAGAAAAAGATGGTTAAAGCTAGGATTCTAAAAAAGTTGTGACTTAACCATTACAGGTATCCTCCCAATTCATTCTCATCCCTATATGGATAATTAAAAAGGAAACCCACGATGAGGTTAAGGATATACCTGGCAGATCAGTAATGAGATGTTACAAACTCCCCCCATAACAACTTTCTATCCCCAAGAAGTCATGTGGAAGATGTAATCCTTATAAAAAGATTAGACCACCGCTACCTCATCAGTGACTTGAATTCCACAGTCTCATGAGAATAATATCTATATTTACATAGAAATATAACCAAAAAAATTGACTTCCTATGCAAGACTTTCACTTGGGAGTCAGTGATCTTAACTTGTTTCTCCAAAATAGAAACTTATGGCTCTAAATCAATTTCTTCCAATCTCAGAATGTGAGTAGGATCAGGATGATATCTACTGAGATGAGACATGTGGAAAAAATCATGAATACATATCAACTGAACCATAAATGATAACCGATAAGAAATCTATCTAATCCACTCAGTGACCTCAAATGGTCGAACATATCTCAGAGACAACATTCCCTATTTTCTAAGATGATGGTGACCCAACCAAGGAGAAACATTTAAGAAAACCTAGTTACCAATGGAAAACTTTAGAGTACTGCATCACCGATCTGTATACGATTTATATTGACTTCAGGATGTAACCAGACGTTGATGTACATCCTGAATCATCGTGGACATATCCTGAACCAACCTTGGTCTAACCAAAGCTACTTCACCCACCTTATCCTAACAAAGAGGTGATCTGAATTGACGACCATACAATGCCTCAAAGGGATCCATTCTAATTGACGACTATTAAATATTATTATAAAAACACTCAAATAATCCTATATGGCTATCCTATGATCTACTGAAAACCAAGACACAAGAACAAAGTATATTTTCTAGGATCCAAATTACTTTCTCCATCTGACCATCTGTATGTGGATGGTATGTTGACTTAACTTGACCTGAGTTCCCATTTTTTCTTGGATACTCCTCCAAAACATATATGTAAACCTAGGATCCCTATCCCAAACAACGGATGAAATAATTCCATGTAACATTAAAATATACTATACACATAGCTTACACAGATCTTCAACCTTGGTGGTATCCTATATCAGAATGAAATGAGCAGACTTGGTCAACTGATGAAAAACCACCAAGATAACATTTATGCCTTAGGGAGTTAATGGTAATTCAACAATAATTTCCATGGATACCTTATCCCATTTCCAGATCAACACTGAATGAGGCTGAAGCAAACCAAATGGTTTCAAGTGATATGCCTTTATTTGTTGATAGGTGTAACGACAAGAAACATAATCATCAATGTTATGATTCATACCTAGCTACTAGAATCATCATCTCATATCATAATACATCTTTGTAGTGCCTGGGTGAATGAACCATGAAGATATGTGACAATTAAACAAGACTAAACTCCTCACAGATTCTATAATGATGACCCACTTCCCAAAGTGGAGAATACCATATAAAGATAGAGACCAATTAGAAATGGTTTCCCTACCATAAATTCTTTCCCAAATTTTACTAAACTCATCATCCTTCTATTAACTATGAAAAATAGACTCCAAGAGAGATGATGATGACTAAACATTGGTCAAAACCATAACTGAAACATCCTCCTAAGCATCCAAGTGAAAATGAGTGAAAATACTCATAAGGTTCCAATCCTCCTTCGATTCCAGAACAGCCTACGACAGTACATTCCTACTAAGAGAATCTGCAACGACTTTTCCCTTCCCTGTGGTGTAGGCAATAATGAAGTCAAATTTATGAATGTATTCTACCCATTGTCTCTGTCTGATATCCACATATTTCTAAGAAAATATATATATCAAACTCTTATGATCATAGAAGACTATGAACCCCTCCCAAAAAGATAGTGTTGACATCATTTAAGCACATGCATAATTGCATCAAGATCTAAATCGTGAATGAGGTAATTCTTCTCATGTGGTCGAAGATGATGAGAGTTTTAAGCCACCACATTGGTCATCTTGTATAAGCACACATCCAAAACCAGTACCAGAAGCATCACAGAATACCATATACCCCTTACTGGGATTAGGTAATATTAGAATAGGAGCTAATATCAAAATATGTTTCAGTTCATCGAAATAAGACTGACACTTCACATACCAAGTTAATTTCACTGATTTCCTCAAAAAATCAGTCAGTAGTGATGCCAATTTAGATAAATCCTCAATAAAATTTCAGTAGTATCCATCAATACCAAGTATATTCTGTATCTCAAAGACATTATATGGTTCCTCCCAAGACCAGACAACCTACACCTTCTTAGGATCAATTGATAATCCATGTTCAAAATTTTTTTTCCCTAAGAACATAAATTATTGAATCTAGAAACTATATTTTGAAATCTTTCCATACAAATAGAGACTTCTCAAAATTTTGAGAACTAAAATCAGTTGGTTCTCATACTTACACATGGATTTTGAATAAACTAAAATATCATCCATGAACACTACCACATAAGTTTCAAGATATTGATGGAATATCCGATTCATCAAAGCTATAAAAACTAAAGGAGTGATATTTAGACCAAATAGTATCACAAGATAATCATAACGGTCATAACTGATCTTGAAATCTATCTTCAGTATATCAAAATCCCGAACTCTGAGATGATGATAAACCGAATGAAGATCAATATTTGAAAACCACTTTGACACCTTTAACTGATCAAAAAACTCATCCAAACTAGAAAAATGATACTTGTTCTTAATTGTTACCTGGTTAAACATTCGATAGTCCAGACACAACTAAAGTGAACCATATACCTTCTTGGAAAAGAGCACATGGGTTGCCCAAGAAGAAACACTAGGGAGAAAAGACCTTTTTCCAACAGGCCATCCAACAAAATCTTGAGCTCCTTCATCTCTAATAGTGCCATAATATAAGAAGGTACCAATATCAGTTACATACTTGACAAGAGGTCAATCGTAAAATCTACCTCTCTCTTTGGAGGAATACCGGAGAATTTTTCTTGGAAAATGTCAAAAAAGTCTCTAACAACAATAGGAAGATCAACAATAAGAGAAACACCATTGGGATCAAATGCAATAGTAGACAAAAAACTCCTGAGCTATGGAAATGAAGGCCCTAAACAACTTGATCTCAGGTCCCACTCCCCATGAAATACATGAGAGATCCCATCAGTAGCAAGAAATGAAACACACTGATGATAACAATCAACCTCAGCTCATGTGTGAAAATCCAATCCATATCGATGATCACGTTAAACAAATCCAGATCAAGAATGAGAAAATCCTAGACCAACTCTATATCACCTATCATTAATGAACAAGAAGGAAACTAAAACCCCTACTCTTTTCTATTACTAAGAGGTGTTGCTAAATCCATTAAAAAGGACATAAGTTCCATTGGATGTTTAAGAATATCAATAAAACATGCATATATAAACAAGTTGGAGGCACCATCTTCAAATAAATAAATCACTACAGAAGATGAAATAAGGATAGTATATATCACTATTGCTAGACCTGCATCAAATTCCTCTGGAAACTCATCTACTGTGTGAATGTGATTCAATCCTAATGCATGTGGATGAATCACTATAGTTCTTGAAGATTCTGATTTCACCGTAGTAGCCTTTAGATTAGATGAAAGTTGACAATAACAAAGCGTATTCATAACCTGACATAAGTGTTATAAATGAACAACACATCCATATTTGTTTCACGTCATTGTGGGAATAGGAAAAAAGTCTGGTGTGTCCTACCATGGCACACTGATAGAAAGTCAGAGGCATACTGCTAGCTGTAGCATATTTTGCAGAGGAGAATAGCTGCTGAGACCCACCTCCACCACTTCTGTAATGATTCTGCCACTTCCTCTTCTTCCCATGCATGCTGTTGAAACCTCCACTAGATGGAAGATAAGGGTTGGTAAAACCAACCTTTCCCACTTTATCCGTCTATTCTATCATAGATCTATATACCATATTCACATAGGTAGAAAGTTTCAATATAAATTCCTATGATCTAATATCTGGCGGCAAACCCCGTAGGTACTTCTCAGCCTTCAACTGGTCATTCTTCACCATGTCTGAAGAAAAACAAAAAAACTCAGAAAACCGGTTGGTGTATGTCAACAATGAACTCTCTCTCTATTGAATATACAAGAACTTCGTAGACTTTTATAGCATCATAAAATGTGGAAAAAACTGCTAGAAGAATAGGGTTTTGAAACCCTTCAAATCCATGTCCATGTGTCTGTCTGGATGGACCATAGAATCCCACCATCGCTTGTCAGAACCCTTATGCCTGAACACTACACATTTCACCATGATATTTTCTGGTGTCTTTAGGAAGTTGAAGATTTGGTCAATCCTATCCATCCAGTCCTCCACCTTTTTAGGTTTATTCATTCCTTTAAAAGATGGTGGTTTCTCGCGTATGAATTCCCATGATTGATCGATCTATCTCTCCTCCAGCACCTAGATGTACTTCAACGATTGCGTTCTGAACCCATGGTGCATCCTGATTAACAACACAAATTTACCATATGATAGTTTCAATGAGATTCTAATCTATACACTACCACAGATCCAGGCAAGTGATGCGCTGAGTTTTATTAGTACTAAATAGAAAATGTTGACAAAAGGGGAGTTTTTATCAGCACTAGAGAAAATCGATGATAAAGCTACCATTTATCAGCACTAAAAAGCGCTGATAAAGGTGTACCCTTCATCGGTGGTATGTTTAGCGCTGATAAAAGTTTTTAATAAAAAATATTATTAATTTATATAAGATTATTATATTTATATTCAAGAATAATTTTTATTTGTATAAATTAAATAAAAAACTTATGTTTATAATTAATATATATTTTTTAATAATTCAATATATATATAATAAATTTTATTAAATAATATATATTTATTATATTTATATATTTATATGTTTATAATTATATATAAATACTATATATATAAATAAATACTTTTTAAATATGTATATTTATAATTATATTAAATATATATAATTATAATTATAATTATAAAATAAATAAATATATATATTTAAATAAATATATGTTTCCATTGAATTTGGTCAATTGATGCGTGAATATAATTGATGTTCATATATATGTTATGCATTCATCATGAATGTTCATTTATACATTACACCCTCATTACTATTTATATTGGCCATATATACGATGACCTCTTTTTATGATATATACTTTACTCGGTGTATATGATTCATTCATATTCCCATGAAGCTATTATGTTTTCATAAATACTTAAAATAGAAATAAATATATTTAAATAATAAATGCATTAATTCTATTTATAATTATAAATATTAAGTTATGTATAAATACTTTTCTAAAATATATTTATAATTATAATTATAAATAAATAAATAAATAAATAAATAAATAAATAAATATTTAATTGATTATAAAATTAAAATAATTTTTTAAATGATAAATATATTTATTATATTTATAAATATATATGAATACATTTTAAATATATTTATTTATAATTATAATTATAAATAAATATATTTAAATAAATACATGTCCTTAATGAATATATATATATATATATATGTATATATATGAATATATATATATATATATATGTATATATATGAATATATATATATATATGTATATATATGAATATATATATATATATTTATACATATATACAAATATTTATATTTAAAAGTATAAATAATATATATATGAAAAGAATTTTAAAATTAAAATAAATATATTTATTATATTTATAAGTATAATTATAAATATATATATATTTATTTATAGTCGTAAATATAAATATAAATATAAATATAAATATAAATATATATATATTTAAATAATTATGAAATTAAAATGAACTTATTAATTATATATATTTTTTATAATTTCATAATTATAAATAAATAAATATTTATATTTAAATAATTATAAAAAATATAATTAATATATTTATTTTAGTTTCATTATTATATATATATATATTTATGACTATAAATAAATAAATAATTATTTATAATTATAATTATTATAATTATTTAAATATAAATATATATTTATTTAAATAATCATGAAATTATAAAAAATATATATAATTAATATATTTATTTTAATTTCTTAAGTATTTAAATATATATATATATATATATATATATATTTATGACTATATATAATTAATATATTTATTTATACATATTAATTATATATTTATAAATATATTTATTTAATTATATATATTTATTTAATAAATATATTTATTAAAATAATTATTAAATACTTATGAAATAGATATATTTTTATTACATATATATTTTATTATAATATTAAATATAAATAAATATATATATATATATATATTTAAATAATTATAAAATTATGATAAATATATATAAATATTTACAATTATAATTCTAAATAAATATAGATATATTTAAATAATTATAAAATTATAATAAAGATATTAGTCATATGTAATTGTAAATATAATAAATATATTTGTTATAAATTTGTAATTATAAATAATTATATAATCATAAATAAATATTTATTTATTTATAGTTATTATTATAAATAAATATATTTATTTATTATACATTTAATTTTATGAATATATATAAAAATATAAATAATTTATTATCATTATAGTTTTATTAGCACTTTTTTAGCGCTGATAAAGATATGCCTTTATCAGTGGTTTCTAATTTAGCACCAATAAACATACCTTTATCAGCGCTTTTTAGCTAGCGCTGATAAATTCTTCCCCTGGTTTTATAAATAAACCCTAACTATCTCTTTCTTCCTTCGCACACCTTAAGCTCTCGTAGAAGCCTTACCCTACCACCACCACCTCCTCCTCTTCCACCTCCATGAATCCTCCTCCTCCTCCACTATTCCTAACTACTCCTCCTACTCCATCATCGTGAAACCATCATCCGCCACCAGCGTGAAGCCCTACTCCGCTACCACGCGAGCCCTCCTCTGCCCTGTTGCTACGTGATCTATCCTCCGAACTTCCACCGTGAATCTCTCCTCTTCCACCGGGTGAAGCTTGGATACTTTTTTAAATCTACCTACATACATCTTTTTTGGTCTCCATGTGGTAGAGTTGTAGGGCTTGGATCTGGAATGTTGGAAATTTCAGTTGTGATCCATTTGTTCCACATGGTGGGTCTATCTACTACTAAAAGATTTGGATGGTAGTTGTTATAGTTTGTATTGGGAATTTTTTTAGTGATTCTATTTTTATGGGGGATTAATCCCCATTATCTTATAGGTATATGAGATACTATAGTTTGGTCTAGAAATTAGGATGATTTTTGAATTGAAACATGAATTGTATGGTGAAAGAACACTAGAAAGGCATGATGTGTTTTATCTAGTATCATGATGGTTTTAAAGATATTAATCTTTACTTTAGGATGCACAATTTTATGAAATGTAATATCAATAATGAATTTTTTGGTGACTTAGACACCCTAAAGAGTACCATAAGTTTTTTATTCACCTATAGGGTGATAACAGTTAAATATATATTATGTTTCTAACTAGTAGTTACAATATTTTTCATGAAAATTAAGTACATGGCTATAATGAATGCTAAAAAATAATTGATTGGATGATTCCTCATTTTAAAGAGATTAAATTTATTAAATGGAGAGGAGTGATGTTTTGTGATAATTATAATTCAATCCCTTTGCATCAGAAAATTGTGATTCCCCCAAGGATGAAGAATATCATCCTATAATAAAATGTTAATTTTGAAAGATATGAATTTTATAAGTGGATGGTGTAATGGTAAGTAGTCCAGATGTTATGAATAAAAGTTGTGGTTTTTTAAATATGGGGTTTTTAATGGTGATATGTTAGGGTCTTCTCCTCATTATATTGATAAAATGTTTTTGGAATATAATATTCATTAATTGAAAATCAAGAGTGAAATTAACTATTCATCAAATGTAAATGGTTTTATATGGACATGATACAGGTGTTAGAATGTCTACATATTAAATGAGGAGACTTCCATGAAAGTTTGAAAGTTGGTGAAACTGAATGAACAGTTGATACTTACTATAATCATGTGGGACAACATGCATATGAAACATGTGATAGGGGTGTCTTTGGAATACTCATTTAGAAGAAAAATCATTTCAAAAGAATCTTTGGAACATGAAATGGGAATTTTATTATGGTGATTTTGTTAGGGGTACACTTTTATTACTAGAGGGTCAACTGAGATTCTTCCAGATTGGAAGCATTAATAAGGCCTTAACCAAGAATGTGGTATGGTTCGTTTTCTTAGATATTAATGAGAGATCCTTTTAAGATCTTAATAGGAGATTTATGAAAACACCAATCTTAACCATAAATGATCTGGGTAATGAGTATAGCTTATATTGTGATGTATCGGGAGTCCAGATTTGAATAATTCCAGTCCATGATAGTCATGTGGTTTCTTATGGGTTCATATAGCTAAGAACACATAAGAAATAATTCCCAAATCCTTTCATATATTTGGAAATAGTGGTGATTTCCATGAGGTGTTATTATAATAAACTAAAAAAGTATTTGAAAAATATTTAATCACAAAGTTAAATGAACCATTGATAACAGAGAAGGTATGAGTACCTATAGTACTTTAACTTTGACTTAATTTATACCCTTAATAAGGGGAACATTTTTTCTAATGTACCATATTGTAAGGATGAAGCTTAGGTAGTACATTATTCAAGCATCAAGTGAAATATAGTTGCCCACTTTGAAGATATATGACTTTATGTTCAAAAGTATCATTGAAAAGTGACACTTATATATTAATCTACCATTGATTCACTTTTCAGCAGTATTATAGGAGTATACTATAGGATTTATACTATTTATTCATGAGAGACATGAAAAACCTTTTATAACTTTATATTTTAAAAAATGTTGGTTATTTTTTATTCATGTATCCTTTGTAAAGTGCCTCTCTTGGGATTTATGTCTTTGTAAAAATGCTTAAGTGGATCTTTTAAAATGATTCAAGTGTTTTGAAATGTTTATTAAAAACTTATCTATGTTCAAAATACCTTTTTTTAGTTTTAAATATCTTTAAAAATATTTAAACAATTTTCATAAACTTAGGTTTCATGCCAAGTGTTTTTCAACTCACTTGATTTGCTTTTAGAAAGGGATATGAATGTTTTGAAAGCATATGTAATGATGGTTTCATTTTAACAAGGGGTGTATGAAGTTTTAAATGAAAATTTGTAAAACATAGAGGGTTTTCATTCATTTTATATGATTAATATTGTTGGGTCATGAAGTTTCCTTGAATTCTTTAAAAAAGGAATTGGGTTTTTGAGAAAGAGTGTTTGAAACTAATTGGATTATTTTAAAAAGAGCGTGTTATTTCAAATAAGAGTTTTTGTAAATGGTTGGTTTTTTAATGGGATTTAAAATATGATTTTATAAATATTTTTCAAAGTATACTAAATTCTATAACATTTTTTAGACTTGGTTAATTTTTATATCAATGTTTTGTGTATTTATTTTGTTAAATATTAATATCATTGAATCAAATAGGATGGATATGAATAAATAATGGATGACTAATAATCATTTTCCAAAGGAGTATGATGATGGAGTGATATAGTTCATAAAGTTTGCAAAATATCATGCATATAACCCTTCTCAAATCCTTTTTCCATGTTTACATAGTTGTTATTCAAGAGAAGTTAGTCCAAAGGAGTTGGAAGAACACTTTATCTGTCATATAATAGATCGAAGTTATAAATGTTGGAATAAACATGGGGAAAAAGAGAATGTAGCTAGTGTATGGGATAACACTACGTTTTATGGGTTATCTAATATGATTACAAGTGTGGACAATAAAGAATACTGTATTGAGGATGTGACTATAGATATGAATGATGATGAAGATCTAATTGAGGAAATGAAAAGGGTAGTTGAATATGAACTTCGTGATTGCCCAAAATTGTTTGAGAAGTTAAAGAGTCATGCAAAGATTCCATTATATGGTGGTTGAACTAAATATATAGCATTTTTATCCATACTGAAGTTGTATAATTTGAAAGTATACAAGGGATGGCGTGATTCCAATTTTACAGAATTACTTTCTATTTTGATTGACATGATTCTAGAAGATAATGATCTATTAGTCTGAATATACGATTCCAAAAGAATGCTAATATTAATGGGTATGATATCTAAAAAGATACATGCCTATCCAAATGACTGTATACTATTTCTTAAGGACCAAAAATCACTTAGAGAATGACCAAAGTGTGGTGCTTATCGATACAAGAAAGATGAATCTAGTCCTACAAAAGTTATATGGTACTTTCCAATCATTCCAAGGTTTATGAACTTATATGGAAGTGAGGAGGCTGTAGGGAAATTGATGTAGAATGTAGACAAAAGAAATAAAAATGGGAAACTATGTCACATGGCAGACTCTCCTCAGTGGAAGAGAATTGATTATGAGTATCATGACTTTGTAAATGATCTGAGAAACCTTCTTATTGCATTATCTACATATAGAGTGAATCATTTTGGTTTTCAAAGAAGAACTCACAATATATGGCTGGTTATGTTGGTAAATTATAACTTTCCAATATGGTTATGTATGAAATAAAAACACATCATGTTATCTATGATTATATCAAGACCAAAACAACTAGGTAATGATATTGATTTTTATTTGGCTCTATTGATCGATAATTTGAAATTATTATGGGATTTAGGTGTTATGTTGTATGATGCTTACAGGAATGAATATTTCATGTTGAGAGCCATGTTTTATGGGATTATAAATGAATTTTCTGCTTATTTAAAATTTTCAGGATATATAATTAAAGGAACTCATGGGTGTCCCATCTATGAATAAGGTACACAGTCAATTAGGTTAAAAAATTCATCGAAAACTGTGTTTCTAGGACATCACTGATTTCTACCCCGATGACATAAGTACTGATCTTGGATGACATCATTCAATGGAAGTTTAGAAGAACATACAACACTATATCCACTAACAGGTGATCAACTTTTTGAGAAAGTAAAATATGTGCACACTGCTTTTGGTAAACCATTTAAAAAAACCTTACGAAAATCAGTTGGAAAAAGAGATCAATTTTTTTAATTAGAATACTGTAATTTTCTACATGTCAGAAACTTTCTTGATGTTATTCATGTTGAAAAAAATGTATGTGATAGTGTCATCAACATGTTGATAAATGCACTTGGCAAAAAAAAAGGATGGAATTAAGGCTAAGATAGACATGGTTGACATGGGAATATGAGAAGAGTTGGTGTCGGTAAAGGGTGAAAAATGAACTTTTCTTCCTCATACTACTTAAACTCTTTCCAGGTAAGAGATATATTAGTTTTTAAATTTCTTGAATGATGTAAAGGTTCCATATGGGTATTCATCGAATATCAAGAACATCATGTCAATAACCAATTTAAAGTTAAAGGGTCTGAAATCACTTGACTGCCATGTTTTGATGTAAGATATAATGCCTATAGTTTTACATTGCATTTTCCCCATGAATGTTTATCATAAATTAACCAAACTCTATTTATTCTTCAAAGCTATACGCAGAAAAGTTATATACTTGAAGAAATTTCTGAGTATAGAAAGAGAAATTTTCTTTATATTATGTGAATTGGAAATGTTCTTCCTACCAAAATTATTTGATATTATGGTTCATTTGATGGTTCACTTAGTGAGAGAGATTCGACTATGTTGTCTTACACGCTATAAATGGATGTAGCCCATTGAACAATATATGAATATTTTGAAAGGGTATATCAAAAATTGAATTCATATAGAGAGTTGTATTGTGTAGGGATATATTATTGAGGAAGCCATTGAATTCTGTACGGAATACCTACACGATGTGGAAAACATTGGTCTACTGAAATCTCATCACACTGGGTGGCTTGTGGGTGAATGAATTTCAGGAAGAGATGTTGTCATAATAAATATTACAGATCGGGAGCAGGCCCACCTTTACATTTTTCATAATATTTTTGAGGTTTCCACATATATCTAAACACAAAAATAAATTCTCAGTCATTTTAATCCATAAAGGGATGAAATATGGATATCAAATAAACATAATCAACAGTTTATAGGATAGTTTTAGGACTGTATTTTAAAGGAGTCAGTTGAAAATATAAATTCAATTTCAGAACCACTTAAATGGCTAGTTGGAGGACCAAGTGTGTATGTATTATCTTATAATGGTTATGTAATTAATGGTTATACATTCTATAAAAACGATCCTGATAAAGACAATACCATGAAAAATAGTGGAGTTACACTAATGGCTGAAGTGTTGCATGTTTTTGATACTAAGGACAAAAATAAAATTTATGTGAATATGTCATATTTTGGAATCATCCATAAAATATGAGATTTAGATTATAAAACATTACAAGTTCCAATTTTTTAGTGAAAGTGGGTTGAGATTAGGGGAGTCGTTAAAATAGATAAATTGGGATTCATTAAAGCTGATTTCAGTAAGGAAGGGTACAAAGATGAACCATTTATAATGGAATCATAGAAAGTAAAAGTATTTTATGTTACATATCTCAGAAATTCAAAGTGGTTAATTATTCTATTATTGACCAAAACTGCTGAATATGAAAATTCAACTGAGGATTACCCTTTTATTGAGACTTCATAATCATTTTGCGGCGGTCCCAATGTAGATGGTGTTTTCTATGTCATAGGAGACCAAAATGAAGGGATTTGGATCATTGATAGAGGGGTCAAATCCATTTAGCATTTAAAAAATAAAAAGAGAGTTAATAATCATGTTACATTTTTTTCTAATATACATCATGTTACCTCATATTATTATCCATTTTATGCTTCATTTATATACTCTAAATTAAATATTAAACCACTTTTGTAGATAATGACCTTTACACATGATGGAGCTCCTAATCTAGAGGAACAATAGGTCCCTCAACCGAATACTGCTCACAGTGCAGAGGAGTGACCTTTTTCACATGTTGGTGCTCCCATTCTTGAGGAACAGTGAGTTTCTCAACCTTCAATTATCCCAGCATAGAGGTACAACAACCATCAACACATGCCAATGCCACTATTCTAGAGGAACATATTGATGATGTTGATTTAGGGGAAATGGTAGGTAACGAAGGGTTGAAGTCATAGAAAAAGAGTGTCGTAGTTTGATAGTGTTAGAAAAAATCATTAAGGTAAAAGTAAAAGGCATAAAATATGAGTTTGTATAGAATGAATGAGGTTAGCATGTTATCCCCCAAAAGGCTATGTTCAACAATTATATTAGAATCATCACTAAAAAATGCATGATGATTGATGTAGATTCGTGTCACCATGTTGTGACTGGGCTTAATACACTAATGTGGGAAGAAATTAAGGTAACATTATGATATCATTTATTTATTTTACTAAAAAAATAAAATAATAAAACATTGAGTTACTCTTCATCATCCATTGTAGAGTGAATTTATAGTAGATGTCTCCTATAAAAAGTATGTATTAATTATTACTGGAAGGATTCATAAAGGATTTCACACAATCCTAATAAGAAAAAAATCCTAAAGATACTGATGGGAAAATAAATCCGCACCCACCACTTATCTATACACAACTTATAACCCAAGAAGAATGAGATGCATTACTGGTCATCGTGAGGATGTGTCTTTTCAGGTACATTATGTCCAGTAAAATGTTGTTTGACGATACGTTTATTTATCACTTTGATTGAAAATTTTTTATTTATGAAATAGAAACTGAGTGATGAAAATAAGGAACAAGCAGTAAAACTTGTGTACCCCCTACCATAAATCAAGGATGAGATATTATTCACTTGAAAAAAACTGGTATGTATTTTAAATATACCGCAATCCTTTTATGTTACATGAAACAACACCATAATTATGTTCCTCTATTTATATGAATATTGATGAATTGAAATACAAATCCATTTCCATCCCATGCCATGTGCTATGGAAGTTGGAATTTTTAAATAAAAACGGGATACTAATGGTTAAAAACACACAAAAAGTGTGGGAAACATGTGTAAGTATTACATAATAAAAATTTGTTTTTATTTAAATATCTAATAATTAACAATGATCACTTATTTTACTATATTTTCTATATGAAATAGTTATAGGAATCAACAATACTTATACCAGATGAACACATACTATCAGTGGCATTGAATCAGCTAGAACAATATGGCAACGTCAGAGGTGTGAGTTTTGGGGTGTCACCCTGAACATATTTTGAGAAAAAAAAAACAGGAGGACGATTAAAGTGAATTAATAAAATAGATGATAGAAAGAATATATACCCTTAAAGGAAAATTCCAATAGTTGAGAGAGATGATGGAAAATTTAATAAGGGATAGGAAAAGAGAAGAAGAAACTCAAGAACAATCACCGTGTGAAGATCCCACCCTACCCCCACCAGCTGTGCGGCTAGCCATTACCCTCTAAGAGATGTCTTACCAGAGGTAATCAATATTCTGATAAATGTTTCTATGAAATGTGAATCAGACAGACACCAATAAATTTCCTATACTGATATTATATAAGGTGATAATTACTGTGATTTATATCTAGAAACACCCACCCATCGCCTTATGGTGATGGCTATGGTGTTCAATATTCTAAATGAAATGCTACACACCAAACCACTTCCAACAGGGCATGTGTGAGTTTTGATTAGCATATCCCATGATCCAAGTGATGAGATACCTATTCCAATTCATGAGGATGATATTAATATGATTGAAAAAGTTGTTACAATATTCATCACATGAACGTCAAATCTTGTAAAAAAACATTTTGACAAAGAGGTATTCATTTTCAATTTACTTTTCAAGCTAAACCTTTAAAAAATTAATAAAAAAGGTACGAACTGATGAATGTTATTATAAATGGACAAAGATAAGGGGTTGAAATGAAATACCATCTCTAAACCATCTAAAGTATCGGCCAACTAATCAAAAATATATACCAAAATCACAATTACCCACATTCTATATCCACATTTACTATCATTAAAGGCTTATATGGATACAATGTTAAAATATGGTCACAATCACATAGTAGATTTTGAAGAAAATATGTACAGAGAGAAAGATAATGAATTCATCAGTGTTGATAGTGCAATTGAAATACTTGACTATGACTGGATAAGAAGCTTAGTTGAAGATGTATACATGAGGTATATTCTCATGATTTTATTTTCCAAAAGTTGATATATTGTGTTAATTATGACTAAATACATTTCATATTTTTGGCAGGCGTATATATGAAAAATAATTTAATGTATTTTTCCATGAGAAAAAGTTTATACTCGTTAGTCCTCATATTACCTCAACAGAACAAGATAAAATAGAATAAAAAAAGGATGAAATATTGGTAGGTCTGATCAAATCCTTTGAAATAAAAATTTTAGATGACAAACTCTAATACCAACGATGTAGGGGTATGACTCTAAAATTTAATCATATAAAATTTATTTTCATTTATTTTATTTCTTATTACATTCCTAGGCATAATTGGTTGCTCATTATAGTAAATTTGGATAATCTAAATATTTATTTTTTAGATTCAATGCATGTATATCCAACAAACCTTCCACACATGATAGAGTTTTTAAATTTTTAATACACTACATCCAACTTTTTTGAACTACACATCAAGTTATATAATTTATGTTATATTTTAATGAGGATTATGTTATGATAGGGTGGTGTATCAATATCATGAAAAAAAAGGAATGAGGCCAGGGGATAAGACCAAGTAAGAAGACAAGTACTACGAATGGATAAGTATTAGGGCATATATAATAATATTTCACTATACAAACACATATAAAAAAATTAATTATTATACTCAATGTTTCTATAGTGTCCAAAACAAACCAATAGAAAAGATTTTGGTTATTATGTTTGTAAATTTATGAGATCGATCATATTACATGAACAAGCTAGTATCCCTGAAGAGGTATTTTTGAAGATAATTATTATTTCAATTAAAATATTTTCTAACCCTTTGTGTATTTATATTTTTACAGTACTTTTATGATTTTTGAAAAAAATAATATTCATAAAATGATATAGATGTGTTTAGAAACAAATAGGCAGCATACCTGATGGAATAATGTACACAAATAGCATGAAGATGCGACTTCCATATAAAGGATATGAATTTATAATATTAATATTACCTTATAACATCTTTATGCTCATGTTATCCTTATATGATCATTGATATCTCCTTTTTTTACACTTATTGAACATCTATGATCACCCTTTCTTATGTTTCATATCCTTAGGATATTAATAATGGTTTTATAAATGATGTCTAAGAAGGTTTATAGTAAATAATAACTTAATGAGAGACTCTTATGAACTAGTTATTTATGTTTTCATGTTTCCAAAAGCACTAGACCTAAACTATTCTGGCATGGATAATTATTTTATGTAAGGAATATTATTCTACTAAGAAGTAAAATATATGTATGAAATTTATGGGTCAATATAGATGGTATCAGATCAACTGACCTACTCCAAATTGAGCAAAAATAACAAGTGACCAGTATCACTCAAAGCGTGTCTTGTTATTTAAAATTGATATCACTTTTAGTAAAAAGAACAAGTGACATACCAAAAGTTGATTAAATTCATTCAAATTGTTTTTATATTTTAGGAAAAAGATACATGAGTAACTTGTAATGTGTATGAATCAACCGCACCTTAATATGATGCATGATGTGGCCGGTATGGCTTTAAGTGTGTATTTTTTATATTAAATTGACATTAAATTGAGAAAAAAGATCAAGTGACAAACTTAAAATTGAGGAAACACATTAATATTGTTTTGATACTTTAGGAAAATGATCCATGAGTCATTTTTAACATTTAGGAATACACCACACCTCAATTCAACGCACAGTGTGAACAGAATAACTAAAATTGTTCGTTATCAATTTAAAATTGACATTTTAGCTTAAAATGTGCCACTATGAAAAAACCAAAAAATGCACTCTGATTGTCTTGATAATTTAGGAAAGTGATTAATAAGTCATTTGTGATGTGTATAAAGTAGACTCATGTCAAACCAATACATTATGTGATTGGTATGACTCAAAATATGTGTTTCTAGTTTGAAATGACATTTTCATAAAAGCATAGAACTGACATACTGAAAACTGAGAAAACATATTTAGATTGTTTTGATACTCTAGGAAAAAGACCTATAAGTCATTTTTGACGTGTAATAATCAACCAAACCGCAATAAAATGCACTTTGTGACTAGTATAACATGAAGTGTCTCTTTTTATTTAAAATTCACATCAATTTAAGTAAAAATAATAAGTGACATACTGAGAACCAAGAAAATGCATTTTTATTGTTTTGATACTCTAGGAAAATGATCTATATATCATTTGTGATGTGTAAGAATAATTCGCACCTCAATATGACACACAGTGTGGCTGATATAACTCTAAGTGTGTCTTTTTATTTAAAATTGACATTAATTTATGTAAAAAGAAGAAGTGACATACTGAAAACCAAGAAAACACATTCGGATTGTTTTGATACATTAGGAAAATGATCCATGAGTCATTTGTGATGTGCATCAATCAAACACACCTTAATAAAATGCATGATATGACTAGTATAACTCAAAGTGTCTCTTTTTATTTAAAATTGACATTAATTCAAGTAAAAACAACAACTGAAATATTGAAAAATGAGAAAACACATTTGGATTGTTTTTATATTTTAGTAAAAAAATCTATTAGTCCTTTATGACTTGTTGGAATCATCTACTCCTCAATAAGATTCATGGTGTGGCTGGTACAACTCAATGTGTCTCTTTTTATTTAAAATTAACATTAATTTAAGTAAAAAAAAATAAGTAAAATACTGAAAACTGAGCAAATACATTTAGATTGTTTTTATATTTTTTGAAAAATGATAGATTTTTCATTTATGAAATGTAGGGATCAGAATCACCTCAATACGATGCATGGTTCAGTAGGTATAACTCAAAGTGACTCTTTTTATTTAAAATTAATATTAATTTAAGTAAAAACAACAAGTGACAAACTGAAAACTAAGAAAACACATTTGGATTGTTTTGATATTTTAGGAGAATTATTTATTAGTCATTTTTGACATGTAGGGATCATCCTCACCTCAATAAGATGCACAGTGTGGCCGGTATAACTCAATGTGTTTTTTTATTTAAAATTGACATTAATTTAAGTAAAAACAACAAGTGACATACTAAAAGCTATGAAAAAACATTCAGATTATTTTGATACTTTAGGAAAATGATCAATGAGTTGTTTGTGACATTTTGGAGTCACCCTCACCTCAATTCGATGCATGGTGTGACCATTATGACTAAAAGTTTCTGTTATCAGTTTAAAATTGATATTTTAGTTCAAAATTTGTCACTCACTCAAAACAAAGAAAACACAATCCGATTGTCTTGATAATTAAGAAAATAAATTAATAAGTTATTTGTGACATGTATGAAGTATTCTCACATCAAACTGATGCACGATGTGACTGGTATGACTCAAAATGTGTGTTTTTAGTTTGAAATGGCATTTTAGCAAAAAACACAACTGACATACTAAAAACTAAGAAAAAACTTTCAGATTGTCTTGATACTTTATTAAAATGATCCATCAGTAATTTTTGATAAGTTGGAATTAACCTCACCTCAATACGAATCACGATGTGGATGGCATAACTCTGAATGTGTCATTATTTAAAATTGACATTAATTTTAGTAAAAAAACAAGTAACATACTCAAAACTGAGTAAACGCATTCAGATTGTTTTGATATTTTAATACAATGATCCATAAATCATTTTTAACATATAGGTACCAACCCCACCTCAGTAGGACCCACTGTGTGACTGATATAACTCCAAATGTGTCATTTTTATTAAATATTGACATTTTATTTTTGCATTCTTTCATATTATTGTTTAATTTATTTCTTTCTAGTATTACTAACATAATATTTTTTTCTTATATAGGTGGAATACTTTTATTGGGTTGAGATGATTTTTTTAGCAAATGATACCATGGGAGGATATTTTTTAGAGGCGATCACAAGCATCAAAGAATGAAATATTAAAGTTTTAGAATGTTTGTTGGACATTTGTAAATGTAATTATATAATTAACTTTGTTTGAAATGTAAATAACATGGTTTATTTTTGTATATACCATGGGTGGATAATATTATATTCATGATGTTGATTAAATGTATATAGTAGGTTTTCTTCTGGTGTATTGTTTAAATTGTAGTTTGTGTTTGTGTTTGGTGTACTGTGTTTAAATTTCATGTTTGATTGGAGGTTTTCTTCTGTTGGGTGTGCTGTTATATAAAAAGAACACTACAAGTGAGTATCCCTTTATCAGAGTTATTTTTAGTGTTGATAAAGGCCCCCTTTATCAGCATTGATAAAGGAGGCCTTTATCAGGGTAAGAAAATAACTGATAAAGGGGGTCCTTTATCAGTGATTTTTTTAGCGCAGATAAATGACCACCTTTATCAGATCTTTTTTAGTGATGTTAAAGGGGAACCCCTTATCATCACTGAGATTAATAGTGCTTTTTTTAGCACTATTAAAGTCCATTTTTCACACTATTAAATTCCATATGTGTAGTAGTGATAGGAAGATTCCCTTGAGGACAATCAACTGCACCCTACTGAAGAACTCATGGAAGATGTCTCAGAGGTATACTATTGCATACTAAAACATAAGAATAAACATAAAACATAACAAATCTTAGCTTAAATGAGAAAACATATAATCAAAAACTGATATTTAAAACCAAAACCAACACTAGATACACGTATCCCAACATCGCATGGAAACTTGAGTCTCATCATGACAAGATATGGCCAAGCACTCATTGCAACACACCTTTTATGTCCTGAAAATTCTATATCCATTCTAACCAATGTCCCAAGATAAGAAATCTTAATGACATACCTCCTCTGATACCAAATTGTAATTAACTGACCTAGGATTACCTCAAACCTGACACCCAAACCAATCCATGACTTACCCAAAGGGTGTTCCTAATCCCCATGGGATAATGAAAAGCACCCTAGTAACACACGAAATGCCAAAGAGAATAATTTCTACCAACCTGAATAAACACATGGCATATATATACACGAAGAAAGAATAAAAAACAAAAATACAATGAATATATGCCATAACTATAGGAAATATAGTGGAAAAAAATGACTGTAAATGTAGCCAAAAATGCCAAGAGACAAGTCCAACTACAAAGGACCAAAACCAAAAGGATACATATTTTTATGGAATAGAAGAACACCCACCATATCACCACCTTCTACCCAACCCAACTGAGATTAAGCCTCGCCACCTCATTGTAGCTCCTTTCCTTTCCCTGCATTAGAATACTTATAAAGATCTATGCACCACCGAAGAGGTGCATAGGGTGTGATCTAACAGGCTCAAGAAGATCCCACCTAGGTTTTCCATAGAAAATCTCTATATAAAAATTCTTATATTCTCATTTTAAATAAAAAATGGCATGATAAGCAGTAAAGAAGTTTTATAGAAAATATGGTAAATGTTACCCCTTTATCACAGTTCTAAGGCAAAAGAAGGTATATCAGTTTCAAAGAATATTTTCTATATCATGTTTCCCAAGCATCAACATACATATAAAGGATAAAATAGTACAAATCCAAGGAATAAAAAACAATAGTAGCAATATATGCATCATAACACTAAGGAATACAACAGGTTAAGAAAAAGACTACTCTTACCTAAAAATATATGAATAATGCACTGTTGTACTTGAATCCAATTATCTACCCTCCATCACTAGGGAGACACCCTAGAAAATGAAACCCCAACATAATATATATACCTAGATCTAATAATCTTCACTCTAGGATAAGAGGAACACCTAGAAAGTGAACCCCCACAATGGATGATGGCCTCAAGCTAAACTTTCCAACCACTACCAAAGGTAACCCATATTATCATTTTGAAAATCATCTCAATGTTTTGAAAATCATTTCAAAACCATTTTACAAAAAAACTTTTCAATGCTGTTAAAATACCCATTTTCTTTCCATTTATCAATGAACAAGGTAAGAACAATTTTATTCAAAATCTCATTCCAACACAAACAAATAATCATGCAATTTTCATACCAATTTATTTATAAACCAATATATAAAAATGGAACAATATGGTTTATCAAATACATGCTAGATATGAAACCACCTACCTCAAAACATGGGTCACACATGCCCACAACGGAATCCAAAAACAATGAAAAACCCAATAATGTCAAAAAAGGCCCTAAAACCCAATCTACACATCTTAGGATTAATTCAATTGAGAAAGAGGGTCGGAAGAGGAGAAGAAATACCACATACCTCAAGAACAAATGACCTCCACACCGTGATAAATAAAGGAACAACCTTCAAAATGAGATCGTACAATGAATCTTGGAAGAAGACAAGAAGATACATCAATTTAGATCAATAGATCTAATAACACAACCCAAGGGTGCTACCATGATTAGTGGAAAAGTAGAAGTGGAAAGTTTTCTTACCCAGAGAGATGCATTACGACTGCAATAGATATCTAATGCTAAATGGATCGATCTGGAAGGAACAATGTCTCTAAAAATCACTGAAGAGGAGCCCTGTTTTGATAGAAAAGGACAAGTGGTAGAAAATTGGGCACCCAAAACCTGAAAAGTTCTCTAAAATTTCTATGATTAGGGAATTACATGATGTGTGACTAATTTATGCATTGTGAGATCCACAGTGTCTAATTATGTCTAGAAATCCATCACCTTAGATTAAAAATCTATTATTTAAAACATTCATGATGTGAAATAGTTCTTCACATCTTGTAAACTTTCACAACATGACGCCTATCATGAATTGAATCTAGAAACTCTTACATGTCATGTAACCTAGTTACATGACATGAAATCCTCCTGAAATTTATAGAAAAAACTAGATAAAGCTAGGATTCCAACAAAACGATGACTTCACCGTTATAGGTATCCTTCCAATTTCTTCTCAGCCCTATATAGATAATGAAAAAGGAAAACCATGATGAGGTTAAGGATATATATGACATATCAGTAATTTGATGTTCCATTATGAATAATATTATAATATTATATTAAGGAATTAATATAAAGTGTATATATTCAAGATTACAGAATTTCCATAATTAATAGTTAATTTATAAAGTGCTTATAATTATATTTTATTTATAAATTATTAATATGTGTTTATATCATGTTTAATTATGTGAATTGTTAATTTATTTAAGAGTTATTCCCTAGTTAATTATTTTTTAATAGAAATCATTTATATAATTAATAAATGTATGATTTAGTTTAAACTATTAACTACTTTTAGAGAACATCATAAATGCAACTAAAGAGTTACATTCTAGGTATGATAGTGGATTTATTTTTCTTCTACATTAACTTTGGTTTGTACTCAATGTTATTAACTTCAATTTATTTGTTTAATATATTTAATATATATTAGTTATTATAGCTATAATAAATTATGATATCTCTTTATTAAAGTCTCCATAGGTTGGGAGACTTTAGGTTGGACTTCCCATTGTCTTGGCAACATATGCTTTATTCTAGAATGGTGGGGGTTGGCTATATGTGCCTTTAGGCTTACACAAATTATGATTACTGACTATATATAATGGTAGAACTTTGTAATAAAATTTCATATACCTTATACATTATATTAATTTGGATATTGGTAAATATATTTTGATTTTTTTGGATGAGTAACATAAGCATTGATTTGTGTAAATTATTCCACATCAGTATATTTTGAGTATATTGATTTGGTGGAAGGAATATTATTTGAAACTAAATCAATTGAATTATGAATATATAATGGGAATAATATGAGATTATTTGGAGACATTTAATACCCTTTAAAATACTAATTGTTAGATTCCATTCAATGTGACACTTGTCAAGATCTTGATCATCTAGTTCAGCTAACCCTAATGATTAGGTACCCATGAATTATGTTATGTAAAACAAGTAAGTAATAAGGTGAACATAAAATTTATGTGCTTGTTCTCGGAAATTTTCTTTGGGTTACACTTAGTTAAGAAACTATAATGGTTTGGGTACTAGAGGAATAGAGTTGAGTGAATCAACCTGATGGATTTGGATGAAGAGTTGTCAACTTATCCATCCAAGAGTAATGTGTGATATGATTGATAATAGTTGTCTACCAGATATAATCATGGATTATTTAAATGATAAAACTACTATATTTCATGATGAAACAATGATCATGGATGACTAATGGATATGATTTATTTTAAAGTGGATCATAATTTTAGTGGGAAAATATTTAATAAATGTCCTTATTAAATGATAATAAAATGTGATACTCATCTGATAAAAGATTTTTTTATAGAGGATAACATCATCATCATCAATCATAAACATTGATATTAATACTTGGTAATGAGAATCATAATGTAAGTATCTTCTTAGACTAGTAACTTAAGAAGTGTTCTTATGATAGGATAAAATCTATGTGTTAGGGAAAAACCTACCTGAGTAACTATGTGTTGATTTTATTCAATAAATGAATCTTGATGCATATGTAAATCATGAAATTATTCCCTTAGGGTTCCAAAGGATATAGATTCAAAAATAACCTATGTATTTTTAGTTTCTTCTCATATATTCAATATTATTGGATATGTAAATGACATGGTGAGACTAAATATTTCATTATATAATTTTAGGTTAAGGAATTCATTCTATTTTCATTGATGGAAATATTTATACAATATCAATGATTTTAATAAATTTTTACCCTATTTTCACAAAGTGAAGAGAAAATATGAATTGAGAATAAGATTAATCATTTTTTGTGTTTTATATACTTCATAATTGTGAAAAATTTCAAACTAGAATAAGAAAATTTAGATGGAACACCCAAAAATGTTTCTTTGATTACCGAGTCAAGGACATTGAAACTGAAATGTAAAATTTGGATTAGGGAAATAATGATTCAATATGATAGATTTTTCTGGGATTCCTGAATGGGTTTTTTCAAACTATATATAATATCCATGGTAGGAATTAGTTTTATAAAAATAAATTCTTTAAATTTAAATGGTATGTGATACCAATAATATGTTTTACGTATTTTATAAATATATAGGAGTTTAAAATAAATAGAAGAATTGATAAAACCTATATATTTCATTCAAGTGATGAATAAGATATTTTTTACATCAATGATTTTAATTTCAATACATTTATAAAGATTATATGGTTCTAATTAAATTATGTGTATAATTATATCATTATTCATATATCATAAGAGGAGTTGTTTCTTAATAAAGTGCTTTTATATAAAATGAATTCAATACATATCATTTTTGATACATCAGATTCTATAACTTGTTTTTATAAGAATACAAGGATAATTTTTCCCAATATTAAAATATTATCCAGATATTTGTTAAAATATGAGGGAATATACTCTCTCCACCCATTAATAGTATATTTTAAAGAATAATGTATTCTTTTCATAGTGAAATTTATCAAATTACATAGAATACCATATATGATATAGAATCAGTAGTTTATTTGTAAAATATTCCTATAAAAAATTAATATGTGTTATTTTATATCGTAAAGGATTTTGTATATATTATCATGATATTCCTAAGAGAATATAGTATTTAAGAGGCAAGTGGAGTACGTTTTAACTTAAAAAAGTTAAAAGTTAATAAATAAAATATTATACCAGTAAAAAGTTATTTCTACTTAATATAATAAAGTGTTTAAGATATATTATGTTCAATAAATATAAAGTGTTACATTTAGTTACCATGAGAAAGTGAATACCACTATTTTTATAAATAGTATTCTAGTGAAATAAAATGTCTATTAAAATTAATATCTTAAAAAATATTTTTAGTTATAGAGGTAAATTAAATGGTAGAGTAATATTTAGTTACTTTAATAAACGGAAGGTTACTTTATCATTAATGGAGTTTAGAATGTGTTAGTAAGTGATAATGTAAATAGTTACATTTTTTATGAAAAGTTTTCAAGGAATTTTTTTGATGAAAAGTGTTCCAAGAATGAAGATAATATACTTAAAATAGTTCTAAGTAGACAATGCAAGTTAACATTGTAAAATGTTATGTTGTAGAGTTAAGATATTTGAATAAGTTAAATGAGTTTAATTTTAATAATATGATCCTAAATATGAAATTTATTCAAACTTTATTTCTTCATAAATGTTTATCACAAAGACTTTAGTGTGCAGATTTTATCAAATGTTCACATAGAAATGTGGAAGGAATTTATTATAAATTTAATGAGTTAACAAAACCCTAGAAAGTGCATCAAATATAAGACTGATATGGAAGTCTATAATATATTATATTATATATAGGTACTTATATAGGGTTTTGTTAATTATTCTTAAAATAGTTTTAAAAATATAAAATCTATGAAATATAAGGAAATATCCACTTAATCATTCATTCATATTGGATACAGACACACACACACACACACACACATACTGATATACATTTCATAACATGTAATGATAATTAACCACTCAAAGTATGCCTTTTAGATACCCCTAACTGATGTTTTTCATAGAGTATTATAGTTTATGAAGAAATTATAGGGTTAGTGTTAGTAATATTCCAATGTAGAGATACATAAGATGCTCATAAGGCTCAAAGGTTTTTTTTTGTGATGGATGACCCACTAAGTATACAAAATTGAGTGTCATATACTATGTATTTAGTATACCTGGGGTGCATGGGCCATATTTTGATTCCCCAATACTTGAGTTTGTGAGATACCTATCTTGGGAACCTTCATACATTGATACCTTTCTTACATAAGCCTTGAGGCTTAGATAACCAGATTTTTTGGGGTATGTTGATGATAATGTTATCAATTGGATTTTAAATGAGGTGAGATTTTCCTTCTCATTTAATGTGTATGAAATTTTGTACCTTAATTAATATAGATTGGGGATAGTGTGGAATTACATAGATTGAACATATAATATGTTTATCTATTCAGATGAAGGACATGTGATGTGCACATCCATAACGGTGAATGACTTGTAATGTATTCATCAACTCGATTAGTCTATAACTCGATAGTTTATAATGTTTGATTTGTCTATATGGGATTGAAATAATCAGTTTCACATGGTCACTTGATGTCTTGGATAAATGTTACAAATGAGAACTCACACTATCATGTGATAAAAATAGTGTACATAAGTATTGAGATACATGTGTTTACTGGAGATCACTCCAAACCTCTTTTAAACTTGAGTGGAATTAATTTTTTACTAAATTCCACTCATTCATTACATTTATGGATCCAAATATTCATATTTATTTTCAATGTTATAAAGGAAAGTGGGGTCACAATTCAAGGTTAACTAAATATAGATTGAGTTTGACTTAGAGAGAAACTCTAAAAGTGTTTTATATTTATTCCAAAATATTTTTTGTATGAGTATTCAAAAGTTATTAAATATTATGTGATACATGATTAGTTTTATGACAACTTTCCAATTTTTTTGGAATACATCCCAAAATTTTTTGGATATGATTAAATAAGTTACCATATATGATATTATATAATATAAAATAGAACCAAATCTATTAATCTTTAGTTCAAGTTGAATATTGAAATAGATATCCCCCAAATACATTATGAATTACTTGCATTTGGATATTTCATAATATATAAATAAGCGATATCATAAATAATTCTTTATTTCACTTATTCGTAGTGTATGACTTATCATATAATAAGGTGGAACTCCCCATGCAAGTCATAATGTTATTATTTCCCTATTTTAAGGCATGGTATAAATGCCATTATCTTCCATTTTTTAGATATAAACTTAATAATTTTTATCATTCAAGTGATATTTCACATTGACTATCATTAATTTATATATGTTTCATAAGATGAAATGGATGAGAGTAGTTGCATTTATAAAAGGGTTTCATAAATTGTTTGAGGTTTTTAATCATCAATAATAATTTATGAGTAAAGGACTTAACTATCAAGGATAATCCTTGTGGGATTTATAAAGATCTTGTTTCCATGTGTTGTTATGTATGAAAAACCCTATTCAAGACTCACCTAAAAACCCTACCCATAGAGCTATTCTATTAAATCCTTTAGACCTCGAGGCTTTAGCATACTATAGAGGGTGGATGATTCAAATCATACAATGAGTGATTTAGTTTCATCCCATTTATACCTCTTGATGAAGGATATAATTTAGCTACCTCTACTATGATCTCCCTTATAGTCATACAAAGATGTTGCTTTAAAAACAATTGTGTAATGTACACATTCATAAGGTTCTTCATTTACAATATGCATGAATTCAGTATTCTTGTTTGGTTGATCTTAGTTTGGGTTTATTTTTTTTTCTTATTCTTTTTTTAACAAGTTGTGTTAGAATCCTTATATATATACCCAAATCCTTAAAAACACATTAGTGCATACTTTTTCAAATATATTTCCAATAAATACAAACCAAGTATTTATAGGTCTAGTGAATTTGGAAATATTAGATACATAAATTTATTGTATTAAATTAAAAAACAACATCTTTATGAAAAATTCAACATCTTTATCTTATCTACCATGGAACTTTTAATGCTTAATAGGATATCTTGGGGAAAATACACAACAAAAATGGTGATTTGAGAAGCCCAATGTGGGAATAAACATGTAAAAAAGAATATTGTGAGAGTCAAGAGGAATAAAATTAGACCATAAATAGGATGATCATAATCATAGAAACATGGAATATATAAATTACGTCATAATATAATGGAATAATTAACATTTGGAAATAACATAGAACAATAAAACATAAACATAAGTCAAGGGTCACTCCAAAGATCATCATCATAAAGTAAACAAGGTCCCATGATGTATCAGGTTCACCCCCTAATCCATTACATCACATATCATGAGATATAATGTTTTAAGAAATACATTAGAGGGATATATAATTTTGAGATCACCCATTAGATAATAAAAAACATAAATATTTGTTCCATTTGAGGAAAAGAAAACATTCATAAATCATAAGGATGATCGAACCTATGAGAAATAAGTGGGATTCATAATTATAATTCAAGTCATAACTAAAGGATAAATCATAAGGATTACCAAAATAAGATAGAATTAAATTTCTTTGGTCATAGATATTGAATATGGATTTATATTGTATAAAATTCAAGAGGATGATCTAGAGAAAAAAATAATTAAAATGAACCACTTGGGTGGAGCATTATGAAATAACTGAATGATCTTTTAAAGAAGGAAATACCTTATTTTTTTTTCTATAAAACCATAATTGGACCAATTGTGATATCTATAAACAAATTCAATTTTATACAATCTATTCATGGTTTAAAAACATTTTATTGGTGTGATTATTGACAAGAGAAGAAATATGAAATTTCCCATAAATTGAGTTTACATAAAAGTTGGAATTTTGATGGGAACTAAAAATATTTGTTACCCCCAAAATGAAAATGATAGATCACTAAGTATATATAAGGGATGAATATAAAAAAAATAAAATATGTTCTTAATAAAAATATTTCATAAAATGGAGAAAAATAAAGAGAACGTGTAACCAACAAGTAACGAGGGTGGCACAAAACATCGAACAAATAATCATAGAAGGAAAAAAAATTAATATTTTAAAATACATTTGTTTGAAATCACATGTATTAAAAAGGGATTATAAAAATTCCTTTTGAAAATAGGATAATGGAAAAATTATGATCATATGAGATAATTCAAAATTATGTTTCGAATTAGAATAGAAAACTTTGGTGGAAATGAAAATTATGGACAAGGGGGAGAAACCATCATTTAAGAGGATGATAATTATTCTTGATATATTTAAATTTTCAATAAGTAAGATAAATCATAAATAAGGAATATTTGAATAAAAATTTATCTCATAGGATATAAATAGGTTATACCATATTAAATGAAAGATTAATCTCAAGGAGAAATATTATAACTCAAAAAAGCAGACCGAGTTATAAAAAAGCACTAATATTTTATAGAATATATCAATTATATCCCATGAAAATTAAGATAATGAATGGAAATTAATTCTATAAGTTAAAAAATAATTTGTTATACTATAAATTTTGGGGAATTAGTTAAACTAAAAAAATGAATATTGCTGTATAAAATCAAGCATGCCTAATTGAAGGGTGATTGAAAAAAATACCCTTAACTTCATGTATGAATTTTCTCTGCACTTGCACTTTACTACCTCAATAATTAAATTAAGTTCATAAATATATACCCAATAACATTATTTATCTATATTTAGTTTTATAGTATCCATTTATTATCTTTTGGTATTTATATTTAAATATAGTTTCTGCTTGTTTTGGTTACTTTGGGTTGTTCGGTGAATTTCTTCACAACACATTCAATTTTTTAACCAAGGTCAAAGGTGTTATAAAATAGTGACATGATGTATATAATTTTATAAGTTTATTTTTTATTTATTTATTTAGAACAATACTTATTCCATTTCAAAGGTTACCACAAAACATACTCAAATTATTAAATGTTCCATGATAATTCCATTTTGGGCGGTTAATGTTATAATAATAGTTTTTTTTATTATTACTTATAGATTGTCATATATTATCATTATATAATATTAATAGAGTCATAAAAAAATTTATACAATAGATTCATTTTTAAAACTACTCTTAATTGGGGGTTATAGAAAAACAAAATACATCATCCTGAGGAGGTGATAGTGCACACAAACATTAATGGTGTTATCATTTTTTATAAAATGGGAATGGGATAAAAATATATAATTATTATCATTTAATAATATTAATTATTTTATAATTATTAATTTTTTTCAATAAATAAATCATTTTTATTGTTTGTGTGACAATTTTATGAAAAATAAAGACATCATTCATGGAGGTGGTAGTCCACAAAAATGCATGATGACATTTTCATTTTTTCAAGTATTTTTTAGAAAAATATAAAATTTAAATTATATTAGTATAATAATATTTAATAATAGAAAAAATATTTTTTTTATCATGCTGTATTAGATATGTGGGACATGAGGGGTGTATAATAAGAAATTAACTAGAAAATTTTGTTTGAGAGAGTTACCTCTCCTGTGGAAGTTCTCCCTTGGGTAACTCATTAAGGCTCCTTAGCTTGGACTTTTGGAAATACCAAGGATTAAAGGGTATAGGGGGGTGTTGAAGAGAAAATAGGGTAGATTTTTTTTTGATCTCATGTTTTGGAATTGGTTGATAAATTCGGAGGAGGTGGTCTCCTTTTATAAGTTAAGAAAAGGACAATTTTGTCAATACTCATAATTTTTCAATAATATCATGACACTATTCAAAGGTAAAAGGGTTCCAAAGATTAAAATAATTGAGAAGGTAGGGGATTATATAAACAAAATATCTTCTAATTATTTTTGTACATGTGTTTCTATAACACCTTGATATTTTCAAAATATTACTATGTTTGATAGTGTGAAAGACACGCAACCCCAAGTTTTAACGACAGTGAAATATTATCAATTAAATGTAACCATTATAACTTAGTCATTGAATTTTAGGGTAATAATAAGAGTAATAAAGTTATGATATATATATATATATAAAGGTCCTAATCAATATAAATGTTTTAATAAATTCTTAGGAAATAAGCACTCAATATTTAATAAAGTCATTTTATGCTTCAAAATACTTTTTCTTCCAAATTGGTTTTTATTTATTTTTTTGAATGAAAAATAAAATTACATTATGAAAATTTTAGAAATATTTTTTGATAAAAAGTATTTTAGTCTTAAAATCATCGTAAAAACCATCTTAAGGGGAAATTATGTGATTTTTATGAAAATATTAATTTTGAAAAGAACATTGAAAAATACCGATTTTATAGAAAACTGTCTCTTCCATTCATGTATTTAAAAAGATTCAATATTTTAAATTTATTTTAAAATTTAATTAGTTTATTTTTTATTAAATATAATCCAATTAATGAAATTATAATCAACATTATGCTTAACTTTGATATAATTTTTTTTATACATGAAAATATATTTTTCTATTAAACCGTTTTTGTCAAATTTTGCAAGTTTATTTTAAAATTAACTTTTAACACTTATATATATTAAAATAAATAAAATGGATTCAATTTTTTCATTTATAATTTATATATTTAGTAAATACTTCATATTTAATTTTAGTCATTATGAATAGTAATCGTGGTAAATATTTTTCACCTTGGTAAGTGTAACTTAGGTAATTAAGGATAAAAATAATGTGATAAGGATTAAAAAACATGTATAATTATAACACCCTATAATTTTATAAAATATTTATCTTAAAAAATTTTATTTCTTTGATAGGTTGTAGGCGACACCAAGGTTAAACGAACTGTGTTATACTATTAAAATATTATTATTTTTTATAGTTTTAACCTAGTCGTTAAATTGGTAGGTGTAAATAGGATCACCGAATTTATGAAATATATATAAATTTCCTACTCAATATAAATTTATTGATAAATTTTTAGTAAATAATCACTAAATATTTATTAAAGTAATTTTATTCAAAAAAGAATACGACTTCTTCAAAAAAAAATTATTTTTTCTTTTTTTAGAAAATAATATGATTAATTTCTTGATATTTTAGAAATTTTATTTTATAAAATTATAAAAATATTTTAAATTATCATATTAAAATTATCTTAGGTTGAATTTTTGATAATTTTATGAAAATATTGATTTTTTCGTGAATAATAAAAAATACTAATTTTATTAAAGTGTATGTAAAAAGTAACATTTTGTTTTAAAATGTTTTAAAATTTAAATTAGTTCTTTTATATTTTAAAAAATCCATTTTAGTATATTGGAATCAATTTTATGTTTGAATTTATTATTAAAAAGTTTACAGGTAAAAAGGAAGTTTCCTAAAAAACTGTTTTTATGCGCGCAATGTGTTTTGAAATTAATAATTAAAATTAATCACTATTGGTGAATGATTTTAATGAAATTTATATATTATATACTCAATATTTTTTTCATACTCATATAATATTTTTCTATGTATGGGATAATAATATATCCTGTTTTATGCACAAAACTTTATTTTTCTAAAAAGAAGTTTTCATCCCATTTTGTTCACTTATTTTGAAATCAATTATTATCACTTATAGGTGTCGAATTTGATAAAATAAATTCCATATTTTTAATCAGTTTGTTCAAATTTTGTAAACATACCCTTTTTATTTTTTTTTCAATCTGAATTTTAACCGTGGTAAAAAATTTTACCTCGATAACTAGTAAATCAGATTAATCTATGTTAAAACTAAGAGATAATGAAAAAGATGTTCATCCTAATTCTTATTGGATGAGTTTAATTATAACCACATCACCTTAATCATGAATTGGATTATTTTTATGGACACCTATCCGTGAAAATGGATTATATATTATTTAAATCAAATAATGTTACCAAATTTCACTCTATTAGTTTGAAATATCCTTTATGTGTTCACATTGGAAAAAAAACTATTAATGAATGAATACTAATTGAAATTTTTTAATAATGAATTTATATTAATTATGGTAGCTCATTTATAATTTTTTTGCTTTATATAATTACCTTAAATTCATACACAATACAAAAATGGCATTTATTCAATTAATGTAAAAATAAAATATATGATTTTTGAAATACTAAAAGTGATATAATTAGAGAAATTTATGGTATTCTACAAATTTTATAGAATAATATGAAATGTTTTTTTTTGTGTTAAAATATTTTATTCGAGTTCAAAATTTTTAGTTATGTCATTTAATTCAAATTAAATAAATAATGTCAAAATCAATAATAATGACATTTTATGAAAATAATATTTTATTAAATTATTTAAATATCATAAAATAATTAAATAATGGAATTTAAATATTTTAAGGTCAAAAATGTTATAACATGTCCATTTATGTTTTAATTTTCACATTATAAGTAAAAATGAAAACCCATTACTATTGAAAAATTAGTTACCGTAGTTAAAACTAAATTTTATTAACTAAGTGTTAATCAAAATTATATGCTATAAAATAATCCAAAAACTTGTCTAAACTATATTTTTTTGATGGGTTTAAAACCATATCCAACTTTATCACCAAATACCTAGTCATTTGGAGGAATGTTTCTTGAGAATGAATTTATTATAATTAAATATTCTAAGAAATTCAAAAAGTGACCCACTCTTCTGTTTTAAAAGGATGCCTCCTCCCTCTCATATTTACACCACTATGAGCACTAAATATAGACTAATATCTAAAAATTTATTTTTTAAAATTACCTAGAAACATTCTAGGGATTCAGGTATTCCCAAAACACTTACCCTAGAGCCCTTTAGAGGAGATCTAAAGGAGTCATTTCAAATAAGAGGCAATCTCCTTAACCGATCATTTTATTTTCTACTATAATTTACCTCCTTTAAATATTAGGTATTTATAATAAAATAATAGATTAATTAGACTAAATATGTTTAAATTTTATTATTATTTTTATTCAAACACCATTATATACCCTATTTCCCATCAAACAAGATTTAAAAATATCGCCCATGTGTACTTACGACTTATCATCTCCACATAGCGATACAAATCATTTTTCATAACCATATTTTATGGGTGGTTATTAAGATTAGTTTAATATTAATATATAATATTTATGAAATAATTTTACTTTTTAAATTATAATATCACATCTAACTACTTAATATTAAATCCTTTCTGAAATGATAAAATCATTCGTGCGTACGTGTCGACTACCACCTCCATGAAGCGATGTGATTCATTTTTTATTTTTATTTCACTTGGATGGTAATGATTGATAATTTTATGAATATATATTGTTTATATGATATAATAATGATCCAATAATGTTGAATTAATTTTTACCTTTCATTATTTACATCCATTGAAAATTGAAAATAATTTTCATGTGTACATAAGACATACTTTCTCCATGAATGATGTAATTCATTTTTCTATATATACTTTAATGAATGAATATAAACATGTATATAGTGAATATGTATACTATTTATATCATGATTAAATTTTTTGAGCACTTGTAATCATGGTAAAAATACCAGAATAAAAACTACTACACCAGAACATACATGAAAAACGAATAAAATATCAGTCGGAACATTGATTTTAAAAATGAAGTGTTAACAAATGAGTGATAAAATATTATAAGTAAATAATTTATGGAATGATATCTATGATTATAGTTTTAAAATTTATTTTTAATAAATATAAATTAATTATTTATGAGGTTCAAATGTATACAATGGAATACAGAACTAAGGTAAGAGATTTTTGTCTCACTTTTATTCCAATATGACATACATCATATTCACCACTTGTTTCTTCTGTGTGGTGTATATAATTATATATAATGTATTTTATGATTATTATTATAAATTTTATGGGTATTTACAAATCTATAGAATAATATTTCTTTCATGGGGATTATGATTCAATTGTTACCACATTGGTAAGAGTTTTATGTTCCAATGTCATTATTTATCGATATTTTTTATGATTAGGTTTCAAATGATTAAATATTATGAAATATCTATAAATAAACTCATAATTTTATTATAATCTAGTTATTTATTTCAAATACATGTTTTCTTTTCAATTTCATCATCTTATGTTCTCAAGAGACCAAAAATATGTTTTCAAAAAAAAACGCAGCTTCATTTCTCTCTTCGATTGAAAACCTTTTTTTAATTATATATCCATTTTTTAATAATTATTTTAAAGAATATTTTTGATGTTATACCATGATCATTTAAAGTAATTTTTAATAATTTTTAATTTTTTATAAAACATTTTGAAAGGAATATTCATTTTTTTTCTAAATGAGGTACTTTATGACTTTTCCAAAAAATGTATGGAATGGATGTTTTTTAAATTATACGGCATGAACAGATTTCCCCAGCATCATGAATAATTTTTTCTTAAAATATTATTTTATATGTTTGCATGATAGTTTTTTAAATAAAACTGTTTCCTTTATATTTTTACGATCTTTTCCTTATAATTGGATTCAAAATAGAAGATTATTTTCCCCAAGAATGTTTTAATGAAATTTTAACGGTATTAATTTTCATCAATAACAAAAAAATTCAATGTTTCTTATGATTTAATGGGAATATTATCCAAGGATACCATACTTATTCTTTCTATAGAAGGTTTATGTTTATTGTGGAATGATTTTTATGAAAACTATTTTTCATGGGTTATGTTTTGATGAAATGTTTATGAAATACATTTCTTTTTATGAGTGCTGATATAATGAAAGGTTAATGATCTTGCAACCACATATATAAGATTTTCATTATGTGACTGGTGGGACCTATATTTACCTCTAATTAATTAGGTAAAGATTCATATCTCATGATATTAAAAGGAAATTAATAGGGAGTAAACCCAGATTAGTAAGAGACTATATCCACTATGATAGTATTGGGAGTAAACCTTGACCACTTTAACTGTTTGGTTAGTGAACCCATTCCACTATGATAACCACGAAAATGAGCCTTTACTACTAAAGAAATTATTTTATATGATTATGTGTAGGCCACAAATTAATGTCCTATACCTATGTTAAGATTTCACAGTTCATTTTCCTTGATTCCCTTATGATTCATGTATTATGAACTTCCACAATTTATGCCATGATTTAAGATTATGATATTTGATATACAGGGTATGGAATTAAAATTTTAAGATCATATTCTTATACCATTATGCTCATGTTATTATTATGTGATCATTGATGTCTTAATTTTATACTGTTACTGAGCATCATACCTCACCCTTCCTTATTTTTATTTTTCCCATGTTATGAAGAAAGGTGTTAAACATGATATTTATAAGAAGAGTTTTAGTTATTAAGAAATAAGTGGGTCACTATGTAGACATTTTATGAACCATTTTTTATGCATCCATGTTTTCAATGAAAATAGACCTAAAAAATTATGGCATGTTTTTTTTATGTAAATAATATTAATATATTTAGATGTAATATCTATTTATGGAAATTATGGGTTGCTACAATTGGTTTCAAGTCATTGTTTAATTAACCATTGGAAACTAGGATGATAAAACTTTAGAGATAAACCTAGGGATAATTATAAGTATATGATATCCTCCTAATGTTTTGTTAATGGTCATTGATAACCTAGGTAAATACTAAGGTGTCATAGATTAAAAATTACGTTTCCTAATTGAGGCATCCTATAAATTATTTTTCACAATTCCTCACTATGACTATTGTTTCTCACACTATGCTATTTATTTTTATTTAATGACTAGATCAGATGGATTCATGTCAATTCCGATGTACAATGGAATGATTATACTCATGGGAAACTAAATTAAATGGGAGTGGAAATACAAAACTTTGTGATTATTCCAAATTAGTTGTTATGATATATGATTAAAAACTTGTACCATAACCAACTATCAAACTTATCAAAGAAAATAAGGATAGAGTTTACTGAAATTTTTAGTAGTAGATACAATGAAGGAAATAATATTCAACTTCCTATATGTATAGGATGTGGGAAGAATCACTCAAGTTAATGTCTCATAAGAACAACAAGTTTTTTTCTATATGGAAATGAAGGGAATATAGAAAGTAATTTTTGAGGGAAAATGAAGTGTTAGATAGAGGGAAATGAAGACAATCATAATGTATGATTTATAATTCAATGTTGTATGTGTAGGAAATATGGGAATTATTTGATCAAATTACCTATTCCAAGGGTTAACTCCTAGGCCAATGAAATATCTAAGATGTGAAAGAATTTAAGTTTTTATGAATTAGGATTAGATAAATATATTTTAGAAGAGTTAACTAAATTATATTTTATATATAAGGATCATAAACATCTAAGTATTGTTCTATTGTATAAATTGAAAACATATGTTTAGTTGGGATGAAGAGATAATTTATATTGGTACGATAGTATTGTTGACCTTGAAATTGATTAGTTAATGACAAAGTGATTTATGTCATCTTTGATGATGTTTATTGTATTTTTATTTATTGAATATGTTTAATAGTTTGTTATCTTATTTTAGGAATATGGATTGTGTTATTTTTTGGAATCATATATATATTTTAAATTGGGGTTAACATAAAATTTGAAGATACCATTATGGGTTTATAAGCATAAATTTGATCATATTTTCAAATTTAGATACACCAATTTTTGATTTCCTAGGTGATTGGAGTTTGAGGTGATTTGAAACATTTCATTAAGAATACCCCTTTGAGGTATAAATAACACATTGGGTTAGTATATGATTTGATATTAAGTTAAGTACAATATATTTTATAATGGGATATAGAAAATTTTTATGGATTAAAAGTGATTCATTGATAATGAAATATTTTTAGAGATATTTATAGTCATTTTTAGGATTACCTTTCATGTTAGTTTTTAAATTTGATTCATGATATTTTTGTGAATTCCAATACATTACAAGATAATATAGTGATTTATCATAGTGATTAATGATATTTGGGAGATGTTTAAGTAGATTGAGGTAATTATAACTCTTAGGATTAATATGTGACTTAACATGAATGATTATTTTAGAAGAATGAAATTAAAATTTTAGATATATAAGATGAAGGGTACTATGTTGCAATTGAGTTTAAAACATTTTTAAATTTTGAGGTTATTGAGATAATTTGGGATTTAGTATTATTTATTTAGTCAAACCTTGGATGTTATTATTAAGGATTTGGATATTAATCATATATTTATTCATATAAAGGTTTATACATTATGGGAATTATATTACCTTGTTGAAAATTTTATATAATGATGAAAATAATGATAAAATCCCTCAGGATGAACCTTCCAAACTTTGGTGTTTTAATTGAATGGAGTTTTGTCATTTCTATAGAAAGTGCCCAAATCCAGAGGTTAATAATGGTGATCAGCACCAATAATCTCTAAAGATAAAGGAAAATGGGAAAGCACATGCGATCATAATGGATAAAGTGAACCAAGATAATTAAGAATTGCATATCCTTCCATACTTAGTTGGTAATTTTATGCTTGATTTTTTATGAATAATCCATATGAAAGTATTTTTGTTCATATTTAGTTGAGATTTCACATGATTATCTTTTCCTACATGGATTATGGAATAATTAAATCACATTTGATATTTTATCATTAAATGGATGGACCCAAGCTTCTAATATATTTTTTTTGGGTTTAAGATAATAGCCTATTTAAGGAATAAAGGGTGACTTATATTTTGGAATGGTTAAAAGGTTAACTATTTAGGAAAAGATAAAGTCAGTAAGATTAAAGTTTTTTCTCTCCACATGAGTATTTATTCATATTGGATAGCCTATTCAAACTAATTTGTGTTGATGATAAATAATGGGATGACATATCATGGGTCTCATGATCTGTTAGTACTCTAGGAATGAAAAAGTCCCCTTCCTTTTTAGAGAAAGAGGTTAAGTGGATCAATGAACATAAAGGATGAAACTAATATTAAATTATACAAGTATATATTTTCATGAAAACTCTTCAACTTTATGAAAAAGGATCTTCAATCGAAAAATGTTGTCCTAGTACCTTCATTTCCAATGAATCAGAAGGCCCCTTAAGTCATCACATATTTATAACCTTATGATTGTTAACTTTTTCCCAACCTTGTTCTCTATCACTCTCCATCAGAACTTTATGGTAATATTTATCTTCCATGCCCATGTTTTCACTTCCCACCTACGTTATCCTATGTGGGAATCTCGTTATGAGTTACTTTGTGTAACCATTATTGTTATAAATTTCCCTTTATAAGGGAATTTTTAGTATTCATTTTTACTATGTGGGTTTCTATGAATGAAACTTTCAAGTATTAAACCTTTGATAACTGAGACGAATTTGAAGGGTGAAATTCATTTTAAGGGGAGTAGAATATAACACCCCGAGATTTTGTGGAATATTTTTTTCCAAATTAATTTAACCTTTTTGATATTTTTCATTTCACGAAACACTGAAAATAGTTTGTTTTATATTAAATCATTATGTTTGTCTTGAGTTATACACAACACCATGTTAATCGTGCACTACACACAATATAAATTTTATCTTTCTCTACACAGAATACTGAGGATAGATTTAATTGCATGGAACAATGACTTTCCTCAATGAATTGTGTAACACGCAAGATCGAGGTTTACCAGAAAATAATATTTTATTAAAATATGATTATTTATATAATAATATAAAACCTTAATGTTAAATTAGAGGGTATGAATAGTATTAAATAATTAATGAAAATATAGGGTTTACAAAATATAATATGATTTCATAGGTTACTAATTAATTATAAATGAATATAAAAATTAATTGAATATAAAATGAAATATTATTATGGTCACAAAGATGTTTTACCATAATAAATTAAATTTTCATTTATGTCTCGAAATGAACTAAGTCAAACATCCTTTTACATGGAACCGACTTGGAATATGTTACACATAACACTGAATTGGAATATGTTACTTGCAAAACTAACATGGAATATGTTACACACAAGATGGACTTTTTGTATGTTATACTCAACACCAACTTGGAGTACATTACATGCAACACTGACTTGGAATACGATTCATGCAACACTGAGTTTCTAGGAAACATATTTTTTATATAATTATTTAAATGAGATAATTATAACATAACCGTTAAACTTAGTTATAGTAATAGTGATAACTACTTTCCTTTCATTTCTAAAACATTCCATACTTCTTAAAAGCTTGCTATAGATAATGATGGATTTCACCTTGTCTCCTATAAGAAGTCAAAGTCTCTGGTTTTTTCTACAGTGGTGGTTGAGCAATCGGCTATAGGTAATACTCCTTCTTTCACTGAGAAGATTATTGATGGTCCCATTGAGACACATGATCCAATTCAGAGCTCTCTTGATGAGAAAAAGCATCAAGAGACTTTGAATCTGGCTGCAATAATGGGGGTAGAGGGGATGATGATGCAAGTTGCAGGAGACACTTCTCCTGAAAAATGCAAGGATGGACAAGAGGATAAGTCTGATTCTAAAATCACTGATGCTAAGGTGCTCTATGCGAGGCTTCAATATCTCTCTTCAAGTAAGGTGGATTGAGGGGTTGGGGACACAGTTGTGGAAGGTCTTAATGGAATGAAGTCTAGGAAGAAGAAAGGATTCTAAGTGCACGATTGTTAAAAAATATTAACAAATATCTTTTTCTTTGGGTTTACCTTGTTTTCCCATACCGTTATCAGTTCCTATCTTTTGCTTGATTTTAATAAAAGAGGATCGAACTCTATATTTATAAAAAAACTACGTTTCAAATATTTTTTATAATTATTTTATATTAATAAAAAATATTGATAATGAAATATATGATTTTTGGTAAAGTCCTTTTATGTCTAAAAATATTATTTTCTCAAATGAACCACTTTTAATGTCCTTCTATGAAAAATAATAAAATTGATTTTAGGCACATATAGAAATTAATTTTGATAAAATAAACTTAATTTTTGAATTAATTACATCAAAATTATATTAGGGTTAATTTTTTGTATTTTTCTGAGTAACTTTATTTTTTGATGAATAGTGAAAACTACTGCATTTTAGTTAAAAACTGCCTTTTTGTTTAAATAATTATTAATGTTAAATTATATTTTAAATTAGTTTTAAAGAAAAATTAGATCAATTATATATCTATTAACACAATTTATTTCATTATAATAAATTTCACATTGAAATTTAATATAAAACCTTAAAAAAACATTTGAACAATTTTCTACTTTAAAAACTCGTTATTTCATCCCATATACGAGAATAACATTCATCTTAATTTTAACATTTCTATGAAATGAATTTTAAAAGGACGAAATAAACCATTTTAATCAGTATAATATTTATATTCTAATAAGATCAACTTAATTTTTTACCAAAAAATATCAGTAAAAGTGATTAAAATTAATCAAAGTGATTAAGGTCAAATTAAGCTTAATTAGGGACTAAACCTTATTCTTAGGGGCCCAAATGACCTAGAAACTTGTCCAAAACTCATTTTATGGACATTATTAGGAAATAAACCTTCCAATATTGACTTATGTTGGTTTTTATGACTATTATTAGGTAATAACATGTGTATACCTAACTTGTTTTAAAAAATTCCACGTGAGTCATTTTCCTTCCCTATAAAAGGCCACCACCTCTCCCACTTCCTCACACATCTAAAACCTCTTAAGTTTAGAAAAGACCTGAAAAATAAACTTCCCATAAATCCTAACTTTCTTATCTAATCCTTCACTTGTGCATAAGGAAATCCAAGGAAGCCTTTGGCACAAACCAAAAGGAGTTACCTGATTTAGAGGTAACGCCTTCTCTCAAGTCCTTTATTTTATTTTCTTTCACCACCCCTAAAATTTATTTTTACCATTATTTTATAATAAATACTGTATCAAAAATATAATAGGATGTTTTTATTCTAAGGTTTATACATAAAATTACACACACATTCATCTAATGGGTAACAAACATACTATTTCTGTGTACTGTGAACTAATGCCTCACAGAACAACGATTGTTCATTTTTCCTTTACCACCTATAACAGTGTCCATTATGATGGAAAATCTATTTAGATATGTTATATATAATATTTATTATGTCTTAAATATTTTTTATTCCTTTTTACAACACATATATTTATACTTCTCATTTGGCATTAATATGATAATCTTGTTTTAGGAAGTGTAGACTACCGCCACCTCAAAGCGATGTGATTCGTTCACACACTACTTGGAATGTATTAAGGATGAGTTTATTGAACTTATATGATATATATAACATTTAAAATATTATTTAATGATATTATATAAATATACACTAATATTCCATTTTCTTTCTTTCTTTTAATACAAAAATAAAAACAGAAACAACATTCATGCGTACATACGAATTACAATCTCCAGGAGCGGTGCATTCCATTTCATACATATATATTCTAAGGATTATTATAATACAAATATAATTAAAATTAATGATATTTATATCATGTTTTACTTTCTGTAAATCATTATATAAGTATAAGGACCATAGATATAATTAATTAAGACACAAACGAAAAAAAATCAAATATCACCTGAAGCGTAACCTTAACATGAAATTACTAACAAACGGGTAATATAAAGTAATAATAAATCAATATATGGTATTAGATATAATAATATAGTTATTTAAAAATTTTATAATAAATTGTTATTTATTATATGGGAGTTTTGAACAAGTATGACGAGAGTCAAGATACAAGGTAAGGGGATTTCGTCTCACTTTTTATTTCTGTGAGATACATGCTTTATTCACTTCCCATTCCTTTTGAGTGGTGTGTATAATTCCCCTGAATGTATTTTATGATTATTCTTCATAGATATATTGGTATTTATGTATCCATTCTATGACCCCTATTTCATGGGGTTAATGCTTCAAAAGTTACCAAATCAATAAAGTAGTTTTGTCTCAAATTGCCTTCTTTGAGACACCTGTTTTTTTATGCACCTATGTTCCTTAAAACGACATATATGATTCCAATTGACATGTTATATAATTAATATCATTATTTTAATTATATTTTAAGCTTAATTTAATTTCCATTTCTTACATGGAGAATGTGACCCAAGTTACCAATTTATAAGAGTTTATTTGAACAATCTCATTACTTTTCAAGATTGTTTAGGTTTATTCTTCCTTTGATAAAATATTATGATCCATATCACAAGGAAACTCCATAATTTTTCTTCCCCTAGTTGTTCATAATATATTCATGTATTGGTACCATTCTTCCACTCTTTGGTATATAGGATAGTTAAGGAAGTGTTCCTAAGAAATCATGACTTCACCCTCTCTCTAGTCAGAAATATGTGTTCCTTTAAAACCATGTTTTCTAAAAAGGGTTTCCAAGAATATTCTACTAATCTCCTATGATAATTAAAAGAAATTTTTACCCTTTTTTTCTTTTACCAAAATTTTCAAAGGAATCTTTTTTTCACTTTCCATAAAGGAAATTTTCTATCCTTTTTATCATGCAAAATGAATTTTATTTTTAGCTCATATGACATATACAGATTTATCCACCGTTAATCCATTGAAGCTATATTTTCATGTTTATAGGTTAATTTTTAAGATTTTTTTTTAAAAAATAGATGTTCAAAAAATGGTTTTCAAACAGTTTTATGTTTTAAATATCCTTTTCCAAGGAAGAAAGGATATTTACCTCAAGAAATGTTTTCAAACATATCCTTCTAAGTTATTTTCTATATAATATAACTTTTGTTGATTTTAATCATAACCTTCTAGGAAATTGTCTAAATTTTCCATTCATATTCTTTATTGAATGGTTTATATTTTGATGTAATGATGCCCAAAACACCTGTTTCACATCCACACATTTTATTCTCTTGAAACCTGCTTATTTTCACGGGTTTTTCTTTCGTTATAAAACCTATCTATTTTCAAAGGTTATGATGTGATGAAATGTTAATGATTCCCATTTCATTTCATGGGTTATTATTTGATGTTTATAAAACTGATATCTTTTTATGGTTCATGATATGATAAATGTTTTATGAATGATTTTATTATTAGATGGGTGGGAATTATATCTACCTCCAATGCATTGGATAATGATAAGTTGTATTCAAGATAAAAAGTTAAATCGGTTATATCCCAAGACTAAAATAAAGAGTGTACATGGGTTGTAGCCCAAGAAAAAAAACAAGAAGGTACTTGGGTTGTAGCCCAAGACCAAAAATAAGTAGGTACATAGGTTTTATCCCAAGACTAAAATAAAGAGGGTACATGGTTTATAGACCAAAACCAAAAATAATAATGTACATGGTTTGTTTTCTAAGCCTAAAAGTACGAGGGCACATGGGTTGTTATCCCAATATCGCAGCAGGTACACGGGTCATAGTCTAAGATTAACATGTTTTAAAGGTCTTGGTAGGTATCTTTGATATAATTCTTATATATATTCAAAAATACTATGTCTTATTCCTTTGTATGATTTCATGGTACATGATTTTTATTTCTTTATGATTCATATATTTTGAACTATCATGATTTATCCCATAAATCATGTTTATGATATTTTAAATTCATGGTATGATCTCATAATGTTATGATCAAGTTCTCATAACCATATCTTCATGTTTATGCTTACATGTCTACCTTGTTTAACCTTACTGAGTATCTGAACTCACCCCTCTTTAGGTTTCCTTTCCCTAGGTTATGAAGAAAGGTTTTATGTAGAAGTTCTAAAGGTGGAGATATTTATGGGAGATGTTTATGATATTTCACAAGGATATAATATTTCATTTCCAAGTTTCTAAAGACACAAAACTATTATGGTCCTTAGTAATGTGTTTTCTTAATGTACTGAATATTCATAAAAAATGATTTAGTATCCATGTATGTCAAGCCTAGGTTGATATTCTCTCCTTTGGATTCAAGACTGTTTGGGCTTTGTGTCTCTATTTATTTTCAGTTATCATGTCCATTAGACTTATAAACTAATTTTTTAGCTTATCTATCTTATCTTCTAGAACCCAAACCTTGGAATATATCTAATGATTCTCAGATAATGGTGAACTTGTTGCGGCATTTTCATAAGGATATTTCTAGAATGGGGGTGGTTGATAAGCATGTTTCTAGTGTGACTATTTTTAAGTTTTTTTTGAAAGGTGCTAGGTTCTAGTATTATTATTGGTAAGGAGGTTGAAATGGGTATTGATTTGGATAAAAAGTTCTCAAATGATTTTAGGCTCAAAACCTAGGTTATTATTGAGATTTATCCCTCCATGTTTTATTTTCTTGGAATTTCCTTGGTTGGAAAACTACCACACAACTCTCCATCCCTTTTACTTTAGTAAATTTATCAGTAAATTGATTGGTTGAATAACACAAACCATATACTTAAGGTGGTACTTATTTCCCACTTGATTGATTCACAACAATTTTTCTCATTGAAATTGTTATTTTTTAAAATTTTGTTCCATATAAATGTGATTAATTTGAATTTATTACCTCAAAAATACCTCTTGTACTTATAATTATTTTTCTTAATTGGTGGGAATTTTTTGATATATTTTAAGTCATTATCTGAGCTTCTGTTGGTGACTTTTCAATCAAAGATCCTCTAGAGGATATATCCAAGTGGTTCCTATCATTTTCTAATAATCCTTGGTAGAATTAGACTAAAAATTTATTTTCTTACCTAGCTTGATAATGGAGTCTTGAACAAACCTTCTTGAATATTTCCCAATACCCATAAAGAGTTTCTCTGATTAATTTTTTAATGGTGTAGAGATCTTTCCTTATCACTATGCTCTGAGTGATTGGGAAGAATATTTGTATTATATAAATTTTAAGGTCTTCCTAATCATGAATCTATTTGGATTCTAGGATATACAACCACTCCTTGGTAGCTCCTTCAAGTGAAAATTGAAATGACTTCTACTTAACTTGATATTCAACCACTCCCCTTGGCCCAAAACATAAAAAAAATGATTAATTTTTGAATATTCTAGTTTGGATATTCTCCTATAAGACTGTGTAATTTAGGTCTCACTGGAATCATATTAACATGTAATTAAATGTCATTTTTCAATGAAGTAACAAATAATTGATTTTGTTGACTGGAACATTCTAGGGAACAAAGGTCCCTTAAATTATGGTTTGGGTTTCCATAGTTGTGAGATCAGTGTGAATACTATAAGTATTACTTGAGCCCTATAAATTAATTTATTAACATTTATTATCTAAATTAAGGCTCCCAAGTCTATTTATAAAAGTTCTTTCAATACTAGGATATAAATGAAATAATTATTCATTAGAGTTACTAGTCATGAAAAATCTATGTTAGACTAACACTCACTCACTAAAAATGACACCAAGTTTTGATGCACACCTATCATGGGGTGTGGTAAAAGATAATTTATTTCCCTAAGGGATATATTATTAGTAGTAACCTTAGTATTCTCTAAGTATTAGTGATCTAATCTAGTTTTCACATGTCATAAAGATAATAAGTAGATTAATATTTTTACAACTAGTGAACATTGAAACAAAACTTAATAAACCCAACTGAGAGACAGGTAATTAGATGAAGGTTTGGCTTCCCAAATGCAATTCTATCTTAATATTTTCAAAATAAATCCATTTCTCTTATTAATTGAATTAATGAATTGTTTCATAACTACTTCCCTTTTTCACCCTTGATCAAGTTTGATAATGATGGGAATATTATTTAAAATTTCCTTTTTATGGGTTATTGTCCTTCCAATATCTAAAAGAAACATTGAATCCCCTTTATTTATATATTAAATAAACAATCAAGTGTTTTTATTCCCAATAAACCAAGTTTGATCACTTCCTCTTCCTCATGTGTTTAATAATCATTAAACACTCTCCACTTAAATATAGACCAATCAATAGACATGATCTAAAACCAATTAGAGGGAGAAAAATCCTTAATAAAGGAAATAATTAATAAAATGATTTAATAAAAAAATATCAATAAAATTAAATTCTGAAAATAAATATTAAAAACCATTATTAAAGAAACTTGATCAATGTTTTCAAATCAAGATTCTAGACTCAAGCATAAAAAATGGATCACCTCCCCTTACCCAATCACTCTAAGTTTATACTCCTCTATAAAATAAGAAAAAATGGATTTATGAGGGGTAAAGCACATATTAAAATAAAAATACATTAAAAAGAATCTAAAATTCATAGCAACAATTTTATACCCCATCCAATCCTTTCCCAACCATTACCTCAATTGAAGTTATCTATTATCATCCTCTCTAAAATGGATGTCTACTAATTTATTTTATAGTAATAGGTTATTTGATTTTATTCTTTATAATATCCACATATATTCTTTATTACTCTTATATATTCTCTCACTTCCCTTAATTCATATCTATTTGTTTATCATCATTTAAATTGGTAAGTGGATTATCCATTTTTTATGATTTCTTTGAGATCCTTGTGTAAAAATGAGGCTTCATCCATATGTTTTTTTATTTATACTTTAGAATTAGGGTGTAAATTTTTAGAATCATAATGATACTAGGTGTTTAAAATTACAGCAACAAAACCTTCTATGGAATAGAGAGAAACCCATTGGTGTAACCCTTCCTCCTTCTCATGGCCTCTACATGTTTATGAAATGGCCATATCTTCCATGACTATAGAAGGTTTTTTCCTAATTTATTTTCCACTTTCAAATTTTAAACCTCCATGGTGTAGTGAAAACCCTATGACAGAACATCCATCTCATGTGAAATTCTTCTTGTATGTTCTATATGGATAAGATATACCATTAAACCAAAAAAACGACCCTCTTCATTCCTCATTTCCATTATACTTCCATTTTTTCAGTTATATGATGTATACAAATACCGTATAGTGTAGTCTCATTTTAATTAACTCAAGCTGTATAGGAACACAGTGTAGAAGGACAATCAATAGTGAAATATCCTATTTACCCTTACATGATCGGTGCTATATAAGGTTCATACCCATATGAAATTGGCACCATTTAAGGTTCTCAACCTTATGTTGGAATGGGTACCCACACGTACCTTGTAGTGGATTTTTTGTTCAATCCTAAGGTCCCATAATTTCAATCATGGAATTTCTTATTCATTTTCATAGAGGTACATAGGGATTATTTTTAATTAAATCTATATTCCATGGTGGTTGTATGATCCTATAAAGTTTATTTATAGTACTTTTGATATTTACTAGTGACATTCTATAGTGGGATTGAGATTGGAAGTAGATTCTATGGAGTTTTTTGGTTAGTATATAAGGTTCTTTGATGATGTTGAGTGGAATAGGTAATAGAGGTGGCATTGGGGAAATGTGAAATTATGTGGACATAGATACGAGGTAGGATGACATCTCTTTTGTTAAAATATAATGTACCTCCTTATTTCTATCCCACATCAAAAGTTTCGGTGGGATTCTTCTTATATATATTACTTCCTGTGTCTAAAGGTTTCTAGTGAAGTTGTATGGGGTTTAAAGTAACCCAACCACCACCATGTGCTTCCCCACATCAATGAGCCTCTCCTATCACTAACACACAAAGTTACCCCATGTGCAGGTGTGCACCTATGAATGTGTGTGTGCCTACCTATGAGTTCTTTTAGTGACCTTTGCATCCTATCTCCACCCCTGTAGGCTCTCCTCTTGGGAATACTTGGATGGATGATCATCTTAGGCTGGTTAATTGTCTTTCACCCCTTAGGTTGAAGGCTAGCAAGGGTCAGCCAATTTTTTACCTAAAAATGTTTTATACACTTAGTAAAATTCCTAGCATAAATTCATAAGTAAAATCAAGCATTAAAATTAAATGTTTCCATATATTTTTATACATATTATTTAATCAACTATAAATTTCCCACATTTTAATAATACACTAATTACTTTGGGTAATAAAGTTTGAAAACATTGAAATTTATTATCAAAATTAAGAAAAAAACTCATGAAAAATTAGGGCATCACTTGTGCATGAAAGCCCAATGAAATGGTATTTTTATCTTTGGGAAAGTGGTTTTTTCCTCTTCCCAAGATATAATGTATCATTTATCATAACATTATCCCTTATAAAATTCCCATGGATGGCTCGAGAGGTATCTGTGGATAATTATACTAGTTCTATAAATTTTCTAGGTGACAAAAATTATTTTGGAAAGCCAACATACTCTAAAATAAATAATAAAATTATATTGGTGAGATAGAATAATGTGAATCATTAACATGAGAAAACAATGGAAATGAGTTTAGGTAGCATTGGGATTTAAGGATATATTGGAAACCAAATTCAATGTTAGGAGTGGTCTTGAGATTATAATGGTGAGATAATTCTCCCTGTGTTGGCCCTTCAGGATATGTTAACACACTTTAGGTTACATCATCATGGTAATTTAAATACCCCAAAATTAGAGTATCACAAAGTTGTGTATGTTGAAGGGAATTTTTATCTTGCATCAAATTTCCATGCTTTAATGGTAATATGATTTAGTCTTGGTTAGATCCTAAATATTCCATTGATATGAATGAAGTGTGATGCTAGACTAGGAGATAATGTTGGAACTATAATACTTTATCAAGTATTTATTTAAGGTTGTATTGTAATGTAAATGAAATCTTCTTTCAAAACTACCATTGGTGATATATCTCCATATAACACATGATACATTGGCCTCCTAATATATTCTTAATAATTCTATTAAATATTACAGTATCATATTTATTTCCATATTTTTTTTATTCCCAATAAATCTCCAATACATTTTTAACATAAAAACAATCAAAATATTGGCCAAAAATATGTTTTCGACAAATATTACAAAATCAATGAAATTAGTCACTTTAGGTTAAGTTGATAAATTAAGCTTAAAATTTCATAAAATTTTAAAAAAATCTATCTAACTACTAAAATTTCTAGAAAATAAAGTAAAATAAAAATTTGAATTTAAAAGAACACAATGAAAATTTTTGGTTATTCACATCCCCTACAATTGATAAATTAGTTGTTCTCAAGTAATTACTCAAAAAAATTTCACCCCCATCTCAGTTAAATTCAAATTGAAGTCCTGATTTAACGAAGGTTAAATGAAAAGAAATTTGTTTAATTAATACATTGATAATAAACACCTTTGAAAAATCCTCTCTCTTAAGTTCCCCAACCACTACTCCATTTTACACTTCCTTGATTCAACTTATGATAAAATTTTTAAGTTACCATCTCTATATTCATTTAAGATCTGTATTCACCTAACTTTTAATTTCCCATGAAATCTGAGTCAGATGCACTATTTTTATTTTTTTTAATCCATTTCACATTCATAACACTTATTCATGAGTATGACTAACCTAAAACTAAACCATTATTTATAAAATACATTCCTAGAGGTTATTTGGGGTAACTAGGGAATAAAAGTTGGGTAAGTACATATATCAATTATATTCCCATTAACTTTTATTGATGGACTTGATTTTCAGTCACGCACTCTATGACAAGATATCTTCAGAAACTTTTAGTTGTATCCCTACTATAAATTTTACTCCAGTACAATTGTGTAACAAAATTTTCATTTATGTTTGCTTTCTGGAGTGTTATGTTTTTATAGAAAATAATTCATTCAAGTTAAATTTCAAAAATAAAATGTAAAAATTTCTCAATTTTTATTTCACTAAAATATGTCCATTTACACTCTATTATAGCAGTTCTGTAATGAGAGATTAATGTTTCCATGGAAAGTTTTTATTTTAGAGTATGATAAACACAATCTATCATTTAGGATTTCTCTCACATAAAATATATGTATACTTACTAACCCATGATTGGTTTCTATTGTATTAATAAATTTCATATAAATAGGGATATTTAGTGAATGATATTCCAGTGAAAAAAAATAAGAAAAAAATAATTGTAAAAAAACACTTCCAAGTAACTCCTTTATTCCATGTGTATTCATTACATTGTTTTATTTTTCCCTCTTTCTATTAGAATCGAATAGAATCAAGTATCCACTTAGTGGATATAAATATTAATATGTTTTTTAAATCTAACTAAAATTAATATTCCATAATATTTTTTGGGTTTCCACCCAACCAGAGCTTGGGTTATAAACTCTTTATATAAGATTCACTAGAAACTATCCCCAACTATATGGGGGATTTGGATTCTTAATAAGGAACTAAGACATGTGGGACAATCCTATACTCCTTGGTATAAACACTGATCTATTGGATTATAAGGATCTTTGGATGAATATAACTCCTTCAAGGGCTACAAAGTGCCCTCATATTTCCCTATTTCATATAAAATACAACAATTTTTCTACTTCCTCCTATTGTTTTTGGATTTGTTAAGGGTCTAGAGAGGGTGGTGATTAAAAGTGGGGGGCCTCATTAGTTGTATCATGAGCCCCAAATCCATTTCCCACCTTCACAATGGATTACTTAATCTATTCTTCACATTGGTTATCCTTCTCCTTGGTGAGCTCAAACAATGTGCTTTCAGTATGTAACAAACTGAAAATCTAAAATAATAACATTATATTTGATAGTGTATGTGACACACCGCACCAAGCTTAGAAGAAAACATAAAACCCCAAGTCTTTATGATATATTTATTTTTAAATAAATTAAATCTCTCTAATAGATTTTATTACATGTAACACTAAGTTTATATTATGTTATACACAACAATAAGTTTCTTCGATAGACCATATATCTTATATTTTCTATAATAGAACATTTTTAGGCTTTTTACATGATAAAAATGTGGGTATTATTTAATAGTTTCAAAAAATTACTAGTGTTCCACTCACCTCATTTATAAAAGGCCATCCCATCTCCTCTCTTATTCACACCTTAAAACCTCTTTTGATCATCCAAGACCTACCTAAATACCTTTAAAAATTCAACCCACTCATCTAAGAAGACTTATTTTGGGAATAAATTCAACCTAATAATTCCTTTGGTGAAAAACTAATGAAGTTACCCGAATAAGTGGTGATGTTCTTTTACAACCATCTTTATTTTATTTATTTCTCAGCCTCCATAAATTATTATTAAACTGTGATAATATAATATAATCAGTATATTCCATATAATTAGATGATTTTATGTTAAGTTAGTGTCCTAAAATCACCCTCACTTCCATCAAATGGGTTATGAAATCATCATTTGTGTGTATGGCGAACTACCGCCTCGTGAACCAATGTCATTCATTTTTCCATTACCACCACTCACAGTAGGGTATGATGATGGATTTAAAGTATATATATGATATTTATAAAATATTTATACCTATGAAGTCATTATATCATATATAACTTTTTTTTACTTTCCATTCCTTAGGAGGATATGATAACGTCGCTCGTGTGTACGACAAACTACCGCGTCGCGAAGCGATGTGATTCGTCTTTCACTAATGCATAACAGGAAGGTAATAAGGATAAAGTTAATGTTTTTATGTGATATAAATGAAATGATTATGATATTAATGATATATTTATAATTCCAAAAAGATCATATACATATCATTTTCTTTGTTACCTTTTCACTCAATGAAAGATGATAACTTCATTCGTGAATTTGTGGACTACCATCTTCACGAAACGATATAACTCTCTTTTCATCACCACACAAAATAGATGATATATATATATAATTATTTTTAAAGTAATAATATTTTATTTATGATATTATGGTCATTTTTTAAATATAAAATATTTCTTACCTCCTTTCCATAATTATCATTGAAAAATGGAAATGTTACTCATACGTACATACAGCCTACTATCTCCATGATCATAACATACTTATTTTATCAAAACCATCTTTAATTATTGGTCTTAAAAGTATAATTATTGTATAAATATAATATTTATGTCATAATTATTACTCTATAGATGATGAAACTATATAATATACTAAAGATCCGAGTCTTTCATGACAAAATTCCAATGAGAAAATAAGACAATTAACACCCGCAACAATAAAAACAATGAAATATTATTAACGAACAGGTGATAATATGTTATAAAAGGATCATATATGATATTAAAAATATAAATATGGTTATATTAAAAGCTAATAACTTGTTTAAAACCACTATACATGAGGTTAAATCATGTTTACCAAAAATTAAGCGTGTGGTAGGGGTTTCTCATCTCACTTTTACTCTGGATGGGTTATGAGTATGTTTATTTGATTGGGGTAATTTTTAACATTTCATATGTTATTTTTTAATATGATCTTTTTGTTGATTATGTTTAAACCCTTTAATATAATTAATTCAATATACTTAGTAAGTGATGGATGGAGCCTGAATAGATAACCCCTCGATTCATCAATAGTCTCATGAGACAAACTAGTTACCCAAACCAGATTAGTTTTTATCCATTAGTTTTAAAATATATTTTGAAAGGTCTTAAAAGTAAGTGTATTATGAAAGGTATTGAAAAAAATGGGTTTTTCAAAATCTTTGGGTTTGTACCTAGTAGTTTTAAACCATCTTGTGAAAGGTATTAATAGTAAGTGTCTTTTGAAAGGTCTCAAGACAAATGAGTTAGCCAAACCTAATGGGTTTATACCCAATAGTTTTAAATAGTATTATGAAAGGTCTTGATGGTAGAGGTAACATGTTCTTGAGACATGAAATCTAATAATTAATCATTTAATTCATTGAAAATTATTTTATCTTATTATCCATTATATTTTATCTATGATATTGTCTCTAGATGCATTTCATTCTCTCTTAATTGATTAAATGGAATGTGTTTTCAGTTATTTAACTTTTCATATTGATTATGCCTTGTTTATTCACAGCTTCAGTTATATTCTTACCCTTACTGAGCATTTTATCTCACAAATTTCTTATGTTTTATCTTCCATAGGATTTTAGGAAATATTTTATGATTGATATGTAGGGATATGGTAAGGGGAACAATGAAATTATCAAGAAAATACCTTTTTTTTATTTTATGTTCTCAAATATAAATGTAATTTAAATATGTATCTATTTTACCAAGACTAATAAACTATTAATTCCTTCAGTATGTGATTCTTTGTATCTTATTTCAATTTAGTAAATTAGACATAAACTCCAGGATACTAGGTTCCGGGTATCTATAGTTGGCATTAAATGAAGTTTACTAGAAACCTTGAGATCTAGATTTTGGAAAACATATGTTTGGGAACATAAAACTATGATAGAAATTGAGATTAAGTATATAAAATCATCCTAAAATTTTAGTAATGAAGATATTATGTGGTTTTTACTATTAAATACATCCAATTCTAGATACTACAAGTGGATTTGGTTCAAAAACAAATGTATCGAGTGGTCACAACTCCAAAAAGTGTTCATTTTTCTTAACTCAATCTTTAACTAGTGAATAACAATGGGCCTTACTGTGAACATGGTTTGATACTCCCATGGAATATGATTAGGATAATTCATATTTTTTTAATAAAACCATTATGAATGATTTGAAAATAAATATATCTTCAAAGAAACCATGTTTATGATTATGAGAATAGCTACACATAAAATTTTCAATTTATGTTAAGTTTTTCACTATTTTTAGGATTAAAAATTATGTTTCATAATGTTATGATCAAATCTAGTGTACTATATCATTTAGAAATGGATCCTATAAGAAGGAATGAGAACCAAATCAATTCATGTAATACAATAATAATAATAAACATTTATTTGATGGGTTTAATCTAATCTTTCGAAGGGAACTAGTCTCCCAAAAGTTCCAATCATATTAGGACAGAGTATCAAGTACTAAAAAGATGAATAAATAATTCTATATGTATTATTGATTTGAATAAAATACAGAGAATAAGAGTAGGATAGATTAAAAGATAGATTAAGTAAAGAAGGTAAATAATTTATTTCCCACATGTGATAATTGTGGAAAGAAACACCCTGGTACTTTCTTGAAGGGAATGAGAGTTTTCTGCAAGTTTATAGAGAATGGCCACCATAACCATGATTTCAGGGGAAATAAATTTTTTTTAGTGTTTGATGCTTCGATTGGAAGGATATGAGGTACTACACAAATGAATTTCCCAATTGTCAAATGAATACACCTCAAAAGAAGCTAATGGATCATGGTCAAGCTTATACTACTACCATAGATAAAGGGGAATGATTAATGTTATTGTTTTTGGATTCAAGAATTATGTCATTTGAGTATTTTATCAATGATATACCGATTATGAGAATTATGAAACATATAAGGATTGTACTGTAGTACTTTTTCATTAAGGAATTGAAAGCGCATATTGAACAGTATCGATGACCAATAAAAATGATTTAATGGAAAGTTTAACTTCTTGGAAAACACATGATTGAGGGAAAGATAATCCTTAATATGTACATGGTGTTGAGATAATGATGTTGGGATAATGAGATGGTTGATATGGATAAAGTAAATTGGATTATACAGACTACCTTGGAACTAATTAATTATTTGTTGAAAAATTAATTTTTGTTAGCATTAATAGAGTTAAAAACTCTTTTGTATTTACGCAATATATCCAATAATCTGTGTTTTATTCAAGTAATAAGGAAACATTCATATTTTAATTAATATTTTATAGAAATTAATGTTATTACTATGTTTTAAGATAATACATGATGAAGATATTCACATGTTTGGTATTTGAATATTAAGAGCTAATTCATGTTGTTTGATAGATTAAGGATAAGTTAATTTTTGAAATTTAGTGACCTTATTTCTAAATTTTGGGATCTTAATATTTTGGAAGGGTTAAAAGGTTAACTATTTATGATATGTTTTAAGTTGAACTTTCAATAAGGTTTTATAGATTAATGTATTACATTGGATAACTTGTTCTAACCATATTGGTTATGGAAAATAGTTAGAGTCGGATGTAAATACTTTTCACTCTTTTATGATTCTTATGATATGTTAAAAGTGAATTTTAGTGCTCCAAGCATAAAAAATTAATTTTTTCATTTCTTGGAATAAGAGATGAATTGGAAATTGATCGAAATATAACCAAAGGATGAAATTATACTTATGAAATAGAAACATATTAAGCAAGTATATTTCTTTATATTATTAAAAAGTAAAGTAATTACTCAACTTTAGGAAAAGGATCTTGAAACAAAAAAAATTATCTTATTACCTTCATATCCAATTAATTAGATAGATTTTTAAATCATTGTAGATTAATGGTTTTACATACCTTAACCTTACATTGATCACTCAGTTTCTTGTGATCAACTATCTCTACGAGTCACTATAATTAGTTATGATTTTCTTCCATGTCTATATCTTTACTTGCCACCAGTTTACATCTACTTAGAAACCTAGTTATATGTTATTCCATATGAAAGATTTACTTCAATATATCTCTTATTAAGAGGATGTTTTATTAACTCTTTTTATGATGTGTATTATCCAACAATGGTTTTTCCAAATGTCAAAACCCTAATTACCGAGATAAAGTTTAAATTGTAAATATGAAATTTATTTATGGTGGGGGGAATGTAACACCATGAAATTCTAAAAGATTAACATTATATTCAATAGTGTATGACACACACAAAACCAATATTAGAAGAAAATATAACACCTAGAGACTTTATGATATATTTATTTTTAAATAAATTAAATCAATTTAACAGATTTCATTACACTCCACACTGTTTTTTCCTATATTAAACACAACAAGTTTCTTTGATAGCTTGTATTACACACAAGACTGAGTTTTATCGAACAACAATATACTATTAACATCATTATTTAATATATCACCTAACTGTTGGAATGGATGGTATGAATAGGATTAAATAACTTATGAAAATATATAATTTACACATTTTTATTAGTTATCTATTTATTAGTAATAAAATAAGAATCATTTAAAAGAAAAATAAATATTTTCTAAAAAACTTTATTTTTCTAAAACACATAATGTTTGTGATTTGAACACATAATTTAAAATTAATTTCTACCACTTTTAGAAAAATTTATTTGAAAAAATTTTAGTATTTTAAATTATCATATAAAAATTATTTTTGGGAGAATGTTTGGGATTTTTATGGAATGTTTCATTTATTTTATGAATAGTGAAAATACTGAATTTTAATTGAAAATTGCCTTTTGTTTAAATTATTTATAAAGTTAAATTATTTTTTAAATTGGTTTTTAAGTAATAATAGTTCAATTTTATATCAATTATATCAATTCAGAACATTTTAATCATTTTCATATTGAGTTTAGATATATAAATTGTGTAATCTTTTTGACATTTTCTCTTAAAAACTTGATTTCTCATTGCATCTGAAGGATTAATTTTAAATTAAAATTTTCCACTTATATTAATTGAATTTGAAAAAGTTTATTAAATATTTTTAATATCCATAATATATAATTTATTATAAGGTAAACTTAATTTTTTACCAAAATAAATAGTTAAAATAGTAAAATATATTTACCGCGATTAAGGTAAAAACTGATTTATCGGGGGTTATACTAATACGATAAGGGTTATAAATGACCTAAAAACTTTTCAAACACCAATTTTATGGATATATTTTGACCTTATATCATATATATTCTATAAGAGCCCATTTTGGAAGCTATTTTCATGATACAAACATGGGTATGATGAAATCTTTTCAAAACATTACATGTGTGTCACTCGCCTCACTTATAAAAGGCCACTACCAATCCTCTATTCTTAAAACCTATTTTATTTGGACAATAACTTCCCAAACCCCTTAAAAAATTTCATAAAACCATCCTAGAATACTGTTTTTGGGTATAAATCTAACCTATGAAGTTCTTTGGTGAAAACCTAAGGAAGTTACCTGAAGAAGAGGTAATGTTCTTCTGCAAGCATCTTTATTATATTTCTATCTCAACCTCCATAATTTTTTATTAAACCTTGATAATAAAATAAAATAATTATATAAAATTTAATTATATTTTTTTATTTTTTTTTGTGACCTAAAACCACCCCCACTTCCATCAAATGGGTTGTGAAATCATTATTCGTGTGTACGGTGGACTACCACCTCGCGAACCGATGTCATTCATTTTTCCATGACCACCTATCACAGTTGGGTATGATGACGGGAATAAAGTATATATATGATATTTAAAACATATTTATACCTATTTATTAATTATATCATATATTCACTTTTTTACATTCCATTCCTTAAGGGATATGATAACGTTGCTCGTGTGTACAGTGGACTACCACATCCCAAAGTGATGTGATTCATCTTTCACTAACAAATTCCAAGGAGATAAGAATAAAATTAATAATTATATGTGATATATATGAAATAATTATTATATTAATGTTATATTTATCATTATGAAAAAGATACTATATATTTCATTTTCTTTCTTATAATTTTAATCAATGACAGATGATAATGTTACTCGTGTACGTGTGGGCTATCGCCTTCACAAAATGATGTGACCCTATTTTCATCACCACACCACATGAATGATATATATATATATATAAGTATATTTAAAGTAATAATATGTTATTTATTATATTATGGTTATTTTTTAAAGATAAAATATTACTTACCTCTTTTCCATAATGATCATTGAAAAATGGAAACATTTCTCTTGCGTACGTACGAACTACCGTATCCATGATCGTAACATACTTAATTTATCAAAAACACATTTAATTATTGGTATTAAAAGTATAAATGATGTATAAATATGATAATTATTTAATAATTATTTCTATAGAGATGATGAAACTATATAATATGCACAAGAATCGGGTCTTTCATGACAAAACATGCATGAGAAAACATGGCAATGAAAACCTGAAACAATGAAAATAATGAAATATTATTAACAAATAGGAGATAATATGTTATAAAAGGATAATATATGATATTATTAATACTAATATGGTTCTAGTATAGGCTAATAAAATGTTTAAATCACTATATAGAAGGTTAATGTATGTTCCCCCAAAAGGAAGAATGAGGTAAGGGTTTCTCATCTCACTTTTACTTTCATGAGACATACACCGTATTCACCACTTATTTCTTTTTTGTGGTGTATGTACTACCCCTTTTTTAGGTTATATAATGAATTAATTTATCTTAATGTTATAAAAAGTTTCATTTAATGTTATTTATTTCAAAGGTATTATGATTCAGATGTTACCAAAGTAGAAAGATATTATTTCATAATCTCATCATTATTCAGGATTGTTTATGTTTACATCTCTCTTGGGGTAATTATTTGATATTTAAATCTTGAAATAAATATATTTTATTATCCTATAGTTATTCGTGAAATGTTTCAAGTAATATTTCCATTTTCCCACTCTTTGGTACCTAAAATTATTGACAAAATGTTTTTTTTGTAAAGTTGATTGTATTTCTCTCTTAGGTTAGAAATATGTTTTCATCAAAACCCATTTTTTAAAAAAATATTTTAAAAATGTGCTTAAAATTTTAAAATTATTTATTAAATACATTTTAACCTTTTTTAACTTTTAAAAAAAATTTGAAAATAATTTTCATGTCATTTTCAAAACAATTCCCATTTGAATTTTGCTAAAAATGTAAAAGGAATATTTGCTTTAATTTTTATAGAATGTAAGGAATTTCCTACCATCATGACCATGAAATGTTTTAAAGATTATTTTAAAAGTTTTAAAAGGTAATATTAAAAGGAAATTATTTTCAAAATGCTTTTCAAGTTTTAGTTTTAAAATATAATTTTCATAATGAAAAGGATATTTTCCTCAAGAATGTTTTTAAATATATTTTTATTCATCAAATACAAAAACCAATTAATGTAATTATGATCCACTAGGGTTATATTATATTGATATAATTCTTATTATTTATTTTAATGGTTTATTATTAGTTTGATTGTCTATGTTCTATTTTGATACCATTCACCATAATACTCTTGATGGTTTATGATCATGTTTATTTGATTGGGGTAAGTATTAACATTTCATATGTTAGTTTTTAATAAAAATATTTTTTTTGACTATATTTCATTCATTTAATATGATGAATTAATTGTAATTAGCATATTATGGGTGGGACCGAGTATATATAGCACCTCGATCTATCTATAGTCTCATAAGGTAAATCAGTTGGCTAAACCAGATTGGTTTGTACCTATTAGTTTTAAATTTTCTTGTGAAAGGACTTGATAGTAAGTTCCATGTGAAAGGTATTAACACAAATGAGTTGAAAAAACTAGGTGTTTTTTACCCATTAGTTTTAAACAGTATTTTGAAAGTTCTTGATGCAAATGAGTTGTCTAAACCTGAAGGGTTTGTACCCAGTAGTTTTAAACCGACTTGGGAAAGGCCTTGATGGTAGTGGTATCATGTTCTTGAGACATGATGTGTAATAATTAATAATTTCATTTATTTAAATAATAAAATTTATGTTTCTTCTAAAAAAACTAATACAAAATTTTACCAAAATAATATTTAATTAATATAAAATATCAAAAACTATTATTATTTTAAATTATTACTTATGCCCTTAAAATTTTAATCATATGTTTTATAAATTAATAATAGTATTTTTAAAATATATTTTTACTTAATAAAAATTTATTAAATTAAAATTCATTATACACTTTTTGGCCTTGATTATATAAATTTAATATTTAGGTAAAAAGTTTATTTTTCATTATTCAACTAAAAAAAATCTATTTCAGAAAAATCCCAAAATTGACCATAGGATAATTTTGACATAATTTAAGCCAATAAGAAATAAATTTTATAAAATGTAAATTATAGAATTTAGGAATTTAACATTTATGTATAATCATAAATAAATGTCCTTTAGACCACACATAGTGAAACAGGTTTCGAGATGTTGTGATTACCTTCTAGAGGCAGATCTTAGGTATTAAATTATCACACCCCCCATTAAATATCGGTGTCCCATAAATTAGGAAACATGTCAAATACTAACCAATTTTAGGTATTACTTCTTCATAACTTCTTTAGGCTCCCATATTTCCTCTATATCTTTAATTAAATTATTACAACTTCCAATTAAAGATCATGAGTTGGGTAGTTCTATTCATAGATCTTTAGTTTCCTTGATGAATACGTAACCACTCTATCATTTTTCATAAGGAGACATCCCAATACTCTCCTTAATGTATCATTATATATTAAAAATACTCCCTCTTCCAATAGTAGAGTCAAAGTTTTTGCATTGACTAGTCTTCTATATAACTCCTCAAAATATTCCTCATATTCCTTTGACCATGTGAATTTTACCCATTTACATATCAACATGATTAATGAGCATATTAATCAATTTTTGAACAAATCATTAATAATAACCTGTTATTCCAAGGATAATACATATCTCAGTTATAATCATTCATGTGGGATACTCCTTGACTGATTGAAAATTATCTTTTTATTGATTATATAAAATTTTCACAATAGTCACAATGAGAGAAAATGATAAATCCCAAGTGAGGTTCCCCAAACGATGAGATTACAATCATTCAGGAGGGTTCCCATATATAAATATAAGATAATCAGATCATTAATATCTCCATTACTATCTAAATCATAAACCACATGGTTTCCTTCCTACCATGTGTGACCAACCTCGATACTCAGATATAGAATAATCTTGCATTTCATAATATAATATTCCAACTCCGATGGGGTAATAAAATTTTCACATAAAAATCCTACCAGTACTTTGGAATCAGTTTTCACCTATGTAATGGTAATGTTGTATAACCTGAATAATAAGAGGTCACTAATCATTACCCTCACTTCATCTCCAATTGAGTTACCAGCACCATAGAAGACACTAAAACCCAATAAAAATGTATCTATTCTATTTAATACAAGCCACCCACCTCTCATTGTCCTATTCACACAGGATATGTCATCATTTAGTTTCATCTCATTCACATGAGTCTTCCAAAACACACATGACCCCTTAATGATTCTTTCATTTCCCCCTATGTTCATTACCACTATTGGAATAATCCTCCTGAGTGAATCTGAGCAGAACCCTTAAAGTCTTAGAGCATCAAGTTCAGCCACTAATGATTTTACCTGAACCTGGATAAATAAAATAGAATAATGTCTTCCCTCCTTCAGTTTGTTTATTTACTCCTAGATGACACAATAGATAGCCATGAAGAAATGTCCTGGAGCCAAAATTCACACTTAGTTATTTTCCTATACATTCCTTATCTTTGAAAGGGTTAGGAATTATTATCAAATTATTATCACACTCCCCATAAATTTTAGATTATATAAAGATATCATTAATGAATACCACTAAAAAACATTAAGATAATAATTCAATAATCTATTCATCAGATCCATAAACATATAGGGTTCATTTTTCAATAGAAAGGGAATCACTGTAAAATAATAATTTCTATACCTTATATAAAATGTGGACTTTAGTATATTATCCTTATTCACAGTTAATTGGTGATAACCAAAGTAAAGATCAATCTTTAAGAAATATTGATCTTCCTAAAGTTTATAAAATAAGTCATCAATCCAATAGAGAGGATAATTATTATTTATTTTAATTGAATTTATTTTCTTGTAATCAATTCATAACCTCATTGACTCATATATTTTCTTAACAAAAAGAATAGGGGATCCCCAATATTCAAAACTAGGGATAAAAAATCCCTTTCTAAATAACTCTATCAGTTGTTTATTTAGTTCCACTATTTCCACTATAGAAATTCTATTTGAAGTCATAAATATAGATTTTTCTTTTAGGATGAGTTCAATATAAAACACAACTTCACACTTAGGAAGATTTCCATGTATTTATTCATAAAAAAATCAATATATTCATGAAAAATATGTACAAACTCCATTATAAAGTTTCCCTTTACAACCATAGATTTCATATTATATTCATCTCCAAGGATTTCATTAAGGAGGGATAATAAAGGAGGGTCTAGGTTTGACTCATATAATGAGTATTCACCTCTAAATACATATAAAACCACTCCCCCTTCAAGAATCATAATCTTTTACTCTTGGTAACAATTTTGTTCATTATAATTTGAAATCCAATTCATACCTGAGATTATGTCAAAGTCTACCATAAGTATGATAATAAACTTTTCTTGTAGGGTGTTTATATACATCATAATTGATACTGACAGACATAACCTTATTACAATAACATTTCCACTAGGTTACTTGATTGATAATTCATTTCTCATGGTTTAATGAAATATTATAATATTCTAAAAAAATAAGATGGATATAAAATACTATGATAATTCATAATCAAATAAATAATTTTCTACATTTGAATTTATGATTAATTTACCCACTATCAAATATTTTGGTTCATTGAATTTAGCTGTGGTAATTTCATAAGCTTTTTCTTTCTCCTCTAGACTCTTCTAAGGTGGATTTCCTTGATTCTTGGGAAATGTTTTCGAGAAATAACACATCACTTTATAGTTAAAGCACTAGATATTACAATATTTCCTTATTTCCCTTATATTTAAGAGACTGATCTTCTTTTTTCTCAACATTAAGAAATTCATAGTCCCTTTAAGCATGTACTAGGGTGTTTATTTCCACAATTATCACATATTGGATATCCCATCATTCCCCTATTCTTCTTTATCACCACATTTCTTTGTCTATAGTTCTCAGTCATCCTCTTCTTATATTTCTTTCCTTTGAAAATTTAAGACTTGGAGAATTAAATTTCTATTATGATATCACTCGATACTATATCTTTGTATGATGAAATATTTTAAGAGATTGGTTCCCTTTACAGGCTCGACATAATCCCATTATAGAAAGGGTTGATCCCACTATCCAATTTATGTATATAGTCCACAGTCTGCCTAAAACATATTGTAAAATTTCTTCATACTCATCAATACTCTCATCTTACCTCTACTTCAAATTATTTAATTTCCTTTCCATATCAGTATTTTCCTCTCAGTGGTATTATTCCTCAAATAATATCACCTTGAAAGTATTAAATTCCATTTTTTCTATCTACACATCCTTCTTAGTATTCTAAATCATTGAACACCATTAATTAGTATCTCCCCATATATGAAAAACCATCATGAAATATATCTACCTTTCATTACTTCCCAATGAAGGTTATATAATCTCTAGGTAAATGATTCATTGTTCATCTAAAAATGGATCTATGGTCCTATTGATTGATGGATGTTGTTTTTTAGGAAGTGATAAAAAAATTCACACCATGTTTTGGATTGAAAAGTTTCCCTATACGGTAAATATTATTAGTCATAACTTGAGTCAACAACCCTAATATAACTATAATATACTCACTTCCAAAACTATCCATTTTTTACTTTAACCATAACAAAAATCCTTACCTGTATTATGATTTCTGATATGATTTACCTTTCTTGAATTAGGTGCCATCTCTAAACAATTACTTATAATTAATTATCTAATAACATTTGGAATATTAAGCCATAAAAATTCAAATACAATTAAAATTTCATGGGAATCCCAAATGTTTTTTCATAATTCTTATGAAAATTGTATTTATCTAAAATATATTTCCCAAGGTTCTTACTAAACTTTATTTGATACCAACTATAACAACCCATATCTTGTAACCCAAAGACAATGGTTACATTATTACATTGGTAAAAAATACATGGATCAAATCATAATAGATAGAATAGTTTAGAATTCTTGGGATACTAGATACATACATGAATTCCATATGAAATTATAAGTTCAAAATATAGCCTAAAAACATCTTCAAACATTATAATTCCTAATGGTTCATCCATGAATTTATTCATATATCACTTATAGTTACCCTGGGGAATTTGAAATATAAGAAGGGTGAGCTCAAACACTCAGTGAGTATATAAGGACAAAAACATCTACCATGAAAAATTACACATAATGGAATTGTGAATAATAACTAAAAATTCCATGTAATCAATATATTTATCATGAAAAGTATCTATGGATACAATAAAAATTAAAATAATCACATGGGTTACAATAACTAAATTTATGTTGATGGGATCTATAATTTCATATATCTTGATCTCTACTATCAAGGAATCATCAAAGATATTTTTCTTGCCTTCAAGTTCATAAACATGACATCATTATTTTTATCAAGGTTACACCCAAGGAATTATTCTTATTGTTAATGTCCTATAAAAGACATCATTCTTGAATTGGGTGGGCATATAAAAAAATACATAAATCATTTTCCACATGATACCAATCGATGCATCAAGGAGATATATAATACTAAGCCCCACATGTCACTTCTTTCTGTCCAATGCATTCACCATAAAAAAGATATGAATATTTATACAATTCATAATAATCTTTCCTTAAGAATAAATAAACATATATATATTGATATACAAACATATAGTACATAAAAAAATTCTCAATCAATATGTTAGATAACATTCACATAAGTCATATAGAGAGAGATGTTGGATGGTTAGACAATACATAACCAACATAGAAACTATGGAGTATTTTTAATTTAATAGGAATTAACTATATCAATGAAAAAAAATATAAGGTAGTTGCAAAGGGTATATTCAATGTGATGAGTTTTTAATAGAAGATAGTAATTTATTGAATTATTTTTCACTAGTATGAGACTAGATAAATGGTAGTAAAATCCTTTATTATGGTTTATAAAGTGATTATGATTTATCAAAAGTATATCCCTCAGGAGTGTCTTGCTAGACATGTCATATTATTCCCACAAGTAATGTACTAGATGAAATATTGAGTTGAAACTCATAATTATTTTTTTGGGGTAATACCCTAGGTTCATCTATGTTATTGTCAAATCTATATGCTTGTATCCATACATGAATGTTGAAGTACCCAAGGATCAGTTGGGTACTACTGAGATGGGGGTGAATCAGTGGTTAACTATTTTTTTTAAAATTATTTCTTTTTTATTAAAAATCTATGACTGATTAATGTCTAGATACCTCTTATTTAATTCATAGCCTCTATATGAAAGTGAAAATAAAGAGAATTCACAACACACAAGGATTTTACAAGGTTCGGTACAATGACCTACTCCTTTCGGTAACCAATTATCCCCCCACTTATAGATTCTTCACTATATATAGGAGGTCACAACCATGGAAAGTCTCATTCCCATCAATAGTGAGTCCCAAAAACCTCCCTATCTTTAATACAACTAGATATTACATGTTCCCACTGACACTATCAACTCCCTAATCTAATAGGACAATATTTATACTACACCCCATAGTGTTACCAATATCCCATCAACCTACTCCAGAGTCCCACTGGAGACATATTCTTTTATAGAGTCCCATAGAAAACTTCCACTAATCTTGAGTCACACAATATATGATCCTCTAATAGAAAGATCTATGTCATCTTATTTCTTCTTATGGACTTCCTCAAGATGAGTCTTTCTACACAATCAAAATTAGATCACCTTGTCTGCCTGTGTACAATCATCAAGAACTTAGAAAACTGATAAACAACTATATGATATTTCTCATTTTCAAATGAACTTAAAATGATTTTGAACTGGTCTTAATTCAATGATAACACTAGTATATAACTTATTAAATAGTACCTGGATTTATTCTCAAATAAACTTCACACTAATGAAAGTACATCACTTGTGAATTTCTTCAAACATAATGCATGAATAAAAGATCATGGATGTCTCTCTTTTCTTTAATGTACTTAGTGAAACAAAACAAATTCACAAGATTCACACTCCTTGGTAGTGTTATTTAATTTGAATGAAAATTTTGAATAATAAAATCACAATACACTGTGTCTTTCTTTATTTTATGGTTTCATGTGAACATTACATCTCAAACATACCTCTTATTCACATGTCTCATCTCAAGTTAAAGCACTTTGCCGCTTAATCTCATGCATGTATATTATCACATGTATGTATTTCATGACACTATATGTGATTTCATTGCCATTATCCTCATCACCCGACTATATTATAATGAGTATTTATTTTCTTGTATTTGTGGTCATGCATAAATGATAGCGGTTCTCTTTGCATGAATGAGCTTCACATAACAGATTCACATAAATGGATCATATGAACCTCTATATTCCTCTTGTAACCAAGGTGGTTTGAGAGTTCCATATATACATAAACCATACACTTTATGTGAGTTCTTAGATCCATCATATAAGAAAATTAGTTCATGTAACTGACTTATGGAATCAGAACAATCATCATGTGAATATGAAGGAAAATATATAGCACAAGTGCGTGGAACCACTATAAGAATATAGAGAGATTACACCACTCTGTTTATCTCCCAATATTCTTTCTAAAGTATGAGATCATATCATTAATTAAATGAGTGACTCCATGAGTATTTATAGGAATCCTTCCATAGACTTAGATCTCTGATATTCATGGAGAGCCATATGTTTCATTGACATACTCTTTAATGCAATAAATTCACATGATACTAAAAATCACCATCATCATAGAATTATAAACCCTTTACACTCTATCTCCTAGGTTGGAAATTCATTTAATTATTAAAATGAAATTGCATGTTCTTTAAACCACATTTGAATCTCCAGTTGATCAAATTCTACTTTAAATCTTCATCTTGATCCATCGTAGGTACAACATACACATTTTAATGAAAATAAGCTCTCATATGAGGGATAGAGGTAGATGAAGATATCATGAGTTAATCGAATGACTTAGATTCAATTGATCTGATGAAATTAGTTATTTATGTATATTTTAATGGTGGATGAATAGTAACCCACTAAACCAAAACCCACATCAGGTATTCAGTCATCTGGGCCCCCTTAATAAGCCTCACTATATATTCACTTCTTCAAGTTATCACCAGGGTCGGCACCCAGATACACAATCACACACTAGGACTCACAAAGTTGTGCCTCCTAGAATAGGCCCACTAGCCCATTATCATGTGTACTCCTACCCATGTGTGATCTATTTGGGCATAATAAATCCCATTATTAAGACCCTTGCCTCCATTCATATTGGTTTAAGGTCAAATTCCCAACTAAGCAGTGGATACAGTCCTTTGGATGATAGTGTGGTGTGTTATTTTTTAATATAGGCCAATAATTTTTATCCAACTCAAACAAAAATAAATTTCATGGTCTTCATTAATTCTTATCTTCTTTAGCATTATGTAAAAAATATGTCCTTGTTAACAAAATTCTTGGAACATAAGACTAGTTCAAAAATCATCAAAATCAACTTCAAGGAAATTTCCCTAATTAATCCTAATCATCACTCACATATTTAAATCAAATTCATATAAATTAAATCATACTTATTGATAAAAAATTCAATTAAACTCAAAGGTCACTTAAATATCCCATTTTGAATTAGTTTTTAGTACTTATAAGTCAATTGGTTTTCTTTTCTCTCTCCCCCTTATTTCCAATGAATAGAACGGTGTATTTAGGAGTTTTCACTTTTTTATTCTCTAATAAAGCAAAAAAATCAAAAAAATAAATGTTTTTTTAGTTAATCATCTCTAAGTCTACATGGGAAAAACTAGTGTAGAAAATAATAGTGATGTCACCTAAGCATCAAATATTTCCATATTTTGTAATGTGATACCATTATCAAACTCATTTAAATAAATTAATTGTAGTGGATATATAAGAAATATTTACAAGTTATTTATGAACATATATCAACAAAAATATTAGATAAAGTGAAAAAACATATATCTCCCCCTTTTATCTTTACATCAACTCACTTTTTATAACGGGTTTTAAGAATATTCAAATTATGAATTTAAGAGTTATTTCTATATTCAAAAGATTTTTCAAAATTTATCATATTTCAATCATCTATGGTCTGCCTAAAGTGATGCATTCATATCCTTCAATTCCCTACATGTGAGTACATATATACATACATATATACATACATACATACATATATATATATATATATATATATATAAGGGAATAAAGAGGGACTTGTTTGTTCCTCAGAAATAACACTCAGGTTGAGAGTTTCCACTCATCCTTGAATTTTCATTCTTCCTTTTGATTTCATATTTTTAAGAGTTAAACTTATCATTCATATTCTTCATATATTTCATACTCAAATCCTTCCCATGAACCATTTCTTCACGTGGTATAAACTTCTCCACCTTTATATATAAATACAATTTGTTTTCTTTTGATTTTATAGAGTTCTTCATGTCATATCCAACTTATTAAAACTGAGTATTTTTATTATCTAGATCATAATTATATGATAAATTATTATTATATACATAAAATTATTCTAAAATCAACTTCTTTCCCTTGGCTGCCTCATCTACTTGATCTTTCTCCATTTTTTTCATTCTCAGTTGATCTGTACAAATTGTCAAACATTCCTTATTTGTATGTTTATCCTTTTTGGGTGTCTTATACTATTTTTCATATGAACATGAATTCCAAAATTTTTAATTTTTATTTTTATTCCCTTTCATTTTATATGAATAATTTCTAGGTAATTTTGTCATACATACTTCAGAACAATATATTTCTAATCTGTATCTGCCACACACTTATTTTAAACATTCATACCTATTTTTTATTGGAATATTTGATGGATTTATGGTGAGTAATTTATTTATTTGATAATATATTATCATCTATTCACCTTACCTCTCCATTTATTCATTCATATTTCCTATAAACTACATTTTTTACAAACAAGAGTAGGTTTTATGGCCATACTTTCCACAACACCATCAAAATCCTCTGAACTGTGATTTTTTACATTGTTGATAACTATATCTAGAAAATTCATGATTTATTATTATTTTAAACCATTTTTTATTTTTCCTAGAGGGTAATTACCTTATTTAAATCTTCCATTCATAATTTAATGTGATATAATTCTTCTCTATTGACTTCTTGGTATATAAAGATTCACCTGAACAGTTAGTGATATCATATCTATTTTGAAACTATTTAGGAGAATATTTATCTTTTATATAGGAACCCTTCATCTCATAATCATGATATGACTCAAATTTTATCTCAAAAGTCTTATTTAAGTATTATTTTTTCTTTTTTAATTCATCTTTTACTATCAGATACATTAATTGTGTCTCAGACAACTTTTACCCTTTGTGAGTTATATTCTCTTCAAGACCACTCAAAATATTCACAATCTCAGTAACCTTAAATATGCATTTATTATTTTCATAAAAAGAGATATTTATTTTACTTTTTTTAATATAATTAATTTTTTATTTCCATTATTTAGCTTCCTCTTATCTTTCTTGATTTGAGTGTTTTTCTCAAGAGTAGCTTCTAACTTTTTATTCATCCTCCATTCCTGATCTATTATAACTTCACGATTATTATCACTTCTTGAATAATCTTACCATTTATCAACATTATCAATGAAATTAAGTTCATATTCTGAAGCACTATTAGATGGTGAATTTGATTGTGTAGAATTTCTCATCAAATTCCTCTTTATGTTTTTTAATACTTATTCTTCATCTTATCATTTTTCTATTTTCAAGGTTTCTCCTTTTCTTAATTAGATTCTAATTCATCCATTTTCATTGGGAAATTTATTGAAAAAATTTCAATGCCATTACATCTGATGCGTGTAAGTAGTTTCTTACCATTTCCTTTCCATTGGATTATTTACGCTCTTGTAATAATATAAAAAATTTCACAGAGGTATACATAAACTTCTTTATCATATGAATCACGTGATTCCTCAATATATACTTCTTTAAGTTTTCCTTTTCTTATATCCTCAAAGGTTGTCTCATATTTTCCTTATTTATTAAAGTTGGAGCCTTTATCATTTCATAATATATGATTATTTTTTGTAAATAATCCAATGAAATGTATTCTCTATCTTCAAATGATGAAACATTAACATCAAATCTATCAGGGAAATTTCTCATAAGCATTTTAAAAATTGTTTAATCTTCAACCTTATCACCAAATCCATGGATATTACTTACTATCACATTGAATCTAATGAAATGGTCATTAATTAATTCATCATATCCCATTTTATTATACACAATATTACTTCTACATTTTTTCAACTTATCTTCCTTGACATTAAAGTTTCCTTCATTACCACTTCTAAGTTTATCCCATATCTCCTTGGAATTTTGGAGGCTCGTCACATTGGTTTATACCTTTTATGATAAATCCATCAAGATAAATTTTTTATCCTTTCCATTAAATAAAATATTTCTCTTATCATCCTGATTCATAGTAACATCATTAATAATAGGTGTAAAGAAAAATATTTCTGCATCTCACACTTTTAGGCAAAGAAATAGAAGGAAAGGAAGAATCATATTCCTCCAATTATTATAGATAATGCTTTAAAATGTATGTATACTTTAGATATTCACTGAATTATGATTATCCATTTCTCAAAATTTCTTGGATCAATAGAGGGGTACTTCCCTATGATTCCAATTGAAGTACCCAAGGATCGCTTAGGTACCACTAAAAGGGGGGGTGAATTAGTGATACACTAGTTTTTTATAAATTATTTTTTTAATTGAACCTCTATGAATGATTAAATTATAAATCCATTATCATTAATTCTAATCCTATCCTTATGATCATTAATAAAAAAATCACAACATGCATGTATTTTATTTGGTTTGGTAAAAATAACTACTCTTTATTGCAATCGATTATTCACCTGGTTACATATTCTTCACTATATGTAGGTGGTTACAACCTGGGAAAGAATCAATCCAATCAAAATTGATTCCCACAATGTTCACTCTCTGGATTCCAACTAGATATTACATGATACACCTATACTAGAAACTTTTGATTTCCACAGGTGGATATTTATATTTCATCCCATAATGTTACTAGCATCCTGTTGGCCTGCTCCAAAGTCCCACTCGAGACTTATTCTTCTTCAGAGTCCCACTGAAGACATAAAATAATTTTGAGTCACACAAGATATGATCCTATTATATAATTATCTATGTTGTATTTATTCTTCTTTATCACTTCTTCAAGATGAGTCTTTCTCCACAAACAAATCAGATCACCTGTTCTGTTTGTGTAAAATTTTCAAGAACTTCAACAACTAATAAACCACTATCTGATCCTACTCACTATCCATTAAACTTCAAATTATATGGACTATTATCAATTCACTGATTAGTCTTGTATATATCTTCTAAAATAATACTTGACATCAATCTCAAATACACTACATACCAATTAATGTATATCATATGTGAATTTCTTCAAACTTCAAGAATGAACAAAAGTGCATGGATAAATAACTTTTTCTCAATGTAATTGTTCTAAAAAAACAAATTCACAAGATTTAAACCCATTTTTAGTCTTATTTCATGTGAATGAAAATATTTAATAATGAATGAACATTACACTACTTCTTTCATACCTTCAATATTTCATGTGAATAGTATATCTCAAACACACCTATTATTTGTGTGTCTTAGCTCAAGCTCAAACATCATTCCACTTAATCTCATGCATGTATACTAGAAAATTCATGTAACATATTAAATTATATTATATTTCACTACCTTTCTCCAAATCACATAATTAAGATAGCATAGATCTTTATATTTACATATTTTTGGTCATGCATAACTAATATTGGTTCTCTTCATGTGAACCAACTTCCCGTAAAACCTTCTCAGGAATAAATCATACAAACCTCTATCTTCTTATGATAACCATGACAGTTCATGAGTTTTATCCTCACATGAAACATGAACTATACGTGAGTTCTTCTATCCTTCACATAAATAATTTAGTTCACATAATTGGCTCACAAAATCAGAATAATCATCATATGAATGTGAAGGTAAATATAAAACACAAGAACATGGAACCTATTTGATAATTCTAAGTGATTCCTATACTATATTTATATCTAAATCTTGTCCCTAGAATATGTGATCATGTCATCCTGAAAATGATCATGCACAAAGGTATTTATAGATAACCACTCACTGACTTAGAGGTCATATGGTCATGAAGAGACACACATTTCACTGACTTACTCCTTAATGAAATGACATCATGTGATAATTAAAATCACCAAAATAATAAAATCATAACTCCTTTGTACTATATCTCCAATTTTAAATTCATTTAAAAAATGAAAATGTAGTTCCATGTCAGTTTTGTCTCATATGAATATTTAGTTGATCAAATGATGCTCGAAAGCTTAAACTCGATCCATCAGAGGTGCGACATGTAGATTCCAATAAATAAAAGATCTAAGAACAGGGTTGGAGGTAGACAAATATCTAAAAAGTTTATCAAATGTCATAGACATGATAGATCCTATGGAACTAGTTATTTGCATATTTTTTAATAGAGTATGAATAGTAACCCTCTCAACTAGACCCCACAATCATCCTAACGCTCCTTAATAAGCCTCTCTGTATCTTCTCTAATTCGATCCAATATAGGGGTCGACACCTAGAAACACAATCACACACTAGGAATCATTTGGGAATGCCTCCTTTCATAGGCCCACCAGCCTACTATAATGTGTGCCCCTTCCTATGAACTATATATATGGGAACAATGAAACCCTTACTTAAGACCTTTTACACCATGTATGATGGTCAAAGGTCATATTCCCACCTAAGTAGTGGTTGTGGTCCCTTTGGATGGCTAGTGTGGTTGGGTATTTTTAAATAGAGGCAATCATGTATTATCCAATTCAAACTTGAAGACTTTTCATAGTCTTTATTAATTCTTCTCTTCATTAGCATGATGTAAACATTGTGTCCTCATCAAACCATGTCATGGAACTTAAGACTAGTTTTAAAATCATCACAATAAAATTTTAGGATGTTTTTATAATAAATATTCATCGCCACTCACATATTTATATCATCTTCACATTAAGTCAATCAACCTTATTGAAAACAAATTTAATTCATCTTAAAGGAAACTTTAGATGTAATTTATAAGAAAACCAAAGACTCTTTACTTTATCAAATTTAGTATTTTTGGGATGTATAACTACTTAGAAAATAAATTTATATAGATTAAATCACATTATAAATATATTAAATATATTATAATTACATTTAATTACAAGCATAATTTGTTATTTAAAACGAAAGGGCTGGAATGAGAACCATTATGTCAGTATAACAGAAACATAGTAAAAAGGATATAATGAGAAGGGATAAGTAGTCTCTCATTAAAAACATATCAAATGGGAGATAAAACCATGAAATTATTATCATGCAAATATGTGGATATTGTTTTATAATAAAATAATTTCAATTAAAATGAAAGAGAATGATTGGGAACTCTTTCCAATATTAGTATCTTGTAAAATCTTGGAATAAATCCTTTAAACCATAGGAACTAATTAGAGATTATTTATAGAGGGATATGTAAGAGAATATCATGATTAATTAATTTAGGGTGGATAGGGATAACATAATGGGTTGAGAGATCTCCTTTTATAGGTGAAAAAGAGGGGCATTTCCATGAAAACTAATATTAGGTAAGGGGTAATAATAAAAACAATGGTGTTAGGTGTGTTTGGTGATTTAGGTGAGTTATGGGGGAAAATTATGGTGAGAATAGTATATATGAATTTCCAACCTAACAATGTCTTTCTAGAAGATATATGTCAAATTGATTTAGTAAAATTCAATCCACATCTGATTATCCATTTTAACACTTATTAATCTTGATTAAATATTAACCATGTTTATTATTTTATCACTAAAAATACAAGATTACTCTTAAAAAAAATTATGTTAATATTCATAATTTTGTTTCTATTTCACCTAATTCAATTACTAAATATGAAGAAATTAACTTTTAAATTAAAACATATAATATGAAGAAAAACTGTTTTTGTAGAAAGATAAAATTTTAATAGTTAGGTGTTCTTAATCTTATTTAAAATTTATTAACAATTAAAGGTGTATTAATTTATTTTTATATATTTATTAACTTCATATTATAGTCTTATTTTCAAAATATATTCATTTATAAATACACAATATTTAGAAAATTTTTATTCTTTGAAAAATAAATGTTTTATCGCGGTAACTAATATTGTACATGATAACTTTATTTTATGACAACAAATGAAATTTAATTTATTTCCAAAATTGAAAATTTTAATTAATAGTATTAAAATAATTTGATTTGATTCAATTTCTAAAAGTAAAAAATATATTTTAATATGAGCGCATTTAACACATAAACAACCCATTTTTAAATAAGGGTATTTTTAAACTTAAAATTTATATATATGATAAATTATCATTTATTTTGGTTTTTATAAAAATAATTATTATAAAATAAATAAAAGTTATGTGGCTTCAAAAGAAATCTAAAACTATATTTTACCAAAAATAATATTTATTTAAATAAAATAGAAAAAATAACTTTTTTATAAACTATTACTTATATATTAAAATGTTAATCATAGTTTTTATGAATTTAAAATAGAATTTTTGAAATATATTTTTACATATTATCACTTAGATCAATTAAAATGTACAATAAAATTCTTGGTATTTCTTATATAAATTTACATTTTTGATAAAAACTATATTCCTCACTATTCACTTAAAAAACAAGTATTTTAGAAAAATCACAAAAATTCACCCTAAGATAATTTTGAAGACATTATTCCTAATATGAAATTATTTTTATTAGATATGAATTCTACAATTTATGAATTTAAATTTTAAATATTATCATGAATAACGGTTATTTAGATAGCGTAATGTGCGATAATTATTTAGATGTGGTGTTTACCTGCTAGAGTAAGGTCTTTAGTGTTATGAAACATGTGTGTGTGTTAATATCATTATACTTTTAAATTTATATTTTATTTCAAATTTTAATATAATTATATAAATATATTAATTAATATGTTAATATACTTGTATATATATTAATATATATTAATATATACCTTGATAAGCATATTTATATTAATTTATATGTATATATATAAATAAATTAATGTGTGTGTGTGTTTAAATTAATATAAATAAACTTATATATATTAATATACATATTAATTATCATTTATTTATTTATTTTTAATTATATATATATATATAAATTTATATAAATATACTTATATATTTATATAAATATATATATGTATATATTACTTTGTATATTAATGATCATTAATTATTCTATTGTTAATTAATTATAATAATTTTTTATAATTATGCTGGTGTATTGAAATGTTTATTTTTATGTGGATATTAATTTTATATAAATAAAATTTATTTCAGTTCTTATATAATACAATCAAATATGTAATATTATTAATATGATTATATATATATACTTATAAATTTATATATTAATATATATTAACATATATATGTGTATATGTTCTAATGATAATTTATTTTGTTATTATTAATTAATTATAATTATGTTTTAACTGTTATGTTTGTGTGTGTGTTTATATGTATGTATGTATCTCTATATGTATCTATGTATGTATGTATGTGTGTTCATGTTTATATATATTAAAAAAATAAAAAACTTCTTTTTAACTAGGTTTGGAGGTAACCCATTTCATGGCTTGAAATCCTAGAGGCACAGAGGCCTTATTCCATTGATGGTCTGTAGACCTAGATGCTTAATAAAAAAATTTAATTAATTTATTATAGGTAGAGGGGATTAAAAGAAACCACACACACACACACTTAGGAACCCCAGAGGGTTGAGCATCATCTTTCACCATAAGGAAAGAAAATCACCAAATAGACCTATTTTATTACAATATATTACTTAAATTCCTAGAGGCATAGAGGCCTTAGGACTTAGGTGGACCGGATTCTTAATATCCCGATGGTTGAATACATGGTTTCTCATTGTATGAGAAGTCTACATCATGCCATTTCACCAATAATTAGCTACTCCCACCATCAGAGACATTTTATATATTGTACTAGTCATGATTGTTGTTTTCACCCCTACAAAAGATGTTGCATCATGTCATTTCAGTGAACTATTATAGGGAACTTCTATATCCCATAATGGCATGTGGGAAGAATGTCATATGATATGATCTGACACACCTATATTTATTTCAAGCGGCCCACCCAACATTGCACATGTGGCGCCCTACTACATAATCAAACTATTTCTCTGCACTATCAAACTAGTTATATTGTACTGAGATTCACCTTACAGGGCACCCGCCCATCCCACATTAGATGATGAATGGCTGATTGATAGGTGTCAGTATACCCATCCCTCTTTCAAGGTCTTTCATCCAGCATCACCTACATGTCACCATGCTTGTCTTTTCTACTTTATGTATAGGGCTATATCATTGTCCTGGAATTTTTTTTCTTTACATCATATTAATGGAATATAGGCCTAGAATGTATGTCCTAAAGGCCCACACAGATTAAAGACCCATAAAATGGTCTAAAATCTCACTGAAGAATAGTGATGCGGCTGCTACAGTATGTGTGTCCATAGGGGGTTGATACCTCATCCTTGTAAGTGAAAAGAAAATGCATGTACTACAAAAGATCCAAATTTTAATATCCTATGGACCATATATATATATATATAAAATTAAATTTGTACAGTTTCTAGGGCCCCACCCACCATGTGATTCCCCCAACATCAGCCTATGTGTTCCCCCACACTCTCCCTACCTCTCCTATGGAATCCCACCACTAGACACCTCCATGAAAATAACCACCCCCAAATACTATGGAACAATAATGATCACAAAAATTGTATGTGAAAAGAATCCATCTTAAATAAAATAGGTGGCAATTCCCAATTGAGGAATTAAACCCATGATGGGGATGCAAAGTTTCAACACCTATTCCACTTGAACAACAGTTGGACCATTATATATATATATTAAATAAATACTTTTTTTGTTTCAAATTTATTTTATCCATGTTTTATAAAAACTAAAAGAAAATTAATATTGTTTAAAAAATGGCTAAAAATGAAACTTAATTCATCATTTTTATGAAAACATGGATAAACTAAAAAGTTTTTCATGTTTTAAAACCCAACTAAATTTCCATGTTTTTTTAAAACATGACTAAATTAAAATTAACCACTATTTTAAGAAATCATGGATAATATTTTTGTTTATTAATGTGGTATGATTAAATGTGAAAATCAAACCTGCATAAGGTATACCTTTTGAACCAACTTCTCATGTTAGAATCAATTCACATGAGTAATTACTTCTTTTAAAATAAATCAACCTTCTATATAAAAGTTTATCATGTATATAGTGATATGTAAGATAAATTACTTTGATACTAGGGTGATTTGAAGCTCACATCAAAATAAAAGGGTCACCAATATATGAATAAGTGTATTTGATACTTTTAATGAGATTAAATATATCACTCTATAGGAATAACTAGTTGTGGATCCATTCACATTAGGAGAACTAGGTTGTAGCATTATAATAATATTAAGCCACCCAGATCACAAATAATATTTACAAACCAAGGAAACCAAAACATGATATATTAACTATTTGAGATTTTTGTTGTGTAATAATCAAGAAATATGACTAAAACTTATTTCAAAGGGAAAACATAATCAATTATCACCATATAAATCTTGGATTACCACAAACACTCAAACAATGCATGAAAGGAAACATGGGAACACTTATGAGTAATCAGGAAATATTGAGACACTCAACTGAATCCCATGTATCCATAATGAGTACATAGATCCATATAATCCATGTTGGAATAATAAAATATTATATGCATAGAATGTTGAACAATTTTTGGAAAGTTATTAAGAGGATGATACATGTGTAAATCATAAAAAAATGATGGAATCTAATGCACGTTGTTATATTGGGAGAATTTTTTAGAGTAGTGAATAAGATTATTGGAGAATGAATGTCATAAAATCTATGACATTGAGTGAATTTTCACCAACATGTGGAGAGATCATGTAATTTAAGGAAGATTTTGTGAGTTTTTTTTGTGAATCCCTTGATAAGAAAATAATATAGTGGGTATTGGAGTTTATCACCTCTCCAAGACTGTTATAGATCATCTCCTATATGATGGTATAATAGTTTGGAACTTTTAAATTGGTATAGGGTTTTCCTTATTTATTTTAGGGATTTTATATTATATTTTTTATCCTTTATTTTATTTAAATTTTTATAGTGGTTGGTTGTAGACACCAGTTAGATAGGTCTATCACTTGATCTTTATATTTCTCTATGATAGTGGGTTTGTGAATAAAGTAGTAGTGGGATTCAATATTTATTCATATTTATCACCCCTTGAGTTTTATTATCTATTAAAATTTATATTTTTCCCTTATTGAATGAGATTAAATTTCGTTGGAGTGAGTTACTTTGTATGAGGGTGTAGTGTGAGGTCTCAGATGAAAGAGGATGTGTGTGTGTGTGTGTGTGTGTGTTTTGGTTTGCATTTTTTTGTGTGTTGCATGAATCCAATTTATTCGAAATAGTATTCTTACCAGAGGAATTATTTTGATTTTTGGATAATGAGTGATTTAGGATGAAAATAATTTCAAGATGACCACGAGAGAGTGATTTTATAGAGTCCATGGTTCAATTACCTTACATTTTGTTTTTCATTTTCTTCTTTCTATTTACCTTTTATTTCTAATTTCATCAAATCCACTACCTTCATGTTTTTATTTCTTTTAAAACTAAAATTACCAAAATAGGGTAATAATTTGTAATTCTAAATGTTATAATTGATATTTTTTGGGATATGAACCTTGGGTTATACTATATTGTACTAATTCCTATGGATTATTAAAAGGTTATTGAAAAAGATTTCATAAAAAAACCCTTTATAGTTGGAATTAGAGTAATTCCTACTATAAGAAATAACTAACTAATTTTAGGTTAACCATACCTTCTTGGTTTTCTCCAGAACCATGTTTAGTCTAATCAATAATGACCTTACTTCCTCTATCTATGATAAGGGTGGGTAGTGATCATGACATTCAATTCATACATTTTTTATTATTTAATTTAATTAATTTGTTAATTTATTTTATCATTTTTCCCAAAGATTATTTTATTTATATAATTTATGAGAAAATGGTAATTTTAATCATTTTTGAAGAAAAAGAAAAATTATTTAATTGTCTATTCATTTTAAAAGATTTTTTTTATTTTTATATTATATAAATCCATGGAGTATGGGATATTATAAAATAGATGAGTTGGTGGTTGGAAAAAAAATCATCCAATAATAATGATATCCCTCAACCAGGAACCAAGAACCTAGACACCCCATGGGGTAGCCAGCTAAGCACCTCAAAAGGATATACCTAACCTAGAAAACCCCCCATGTGGGTAGTCATAAGGTTGTACAGGAGTGAAAGTTTGAAACCGAGAAGAGTACAAACATGGTGTGCATGTATGGGAATCAAACCATTGGTGTATGGACACTCACACACAGGTAGACACTAGAGGTGATAATACTCCACTGGTTTCAATTTGGCTTGTTATACAGAGCAGATGTAGTAAAAATTATGAAATAGTGAAGCTTAGGCGTGTAGAAGATCGACATGGGATCATAATGTGCACGACACTATTCTTCACTTATAAAAATAATACTATTTCATCCCACTACCATATCAACCACCACATACAATCTGAAATATTTCCACTACCTCACTATCCACTCACTAACACCACTTTTATAACTGCAAAATTCTATGAAAGTCATTGAAAATCTCGGGCTTGATCTCCACTAGAACTGCAAGTCTAGGAAGCACCATGGGAGAACCAATAGATATCAGGTGATTCATTTTGAATAAATAATGATGATGTGGATTCCATTCATGTAAGATGTGATATGTTACAGAAACCAAATAAAGAGAAGTTGAGATCATGGCCTGAAGTCCCTATATAAAGTATTAATAGACTAATATAAAGACCATAGGAAGGCCAAGGTGTGTTTCACGCATTGAGTGGTGATGAACCTTATGATCCATGAAATGATCATATATGCAATGCATATTTTACATCTTGAATTCTGTTTAGGACATGAATTAACAATTCAGTAAAGAAATAAATATGATTCAATGATTTTTTTGGAAAATAAAGAGTGAGATTTGAATGCAAGGGTCTTTAGGCACATGAAGAGGATGTTTTTTAGAGATATTGGTTGATCCATAGGGTTTGTATGCCTATAAATTTGAGGGATTTACTTATATAAGATTGAGGACCAAGAGTTAGAGGCCAAACCTATTATTGTTGAATAAAGGTGTATGCTTCTTCCACCCAAACCTAAAAAACTTTTTCTCTTTGTTCATTTTTATTTTCCACTTCCTCAGGGCTAGAATGAGGAGGTAAGATTATTTCTGTGAAGTAATGTAATTAATGGGTGAGTGTGTTAGTGTATCTTCTTATTACTCTAGTCCATGTTTGGGTTAATTTTTCTCACTTAAATTAATTTATATTTCCATTACAATCATGACCATTACATATAAGTATTATAAAGAGAAATTAATACATCGTACAATTGTCATGATTTGTTTATGACCATTTCATGACTCTAAATAGATGTGTTTAAATAAGTTATTAAGACCCATAATCAAATAAAGAATCTAAGTAATTGGCCATATTAAATGGGGGAATTAATGGAATTTAGAAATAAATACCAAGACTAAGGGATTAATTAGTCATGAATCTAACAAAAACTATAGATAAATAAATTTTCACTGCATTCCACTAGCACACAAAACCAGAAAATAGAAATCTTGGCACATTCTCTATTATTTGAATTTTAAATTCCAATTTTGTTCTCAATATTAACCAATAACTTAATTTCCTAAAGTTTTATTAGACTACATCATGTGTTAGGAACATGGATATTCCATTTAATAAATTCATTTAATAATTAATAGTTTTGTTTGAGTCTTTTTTTATTTATAAATTTGATTAACCCTATATAAACTAACGACATCATATAGGTGTTAAAATTTCTGGTGTTGTTCTTTAGGATGGTGACCAAGTAGATTTCTGTATTTTAAGGTGTTTTCTATCTTGTTTTACTATTTATTTTATATACAATGCTGGTGATTTATACTATAATTCTAGGCCTAGTTTTTTATTCATGAACACTCCACCAAGACCAAAGTCAAAAAGAACCTTGAGTTTGAATCCAATTTGGAGAAATGATAGAGTAAGAAGAACAAGGAATAAACTATGGCTAGGAAGGAAAAAAGGGAACAAGATAAAAGAGGTGTTTTAGAAGATGTGTAAGGTAGTGAACACTTACATATTATATAATACCATTTTAAATAGGTATTTATCTAAGCATTACAGTACCAACTATTTTATCCAACCATTTTGAGATCAAAATGGTGATTATCTAGATGATATCTAATTTTATTCAATCACCTAATATATTGAAAAAGGATTTGAAAAAACATTTAGGGATTTTTTTGAACTCTATGTCACCTTTTAATTAATAAATATATTTATTTTTGTGGTAAGGATGAGATTATTTACATTTTATTTAAGGGAAAGAGTGAGAATGGAAACAATCTATTCTGGATCATTATATTACCACATGGTATGATTTGGAAATAAACTTGTTGAATCACTTATTTCCCCCATAAAAATCAATGTATAGTCCTATAAATATTTTAAATCTCAGTAAATATGATGATGAATCAATTTATAATGCATGGGAACATTACCAAGACTTAATTATAAAATTATTACATCATTGATATGAAGTGTGGTTATTAGTTAAAATATTTTATAAAGGATTATCAAAGGATAATAGTCCAATTTTGGATTCTAAAATAGGAATATCAATAAAGATGAATTCATCATAGGAATGTAACACCCTACTAGATGGTATAGAATATAACAAATTTTAGTTGAAATCAGAATAATGACATGGTAGGGGTATCTATATGGTCAAAAAGAATAAATTTATGTTATCTTAGATTGTAGAACTTACTAGAAATATGGATTATATGATAGAAATGTGAGTGAATCCATGTATATATAAGGAATAAGAAAAATATATCGACTAAAATCCTGGTAATAAATTCCAAGGGTTGTGGCCACAACAACAATATGGGAATGGATATCAACAATACACTAGTATGTCATAAAGAACCTCAAGGAAAATCCCTCCAATATCAAATCTAATCTTTAGAATAAACCTTGGCCAAATTCATGACCACCAATGAGGCGACAAATCACAATGCAGAATGAATACTTGAAGGATAAAAAGGTTTTATTAATAAATATGGAATTTCAAGTTGGATGGATTTCTAGTCAACATAAAGAAAGGACTAGAGTGTTTTTAGGTGATACAGAGGATCACCTAATAGGATAAGTTAAGGTTATAACTCTACAAAGTTCAATAAAAGTGATAGAAAACCTTGAATGAAGTAGAAAATATAAATATGAACAAGGTGAGAAAGAGAAATAAAAGAAGGAACAAATGAAAAAGAAGGAAAAGGATGAAAAAAAGAATCTAGGTAAGAACCACCAAAATTGTACAAGACAATATTACCATTTATAAAGCGGTTGAAGAAAGGTTAAATTTAGTCAAAAAAGGTAAATTTCGTAAACACTATAAGAAATAGAATAGGAACATACCATTTGAATTTTCTCTAGATAATATGTCCACATATGAAAAAATCATGAAAGAATTAGTGTCTAATAAGAATATGCATGAGGAGATTGGTACTATCTTTTTCATAAGGTATTGTTATACGGTGGTATCCAATGATTTACAAAAAAACATGACATATTTTTTTCAATTCTTATAAATATAAAGCCAAAAAATTTGGTATATCTCTTTATGACATAGGTGAAATGGTGAACATTATGTCATTCACCAAATTTAATATCCTTGGATTGGAAAAGATCAAGATCACTAGAGTTGCACTCCAGCTGGTAGATTCAACAATGAAGTTCCCTTGGGGTATAATTGATGATATTTTAGTTTAAGTGGATAGATTCATCTTACCATTGGATTTACTGGTTATGGATATAAAATAATAATGAAAACCCTTCATCTTATAGAGGTCATTCCTAGTTACTAGAATAGAATTGATAGCTGAACAAAATGGTGACCTATGTTTGAGAGTTGGTGGGGTGCATGTAAGATTTAATATACACTGGTCAATCAAGAATTTAGTGGATGATGAGAAAGACCATCATGAGGACAATAATAAAGGCCAAATATGCTATTGTAATTGAATAAGTAGAAGAGACAACTACTGAAATTGAAGAAAATCAATAGGTATCTACTATCTAAGAAAAAAATGAATTTTTTAAAAGTAAAAAACAAAGGCTACAAGATAAGATTAAAAATAATGAAGGTATGGTTGTAATAATAAGGATTAATGAAGGTTATAAATTTTATATGGTACATGACTTGTCTTTTAGTTTTTCTAGTTTAACAAAGAACTAGTGGATTGTCCTGATGGAAGTAGATAAATTGTTTCTATAAAGGATAGTATGATTTTTTTCATAAAAAAGGATAATGACACATTCATATGGATAAATATCAATAGATACCTTTTATTGATCTAGATCAGGTAAATTATTTCCAACCCCCTATCACATAATCGTAAAAGTGGTAAGGTTGGGCTTATTGACCATAATAATAGCACTTCCAAGAGGCAAACTAGGTTTTTAGGATTTTAATTTTTTTTAGGTGTAGGATCACTTCCTCTAAAAAATTTTAGTTTAGTGATAAGTACATGAACTTACATTTGTTTTTCTTCTTAGACCTATCATCAAGGCACAAGATAAGGAATCATCGCACAGATAGAATAGGTTTCATGAACAATTCACAACATGAGATACTAGTTCATGTTGTGAATAATTTTAGAACAGATCCTTTATAAAATATAATCACATTTCAAGGATTTAAAGAAAAGACACCATTCCAAAAGTGGAGTATGAATTTAATTTTAGCATTTTTGGTTGCTCTCCAAATTTTTTGATAAATATTTTTAAATTAGAAAATTTCTTACCCAAAACTTTAATTTTTTCTTTATTTTAAAATTTAGGAGACAAATGTTACTTAGGATAATAATTATTTTATATTTTAACAATCAATTTTTAAAATGATTTTATGATTAAATGATTAATAAATGAGTAGATTCAAACATATGGTAATGAATTTGAAAAATATTTATTTAATATAATTAATTGGTCTATGTAAATGAAAATTTTCCAAGATTTCACATGTTTTGAATTCCTTAAGTTTTAATTGACTAGTTTGTTTTTAGTATGAATTTACCTAAAAGATTAACCCTTTATCACATTTTTCTATTCTTAATAGATTTATAAGACTAATATTTCTCATTATTTTTTAAATAAATTTATTGACTAATACTCAGGACATGTTTTCTTATAGAATTTCCTTATATTAGTATCGAAACTATGAAATTATAGAGTAATTTTTAATATTATTAAGGATTTTTTGTAAAGACATTTATACTTAGACAAACCATTATATTAATCCTTATTTTATCCTATATAATCAATGGATTTAAATTATTAGGAAGATTCATATTACAATCCCATATTTTACTTTATACCCTACTCTAAGTATTCTGTGTTATATTTAATGATTTATATGTGTGGGGGAGATTATTTATGATAAAGTATATGTTTCATAATGAATATTAATTTTGGCATAATTCTTCCTTGGGACATGGTAAAAGACATGATCTGTCATTATACCCTATTGATCACCCTTATTTAGAAAAATAAAAAATCTTTGTGTCTATGGATGCTAAAAAATCACAATATCTTAACCAATTATCCTGATCACTTAGGGTTGGGTGATAGATGTAAGAATTTTACTAGGTGCATATTAAAAAAAACTAAAATAAGAAGAAAAAAATCAGGATAGTGCATCATTAATTTCCTTCATTTCTCCATGGACATGTCTAAGTTAGTTGAAATTGAAATATGTCACTTTTGAATGATAAATTTCATTGAGATTTATTTTTTATTATCATAAAAAATGATTTATAAATTGACACTACTTTGGATATTTTATGATTATAATTTCATTATCAACCTAACCAAACCCTACACATCATTTAAACCTCATTTGAAAGTCCTAATGATTATTTTTTTATCATTTCCTTTTTAGGGTGGAGATAGTAGATGCCTTGAAAAACTATAATAAGGGACATTTACTTGTGGTATAAACATAACACTATTCATATTTAAATTGAGTTATGAGGTAAAATAATTAAAGTGAGGTAGAAAATGGTGGTCATTCATATTAATAAAGAATTAATAAATATAAATTTAATAGAGGAGAGTAATTGTCATTTAAACAAAGGAAGCATAAAATATATGATTAAATTATTTCCCTAAAAATCGATGAGTTAGATAATTTCTATTATATTGAACATAAAATATTACCTTATATTGGGAATCATTTGAATTTGTTACATGAAATTTGTATTTTGGTAGAATTACATTCCTCTATGATGATATTGAGATTTCATCCTTGAGAATTTTTTTGAATCAAAGTATTGGGGGTATGTGATCATAAATTTTTATGCATGAATATTCTATTATATAATTTAATTACTTATTTATTTATTTAACTATTCATTAAATAATAATTTTAATAATATTTTGAAAAAAGAAAGTAATATGATTTAATTGTACTTTTAATTTTAAGGATTGTTTTTTTATTTGTGTGTTATAAGAATGCACAACGGCTGGGATTTTGGTAGAGGGATGGCTAGGAGGTTGGAAAAAAATTCATCTAGTACTAATTATAGCCCTCAACCATGCTCTGGCCACCTATCCACCCTATGTGGAAAGGATTAACCTATTGTAAAAAACCTTTGTGTAGGTAGGTACAAGGGAAAGTGGGTGTAAAGGTTAGAAAATGATAAGAGGTCATGAATGGTGTGCATCTAGGGAAACCAGACCATTGGTGGATAGATAGTCATATATGGGAAAGCATGATTGGTTAACATAATTCTATCAGCTCAACTTAGGCTTATTATTCAATGTGTATACAGTACTAATTATGAAATAGTTGATTTCATGTGCATGGAAGGTCAATTTGGTATTACAGAGTACTCTACACTATTCATCAATTACTAAAAAAATATTATGTTTTGACCTACCCTTACATCACCTACCTTTGGCACTCCACACCACTATAATTACCTATCCATCCACCTATCATCACTATTACCACCACTAGATAATTCCATAAACATCACTACAAAACTCAATTTTAACATACACCGCCATTTTTTGTCAAAGAAGCATTATGGAAACACTACTGGTTATTAGATGAGATGCTATGAAGTAATTATTAGAATAGAGATTTCATTCATATAGGATATTATCCATTATAGAGGATGAAGTAAGAGACACTGATTTTGCGTCTTAAATTCCCGGTACAAATTTTGAATAGATTAAGATGAATACCCAAGGAAGGGAAATGTGTGGTTCATTTCATGAATAATGATACACTAGGTGATCTATACGTGGATTGTCCATGTATCTTGTATTTCACATCCTAGATGCAGTTTATGATACGAATGTACATGTCAATAAAAAAATTTAATACAATTGGTGAGATTTTTTGAAAATAAAGGTAGGGTTTGAACATGTGAGTATTCATGTGTATGAAGAATATTTTTTTTTTGGAAACATTTTTCAAGCCTTAGTATTTGGATGCCAATAAAATTTTAGGGTTCGTCTCTATAGAGAGAGAGGACTAGGTGATAGAGGTCGAACATATTACTGTTGAATAAAGGAGTAAGATAATACTACCCAAACCAATTTTTTTATCCCTTTGTTCAATATTATTTTCTACTTACTCATGGATAGCATGATTAGGTAAGATTAATTATGTTAATAAATTCAATTAAATAAAGAGTGTATTATTGGAGATTCTAATTACTATACTCCATGTCTGGGTTTATATTGCACACTTAATTCTCATTTTTTCTCTTTATTTGTAAATTATAATTGAATACATGGATTCAGAATGAAAATTAATACATAGGATAATTATCTTGACTTGTGAATTAACATATCATGAATCTAGATAGTTTTTTTTAAATAATGTTTTGAGACCCTAAATCCACCAATGAACTCATGTAGTTGACTATATAAAAAGTTGAATTAATGGAATTAAGAAATAATTACCAATATAAAGGGATTATTTAGTTTTAAACCTAATAACAAGCATGAATAATAAAATTTTCATTACATTCCACTAGCACACAAAACCAAAAATTACAAATATTGGTATGTAATATTTTTTGAGTTGAAAAATATATTTTTGTTCTAAATATAAATAAATCATTTTAATTATACTAAGTTAGCTTGAACTGTGTCATGGGTTAGACACTTGGATATTCCATTTACTATATTCAATTAATTATTAATAGTTTTGTTTGATCTTTTTTATAAATTTCATATTTTTATTAGCATCATAATAACTAATGATGCCATGTGGGTGGTCAAGTGGCATGGTCAATCATATCAATAACTAAAAGAGGATATAAAGATCAAGTATTGAAAACTATTGTTATATGAATACTATTTAAATCATAAAGGTACATCACTTATTCTACTAAAATCATGCATGCATGCCCTAATCATATCCATAAGTATACATATCATCCTCTTATACAACATGTTTATCTACAGGTGGTTGGTTGTACACAAATTTAACTGAGATCCTAAGGACTTCAACATTCCCTACTAAAATATTTATATGAAACAAAAATCCTAATTGGAAATTATGCTCATGGGTACCCTCTAAATCTATATTATCTTCAATAAAAACATTTTTGTCTACTCATCTTCCTGCTGAGTCTCCTGAATATACAAGAAATATGAAATCTTAACCAGCTAGTCAATTACACTGCCACACTACATGAAGGCCCTACGAGGTCCTGGGTTGTCCCATGATAAAGTCCATGGTTACCTCATTCTACTTACATACTAAAACTTGAATGGGTTTATGTAACCCAACAGTTCATTAGTTCTCGAAATTATCCTTTTAGAGGTAAGTAAATGAGAAACAAACCCCAAAATATATTTCCTTATGCCAGGCCACTAGAATTGCATATAAATATCATGGTACATCTTAGTCATCACATAGTGAATCATCCAATATGAGGCATGTGAATACCTTATCAAATCCTTCCTTATAAAAGTAGGTATGACCACCTTGTCGTGTACATACATCACACCTTCTCATCTTAAAATCTTCTCGGTACTAGGTCATCACCCATGATCCATTCACATATAACAAGATAGTATGAATTAGGATTCTGACTAGCCTATACCTGATTCACTATTGAGGAGGTAATGAGAAAAGGTGGAATGGTCACTGCCTCTTAAACCACTAACATATCAATCCTTCAGTTAGTGAGTAAACTAATCATCTTCTATTCCTCAATAGATATAAATATAATCTACTATTACATCTTCTCACTAAGAAAATCTACCAAGACGTTCATCATCTTTAAATAATATAAAATATCAATTTAAAACATCTATAGGTACTCAACCAAACAACTCTATAATAGATTAATGTATTATTTATAGAATTTATATCACAAACTCATATTGTCATTTTAGAATAAAAATCTTTCACCAAAGAGACAATAATTAAAATGGTTTAAGGTATGAACCAAAATAGCTAGTTCCAAATAATTGGTTTTTTAGTTCCAATCATGGTCTCATAGATAGAAAGACCCATAAGAAAACAATCGATTGCATTGTATAAAAACAACACCCATAGTAATGTGGGAGGCATCAAAATACATGGTACAACCCTACACTTGGTGTCGTAGAATCAGAATCGGAGCAAACATCAACCTCTCTTTCCGCTCATAGAAAGAATCTCCACCCCAATAATTCCACTCAAAATTCATCTCATTCTTAGTAAATCCTATCATAGTAACTCCCATAGTAGGACAAATCATAAATGAAGAACCACTAATACCCAAAAAAATATAAGTAATCTTTTAATTTTGATCACATTATAGGGTTATTATGAAGACATCACGACCTCTACTTTCATTGGATGAATAGAGATCCGTACATTTGATATCACATCCCTATGGAATCACACCTATAGAATCTATAAGTGACACCAATATTTATTGAATAAATGTACTATTCCTAAAGTGTACTCAATAAAATCTCAAGGTACTTGGTATGAAACTCGTAGGTCCATGATAATACCAAAATTCCATTAACAAACACAATGAAGAATGAGTATAGTTTGGGATGAAGAAATACAATTTATGAGAGTCAAGAACACAATTTCAATATTCAATAACCCAAATAGAATCACAAGATACTCATATAAACCATATTTTCTCATAAACTCCATTTTTGGTATATCTATCACCCTGAACTAAAATTAATGATATCATTAACATAGGTCAATATTATAAAACCATCAAGCTCCCCTAAATTGATTAGAAAATATTTTCTATAATTAGAAAGGTTATCCTATTATTTACTATGAACTAGATCAATTTATGGTAATCCACCAATTATTTTAAGATATCATATACCATTTTACTAAACAAAAAAGGAGTGCCATAAGGAAACATTACCATATAGATAAAACTCATAAATTCATGACATCAAGTTACAATTTCAGCCTTTCCAACCCAATCGGTTCCATACAATATAAAATGTATCGATATGGGTTTCACATCATGAATTATATAAATTGTGAACTTGAACTCCCTATAATGAGGAAACATGGAGTAATCATTAGGAAACACATCCAAAAAGTGGTACCCTACCATGAGAAAGTATCCATAACTATCTTTTGATATGATACAAGAACTATAACCACCACCTTTACTATAATGGATTTAATCTAAATGATGTTTTTTGCATATTTAACTACCTTCACATCTAATTTACCCATGAAAGCATAATACATCATTGTTAGGAATGTTAAAGACACCAACATATTATAGTAATAAATGTGATCCAAGAATAATATCAAAAAATCTATTCAAAAGTTGATATTGAAACTATCCATATATATAATTAGGAAATATCCCAACTATCAGTGGACCCAATATCTATGATATGCATGGGGAATATATTAATACAACCCAAACTCTTACCCATATGTGAATCAAGTGCAAACATACCATAAGATATCTCCATGTCCAACCTCTATCTAGACACAAACTAGGTAGAGATAAAGGAATGTTTTGAACATATATAAAATATAGAAATTTGAAGAAAATAAGTAAAACAAATTATAGCACTCACAATATATGGACCCTGTTCTATTTTAGATAGAACCTAGTCCAATGAATATAACCATCATGCCTAAGATCCATGACCATGATCCCCTGATCTATGACAAATTTGAGGAACTAACCATTTAGGTGTCAACAACTTTGGCTTACCTCGATACACTCATCCAATTCCACAACCAAACATCTTAGATTAATTATGTATCTTTACCTGGGTTCCTCATAACTAAAATATCATGCATTATAGCCTCAAATAAAACACACCAACCATCATATAGAAAGAACTTAAAGAATATATGCTATCAAATTCACCCTATATAACATCTCATGTATCTACTCACTCAAAGACACACTCAATGATATTTATCTGATCTTAAATATCCTGAGGACCACCAGTACCCTAGAAAGTTGTATGGTTCTTAATTTTGAAATATTAGTAATAATATACCAAAGTAACCCCACCTCGATGTATCTCTCTACCACTAATAGGTATAGTATGAAACACCCCTAGCTCAAGATACTACACTATATGAACCATTGAAAAAACCTTAGGAGCATACTCATCTACACCCTCATGTATATCAGGTAGTTTAATATTAGAATTATTATTCTCAAGGATATCCACAAACCTACCTCATGGTGAAACTATGCAACATATTCAAGGTGGTATTTTCTAAAATTCCATAAAAAATACTCAAAAACACCCATTTGATATATTAAATATTAATAGAATTTAAGCATTCGATAATCACACACAGATAAAAAACATATGATACATTCCTTAAACATATACCCATAAGACACTAAAAATACCAACCAGCTACTCACCCAAGACTTAATCTAATACCAATTATACTAGAATGTTAGTCAAGTTCATATATAATAAAATAGGAAAAATATGAAATTTAAATTAATTTGATGTCATTAACAATATATTTGGGAAATGAAGTATTTGGGAAAATAATGAATATATTATTGGTGTAATTTAATCTATTTAAACCTATATCTATCACATAAAAACTAGAACCTAAAAATTAAACTAATGTGTCAAATCATGATAAAATAAATCGCACACTCTTTCCACCCCTACTAAGAGGAAAACCCCATAATAAATCTTAAATTAACAATTTACCTGCTGAATAGTATGAAACCATAATATCACAACCAGTAAAAGTAATCCCACAACCCCAAAAACCCAAGTTTCCACTATACAGGTGTTTTCTATACATAAGAATAGCTTCTCTTTGAATTCCGAACCTTCCAATATCCTTTCTACAAAGAACCAAATAACTATTGGATAAGAAAAGGGTATCTGATACCATTTTTTAATTCCTCGTATTAGTTCATCGGGACTAAGTAGGTGTTCCATGAGGTCTCATTCATTCCTCCCTACATAAAAGAGTCTAATCAATATCAGTGAGGGACTAAATGTTGCACCAAGTATATTTTTCCCTTGATATCATTAACCATTAGTAATACAAACAAAATAAACAAATAATAGTAAAAAAAATAATAGTAAATAGATATAGTGATAATAAAACCAATTAAGTAACATCACATGATATAACAAAATGGGTACACATATGTCATACATCCAATCAAAAGAAAATCCCCAAAGGCAGTGGATCAATACACGTAACATAAAAAAAGAATATAATAAATAACAGGAATGACTATAAAAGATATTAATAAGTCTTGGCTTCACCTATATCACAAAAAAACTCCACCAACATAGTAGCTCGACATAGGACCCTTTCCCTAAGCTAGATCCCGGATAAAAAATTTGGCCCATAAAATAGGATGTTTGTGCAGAGTGTAAGTAATGAAACTCAGTAGGAAACCAAAAATACATTTATAATATAAGTGTAACATATTTATATGATTTTATACACCAAAAATAATTAATTAATGATTTAAATGACAATTAATTATGAACTTCGGTAGGTCATATTTTACTTATCAAGCCACTTCGAACCTAGATCATACCTAAGGCGATCAATTCCAAGAGAAAGATTTCAGACCATACTAGGAGCCTAACAGTAGTAACCAAAAAGTGATCAAAGTAGATAATTATAATATTAATTCTCTCTCATGAACCAAACCATCTCATCAAGGTGAGTTCCTATGGATATAACCATATCAAATGATCATAATAGAAGTTGTCTGAGGAGGGAATCTTAATATCCAACCTCCCAAATAGTCCATACCATCCCCAAAAGATAAGGTCCCATGGTTTTGTCTCTTGTATTCATTATCAATGAATTGTTTCAAGGAAGACATCAAAATATCCATCTTCCTATGCAAGTTGATATATACTATTAAGTAAAGGTCCCATGTCTATATCACAAAGTTATCATATACAACTAGTAGTAATGTCACGAATCCTAAACCCCAACCCACTAGAGTAACATATTCTCTAGATAGTTATCCCCCATCATAATTATCATATTAAAATCCCTAAAACACTACCTTAATTACACACATGAAAAATATTTGAATAAAATCCATATCCACTTACTAAAACCTTCAAATTTTATAGAATTACTCACCCACACTCATATTCCAAACCATAATCTCATTTGAAACCCTAAAGATCTCAAACATCTCATACTAGGCTCAACCGACTCAAGAGTATAATAATACCTAAATCCATGAAACAAGGTGTGTTTTCATCATAACCATATCATTTCACCCATATCAACCCAGTAAGTGACTAATTCTAGCAATCCAGACTCACCCATCATCTTTGATATGAAAAGAAGAACGTTTCTAGGAAAATACAATCACCTACATTCTCTAAGACAAGAAAATCACATCCAAACATGGCCATGATTTCATATATTAATATTGTAAGAGAGAAAACAGTAATAGATTCTATCAGATTCATTCTAGAATGACCAAAGGTTTAATTTTAGAAAAAACCCATAAAATTTTGGATTTATAATTTAAAATAAAGAAACTAAGGGAGAAATACAAATATAAGGATTATAATGGGAAAGACATACCAATATAAAGTCCCCCTAATGAAGGTAAATTCAAATCAATAATAGAGGATATTAGAGGATCATAAGCATAAATTTAATACCCAAAATTCAGGTTCTAGTCATGTAGGGTTCAAAGGAGGAGAGGAGATGGGATAAAAGGGGTATATGGGTGAAATTAATGAAACATCATTAAAAAGGAACCTAAAAAACCACTAGGTACCTATAAAAACCCTACCAAGTAGTGTATTCCCCTAAATAGAATCAATTCCTACCCCCACTAGTCACACAGTGTGGGTATACATCCTACAAGGTAACTACTTAACCCCCAAATACTTTGTGGATATAAACCTAGAAATCGATAACCACTTGTTATATATTTTAGAAAAGGGGAGCTAATACCCCTCTCTAAACCATTACAAACCCCCAAAACTATCCAAAAAACATATTTAATTATCCAAGATTAAATAATTAGATATAAAAAATATGCTTCAATTTTTCCATTTTGCCTCATGTTCTTGATCAAGGTCCACCATTCATCCACATCACCTTCCAAATGATAAATGGCCAAAGAATTTTTTTCATGATTTGAGATTTAAAAACAAAAAATTATATTTTATATCATGTTGATTCATTAATCAAAAATTGGTGGATCTGAAGATCCAACAAACCATAGTGGTTGTTGGCACATGAATTTCATGATTTTGATTTTCTCCTCCTTATATGCATTTGTGTAACCAAAATGGTTTAGGATATTACTAATAACTAGAGATAAAATAACCATGATGGTTTTGACACTATATCCAAACCCATATTTTTGTTCATTGGGACAATCACTACTTTTACCATCATATTCACTATTTACTCAGCTCCTCCTAGTTCCAAAAAATAAATGGAACTAATAGGGTTATCATGGGTACAAAATAATTAGAGTAAACAATAAAATAATAAGAAAAATATAATATAATATGTATTTCTATATGAATTTTTTGGTTCAACCATGGTTTCTTTATTTTGGTTTGGTTATACATCATAACCCAATCCCAAAAATTAATGAAACCCTACTTTGATATCTGCTAAGATGACTCAAGCATGACATATGTATATTTTACATCATTTCATGAAATTATTCATTGCGTCTGATATAATAAATTACATATGTAAAACCCAAAGGATTAGTATCTATGGAGATTAGATAAATAACCATCTTATTAAAAAATAATTCTTTAATATTTACCATAAAATTATCCACACATGATTTCATTCTTGACATATCTCTACATATAAGTTCTGGGGAAAATTGAAAATGATAATAAAGGAGAGATCTCAAATTCCCTATAAGATAAAATCATATTAATGATCCATATATTCTTTTTTATTAGATAATGAACATAGAATAAATGCATAAATAATGTAATAATATCATAAAATAATAAGAAGTTATAATGAATCATGATATACCAGAAGGTTTGGGGGGGAATCCCCGTTATTAAAAGTATCATATCATGACATAGTAACATAGAACCATGATAGAATCATTCTAAAAGAATAGCATATACCATGGCATAAAAATATGAGATATTAAGATAATAATCATGATCCATGGAGACATAACCTAGGAATTTAGAACTCGATTAAGTATGGGAAATCATAGCATTTGTTAGGGTTATTACCCAAGACCTTTAAAACATAGTGGATCATGTATCACTACCCACATCCATCAAAATAGTGGATCATGCATCACTACCTACATCCCCTAGTAATCTCATGAGATATGAATCTTTTCCTAATAAATTATTGGGATATATAATAATGTGTCCCTAAGTTACATAATGATAAACCATATATAATTATTCCATGTGAAATCAGTCAAACATCATTTCCTGAGTAATCCATGGAAAGGAAAGGGCTTTATAAAATTTTCAGGATGTTTTACATAAAAAGAAATTAAGATTTATATCAAATGATACCCAAATTTCAATCACCCAAAATAATAATAACATAATAGAAAAGGTATATAAATGAAACATAATTTAATAAATGATATATCATTTTAGATAAAAAGAATAAAATAGAATATAAATCATGTAACTAGTTTTATTTATGTTTTAGTGATGTTTTTCCATAAAATACGAGATATAAGTAACTTTAAAAATAATTATCAGAAGCTCCAAAAAGATTTTTAAAATTATATTTTAATAATATAAAACCTCATAATAAAACCTTGAAATGAAATAAATGTAAATAATAATAGATATAATGTTGAATATATAAAATTTACAGAAGTGGGAAGACATGTCATCTTAAACATTTTATAGTTTTAAAGAAACCTTCATTTATAAAAGAATTATAAAATTTCCTATAGAATAGAGGTAAAGGGAAATTGGAATGGTATAAAGGGCCTTAAAAATTTATCCATTAAAATGAGAAAGTGAAACCTTATTGGTAGGTAATAATATGCACATTGAAAAGAAATACTCAATATAGAGGGTGTGAATCATCCTCTAAAACATCATACTTTCATGATGTGAGAATAAATCAAAATAAATATTTTGATAAGAAATATAATTTTCATAGAATGAAAGATAAAATAAAACATTATATATATGGGTCAAAATATATTGAAATTAGAATAATAAAGGCCTTGAAGAAATCATATGATTAAATGAAAGGATATTGAGTCAATAAAAACCCGTATGACATCAGTAATATATAAAAAATGAAAATGAAATAGGGGACATGAAATAGAAATTTACATCTAATTATTAAAAATATATTTATGATAAAATTTATAAATGCAGAATTATAGACACCATATAAAATAAATTATCTTCATAAAATGAAACAATCCTTTGTGAATGTAAATTGAGAACAAAAACCATTTCCCTAGACTCATACTTGGTTGGAACCACTCTAACTCTTACTATAACAATTTATATGTAGTATTACTCTATATAATTAAATTTTCTATATTTATATTACTTAATATCATTCTTTAATAAGTTCTTATTACCTAATTGTTAATAATTCATCATTAAAACTAATTATCAAGTGTTAATTGTTCTATTTATTCCATGATTACTTCGATATAGTTGTTTTGGTCCATACTCATTAATAATGTGTTTATTACCTTTATAAGGTAAATTGAGAATATATATATATTTTTGGTATATTTATAGATACTAATGGTTATTTCATGGATTTTATGGTTTATTTTCATAAATAATAGTAAAACAATCACCCTTTTTTGAATATTAAGTCAACAAAAAGAATTTATTTTAATAATGAATATAATTATATATATTATCAATACAGAATTGATAAAATAACATAAATTAATTATTTATATTGCATTTTTTGTATTATTTATGTTTTATTATTCATTCATGATGTAAAAATTATAACCTCGTCTATGTATGTGGTAAAACAAACCCAAACAGGAATGTGTTATAATGAATGAATGAGAAAGAATGTGTTTATATATAATTATAATATCACTTTTATATGATCATAATAATTTTAATTAAATGTTATTAAATTTTTAAATAATACTCAAGAAGAGGTGGATGAATAAGATAAACGGAAAATAGACAAATTATAGAGTTTTATACTATATAGAAATTAAAACTATGCAGGAACCTTCTTTGGTTTCAAAGTATTTTGGGATACTTTATGAGACTTGGGAATTAAAAATGTGGAATTGGATTTTTATAGATAAAATTTGGGCTGATATTGGATAACCATCCCAAGTGAAGGTGTGTTTTAAAGTGGGTAGATTTGGGGCCCTTTTATAAGTGAGTTTGAGTGGCATTTCCACATACACACATTATTTTATGTATAAGGAATGTAATTTTACAATTAAGGTGGAAAAAAATAGAAAATGGATGAGTATAGGTCATTAATTACCTCTTCCACATATTTAGAGATAATTTTTAAATATATTTTATGATATTACCTCTTATTTTAACCCTTTTACCCAACTTACTCTTTAATATGGTAACTCACATTTACCTTGGTAACTTATTTTTTGCCTCAAAAATTAATTTAACTTATTATATAATTTATACATGTTTAATTAAAATCATAAATCCATTTTATTAAATTAAATTTATAGAAGTGTTTAAAATTAATTTTAATATAAAAATTCATAACCTATAAAGAAAATTTTTAAAAAATATATATATTTTTAAGAAGTATATTAATTTATTCTTATTTCATAAAAATTAATAATTATTATATAAATTATAATTTAGTTTTTTTACATATAAATAAATTATTTCCCTAATGTGATTATTTAATAAGGATAAATTTAATTTATATAAATATAAATACATAGAACAGAGGAAAAAAATTCTTTAAAATATATCCCTTTTTAAAATATTATGGTTTTTACATATTATCTATCTACTAATCATTAATTTAGTTTTATAAATACATTTTTATTTAAATAATTATTTTAATTTTATAAATAAATTGTATTAAAATAATTATTTAAAAGTAATAAATTTCATAAAAATGAAAAATATCTATAAATACATAAAAAAGAAATAATTTTAATTTTTTTATTACAATAATAATTACATATTGATATCATTCTAAAATATACTTATAAAACACCTTAAAACATCCATATAATCCCTAAGGGTGAGATAAGAAATTGTTTTTTGCTGTGAATGGTGATTCTGCTAGTATGGATCATATAACGACCCAAGGTTAATGTATATAGATATTACATCATTTTTTGTGGAATATTTCATACATTACACAAACACACGCACAAAGACCATTTTAGTTTAGTGCCTTTGGAAACTTGGAACAAAATATTCTAATTAAGTGAAAGATATTTAATGTTTCTCATAAATATCTTCCCATTTAATACCCCTACCTAAAACCTTTCTTTATAACCTGGGGAAAATAAAACATAAAAAAATGGTGAGATCAGATGCTCAGTAAGGGTAAGCAAGGGAGATGCATAAGAATAATCATGAACATAAGGGCATGAGAAAATGATATTAACATTAGAAGTTAATACCATGCATATCAAAGATTATATACATGATTCAAGGCATAAATAATAGCATCTCATAAGACATGAATCATATGGAAATTAAGAGAATAAACCATGAAATCATAACATAGGAATAAGACATAGAATTTGTGACAGACACATAAACCTGTAATATCATTTCCTATAAGTAAAGGATCATTTAACAAACTTAACAGGGAACTTCATTGGGGCTGCACCAACTAAGTGGTACGCACCACCATCCCTAGTCATATTCCTTTCCTTATAAGGGATCAGGTTTCCCCATCTTCAAATAGTGGATAAAGTTCATCAACTTGTTTCCCATCATTATCTTAGGATATATAAATTTTTACCCAATTCATTGGAGGGAGATATAGGTTCTACCCATCACATAATGAAAAAAATACTTATGTGTTCCATGAGAATATAAATCATATTATAACCCTTAAAAAGAAATAAGTTTCATAAACAATTAATCATAACATAACTAATTAAAAAGAAAAAAATTTATAATTATCAATCCATCATAAAAATAAAATATTCATAAAAGTAATAATAATTTTATCATTGGTTCATATCCCCAGTTAATCATAAGTAACATCAAATAATGTCATCTTATATGGAAAATGATTTTGAAATATCACTTGAAATAATTCTTGAGGAAAATATCCATTCCATTTTGAAAAAAATGACTTTTAAATCATAAGACATTTATAAAACCATTTTATTTGAAAATAAACTTGAGAAATTATAAAGGAATATCTAAAAATTATTTTAAATATATTTGAAATACTTTTCCTTGACAATTCATATAAGATCATTAAAAATTCTTGTAAAACATTTTTAAAAAAAATTATTTTGAAGGAACATAAATTTATAACCAATGAGATAATAACATTACATGAAACTTATAATATCACGAAAATAATTATATTCATGATAAAACATGTCAAAGTTCAGTATATACACCTTGTAAAATAATATTGGTGCATAACATAACATGTTTCTCAAAGAAGAAAAATTAAGGCAAAAATCCATTACCAATTTGGTAAATTTTGAACCGTAAATCTCATGAAAGAGATGTAATAAATGGATATTTAAATACCCATAAATTTAATTAATATGTTTATATATTAAATTTAAATGTAGTGTATACACCCCACAAAAGAAACGAGTGGTGAATATGGCATAATTATGACAAAAATAAAAGTGATACTAGAAATCCCCTTACCACTTTGTAATCAGTTGAATCGAATTCCCCTTGAGAGAAAGAAAATTATATAGATATTTAAATACCATAATATATAGGATATGACTTATAAAATTCATTCACATTCAATTTATACACCACATATAATAAATATGTGGGCAACATGAGATGGAAATCCCTTACCTTATGTCTTGACTCTCTTTGTACAAGTTCAAAACTACTGTATAATAAATCCAACTTTATTATAAATCTAACACATGAAAATATTCATATATCTAATACCATATATTATTTACTCAAGAAATTATATTACCATCATATTAACAATTCCAATTTTAAGTTGTGATTTGGGTAATAACAACCTCGTTTATCGTACATTTTTTGACTTTTTATTCTTAGTTTTCATAATTAGATCGTAATTTCATTATCTTAATATTTATAACCATAATATAAATATCATATATATTCATTATATATTTGGTTATCTATAAAATATTGAAATAGAAAATGAAATATATCATTTTTGGAGACTGTAGGTTGTATGTACGCATGAACGTTGTTTCCATTTCATATCGTATTGAAAGAAATAAAGTAAATGAAATATATGTATACATATATATATATAATATCTTTGTAGTAGAATTATTATTTAATATATATCATATAATTTCACTAAACCTATCTTTAATACATTTCTTGTTTAGTGTGAATTAATCACATTGCTTTGAGGAGGCGGTAGTCCACACATCCACAAACGAAGTTATCGTATTTCCATAAAATAAAAATAATAAATGTATTTGTTATATAATAATTAAAAAAGAAAAAATACATCATAAATATAATAAATATAATATAAAAATATAAATTACATAATTATTTCCATCCTTGAAGGGTGACAATTAAAGTACAAGTGACATCGGTTCGTGTGGCGGTATACTATTGTACACACAAATGATGATTTCATATCTCATTTGATGGAAGTGTGTGAGAGTGTAGGTACAAACCTTAATATAAAAAATATTAATATATTTATTATACCTATTTTATTATAAAATATTAAATAAAAACAATTTAAGGGGTTTAAGGAAGAAATAAAACAAAAATATTCATTGATGAATGTTACCTCTTCATTGGGTATCTCCTTTTCATTTGTACAAAAGGACTTATTTGGTTGGATTTATACCTAGAGTAAGGAATATAGGATGAATTTAGGGAATTTGGAAGGATATTTGGATATATTGTTTGTGAAAAAAAATTAGGTTTTGATTTTGAATAAAATTGAATAATAGGTTTCGTTTTATAAGACATGGGAGGGGCACTTTTGGAATTTCTTAATATATTAAATTATAATAAAGTAAATCACTATTAAAATACCTCAAAATGTAAATTTATTCTAAGGTATGATATTATAATTTTTTAATATCATCAACTAATATATTTTATACAAGTTTTTATGTTATTTTAAACTGTATAATTTTGATTAACCCTTAGTTAAGCCATTTTAATTTTAACTATGGCAACAAATGTTTCAATATTAAGAGGATGTAATTTTTACATATAAAGTATAAATTGGATCGTAACTGACCAATTGATGATATTTTAAACCATATATAATTATATTTGTTCTTATTTAATATTTTTATGATTTATAAATAATTTAATAAAATGTTATTTTCATAAAATATCACAAGTGTTAATTTTGGAACTATTCATTACATTGACATTAAGAAAATAAATACAGAGAGATAAATTTAAAATAATTCATTTAATATACCCCTAATATGTCATATTCACCTATAAAAGTATTTTATTACCTTAATTAAGTCAAATTATCTTTATTTTAATATTTATAATATCATTTGATTGATTATTTCATTAATTGAATAATTATTGCATCATCATTTTGTAATTATTTATGATAATTATTTCTTCACTAAAAAATAAAAATAAATTTCTCAGATGTATATAAAATTTTTATCATTCATAATAATATACATAGTCGATCATATCTTTTATTTAACCCCAGATTAAAAATGTTGTAATTATAAAAAGCGAGTGTGACATTTTTTCACTCTTTGATTTTAATAATATCCAAGTCAATTTCATGGAAAAGTGTCCATTAAATTATTCAATTTAAATACTTACATGTTAGGGGTCTAATTAAATTTATAAAATAATTTTTTTTGAAGTATTGGGGACATTTTATAGTCCTTATCACTTAATTTTTAACTTAAATTACCCAATTTTCCCTTTACCATGGTAATAAAAATTACCAAAGTTACTATTCATATTAACCAAAAATAAAAGTAATATATTTAATAAATTTGAACCTTTTAATTACAAATATTAAATCCTTTTTTCATAATTTAAAACACATAATTTTCAAAAATTAATTTAAAACTAATCTTGTTGATGGAATGAGAAAAAGGGTATTTAAAGTGAAAATGTCCAAAAGATTGATATGTTTTTATATTCAAATTCAATGTGAAACTGATTACAATGACAAAAATTGGATTAAATGATAAAACATTAATCTAATTATAATTTAAAACCAATCAAATATTTAATTTAACACTATAAATTATTTTTATGAAAAAGTTTTTTTCAATTAAAATTTAGCATTTTTTCACTATTTATCAAAACATGAAACTTATAAAAAAACACCAAAAATCAACCAAAGTAAATTTTGATATACCTATTTAAATTAAGAATTTTATTTTTTTATATAAAAATTTTAAAATTGTTAAAAGGTAGATTTAAAATGGGTTCATCATTAAAACACCTTAAAATTACTCTTTTGAAAAACACACCTTTTTATTCATAATATTGGATTTATTCTTAACTTATTGCCAATAAAATCTATTGGATGAGTGTAAAAAATTGATTTAATATTTATTATATATAATAATATATTATTAAAAACATTCATCAATAGTGGTTTGTTTAATTTATTTAGATAAAAAATTGTACATAGAAAAATAGTTTTCTTTGAAAAGGAATTTCTTTATTTTCAAATAGTTATTAATTTAATTTCTAGCTAATTGCTAACCAAATAATTAAAATAATATTTTCATAATTTATTTAATATCATTTTTAATTTCCTTTCTAATTAATTTTTGGTAACTATAATAATGTTTTAACAATATTAATATTATATTGTAGTTTAGTAAAAATTGGTCTTGCGTGTAACACAAGATATCAAAAGAACTCAACATTGTATATAACATAAGCCAAACATAGTGTTGCATGTACCAAAAGAAAATCTAAGTTTTTTATATAGAACAATGTCTACTTGGTGTTGTGTAAAAAGAAATAATAACTTGGTGATTTTATATAAAACAACTATATTCAGTGTTGCATGAAATGAAAAATATCAAAAAGATTAAATTAATTCGAAAAAAATATATTTCAGAAAATCTTGGGGTGTTACATTCTACCCCCTTACAATGAATTTCTACCTATAAATTATTCTAGGTCATCAAAGGTTTAATACTTTAAAGTTCCTTTCATTTAAACCCACATAAAAATGAATACTAAAACTTTCTCTTAAAAAGGAAAGTTAAAAAAATAAGGGTTACCCAAGGTAAATCATAACTAGGTTTCCACATAAGAGAAAATAGATGTAAAGTGAAAACATGGAAATGGAATAGAAATATAACTATCAAGTTCTAATGGAGAGTGATGTAGAACTTATTTAAGTTAATTTAATGACCACAAAACCAAATACCAAATAGGTCTGAAAACAGTTATTTCTATATCATAAATGATGATAATAGGATAACCTTTTATTTAAAAATACTTTGAGAAGATATACTTACTTGAAATCATATTATAATTAAAATATAACTCTATGGTTGTGCCTCGATCAATATCCACTTCATCTCTTACTCTAAAAAAATATGAATTTGAAATTATAATTCCTGAAGAACTAGTAGATCATAAGATCCATAATGGGATGATAAACCATTCATTAGTTATCATCAACAACAAAATGGTTAGCACAAGTTATCCAATATTAATAAATCTTTATATTAAAAAAAATTAATCTCTAAAAACACATCTAAATTTCAATGTAAAAAATTTCATAAATACTCACCCTTATAAACCTTCTAATAGATAAAAAAATTAAAACTTTCAACATAAGGTAAATAACCTTAAAAAAATAAATTCATCATTAATCCCCTAAAATCTTAATGTAGCTCTTAATTTTTACACACCAAACATGTGAATACCTTTATCATGTATTCTCTTGAAACATAGTAATAACTTTAATTACCATAAAACCTTAGTTAAAAGTTGTATGCTTTCAAAAATTAACTCTTTCCTCATACCATAAATCCAAAAATTATATAAACTCAATCCATGGTATTATAAACCACTTTTTCATCTTATTAGCCCCAAGGAAATCAATACAATCCCATTTATTTTATCAAAATCAAACATCTTTGTATTTCGTTATCCCAACATCATGTACATATTAAGGGTTATACTTCTCTTAATCACTTGTTTTCCAAAAATATCACATTACCACCTCAATCACTTTTCATGGTTACCAGTAACATTTATCATATGCTCTTAAATCCTTATTATAAACACTACATATGACCAATCATTAGATATATCATCATTCTATAATACTCTAAAATTACTTCTAAAACATTATTATTGAATTCCAATACATAAACACTTGATCATTCCATCACTTCATTATCGTACTTCACATTACCAATAATGATCACATGAGATTTCCCTTTATCTTTGGATTTAAGAGGTCATTGATGTAGATCATCATCATTAAACTTTAGATTTGAGAACTGATTAGCATAATGATTGTTTTCCTTAAACTCTAATCATTGAATTTTGGGGTGAATTCCTTTCAACCTTCTATCTATTCGAATCATTAGATAAATTTTCCCATCGCTTTAGCAGTCAAATGCCTGATTACTTTCTTTACCACACTTGAAACATATACCAGTCCCCTTAAGATGATTTCTTATATGTTTCTTTTAACACTTTGATCATAAAGTATATATAATATTCTCATATCCATAGTTTTTAGAGTTTCATATGAATTCTATTTTTATTTTTTATCAAAACCATGAGATAGATGGGAAACTATAATCTCCATTGTTGTAAGAAGAATATGTGGAATGTACCTACTAAAAAATAATTTCTTAAACTCATCCAAATCCATGGTGTCAATTTTATCATGTTTACTTGTATTCTTGATAAATTTCCACCATTGATTCACTTCACCTTCCAAGTGATAAGTGTCCAACTTCACTTTTTTGCATTCTAAACAACGGATAATGGAAAATATCTATTCAATGGTATAGATCCATTTCTTAGAAACTAGTGGAATAATCATTCCACTAATGATGGTGAAAGTTTCCTTAATAAGGAATTAAGAAAATGTTGTTCCCTCCTTTTTTTCATTTGGAATTCCATTATAATTCATGGATTGATAATGTTGTGCGGTCATAGAAACAAGGTTTTTCATTCTATCTTATATAACATTAGATTTATCATAAGGTCCATCATTACATTGTCCATTGTATTCCTCATTAACATTATTCCTTCAAGTTCTAACCATTGACTAAAACTAAAATAAAATATTGTGAGTAACACTATTCCTACTATGAAAACCTCATGATCCTGAAAATTATCTTCAATATATAACATCTTAGGTTTAATCCTAGGTTATCCATGACTGTTACAAAAAATATAGGATTGTAACCTATAATTAGACTTATCCTTAGGGAAACCCCTTGAAATATCCTTAGAAATGTCTATAGGTATATTATTAAAGTTTTATCATCCTAGTTTCCAAAGGTTGACTAAAATTTTTCTTTGATACCAAAAATAACGACCTATGCTTAACGTACATGGATATTACATCATTTTTTCATAATATTTCATATATTACAAAAACACACACCCAAAGACCATATTAGTTTAGTGCCTTTGGAAACTTGGTACAAATTATTCTAATTTTGTGAAATATATTAAATATTTTCCAAAAAGATCTTTATCTTTAGTACCCCTACCTAAAACCCTTCATTATAACCTAGGAATTGAAAACATAAAAAAAATTGATCTGAGATGCTCAGTAAGGGTAAGAAAGGGAGGTACATAAACATAATTATGAACATAAGGGTATGATAACATGATATTAACATTATAAGGCCATACCTTTCATATCAAAGATCATATACATGAGTCATGGAATAAATAATAGTATCTCATAAGACATGAATCATGTGAAAATCAAGAGCGTAATCCATAAAATCATAAAATATGAATAAGATATGGAATTTTTTGCAGACACATAAACATTTAATATCATCCCTATAAGTCAAGTATCATTTCCAAAACTTAATATGGTACTTCTTGGGGGTTGCTCTTACTAGGAGGGACACACCATTATCCCAATTTGTATTCCTTTCCTTTTTAGGGATCAGGTTTCCCCATATTCCTATAGTGGATTGGGTCTCACAATCTTCCCATAGTGTATCAGGTTTCCCCATCTTCCAATAGTGAATCAAGCCCATAAACTTGTTTCTTATCATTATCTCATGAGATATAAATCTTTACCCAATTAATTGAAGTGATATATAGGTTCCACCTATCTCATTATGAAAAACATACTTATGTGTGCGATGAGAATATAAATCATATCAAAACCCATAAAAAGAAATCGGTTTCATCAAAATATAAACATTTCATCATAACATAACTCATGGAAAAGAAACAAATCATAAGTATGAACCCATCATAAACATAAACAATTTAGATAAATAATAATGGTATAATTGGATCATATCCCCAGTAAAACATAAGTAACATCAAATAATGTTGTCTTATATGGAAAATGATTTTGAAAGATCATTTGATATAATTCTTGAGAAAAACATTCTTTCCATTTTGAAATTTTTTTAATTATAAAACATTTAGTGAAAAAAAATCATTTAAAATAACATTGAAAACTTATAAAGGAATATTTGAAAACTATTTTAAATATAATTGAGATAATTTTCCTTAAAAATGAATATAAGATCATTTAAAACACTTTTAAAATATTTTTAGAAAACAGTGTTGTGAAAGAACATAGATTTCCAACTGATGAGAGAATAAAATTTCATAAAACTTATAATATCATTAAAATAATTATATTCATGATAAAACATGTCAAATTTCATTATATACACCTCGTAAAATAATATAGGTGTATTACATAACATGTGTCTCAAAGAAGGAAAATTGAGACAAAATTCCCTTATGAATTTGGTAAAATTTGAACCATAAATCAAATGGAAGAGCGGTCATAAAATGGATATGTAAATACAAATATATTTAAGTAATATGATTATATATTACATTAATGGTAATTATATACACTCCTCAAAAGAAATGAGGGGTGAATGCTTTATAAGTCTCACAGAAATAAATTTTAGACTAAAAATCCCCTTACCAATTTGTAATCAGACGAATCATATGCCCCATGAAAGAAATAAAATTATATGGATGTGTAAATATCATGATATTCAGGATAATACTCATAAAATACATTAACGGGAAATATATACACCCCATATAATATATCAGTGGTGAACTTGGCTTATATCCCACAGAAAATAAAAGTGAGATGGGAATCCATTACCTTATGTCTTGAATCACTTCATACTCATTAAAACCTACTATATAATAAATATAAGTTTATTATGAATATACCAGAGAACCATATTCATATATATAATACAAAATTTTATTTACTTATGACTTTATATTACCCTTTTATTAACAATTCCAATTTTAAGTTCTGTTTCAGGTAATAACAGCTTTGTTTCTCAGACATGTTTTGACTTATTATTCTTGTTCCTCATACTTAGGTAAAAATTAAATTATCTCCTGAATGATAACCATGATATAAATATCATATATATTCATTATATATTTATTTATGGTTATCTATAAAATATAGAAATTGAAATTGAAATAAACCATTCATGGATACGGTAGGCCATACGTACGCATGAACATTGTTTCCATTTCATATCATATTGAAAGAAATAAAGTAAATGAAATATATGTATATATAAATATATAATATAATTATAGTATAATTATTATTTCATATATATCTTATAATTTCACTAAACTCATCCTTAATACATTTCATGTAATGTGTGAATGAATTATATTTCTTTAAAGAGGTGGTATTTCACACATCCACAAACAAAGTTATCATATTTCAATAAAATGGAAATCCTGATGGTATGTATTATATAATAATTAAATAAAAATAAATAAATCATAAGTATCATATATATAATATAAAAATATAAATTATATCATAATTTCAAATCTTGAAAGGTGTAAATGGAAGAATGAGTAACATCGGTTCGTGAGACGGTAGGCTGCCATACACATGAATGATGATTATGTATCCCATTTGATGGAAGTGCAAGTGAGTGTAGTTATAACCCCTAATATAAAAAATATAATTATATTTAGTATTATAATTTTTTTATATAAATATGAAATAAAATAATTTAATGGGTTTAAGGAATAAATAAATCAAAAATGTTTGTTGATGAACATTACCTCTTCTTTGAGTATCTCCTTTTGATTTGCACAAAAGGACTTATTTGGTTATATTTATGCCCAAATTATTGATTATAGGATTAAGGTATAAAATTTATTAGGATACATGTATATATTATGGCTGAACCAAATAGTTTATGAGTGTGAATAAAAGATAAGAAGAGGTTCCCTTTTATAAGAAAGGGGAGGGGCACATTTGGAATTTCTCATAAGATTAAATTATAATAAATTAAATATTAGTAAAAATAACTTAAAATGTCAATTTATTGGAATATAAGATATTATAGGGTTTTAATCTAATAAAACAATATATTTTAGACAATGTTTGGTGTTATTTTAAACCTTGTCATTTTTATTAACCCTTAGTTAATCCATTTTAATTTTAACTATAGTAACACATTTTTCAATATTAAGAGGATGTAATTTTTACTTATAAAGTTTCAATTGGACCATAAACGACCAATTAATGGTATTTTAGACTATATATCATTTCCAATTTTCCTTATTTAATATTTTTATGATTTTTAAATAATTTAATAAAATATTATTTTCATAAAATATCGTAAGTGTCAATTTTGACAATATTCATTACTTTGACTTTAATAAAATCAATACAGCAAGATAACTTAGAACCAATTTATTTAAAATACCCCTAACATGTCATATTAACTTATAAAATTCATTTATTGCATTAATTGAGTCATATTATATTTATTTTAATATTTATAATGGCATTTAATTGATTGTTTCATTAATTGAATAATTACTGCATCATTAATTTGTAATTATTTATGGTAATTATTTCTTCACTAAAAAAGAAAAATAAATTTACATTATGTATATAAAAATTTTATATTTCATAATAATATACATATTTGATCATATATTCTATTTACCCCCATATTAAAAATTCTAAACTTATTAAAAGTAAGATTGTAATATTTTGGCACTCTCTTTGATTTTAATAATATCCAAGTCATTTTCATGGAAAAGTGTCCATTAAATTATTAAACTTCAATAATTATGTGTTAAGAGTCTAATTAAATTAATTAAATAATTTTTTTAATGTTTTGGGGTTATTTTGTAGTCCTTGTCACTTTATCTTTAACTTAAATTGCCCAATTTTCCCGCTACCATGGTAATAAAAACTACCAAAGTTACTATTTATATTGGCAAAAAATAAAAGAGATCTATTTATAAAATTTGTTTCTTAATATTAAAAATATAGAATAAATTTTTTATAATTTAAAATGCATACTTTTTTAAATTAATTTAAAATTAATCACATTGATGGAATGAGAAAATGAGTTTTTAAAGTGAAAACATCCAAAAAAAATTTAAAAAATATTCACATTCAACGTGAAATTGATTCCAATGACCTAAATTGGATTAAATGGCAAAACATTTATCTTATTAGACTTTAAAGCCACTAAATTTTTTAATTTAACTCTATAAATTATTTCGATTAAAAAAATCAATTAAAATTCAGTATTTTTTCACTCTTCTTCAAAACATGAAACTTATCATAAAAAAAATTCAAAAAAAGAAAATTTTTATATCCCAATTTCAAATAAGAAGTTTATTTTTTCATACAAAAAATATAAAAGTGTCAAAAAGTATATTTAAAATGGGTTCTCTATTAAAAGGTGATAAAATTTCCTTTTGAAAATTACATCTTTTTTATTCATAAAATTGGATTAATTATTGTATAATGGCTATATAATTTATTATATGAGTGTCAAAAAAATTTATTTAATTTGTAATATATAAATTTTATTAAAAAAATTCATCAACAGTGGTTCGTTTAATTTATTGAGACAAAATGGTGTTTGTACATAGAAAAATAGTTTTCTTAGAAAATGAATTTCTTTATTTTCAAATAGTTCTTAATTTCATTTCTAGATAATTGATAACAAAAGGATTAAAATAATATTTTCATAATTTTTTTAATATTATTTTTAGTTTTCATTCTAATAATTATGTGGTAACTATAATAATGTTTTAATAATATTAATAGTATATTGTAGTTCGATAAAACTCGATCATTCATATAACGCAAGCTATCAAAAAAACTCAAAATTGTGTGGAACACAATCCAAACATAGTGTTGCAAGTACCAAAATCTAATATAAATGTTTTTTATAGTGAAACATTAACTTGGTGTAGTGTAAAAATAAATAATAAATTGTTTCTTTCATATAAAACAAGCTATATTTAGTGTTTCATGAAATAAAAAATATCGTAAAGATTAAATTAATTAGAAAAATATATTTCACAAACTCCCAGGGTGTTATAGATCGTGAAGTGATTACAAAAATCTAAAACTTTTCTTATTCAAAATTTTAATCAAACCATACATGATTAATTTAATCTTATTATGTTCAATGGAAAACCCTAATGATGTTACCTTCTTTCCATGATTAGAAATATGAGCCTCACATGGAAGACTTGTACATCTTGATGTCATAACTTATTTCTATCTAAATTTCACAATTTGATTAATCTAATTTATACTAACAATATCAATAGTGATCTTACAACTGTCACATCTCATAATTATTTTAATTGAGGTTTAAATATTATTTCTAATAACCATATAATAATATAATTTTTCTCATTAATCACTAAAATTTTCAATGACAATATTTTTCCAATTTTTATATTTTTTTCAATGGTTGTATTTCCCTTTTTAAATTCCTATATATTTTATTATATACTTCATTTAAAACATCCATATTTTTCCCCCAATTATCTCTCAAAAATTCCATCATATTTCTAATATTTTTCCTTCTTTCCATAATTTTAATTAATAATATGATCGTCAACACAAACTGTGAGGATGCATATTTTAATTTCATTGTCTTAATATACATTTTTTTATTTATATTGTATCATTCATAATTATGTTACATTTTTTTATTATAGTGTATTCATATTTATTTTTTATTATAATATATTATCTCAATAAAATAGAGAATTTCTAATTTCAATTTGAAGTTGTATGTGACATATATCATTCAATACATTTATTGAATAAAAATGCAGTGTGTTTCAATAATCATCAAGGAGGGATAATAGAAATTTAATAATGGTAGTGTGTGTGTTTGTGTATGAAAAATCCCCAACATAGTTGGTTGGAGTGTTTTTTTTTCACAAATCATCATCTAGGGATAAATCTATAACTATATTCAATTCCACTAATTAAATAAGGGGCTATATTAATTTTCCTCTTATTCATTTTCACATGGGGTATATTGGAATTAATTTTGTTACACCACATGTGTGACGTGGGATCCCCTTATTTTGAGGGAGTGTGAATTCATCACGCGTTCTACCAGTACATGGGCAGTGGAAGAACTAAATATGTTTTAGAGGGGTGGTGTTTGTAGATCATGTGAGTTATGAATCATGGTAGTACATTAAATTCTAGGTGTTGGGATGTTTCAAATCAAGCATGGAAATCGGGAGATATGTTGGTCAATGGAGACATAGGCTGGTGTGCATGGAATGCACTAAAAAATTGTATGAATAACATATGGGTACCGCTATAATGCTAGAGAAAAATGAGAGAGATATTATTTTCATTATCCTTGGTCCACTGGGAATTTATTCTAATAAAACAAATGAATAAAACATTATAATGTATATAATGTTTGGACCCACTAGGAATTTATCCTTGGTAGTGAGGGATGATATAGGGCCCACTAGTATACCTAGGTGTTTGTTAGTGTTGTATATTTTTTATCCATTCAAATGAATAAAACATTATATATGTATATAATTATAATGTTGAGTTTATGTTTTTTATGGTTCTGGAATGGAAATAAACAAATGAAAAATCATTCTGAAAATAATTGTCTATGGTTGATAGAGTTTTTCAATATACAAATGAATAATGTATTATCTAAAAAGAAACCATAATTTTACTTACCATGGAATTAAAGGGGAAATTCATAACTTATTTTACAATTATTGTTCCATTACATTTAATATTATAGGGATAAAAAACATATGGATGTGGATTAATGACTAAGACAATTATAATGAACCAACCAGAGTTAACTAGACAAGCCATAGAAGGTGGTCTGCCATGTGGTGAGGTAAAAAAAGGAAAAAAGAAAACAAGTATTGAATATAACCAAAACAAGACATACAACCAATGTACAACATAGAATAAATAGACAAAGAAATATCTATACAACCAAACCCAAACATGATAAAGCAAAAAATTATGACAAGAAGTGACCAACAAGTCTCCATGTAACCAACCGTTACCTCAAAAGCATCCTGCTACGAAGGCAACACATAATAAGAGAACCTAGAATGCTACATGATGCCCTTCCTTTTTCCTAAGTCCTGCAAAACAAGTTTTACAACTGCCCAAAGTAAAAAAGTAGGGTGTGATCATATATCCAAGTAGGATACCACCATAGAATCTATATAAGTTCTAATATCAATAATGCACAAGTTTTAAAACAAAATCTAATTTATAAAGCATTTTCATAAAGCCAAAACCATTTGTAAACATTCCATTTTTTCATAAATGTATACCATATTCACCAAATACTGGAATATATTAGGTATAAAAGAAAAATAGGTAAATTTAAACATGTGAGAAAATATCCATGAAATAAACCATCATGCGACAAACTATGTATAAAAGATAAAGCACAGCATTTGGGCCCTAGCCTATTACAATATGTACTAGACATAAAAGAATCCTAAACGGGTCATAAATTGGATACAAATAATATCAAGTCCTCCCATGTTCTTTCAATATCAAAAAATCAACCCCTCATGGTACCATACACACTAAGGTCTCCTATTCCTATTCCCCAACGCACCCAAGGTTCCCAATGTGCTATGATTGATCAAAAATACTTACAAAACCATTATCATATTTAATTAAAAACCTTTTCAACAAAGAAAACCCATTTCAATGAACATACCAAATGGGACAACAAGAACATATATAAATTTAATGATTAATAACACTTTCTTAGATCCACATACCTCAAGAATTATGGAAACCTAAACGCCTTTAACAATGAAGACCAAAAAAACATAGATCGGCCTTTGCAAGATAAGGAATGATAATAAACTTTAATGGATTGATAAAAAACACTAATCCATCTCAAATATTAAACACAATCACATCCAAAGTAAATGACATGACCAAGAGAAATAAAGAAGCTAAAAGGCCACTTACTAGTGATATACGGTGTAACAACCACAAGAATAAAACACCAAACATAGTGATCCAGGAGGAGGAGAATCACCCAAATTTCCTTAGGGTTTGAGATGAAAGACTTTTCACCATATGAAAATATTATTCAATTTTTAATCATGATTAAAACTACTATACCAAGGAATTCACATCATGAATCCCTTTAATGGTTTGAAATCCCATAAATTAAAGATACAATGAAAAATGATTCGCCTCATATTAAATTAAATCCCAATTTACATTTTCAAGTTGTGTAATGGTTTCAAGGCCTATAAAATTTTCATTCCCTATATTGGATTTATGGAATCTTCCTTATAACATATTAACATTTTTTAACCCATTCTCTATATGAAAGTGTTCAGTAGGTAGTGGTCCACTCAATTTTCTATAGAAAACCTCCAAACCAAAACTTAAGGCTCTATGATCCTAAGGAGAACCCTATTAATCCATTTACACATTTATAATTGAACATCATTAATTATAACAAACATAAATTCCCAAACTTTAGGTCATTTTACCTAGAAAATTATTTCTATTCCCATGAAGCCCACAATAAACCAAAAAAATAGGGAAACCATAAATAAAAGACAAGGAATACCTGAAGGAAGATAAAAGGGTGTTAGAATCTCCCCACCATAAATGATTTTTTCCCGAAAAAGTCCTCAAGATCATGGAATCATAAACAATGAAGGTCACTAAAAAGTCCATCTCCCACCTCTCATAGATATCTCATACTCACTACAATAGTACATGGACAAAATGTATTATTTTACCATGAATAACCTTCTCTTAGAGATCTATAATCTAAACTAGTTTCACAACCACAGTGATATTGGTCTCAAAATCAAAATCTTTCCATTAAATAACATAATAAGGATCTAGTCGATACCTCCTCGGTTGGGAAACATAAAACACATTTTGGATGGAATTCAAATGAGACATAAGTCTAAATGATAGGCCACCTTTCCCAATCATCCAATGATATAAAAGGGACCCACAAACCTCCATGCCAAAATACCATACATACCCAACCAATGATGTCCCAAGAGAGGTGAAACTCTTAGAAAGAACTAATCATCAACCTTAAACTCCAATAGCCGGTGACGATGATCTACATAAGATTTCTAAAGACTCTTCATTGTGATCTATCTCTTTTGGATCAAATTCACTCTCTCCGTTGCCTCTTGAACATGACTTGGCCCAACCAAGGACTGCTCTCCCAAATCTATCCTTCATAATGGATATCTACATAGAAACCCAAACAAATCTTCAAAGGGATCCATTCAGATTGATCCCTAATAACTATTCTTATAGGAAAACTTATCTAAATGAAAATGATTTCCCCAAGAACCACCAAAATCAAGCATAAAAGTATAGATAATATCCTCAAAAACTTGGATAGCTCTATATTTTTCCATCCATCTACTGATAATATGAAGTTATCAATTTCATCTAGAAACCCATATCCTCCAAAAAACCCTTCAAAAACAAGGATGTGAACCTCTTGTCCCTATCAGAAGAAAACATAGAAGGAACCCCATAAAGTCTCAATATATCTCGGACATACAAGTCCCCAAGCTATTCCACCTTCTTTATGTCCTTTATAGGTAGGAAATGTGCTGATTTCATGAGTCGATCAATGATAAAAAATCACATCATTCCCACTAGGATTCCATGGTAAACTAATGAAAAAATCCATGGAGATCTCCTCCGGTTTCTATATAGGAATGAGTAAGGGCTACATTAAACTAGCAAGCCTTAGGTGTTTTGCCATAATTCTCTAACAAGTAAGATGTTTTGATAAAAAATTTGTAATAAACCATATCATCCCTAGACACCAATATTGAGGTCTGAAATCGTGATGCATATTGGTAGTACCTGGGTATAGAGACTAGTAAGAATGGTGTCCACTACCCATCAAGTCATGCCTCATGGAAAAAGTAAGAACCAACCTATTTGAAAACACAAAGCGCCACTGGGATATTGAGACCACTCACCCAAGGTATCTCCACCATATAGGATTTTACTAATTCTATGGAACTTGGGTCTAGACATATGCTCAAGATGAACCCACTCATTAAATTATGAGTCATCCTTCATATATTCTATAGATACCCACCCACCATATTCTTCCATTTCCAAGATCATCTCGGCAAAAAAACTCATCAAAGACCACTCTTCCACTGATTCCTTCAATTTTGGTGTGGGTAAATTCCTGCTCAATGATTCAGTGAACACATTTCATTTTCCATGAGTATAAGAAATATAAAAAAATTCTAGATATACTATACCTATCACCTCTACTACAAGTTTAGATCTCTCTGAGTTAAAACATACCTCAATCATTTATGATCTTAATAAACCATAAATTGTTCCCCAAAGATGTAGTGATGCTATGTTTTGAGTTCATGCACAAACACTACCAACTCAAGACTATGGGTAGGGTAGTTATTCTAATTAGGGTATAACTATCTAGAGATATAGTCCACCACCTGATTCCCCTACATCAAGACACATCCCAAACCTATACCAGAAGCATCGCAGAAAACATCATAACCCAAACTCGGTTCTATAAGAATCAAGACTCAACATTTAGTCAATATCACCTTTAATTCTTCAAAATATCTTTGAAACTTTTCATTCCACTCAAATGGACACCCTTACAGGTTAAAGTTTTCATCATAGATTCAAGATTGGAGAAGTACATAACAAACCGCTTGTAATAACAAGACAACCCCAAGATGCTTCATATCTAAAACACATTTCTATGTAACTCCTAGGACATAACTACCTGTAACTTTTTAAGATCCACTGAGATGACCCTATCAGATATAACATTCCCCAGAAACATTACTTCTTGAATTCAAAACTCACATTTGTATAGCTTATCATACATAAGATATTCCGTCAAATTTCTAAGAATGATATCTAAATGGTCCATATTATTCTCCTATAACTTAGATTAAACCAAAATATCATCTATGAAAACCATAATAAAATATTCCAAGAACTGAGGAATAATATGTTTCATCAATTCCATAAACACTACAAGAGTGTTATTTAGTCTAAATGGAATAACAAAAAACTCTAAATCCCCATACCATATCCTAAAAACTTTATTATGTATATCCTCTTCTCAGACTCTCAAATGGTGGTACCTTTATTTCAGGTCAATCTTTGAAAATTAATGATCCCCTATAAGCTGATATAAAATATCCAAAATCCTTGTAAATGGATATTTTTTCTTGAGGGTCACCTAATTTAACTTCTGATATTCAATAGAAAGTATAAGACTTCCATATACCTTCATAGAAAAGAGGATAGGTGAAGGCCATGGTGACACACTAGGATGAATAAATCCATTAACCTCTACATCCAAAAGTTATACTTTAAGTTCTAACAGCTCATCAGGCACCATATGGTAAGATGGAATAGAAGTGGGCATTGTTCTAGGGAGCAGTTCAATAGTAAACAAGGCCTTTATCTATGGATATAAACCAAAAAAAATAAACTGGATAGACTTTGGGGTATGAACACACTATTACAGGTAGATGACTTCCCAAACAAGTTTCAAAATAATCAAGAATTCTCTCTAAAAACTAGCATGATATTACCCCAACATAAGTAACAACAGGTCCCACCCTTCTCAATCTACATTTCCACTCACCCTAAAAAATATGGGTGACCCCATAAACAAATAAGAACTGAACTTATTGGTGATAATAGTCTATCTAGGACTTAAAATTGATCATCCAATCCATGCTGATAATAAAGTAGAATTTGTATGGATCAAGAACTAATAAGTACCACTCCACCTCATAGTCTGTTATGATCACTCGACATATTGGGCACTTGAAACCTTATTCAGACTTCTTTACCAAAGTTGTGGAAAGATCCAACAAGAATGACATAATATCTGAACTCAATCCCAATATTTCAATTATATTTGATGATATGAAATAATGAGTATCACCTATATTAAAAAATATATAACCATATGAAACAAAATAAACATTATACCTATAATTATGGATGGCCCTATTTCAGATTCTTCTATCTCATAATCCACCATATAAAGATATCTGGTCTCAAATCCTCCCTAAGATTTTTTATCCACATGAACATCACTATTATCTAGATGATAAGACTCAAAAACCTTTGAATCATCGGTATAACTTGTGATACCTTGGTGAATTTGGATCCAAACTTACTTCCTTGGGACATCCTATCACAAAAACATTACAGATGGCAAAATTTTCTATAATGATGACAAGTTTTTGGAGCCTCTACACAATTAGGATTTGTATGAATAGGTCACCCACACTAATATAAAAAACCTGCTTTTATCCTGAATAATCCCCAAAATATAGGTCCTAAAGAAAATTGGTTACCTTTACGCTCCCTTTTTAGGCCTAAAGATACATCCTGACTAATGATAATACCAACTAAATCTCCCCCCAAACCTATTTTTCTAGCTATGTCAGATTATGACAAATATTCCTTATCAACTACATTTGAAAATGTTGTAAGGCACATGGGAATCCAAATTTACCGAATATCATCCCTAAACCCCAACTCAAACCTCCAATACATGAGGTAATCATTGCTGACTAGATCCAATGCCATGTGTACCAACTCAAAAAAATGTTTGAAATACTGTAGAATGGTATGCTCTCATTACTGTAAGTTCAACCCCACCCCATTATTTTACCCATGTAATGTCTCAGGATAAAACTGATGGTTTCATATTTTTCTGAAAGAATCCAAGGTAATATTCACATGCAACTTAGCTTTTACAATATTTTACCACTATCTTCTTCCCATTCCTTCTAGCATATACATGAAAAAAACACACCTTCGAGTCCTTAGGAGTCTATAGAAAGAGAAATATCCTCTCAATATGCTCAATCCAATCTTTTTACTATGGTACTTTGATACCATGGAAGACTGGTGGATGCTGCTTATAAAATTCTAATCCATGATCCTTTACCCATCTCGGGTTCCCAAAACTTTCTTGACCTAGAGTATGAATAGTACAGATTACAGATTCTACCAAAGAAGGTTCCACTAGAGGATTTCCTATGGAACCTGTCTCATAGCTTCCTTACACAGATTTGGAAGAGCTCTTCTAGGAGGAATTCTCTAACAATCACAAGAAAAAACCCAATCTGTAACGAGCAGATTACAAAATCATAGGATAAACATCATGTATCAATATCAGCAAAATAAAACAATGATAATTTAAATAAATTATGAAATCTTAAAACAAGGAAGATTCCTTAAGAAAAGAACATGTACATTTAAGTAACTTCACATATAGTTCATTCAAATGACCTAAAACACCAAGTCTCAAACCTAGTAAAACTTTTCCGACCACACATGGTAACATAAGTTCAGACATGGAAGTGTGTTGTTCAGGCCCCATCCAACACTTACTACCCAAATTCTGATGGTTATAACTCCTATCTACCCAAGACAAAAAACCAAACTTAGGAAGTGTTAACTCACTTTAGACTAAGAATCCCCTCTAATGCCAGTTTTTAATGAACCAACCTAAGTCAACTAGATAAGTCACCCATGTTGACTTGCCACATGTTGAGGAAAAATAAAGATATCGGAAACTAGTCTTAAATATATCCAAAAAATACATACAACATTAGTACATTAAAAAATAAATAGATACAAAAAGATCCATGTGACCCAATCCAAATAGGATAAACTAGAAAATTTTAAAAATATAAGACCAACATGTCACCATGTGACCAACCATCACCTCCAAACCATCCCTCTCTGAAGAAAAAAAGATGATAATAGAACCTGACATTCTATATGATTCCCTTCCCATTTTTTGAGTCCTAAAAAAAAGGTATACGACTACCCAAAGGAGAAAGAAGGCTATGAGAAAAAATCCCAGTATGATACCTCTAAATAATCTCTAAAATTTCTAATATAAAGAATGTACAAGTTATAGATTTAAAATAAAATCTATTTTATAAATCAATTTCATAAATACAAACACATTGGTAAATATTCTCCTTCTTTTCCATAAATTAAAACCATATTCACAAAATCTAAGAATATATCAGGTATGAAATTAAAATAGGTAAATAAACATAGGAACAAATATCCATGAAATAAACCATCATGTAATAAACCAAGTATAAATTAAAAATCACACCATTAGGGCCCTGGCCTATGGGAATACACACTAGACATAAAATAATCCTAAACTATGAATAAGTTGGTTTCAACTGATATTGAGTATTATCATAGTCTGTCAATATCACAAAAGTAACACCTATTGGTGACATACACACAAGGGTCACCTATGTCCATTCCATGTCACATCTAAGGTTCCCAATGTTTGATGTTTATTCAAAGCAATTTCCAAAACCATACGCACATTTAATTAAAACACCTTTTCCCCAAATCAAACCCATTTCTATGAAAAATTTAAAGGGTTTAACAAGAACATGTGGAAATTAAAAATTAGAGACACATTCATAGATCCACCTACCTCAAGAATGATTGAAACATATCTCCTTGAACAATAGAGATTGAGAAGCCACAGATCGGCCTTCAAAAGATAAGTCTAGATAAGAAACTGAAAAATATCAATAGAAAACACAATTAAATCATGAATCTGAAACACAATCACACCCAATGTCATTATCCTCACAAAAGGCAATGAATAAGTAGAAAGACCACTTACTTGGTATATGCAGTGAAACCACCACATGAATAAAATATTGAATGGATTGATCCATAAGGATGGGGATCACCCAAAATCACTTTTGGTTTTGAAAGGAAATCATGAACACTATATGAAAATAATATTTAGTAATAAAGTGTGTTTAAAACTTCTAGACATGAGGAATTCACATCATGAATCTCATTTATAGTGTGAAATACCATAAATTAATGATATTCTGAAAAAGGTGTCTCATTGGATTACATTAAATTTTGATTGCTTTTTTCACATCATGTAATGGTTTAAAATCCTATAAATGTTTCACACCCTTCATGAGATTTTTGAAATCTTATCTAAAACATGTTCACATCAGGTAACCCATTCACGACATGAAATTTTCCAGTAGGAAGTGCTCCAATAATTTTTCTTTAAAAAACCTCTAAACCAAAATTGAAGGATATTCGATCCTAGAGAGATCCATTTAAATCCATTTACTCATTTATACCCAGACTCTATTAATTTAAAAAAAAATAGATCCCTGAACATTAGGTTATTTTTTCCAAAAAAGGCTCTCCATTCTCAAGAATCCCACAATGAACCCAAACAAAAAAGGTAAACCATAAACAAAAGACAAGGCATTCATGAAGGAAGGTAATGGGGTGTTAAATCTATCATAATAAAGAGTGCATTGAAAATTGGTTTGATTAACCTATTTTTTCTTATGGACAATGAATTACTAAAAAATAATTAACGGATAAACATGTATGATTAATATTTTTTAAAATAAATATAAATTTTTTTCTTTAGTATATGATTCATAAACTATTTTTGATTAAGTATGGAGTTAAAGTGTGTTAATGAATGATAAAATCTAAGGTAAGGGTTTCATTCTCAATCTCAATTATTATTATAGATTATCTATGCCTAATATTCCTTTGGATGGTTTCTATTTTCATTATAATTAAATTATAATAATTCTTATATTTGGTAATTTATTGTGATTTATATAACTATTTATTATTTTCTTAATTATTGATTCCTAATTCATTCTTTATGATGTTATAAAATGGAATTATCTCTCATGAACTTCATTTTTGGTTCATATTCTCTCTACCTTATCTTGATTCTTATAAGATATGAATATATAATTGGATTAATTTATTTTATTTCCAATCCTATTTTAATTACACCTCTAATTGATTTATACTTTTACTATTACCACATTTATAAGGGGAATTTTCATTGATCACTTTTGGTTTATTTAAATTTTATTTTATCAAGTTATTATATTTTATGTGTTTATGTTCTACCATTTTAATGTTTATAATTCCATGTTATTATTATTTTAATGGTAATTACATTCCCTTCCACCATTGACTCAACTTGAGTTAACTATGTAGATCATAATGGTCTTCCCTTTTTGAATCTTTATGGTTTTATCTTTCAAATTTTCAATCTATTATTTTTCTACATATAGCTTCCTTTGGAAATTTTATACAGTGTTTGTTCTAAATTTTTTATATAACCCTTTATTTTCAATGAACATGTATTTTTATTTATTTTCATAGATCATAGTTACACTAAACATTATGTAATGTTACAAAAAACTCTTTTACTTTTCATATAATATCTTCTATTAATTATCAACATTTTTCTTATTTTTTTAGGTTTATTTATATATCTCACCCATTAGATATATATAATGAAATTTAAATTAATTTTTTGTATTTAGATTCTTTTTATCATGCACACTTACTTTTTTATTAACTCATATAAGTTACATCAGGATTATAATATAATCAATTTTATTTTAATGGTTTAATTAAGTTATGTTATATGATTAATTTATGATCAATTTCATGATTTTTGTTCTATATGGAAGATATATTTATGGATATATTCTATTTTTATATGTAGGAACTAAGTTATTATCTTCAAATGAATTGGATAATTATTATATTTAAGGAAATTTTATATATAGTACATGGGAAAAGATCTTAGACTATTATGTTATGATGTCTTAAAAATCACCTTAGCCTATGTAATGATGAAATATTATTATATATGTGAAAAATTATTATTCCATGTCATATTCCTATATTATGATTCATATTTTTTACCTATTATTTAATATATTTCCTAGATGGTTATATATTTCTATGCCATTATTTTAGGTTATTTCATCCTTAATGATTGTTTCACATATATTTATTATTTTATATCATACTGAATGAACTCCGAAAACTATCCTTTTGATATCCCCTATTTTTTCTATAATTGGTATACTTTCTCATACTTTTATTTTTTATGTTTCTCCCATAGGATTTCATGACTATAATAAAAGGGCCTTTTCTCCATATGAGAAAAGTATTTTCATAGTTCTTTTTAAGATTATTGATTTATTTCATTGAGAAAAGGTGAGGCACTTTATCACTACTAAAAAACATAGAGAAAGAGTCCCCTTATCAATGATTCTTTCAAATTTTAATTTTTCCCTCTAACATAATACATTAATTATGTTATAATTAAACAACCCAAATAATAATAAAAATAATAAACCATATTTAATAAAAAAACACTCTCAATATCAGAAAAATGTACACATGAATCAGCATAATTCAAATAATAAATATATTTCATTATTTGCCAAAAAAATAAATTAAAATCAATGTTTATTTTTATAATAATTATGAATAAAACATTTAGATAACGGGATATAAGAAAAATAGATTTTTGGTTAATCAAAAATATTTTTACTTTTATTGTAAAAAATAAATTCATTTGATACTTAATCGATTCATATATAAGTAATAATAAACAATATTTTTTTTATAAATCTTGAAAATTTTGAAACTAATTAAATATTTAATAGTTCAATTTTTACTATTTTGACTACAATATGTATCAAAATTTTGTATGTTTTATTCAAAAAAATTTCATATAAGGTCTGGGTGTTTGATAAAGAGAAGAACAATGGGATTTGATTAGTTTAATCCATTGTGAGAGGTTTTTTGGGATTTTTTAATGAATTTGGTAGATATTTAGAGGTATATATTGGGATGATGAATTACTTGGGGGAATTAAGGGGAGTTTATGGATTTTATATGTGTGACTTCGGTGTTTAGGGGAAATGAAAGGTTGGTAAACTTCCCCTGGGGACAATGCAATCTAGCCGTGTAACCTGGGCTAAGGATCAAATAGGGACAAATGAATAATTAGTGCACGATTTATGAGAATATGTAGTTTGGTCATGAATCCTTTATAAATTTCTTGAATATTAGATTTTAAAACCCATATTTCTTCCTTATTCTAGCCCTAAATCATGAGATAACATTTCTTGGGTAATTTTGGGGAAGTTCTTGGGGGTTTATTCCTTCTATATCTCCTCTCCCTAATGTATTTGGAGGTTTGGGTGCTTGATCAAAGACATATCTCTCCTTTTTCTTAATCTATTATATTTCTATTTGGATAAAAAAAAATTAATTTTTTAATTTTTCAAGGCATGGAGAAACACTTTTTAAAGTTTTATAATTTCTTATAAGGTGTTTGATAAGTTTATAAAGAGTGAGGATCTTAGGTTTGGTGGCATGGTTTAGCCTAATTTCCAGTTAAGGTAGGTGGATTATCACTCGTTATATTCTTATAAATTTCATGGATTTAGTATAATGATTTATATAAGTTAATTTATGTGCTTAAATTAATTAAATTCTAGAATGATTTTGGGTGGTTCAAAAAAAAAATTCGATATGTGTGGTTCTAGGTGAAAATATAAGGGTGATTCTCTAAGTGTGTGAGATTTTTTTTGGAAAGTGTGTAATATTTGGGAAAGTTAATTATATTTATATCATTATTATTTTATGTATTTGAGTTATTAGTTGATGTTTTTATGATTTACTTATATTGTTTTGATAGGATTAAATTGAGATAATTGGGTTGAATGGGGTTTTTTTATAGAAGTTATTGTGCATTTGTGAATTGAGTTATACATGTTGTGTATTATTATAGATTTAGGAATGGAGTCTCATGATATAATTTTTGTTTTGGTTTGTGTATTAATCTCTATGGATTTTTTATATTGTTATCATTGTTTTTGATTTTTTTGGTGATATATTAGATATAAGTTCTAAGAAAATCTCACTTGAGTGTGGATAACTTATTGGTAATGACATGGTTTGGTGGAGGAATACCCCTACATGGGTGTGGTGTCCCTTTGGGTAAGGATAAGGTGAGGTTTGGGGCCAATCATTCTACTTGTGAGTTAATGATTCCCATTTTTGTTTTTACTAATGGTATAAGGTATCCCTAAGGGTTTGGTCAGTTAAATGGTGGTGTTTTTTTGGGTTTAATATGTGAGTTTTTATTTATGATGAGGGGTTTAGTTTATGGTGTTGATTATGTTATAATTTTATTTTTATTGAATTTTTTGTTCTTATATTCTTTTAAATTTATATTATTATGCACACGTCTTATAGTTATTTTATAAAATTTCACAAGGATGGAATTTTTTTATAAAAATCACTAAATTAGGATTGATTTTCATATACATGTTGTTCATGAGAAGAATTGGTGAAATTATACTAGGTCGTGTATGCACCCTCTGAATGGCCATATTGGTGGATATGTAGTTGATGTTTCTTAACTTATAAGTTTCCAAGATTTTTGCTTCATTAGATAGAATTGAGTAGCAAGGGTTGGATACTAGATACTAATGGATTTCATGTCCTTGTAGGTGGGTCCATTGTTTATACATGGTTTTAATTATATTAAAATGTTTATTGTATAGTATTGGTACACTTATGTGTTATTTTATATGCTATTACATTCGTTGTATTCCATTACATACTCTTTTACATGGAGTAATTGATCATGTATGTTGTATTTTAAAACTGTTCCCCATGGTTTATATTGGAATTTGGATTTATCCATCGATCCTTTTGTGGTAAGGGATTGATCCAAGGGCCTAGTAGAATTTTTACTTGGTTTGAGATTAGGTTTAAGTAACTAGACTAGGTTAGTATGTTATTAATGGTATCAAAGTAATTTTTTATGGTCTGTTGGGTGTGAAGATATGATATTTTGAAACTTATGAAGTAACTATAAAAATTAATAATCAATTTTTTTATTGTGATACATGAGTTTCCTAGGATTTTTTGGAATCTTAAGTAATGATTAACTAGGGTATAGTTGATTTGGTTTGGTTTTTCCTTGTTAATATTTCATGGCCATAGTGGTGCGATAACCCACATCATCTTGGGTTGAGAAAAATAAGAAGACATTTAATTTTTTCCCTTGGGAGTATTTCAATGTAAAATTGTAACCTCTCCTCTAATATTATCTCAGATAATTTTATTGACCACATTGTTGGTCTTGTAATAATTTTTTTAACTTAGGAGAGTATTTTTATGCAATTTTTATCCATTCAAATTTTTATATAATGTTAATATCTAATTAGTTAAATTTTAATTTATTCATACAGTTTAATTCCATGATATTATTTGAATAGAGTGTCAGATATATGGTTCATTCTAGAATAGTGGGTTTTATAGGTGAGGTATAAACTTTTTGTGGGAGTTGAGGCTGGGCCTGAGCCCATTTTTCTTTTCTTTTTTCTTTTTCTTTTTCTCTTTTTCTCCCTTTTTTCCATTTCCTTTTTCATTATTTATTTCCACATTTTTATTTTCATGTATGTGGATTATTACCCCCCCCCACCCCACACCTCAAGGTTTCGTGCATCCAGGAAAGAAGAGGTAGAGGTATGGGGAGAAGATATCATTGGTTTATCCAATCAAACCAGAATCAAGGTGCAACACCTACTAGAAAAGGATCTGAGCTCGGAGCTCTAGTGTTTTATGCCCTGTGGTAGGTATATTTTTATGTTTTTTATATATCCTTTTATATTTTATGATTTTCATTTTTAATGCCTAAAATCGATTACCGGGGACCTTCGGTGGGTCGATCTATGGGTTTCGGGCTATTTGGAGGGTTTTCTATTTAGGAAAACATATTTAGACAATGTGAAAACCATAGAACACATATTGTGTGTTCATCCTTTTGGTTGAGGTGAATAAAATGTTACAATACAAAATATAGTCTTGGTGGACACGCCATATAGGAGTGGCTTGGGGTGTATCCATTTAATCATCCAGGAACCCCACATTTGCAGCACATAGTCATGTAGGGCGCATAGCCAAAGCCCTTATGAGGTTTATTAAACTTCACCATGTACTGTAGTTGGCCTGACCTGTAAATTTGATATAGCTTGGTATATTATAGAGACCCACACCTTTTATAAATATTATTACATGATTTTTAAACATAAATATCCACCATATAAAATCCCAAATATCATGAGTCCTAGTGTCTTTAGAAGACTAAGATCATAATACCTCAAAGGAAACTAAAATATGGAATCCTTATTTTATTTTTGAAAGTGATATCCTAAAATCCATTATAGATCCAAAATATATATGAGAAAACTTGGGTAATACATAAATAAATGGGTGATCTAAAAATCCCAGTAAGGAAATAAATGTATTAAGGAAACATAATATGTGAGTCAAAGGTATAACATGACATCATAAAATAAAAGTCACAAGAGTAATCACATAGAATCATGATGTAAGGAACATGGTATCATAAGATCATGGAATCATAGGAAATGTGGAAGTAATATATAACATGACATAAATATGAGTTTAGGATAACTACCTAGACAATATAACATGGAAGACAAAATCCCATAACATATTAGTTTTACTCCCTAATCCCATAAATAAAACCCCATGAGAATAAATTTTACTCAATGCATTAGAGAGTTATCTGGGTAAAACCATCATAACATGTTCATGATATATGTGTTCCATATAAATGAAATTTATCATTTGTAATAACATAATAATTAACCATGGAGTGAAAATGGGTTTCATAATCTTACATAATTTTATATTTAAAAAAATTTCATAATAAAGGGATTTGATAAATGATCATAAGGGATATATTACCCCATTAATGTAAGGGAGAATAAACTAACTATATATGTGAGAGACATAAATAAATAATTTATAAAAAATTGATACCATAAAACATTATTTTCATTGATTAAAGTCCTTTTAAAAATATTAATATCATTCTTTAGAAAAATAACATTTTGACATTGAGTAACATCAAAGGATGTCATCATAGATAGAAATCTATTTTGAAATATTTCATTGAAAATTTCTTGAAGAAAATAAACTTTCTATTTTGAAAACACTTTTTAAATTCAAAAAATTACTCAAACATTAAATATACATTTTAAATAACCATCGAAACTTAAAAATGAATCTTTAAACATTGAGTGGTCTTGACAGTGGAAGAGTTCCTTTTATGTGGAATACATAAAAATAAAATATTCCTTTCATATTTTTCTAAGAAAATTCAAAAAGTACCTTTTTTAGGAAAAAAATAAGATTCATTTTTAAAAAAATTACAAAAAACCCAATTAAGTGTAAACATTCCTTTAAATAATCATTATAAAACATTTCTTAAGAATATTTTTATAAAACAAGGATTTTTAAGAAAAAGGAGTTTTGAACAAAGAGATAAAAGAAATTAGATATTTTTTAAAAAAATATTCTCTATAATTTTAAGTACCAATTAGAGGAAAATGGTACCATTTCATGAAATATCATGAATAACTAAAGGATAATAAAATAAAAGGACTTTATTAGGCAATGATCAAATAATTTCCTTCTATGGAAATTGAAGCATAAGAAATCCTAATTAAAATAACATTGAAAGATAAACCCATACCTCTTTGTTAACTTTTAATCATAACTTAACATTAATTAAGAATAAAAATTATAACTTAAAATTTCATTATGTAGGAAGAATTGATGATATAATATGTAAAGGGTCAGTATATACACCATTTAAAATAAATTATGTGTATAAAAGAACGTCTGTCTTTAATAATGAAGTTATGATATGAAACCATTACAAAGTTTGTTTCATTGAGGTAGGAGTTAGTCAATGAAGTTATTATGTGTAAAAAAATTATATACACATAGAAAAATGTAAATAAAAAATAAATTTATAAAAGTAAATTTCCTAAATAATATTTTTATAATATAATCAATAAAGTAGATGAATAACCCAATGAATGGAAATTGAATTAGGAAACCCCTTCACTCCTGATTCCCTTTAATTTAAAACTCATTAAACATATATATAATGGTTTTAAACATGTTATTAACCTATACGAGAACCATATTAATATTTATAATATCATATATGATCCTTTTATAACATCTTATTAACTGTTCATTAATAATAATTCATTATCACTATATTTTTGAGTGTTAATTTTATTATTTTTTCATGCATATTTTCCCAGGAATGTTTCGGATCTTGAATATAGGATAAAGTTTCATAATCCTAAGAATGATATTAATGTCATAAATATCATTTTTTCACTATATTATTTACTAGATTCATTATTAAATTTTGAACATGGAGAATGATTCACATATCTTCATGGAGACGGTATGTTGTACATACGCACGAGTGACGTTGTCCTTTCCTTAAGGGGTTAAAGGGTAAGTAATTGTATTGTATATTAATTTTAAATCATAAAACTAATGTTATATATATCACATATATTCATTAAATTTATCCTTTATTACCTTCCATGTAAATTTTTTGTGAAAAATATATCACATTACTTCACGAGGAAGTAGTATGTCGTACACATGAGTGACATTATCTTATTCTCTGTGTAATGAATAGTAAGAAGTTTTATGTGATATTATAATTACAAAGGTTTAATTATATCATAAATATAATATATAAAAATTATATAAATCAATATATCTATCCATAATAAGTTGTAGTGGAAAACAAATTATGTCGGTTCATGAGGCGGTGGTCATCCAAACACATGATCAATGGTTTCATTTCAAATTTGAGGGAGGTGGGGAGGGTTTTAAGAAATGAACATAACACAAAAACATCTAATTATATGGAATATAATTTGGTTATTATATCATCATGGTTTAATATTATTTGAAGTAGGTGGAGAAAGAAATTAAATAAAATGCCTATTTAAGGATGTTACCACTTCTTCAGATAACTTCCATTTATTTTCACCAAAATCCTTTATAGTATGGATTTATGATGAAAAAAAGGATTCTAGGATGAGTGGGGTAATTTAGAGATTTTTTTTTAAATTATTGTCTGAAATAATGGGTATTTGAAGTGTGTACAGGAGAGGAGAGGGGGTGGCCATTAATAACTGGGGGAGAGGACACACATAGAATTTTTTACAAGAAAGAATTTAATCCATGTTTTTCTCATGCCACAAGGATAAAAAATAAAACATTTGTAACCATTATAAAATATAAGATATAAATATTACCAAAAAAATAGTAATTAGACATGTTGTTTCCAATTTCAACCCTTATCTTTTTAGTTTAACCACTGGTAAACCCCTTTTTACATTAACGGTACTAAATAAATGTTACTATTTTAAATATTAATTACTGTAAAAAATTAATTTTACCTTATTAGATTATATAAATAATTCTAATTCCAAATATGGAACCATTTTTCAAAATTTAACATAAATAAGTTGGAAAATATTATTTAAAATTAAACCTATAGGCATGTCTAAAAATGGTTTTCTAAAAGAAAAAACATTCAAAGGATGAAAAACAATTATATCTAAATTAAATATGGAATTAATTACAAGAACCTAGTTTGGATTAATAAATATATGATTTATATAATTTTACTTTTAAATCTATATTAATATAAAATGGTTCTTGTGAATGTTTTAAAATAAAATGTACTTTTAAATTAAAATCAACATTTTTCACTATTCATAGAAAAATAAATATTTTCATAAAAATCCCAAAACATCACTGCAAGATAATTTTTATATGATAATATGAAAAATTATTTTCATTTTATAAAATAACACTTCTAAAATATGAATAAATTAATATTAAATTATGTTCACAAAGCGAGACTAAAACGCATTTTAGAAAATTAATGTTTTTCAGAAAACATTTCTTTTTCTTGCAAATGGTTCTTATTTTATTTATAATAAATATATAAATAATAAATTTATTATAAAAATATATAGACCATATAATTTTCATAATTTAGTTATTCTTATTAATACCCAAAAACTTAATGGTTATTTTATAATGTTCATGTTTAGATAATAATATTTAATAGAGTGTCATGTTTCGTTTAAACCCAGTGTTTTTTAAGAGGAGGGTTCCTTGGCCAAAAAGACCAAAGAAAAAATAATATAAAAGAAAGATGTTACATGAGTCTAAAAGATAGAATAATATTAAAATCATTATCATGAAGAGGAATTAAATCGGTAAGGAGAACATCGATCCAGGTAATGACTTGGTTTACTCCCTTTTTAGTAAGGCCATATGCAACCATGTTTGCTTCACGATAAATATGAGTGATGATATAATTGATGTTGAGAAGTGAGCTGGTGAAATCAATCCAACATGTAGCAATCAGCCATGGAATATGTGTCACACCATTCCAAATCACTTGTACAATAGTAGTCGAATCACTTTCAATCCATAGGTTGTTCCAACTATAGTGTTTTTCAAAACAAATAACATGTTTCATACTCATCATTTCAGCCTCTAGCAAAGAGGCAGTGCCGTAGCTACTAAAAAAGAATTTGAGGATCTGACCAAGATTATTCCTAAAGATAGAACCCCAACCCATGGGGCCTATATTTTTTTTGGAGGGACCATCCACTATTACTTTAATCTAACCAGAAAAAGGTGCTCACCAGAATACTTCAAAAGTGCGTTGAGATTGGAAAAAAATTCATCAATCTGAAGGCATTATAGAATTACAAGTCATGTCACTTTAACAAGAACATGTGGAAATTAAAAATTAGAGACACATTAATAGATCCACCTACCTCAAGAATTATTGAAACATATTCTCCTTCAACAATAGAGATTGAGAAACCACAGATTGTCCTTCAAAAGATAAGTCTAGATAAGAAACTGAAAAGTATTGATAGAAAACACAATTCAATCATGAATCTAAAACACAATCACACCCAATGTCATTATCATCACCAAAGGCTATGAATAAGTGTAAATACCACTTACTTGGTATATGCAGTGAAACCACCACATGAATCAAATATTGAATGGATTGATCCATAAGGATAGGGATCACCCAAAATCACTTTAGGTTTTGAAAGGAAGTCATGCACACTATATGAAAATAATATTTAGTAATAAAGTATGTTTAAAACTTCTATACTTGAGGAATTCACAACATTAATCTCATTTATAGTGTGAAATCCCATAAATTAATGATATTCTGAAAAATGTGTCTCATTGGATTACATTAAATTTTGATCGATTTTTTCACATCATGTAATGGTTTAACATCCTGTAAATGTTTCACACCCTTCATGAGATTCATGAAATCAAATCTAAAACATGTTCACATCATGTAACCCATTCACGACATGAAATTTTCTAGTAGGAAGTGCTCTACTAAGTTTTCTTTAAAAACCCTCTAAACTAAATCCATTTACTCATTTATACCGAGACTCTATTAATTTAAAAAAAATGCATCCCTGAACATTAGGTCATTTTTCCCAGAAAAGGCTCTCCATTCTCAAGAATCCCACAATGAACCCAAACAAAAAAAGGAAAAAAAATAATCAAAAGACAATGCATTCATGAAGGAAGGTAATGGGGTGTTACAACTATCATAATAAAGAGTGCATTGAACATTATTTTGATTAACCTATTTTGTCTTATGGACTATGAATAACTAAAAAATAATTAATGGATAAACATGAATGATTAATATTTTTTAAAATAAATATAAAATATTTTCTTTATTATATGATTCATAATCTAATTTTGATTAAGTATAGAGTTAAAGTGTGTTAATGAAAGATAAAAGTTAAGGTAAGGGTTTCACTCTCAATCTCAATTCTTATTATAGATTATCTATGCCTAATATTCCTTTGGATGGTTTCTTTTTTCATTATAATTAAATTATAATATTTCTTATATTTGGTAATTTATTGTGATTTATATAACTATTTATTATTTTCTCAATTATTGATTCCTGATTCATAATTTATGATGTTATAAAAGGGAATTCTCTCTCATGAACTGCATTTTTGGTTCATATTCTCTCTACCTTATCTTGATTCTTATAAGATATGAATATATAATTGGATTAATTTATTTTATTTATAATCATATTTTAATTACACCTCTAATTGATTTATACTTTTCCTATTACCACATTTATAAGGGGAATGTTCATCAATCACTTTTGGTTTATTTAAATGTTATTTTCTCAAGATATTATATTTTATGTGTTTATGTTCTACCATTTTAATGTTTATAATTCCATGTTATTATTATTTTAATGGTAATTACATTACCTTCCACCATTGGCTCAAGTTGATTTAACTATGTAGATTATAATGGTCTTCCCTTTTTGAATCTTTATGGTTTTCTATTTTAAATTTTCAATCTATTATTTTTCTACATATAGCTTCCTTTGGAAATTTTATATAGTGTTTCTTATAAATTTTTTATATAACCCTTTATTTTCAATTCACATGTATTTTTATTTATTTTCATAGATCGTAGTTACACTAAAGAATATGAAATGTTACAAAAACCTCTTTTACTTTTCATACAATATCTTCTCTTCATTATCAACATTTTTCTTATTTTTTTAGGTTTATTTATATATCTCACCCATTAGATATATATAATGAAATTTAAATTAATTTTTTGGATTTAGATTCTTTTTATCATCCACACTTACTTTTTTATTAACTCATATGAGTTACATCAGGATTATAATATAATTTATTTTATTTTAATGGGTTAATTAAATTATTTCATATGATTAATTTATGATCGATTTCATGATTTTGTTCTACATGGAATATATATTTATGGATATATTCTATTTTTATATGTAGGACCTAAGTTATTGTCTTCAAATAAATTTTATAATTATTATATTTAAAGAAATTTTATATATAGTACATGGGAAATGATCTTAGACTACTATGTTATGATGTCTTACAAATCACCTTGTCCTATGTAATGATGAAATATTATTATGTATGTGAAAAATTATTATTCCATGTCATATTACTATATTATGATTCATATTTTTTACCTATGATTTAATATATTTCCTAGATGAGTATATATTTCTATGCCATTATTTTAGCTTATTTCATCCTTAATGATTGTTTTACATATATTTATTATTTTATATCATACTGAATGAACTCCCAAACATATTCTTTTGATATCCCCTATTTTTTTCTATAATTGGTATACATTCTCACACTTTTATTTTTTATGTTTTTCCCCTAGGATTTCATGACTATAATAAAAGGGCCTTTTCTCCATACTAGAAAATTATTTTCATCATTCTTTTTAAGATTATCGATTTATTTCATTGAGACAAGGTGAGGCACTTTCTCACTACTAAAAAACATAGAGAAAGAGTCCCCTTATCAATGATTCTTTCAAATTTTAATTTTTCCCTCTAACATAATGAATTAATTATGTTATAATTAAACAACCCAAATAATAATAATAATAAACCATATTTAATAAAAAACACTCTCAATATCAAAAAAATGTACACATGAATCATCATAATTCAAATAATAAATATATTTTATTATTTAACAAAAAAAATACTTTCAAATCATTGTTTATTTTTATAATAATTATTAATAAAACATTTAGATAACGGGACACAAGAAAATATATTTTTGGTTAATCAACAATATTTTTACTTTTATTGTAAAAAATAAATTCATTTGATACTTAATCGATTCATGTATAAGTAATGATAAACAATATTTTTTTATAAAACTTGAAAATTTTGAAACCAATTAAATATGTAATAGTTTACTTTTTACTATTTTGATGACAATATGTATCAAAATTTTGTATGTTTTATTCAAAAAATTTACATGTAAGGTCTGGGTGTTTAAAAAAGAGAAGAACAATGGGATTTGATTAGTTTAATCCATTGTGAGAGAATTTTTGGGATTTTTTAATGAATTTGGTAGATATTTAGAGGTATATATTGGGATGATGAATTACTTGGATTAATTAAGGGGAGTTTATGGATTTTATATGTGTGACTTCGGTGTTTTTGGTAAATGAAAGGTTGGTGCACTGCCCCTGGGGACAATGTAGTCTAGCCGTGTAACCTGGGCTAAGGATCACATAGGGACAAATGAATAATTAGTGCACGATTTATGAGAATATGTAGTTTGGTCATGAATCCTTTATAAATTTCCGGAATATTAGATTTTAAAACCCATATTCCCATATTTCTCCCTTATTCTAGCCCTAAATCGTGAGAGAACATTTATTGGGTAATTTTGGGGTAGTTCTTGGGGGTTTATTCCTTCTATATCTCCTCTCCCTAATGTATTTGGAGGTTTTGGTGCTTGATCAAAGACATATCTCTTCTTTTTCTTAATCTAATTTATTTCTATTTGGATACAAGGTTTTGAATTTTTTATTTTTTCAAGGCATGGAGAAACACTATTGAAAGTTGTAGAATTTCTTATAAGGTGTTTGATAAGTTTATAAAGAGTGAGGATATTAGGTTTGGTGGCATGGTTTAGCCTAATTTCTGGTTAAGGTAGGTGGCTTATCACTCTTTATATTCTTTTGCATTTCATGGATTTAGTATAATGATTTATATAAGTTAATTTATGTGTTTAAATTAATTAAATTCTATAATGATTTTGGGTGGTTCAAAAAATGTTTTCAATATGTGTGGTTATAGGTGAAAATATATGGGTGATTATCTTAGTGTGTGAGATTTTTTTTTGGAAAGTGTGTAATATTTGGGAAATTTAATTAAATTTATTTCATTATTATTTTATGTATTTGAGTTATTAGTTGATGTTTTTATGATTTACTAATATTGTTTTGATATGATTAAATTGAGATAATTGGGTTGAATGATGTTTTTTATAGAATTTATTGTGCATTTGTGCATTGAGTTATACATGTTATGTATTATTATAGATTTAGTAATGGAGTCTCATGATATAAGTTTTGTTTTGGTTTGTGTATTGATCTCTATGGATTTTTTATAATGATATCATTGTTGTTGATTTGTTTTTGTGAGATATTAGATATAAGTTCTAAGAAAATATCACTTGAGTGTGGATAACTTATTGGTAATCACATGGTTTGGTGGAGGAATACCCCTACATGGGTGTGGGGTCCTTTTGGGTAAGGATAAGGTGAGGTTTGGGGCCAATCATTCTACTTGTGAGTTAATGATTCCCATTTTTGTTTCTACTAATGTTATAAGGTATCCCTAAGTGGTTGGTCAGTTAAATGGTGGGGTTTGTTTGGGTTTAATATGTGGGTTTTTATTTATGATGGTGGGTTTAGTTTATGTTGTTGATTATGTTATAATTTTATTTTTATTGAATTTTTTGTTCTTATATTCTTTTAAATTTATATTATTATGCACACAACTTATAGTTATTTTATAAAATTTCACAAGGATGGAATTTTTTATAAAACTCACTAAATTAGGATTGATTTTCATATACATGTTGTTTATGCAAATAATTGGTGAAATTCTACTAGGTCGTGTATGCACCCTCTGTATGGCCATATTGGTGGCTATGTAGTTGACGTTTCTTAACTTATAAGTTTCCAAGATTTTTTCTTTATTAGATAGAATTGAGTGGTAGGGGTTGGATAGTAGATACTGATGGAGTTCATGTCCTTGGAGGTGGTTCCATTTTTTATACATGGTTGGAATTATATTAAAATGTTTATTGCATAGTATTGTTACACTTATGTGTTATTTTATATGCTATTAAATTCATTGTATTCCATTACATACTCTTTTATATGGAGGAATTGATTATGTATGTTGTCTTTTAAATCTATTCCCCATGGTTTATATTGGAATTTGGATTTATCCATCGATCCTTTTGTGGTAAGGGATGCATCCAAGGGCCTAGTAGAATTTTGACTTGGTTGTAGATTAGGTTTAAGTAACTAGACTAGGTTAGTATGTTATTAATGGTATCCAAGTAATTTTTTAGGTTCTGGTGGGTGTGAAGATATGATATTTTGGAACTTATGAAGTAACTATAAAAATTAATAATCAAATTTTTTATTATGATGCATGAGTTTCCTAGGATTTTTTGGAATCTGAAGTAATGATTAACTAGGGTATAGTTGATTTGGTTTGGTTTTTCGTTGTTAATATTTCATGTCCATAGTGGTGCGATAACCCACATCATCCAAGGTTGAGAAAAATCAGAAGACATTGAATTTTTTCCCTTGGGAGTATTTCAATGTAAAATGGTAACCTATCCTCTAATATGATCTCAGATAATTTTATTGACCACATTGTTGGTCTTGTAATAATGTGTTTAACTTAGGAGAGTAGTTTTTTGCAATTTTGATCCATTCAAATTTTTATATAATGTTTAACATCTAATTAGTTAAATTTTAATTTATTCATACATGTTAATTACATGATATTATTTGAATAGAGTGTCAGATATACAGTTCATTATATAATAGTGGGTTTTTGTAGGTGAGGTATAACCTTTTTGTGGGAGTTGAGGTCGGGCCCGAGCCCATTTTTCTTTTCTTTTTTCTTTTTCGTTTTCTCTTTTTCTCCCTTTTTTCCATTTACTTTTTCATTATTTCTTTCCACATTTTGATTTTCATGTATGTGGATTCTTACCCCCCCCCCCACCCCACACCTCAAGGTTTCATGTGTCTAGGAAAGAAGAGGTAGAGGTTTGGGGAGAAGATATCATTGGTTTATCCAATCAAACCAGAATCAAGGTGCAACACCTATTATACATGGATCTGAGCTCGGAGCTCTAATGTTTTATGCCCTATGGTAGGTATATTTTTATGTTTTTTTTTATATATCCATTTATATTTTATGATTTTCATTTTTAATGCCTAAAATCGATTACCGGGGACCTTTTGTGGGTTGATCTATGGGTTTCGGGCTTTTTGGGGGGTTTTCTATTTAGGAAAACCTATGTACACGATGTGAAAACCATAGAACACATATTGTGTGTTCATCCTTTTGGTTGAGGTGAGGAAAAGGTTACAATACAAAATATAGTCTTGGTGGACACACCATATAGGAGTGGCTTGGGGTGTGTCCATTTAATCATCCAGGAACCCCACATTTGCAGCACATAGTCATGTAGATCTCACATCCAAAAACCTTATGAGGTTCATTAAACTTCACCATGAACTGTAGTTGGCCTGACCAGTAAATTTGACATAGATTGGTATATTATAGAGACCCACACCTTTTATAAATATTATTACATGATTTTTAAATATAAATATCCACCATGTAAAATCCCAAATATCATGAGTCCTAGTGTCTTTGAAAGACTAAGATCATAATACCTCATAGGAAACTAAAATATGGAATCATTTTTTTATTTTTTATAGTGATATCCTAAAATCCATTACAGCTCCAAAATATATATGGGAAAACTTGGGTAATACATAAATAAAGGGGTGATCTAAAAATCCCAGAAAGGAAATAAATGTATTAAGGAAACATAACATGTGAGTCAAAGGTATAACATGATATCATAAAATAAAAGTCACAAGAGTAATCACATGGAAGTATAATGTAAGGAACATGGTATAATAAGATCATGGAATCATAGGAAATGTGGAAGCAATATATAAAAATAAAATATTCCTTTCATATTTTTCTAAGAAAATTCAAAAATTACCTTGTTCGGGAAAAAATAAATATTAATTTTTAAAAGAATTATAAAAAACCCAATTAAGTGTAAAAATTCCTTTAAATAATCATTATAAAACATTTCTTAAGAACATTTTTATAAAACAAGGATTTTTAAGAAAAATTAGTTTTGAACAAAGAGATAAATGAAGTTAGATATTTTTAAAAAAATATTCTGAATAATTTTATGTACCAATGAGAGTAAAATGGTACCATTTATTGAAATATCATGAATAATTAAAGGATAATAAAATCAAAGTACTTTATTAGGGAATGATCAAATAATTTCCTTCAATGGAAATTGAAGCATAAGAAATCCTAATTAAAATAATATTGAAACATAAACCCATACCTCTTTTTTAACTTTTAATCATAACTTAAAATGAATTAATTAGAAAAATTATAACTTAAAATTTCATTATATAGGAAGAATTGATGATATAATATGTAAAGGGGCAGTATATACACCATTCAAAATAAATTATGTGTATAAAAAACGTGTTTCTTTAATAATGAAGTTATGATATGAAACCATTACAAAGTTTGTTTCACTAAGGTGAGAGTTAGGTAATGAATTGATTATGTGTAAAAAAATTATATACACACAGAAATATTTAAATAAAAAATAAAGTTATAAAATTAAATTTCACAAATAATCTTTTTATAATATAGTCAATAAAGTAGATGAATAACCTAATGAATGGAAATTGAGTTAGGAAACCCCCTCACTCATGATTCCCTTTAATTTAGCACTCATTAAACATCTGTATAATGGTTTTAAACATGTTATTAACTTATACTAGAACCATATTAATTTTTATAATATCATATATTATCCTTTTATAACATCTTATTAACTTTTCATTAATAATCATTCATTATCACTATAGTTTTGAGTGTTAATTTTATTATTTTTTCATGCATATTTTCCCATGAATGTTTCAGATCTTGAATATAGGATAAAGTTTCATAATCCTAAGAATGATATTAATGTCATAAATATCATTTTTTTCACTATATTATTTACTAGATTCATTATTAAATTTTGAACATGGAGAATGATTCACATATCTTCATGGAGACGGTATGTTGTACGTACGCATGAGCGACGTTGTCCTTTCCTTAAGGGGTGAAAGGGTAAGGAAGTGTATTGTATATTAATTTTAAATAATAAATATAATGTTATATATATCACATATATTCATTAAATTTATCCCTTATTACCTTCCATGTAAAGTTTTTGTGAAAAATGTATCACATTACTTCACGACGAAGTAGTTAGTCGTACACATGAGTGACATTATCTTCTTATCTATGTAATGAATAGTAAGATGTTTTATGTGATATTATAATTAAAAAGGTATAATTATATCATAAATATAATATATATAAATTATATAAATCAATATATCTATCCATAATAAGTGGTGGTGGAAAACAAATTATGTCGGTTCATGAGGTGGTAGTCATCCATACACATGATCAATGGTTGCATGTCAAATTTGAGGGAGGTGGGGATGGTTTTAGGAAATGAACATAACATAAAAACATCTGATTATATGGAATATAATTTGGTTATTATATCTTCATGGTTTAATATGATTTTATGTAGGTGGATTAAGAAATTAAATAAAATGCCTAGTTAAGGATGTTACCACTTCTTCAGATAACTTCCATTTATTTTCACTAAAATAATTTCTAGTATAGATTTATGATCAAAAAAGTATTCTAGGAGGAGTGGGGTAATTTATAGAATTTTTTTACAATTATTTTCTGAAACAATGGGTTTTGTAAGTGATTACATGAGAGGAGACGGGGTGGCCATTAATAACTGGGGGAGAGGACACACTTAGAATTTTTTACAAGAAAGAATTTAATCCATATTTTTCTCATGCCACAAGGATAAATAATAAACCATTTATAACCATTATAAAATATAAGATCTAAATATTACCAAAAAATAGTAATTATACATGTTGTTTCTAATTTAAACCCTTATATTTTTAGTTTAACCACCGGTAAATGCCTTTTTACATTAACAGCAGTAAATAAATGTTATTGTTTTCAATATTCATTACTCTAAAAAATTAATTTTACCTTATTAGATTATATAAATAATTCTAATTCCAAATATGGAACCATTTTTCAAAATTCAACGTAAAGAAGTGTGAAAATATAATTTAAAATTAAACCTATAGGTATGTCTAAAAAATGTTTTTCTAAAAGAAAACACATTCAATGGATGAAAAACAATTATATCTAAATTAAATATGGAATTGATTACAAGAACCTAGTTTGGATTAATAAATATATAATTTATATAATTTTACTTTTAAATCCATATTAAAATAAAATGGTCCTTGTGAATGTTTTAAAATAAAATGTACTTTTAAATTAAAATCAACATTTTTCACTATCCATAGAAAAATAAATATTTTCATAAAAATCCCAAAACATCACCGCAAGATAAATTTGATATGATAATATGAAAAATTATTTTTATTTCATAAAATAACACCTCTAAAATATGAATAAATTAATATTAAATTATGTGCACAAAGCGAGACTAAAACGCATTTTAGAAAATTAATGTTTTTCAAAAGACATTTCTTTTTCAAGAAAATGGTTCTTATTTTATTTATAATCAATATATAAACAATAAATTTATTATAAAAATATATAGACCATATAATTTTCATAATTTAATTATTCTTATTAATACCCAAAAACTTAATGGTTATTTTATAATGTTCATGTTTAGATAATAATATTTAATAGAGTGTCATGTTTTGTTTAAACCCAGTGTCTTTTAAGAGGAGGGTGGCTTGGCCAAAAAGACCAAAGAAAAAATAATATAAAAGAAAGATGTTACATGATTCCAAAAGATAGAATCATTTTAAAATCCTTATCATGAAGAGGAAGTAAATCGGTAAGGAGAACATCGAGCCAGGTAATGTCTTGGTTTACTCCCTTTTTAGTAAGGTCATCTGCAACCATGTTTGCTTCATGATAAATATGAGTGAGGATATAATCGATGTTGAGAAGAGAGCTGGTGAAGTCAATCCAACATGTAGCAATCAGCCACGGAAGATGTGTCACACCATTCCAAATCACTTGTACAATGGTAGTCGAATCACTCTCAATCCATAGGTTGTTCCAACCATAGTGTTTTTCAAAACAAATAACATGTATCATACTCATCATTTCAGCCTCCATCAAAGAGGCAATGCCGCAACTACCAAAAAAGCATCTGAGGATCTGACCAAGATGATTCCTGAAGATAGAACCCCAACCCATGGGGCCCATATTTTCTTTGGAGGGACCATCCAAGATTACTTTAATCCAACCAGGAAATGGTGCTCACCAGAATACTTCAAAAGTGCATTGAGATTGGAAAAAAATCATCAATCTGAAGGCATTGTAGAAAAGTGACACGACTTGGGTCGACCCCAAAAAATTGGAACACCAAGATTTAACTAGGTATAATTTCCCCAGCCATAGAGATATATTTACCTTTCCAAGAAGATAGCTGATTAAGAACTTGGTCAAATATTTTAGAAAAGTGACACAACTTGGGTCTGCCCCAAAAAATGGGAACACCAAGATAAGTAAAAGTAAAATAACCTTATTTTATACTTAATTCATTGATAATATTACATTTACTACTAGGAAGAAAGTTTTTACCAAAGAAGATAGAAGATTTTTTTCAACTAATGGCTTGACTAGAAACCTCTTCATAGTGAGAGAATGAATTTTTGAGGTTTTGAATTTTACTTTTATCACCTTGTTGGAAAAGGATTATATCATCAGCATACAATAGGTGTATAGTATCATTCACATTCCTAGAAACATGAATTTGATTGAGTTTGGTCTGGTCCATAAGACGAGTGATCAGGCGACTAAGATAGTCTTCTACAATAGAGAAAAAATGGCAAAGAGGGGGTCACCTTGACTAACACCGTTGGTTCATTTGAAAAATACCATGGGAGATCCATTAACCAGAATTGAAATAGAGGATGAATTTAACAAGTTTTTGATTATAGTGATAAATTTATCACTAAAACCAAAACATTGAATCAGCTTGAATAAAAATCTCCAGTCCATAGAATCAAAAGATTTTTTAATGTCAAAATTAATAGAAATATTACCTCCTCTATTAGATTTGTTTAATGTGTTGATGCACTTAGAGGAAAGAAAAATGTAGTCTTATATGGGTATACCCTTAATAAACCCAAATTGATTCTAGGAGACTATTTTTTTTGTGATAGTCGAAATTATATTAGCAATGAGTTTAGTGATGATTTTATAAATAGTGTTAATGAGAGAAATGGTCCTAAACAAATGAATCTTAGAACCATTTTCTACTTTTGGAATCAAAGAAAGAAATTGAGAATTTTGACCATGAGGAAGGACACCATTGGAGAATAAATATTTCAAAATATTTCAAGCATCAAATTGAATAACGTCCCAATAATGTTCAAAGAAACCATTATTAAATCCATCAGAACCCATATCACTATCAGGATTTAAACTAAAAATAGTGTCTTTAATTTGATGATTGATAGGAATGCTTATAAGAAAAGTGTTATCTTCGTCATTGAACACTTTCATAATGATATCAGGTAAGAGGTCCTTGTTTTTATCAAGCTCATTAAAGATAGATTCAAAGTAAGAGGCAATATGATTAGAAATATCATCTTAATTGTCTAAAAGGTTGTCCCCATCTTTTAAAAATGTCAGTGGTTTGAAATATTTCCTAACTCTTTGAAGAGAGTTATAGAACTTAGTGTTCCTATAACCATATGATAACCATTTTACTTTAAAATCTTGTTTCATCGTGTTATCTTTAAAGGTGATCTAGGAGTTAAGGTTTACCAAAATATTGATTTCTTGATTCAGATCAATGTTGAAATCAGATCTAGTGTTATTGTTTTGAATTTGATTCAGATCATCCTCAAGAAGAAGGATGTAATTGTTAATTTGTTTGGTTTTAGAACTTTACCAACCTTTGAGAGTATTTTTAAGGTATTTTAACTTGACAAAGCAAGAAAATGCATCATTGTAGTGTGTCATAGAAGACCATAATTTTTTTTATAATACTAATGAATTAAGTGTTATAAAACCACACATTGTTAAACCTGAAAGGTAGTTATGGTTTCACATTTTTTGTGGATACATTGAACAAAATAGGATGGTGGTCAGAGTGAAGCTTTTGAACGGTGGTTCTAGAGGTGGTGTCCTATTTTTATAAAGAAAAGACTTTAAAATCGGTGTTGTGTGCATCAAAATCTATAGAAAATATTGAATTTATTAAAAAATAAATACATTATAAAGTCCCATTGTGTAATATTCTTTTATATGATTGGTTTTGTGTGTTAAATACACTATTGAGGATGATTTTACTCTTTTAAAATCTTCTGGAATTACATTATACCCCCTTAAATAAATTGTGTCATTGTGATTTAATCTTGATCTTAGAAATTTAGTCTTTAAGATTTGAAAATTACTATGTTGTAAAAACCCACATTGTTAAAAGGGTTAATACAACATTATCTTAAAAATAAGGAAAGGTAAATACAAAATCCATCACATAACTAGGTTTCCACATAGGATAACATTGGTAGAAAGTGAAGATATGGACATGGAAGAAAAGTGTAAATAATTATATAGGGTGGTAGAGATAATTGATCACAATTTAATGATCAAGGAAAATTTAAGGACCTAAAAAACCATAAATATGTGATAAGATAAAATACTTTTAATTCATCATATGTGAAGGTAATATGATAACATTTTTTTCAAGATCATTTTTCTAGATTTGATAGATTCTTTTACTATTTAGACTAAGAACAAAGGAAATATACATACGTTATAAGTATAATTTCATCCTTTAACCAATTTCCACCATGATCTCGTATTATTAATAGAATAGTTAGTATTTAAGATGAATTTTCCATTTCTGAAGCACTAAAATAAACATCCATCAGATCATATATTCCACAAAATAAGAACTAGTTATTCCTTCAATCTTTACTAAAAAAATGGTTAGCATGGGTTTTCCCATAAATTAATCTCTAATACCTCAATACTAACTCCCAAAGTTAAAATTAATCCAGTAAAAGAGTTTATATCCTTAAAACCCTTCATCTTACATCTCTATAAATGTAATATCATTCTTCCTAAATAATCCTTTTTTTAACCAAAAGGTTATATATACTTCAACCCAATAAAATGTATCCTAAAATATTATTAATCACATCAAAATCCAATTACTTAAAACTTGGAAGGGGGTATCTAATAAATTGAACTTATGACTAAACGTAATTTTAGAAACCCATGATGGTATCCATAACCCTTAAGTTAATCTAACACAAAGACGTATATTCTTACAAAATTAACAAAATCCTTAAATTTTTCATGATTATTATAACCAAAATACCATTTGTAAAATACTTCTATAGTATAATTCTTGAATACTAATATATAAATAATTCAACAAATTTAGTTAAATTATTTTGTATAATATAGTTCCGTCATTTTTCTATGGGATAACCCTTATTTTAGGGAATTAACTTGGGTAATGTGCATGTTCCCCACAGACAAGACATGGAATTCATTGGAATTTTTTTTCTCTAGGAGTTCTATTTACACATAGAAAACATATTTCCCTATATATAATTATAAATATCCCTTCCTTTATGATAATTACCACATGAACTAAAATAAAAAACCATTCTCCTCAAATTTGACTTGTTAGGAATCTCACTAAATTTCACATTGTTAATCATATATCATAATAGATTATTAGGAATAATGAAAATAACTTTCTATCCTTTCATCATCCAATTTGGTTTCACATGATCCCTAAAGTGTCCATCACATGTAGTTTTAACATGAATCCTTTTGTTTCTACCCATTGACTAAAACCATAAATCATAGTATGAGGAACAACATTTATTATGGTAAACAAAATAGTCATGAAAATTTATTTATAAGATATCTAAATCAAAAAAACTTCATTTCAATATAAGATACCTTAGTTTTAACCTAGTTAATCAAGGATCATCATCTATTCAAATCCATCAAGATGGTATATAATTAATATTATTAATTTCTAAAAAAAATATCCCCTGGGAGTGTAAAACTAGGTGTGTAGTAAGGCTTGTTGTCATGTACTAGGTAATGATCGAGTTAAGCCTGACGCACATTTTTTGGAGTATTACTCCTAGGTACATGTGTTCCATAACCATGTATACTTTTAGTATCTAGATAGGGATATAATTTCTCAGAACCCACTCACTTTATACTTCACCAAGACTATTGAATATTTTTCTATACTCATTCTTACCCTTAGAATTATCCCTAGGGTTAACACTAAATTTTTCTCATCCTAGTTTCCAAATGTTAACTAAAACTTTTCTATAATACCAAAAATAGTGACCCAATCCTTGTACACATATTATTAAAGGATTTTGAAACATAAATATCCAACAAGTATAATCCCAAAGATTGTGAGGCCAAGTGTCTTTGGAATACTAAGATCATAATACATCAAAGGAAAATAAAACATGAAGTCCTTATTTTATTTTCCATAGTGACCTCCTAAAATCCATTTGATCTCTTAAATATGCATTAGATAACCTAGGAAATACATAAATAAATGTGTGAAATAAAAATACCAGACATGGAATAAATATAATACGAAAATATAACATGTGAGTCAAAGGTATAACATGATATCATAAAAGATAATGTACATGAGTAATCACATTAAATCATTACATAAACAACATGGTATTATAAGATCATGGAATCATAGGAAATGTGGCAGGAATATATAATATGACATAAACATGAGTCAATGAAACATCCTAGATAATATCACATGTAGGAAAAATTCCCATAATGGATTAGGTTTACTTCCTAATCTCATACATGATGCCTCATGAGACTAAAGATTTACCCAATTCATTAGAGCACTATCTAGGAGAACCCATCGTAACATGTTCAAGATATATGTGTGCAGCATAAATTAAATAAATCATAACAAATAACATAATAATTAACAATGGAAATAAAATGGGTTCCATAATATTTCTTCATATCATATTAAAAGGAAATTCCATAATAAAGGAATTTGAAAATGATCAAAAGGGATATATTTCTGCATCACTTTAAGGGAGAATAAACTATGTAAATATGTGTGAAACATAAATACATAATATAGAATAAATCCATAACATCATATGTTTTTTTTTATGAAAATAATTTTAAAAATGTTAAGAACATTCATGAGTAAAATAAACTTTTTCACTTTTAGTAATATCAAAGGATGTCATCTTAGATGGAAATTTATTTTGAAAGATCACATTAAACCTTTCTTGAGGAAAATATGATTTCCATTTTTTGAAAACTTATTTAAAATATAAATAATTATAAAATATTAAATATTTTTCTTTTAAAATAAACATTTAAACATAAAAATAAATCTTTAAAAAATTGGATGGTCATGACAGTGGAAGAGTTCATCTCAATTTGAATATGTAAAAAAACAATGATTTCTTTCATATGTTTATAAGGAAAGTAAAAAAAAGTAACTTGTTCAGAAAATTACCAAAAGATTCCATTTAAAAATGTTTGTAAAAAACTATTAAGGGTAAAAATTGACATAAAATCATAGTAAATCATTTTTTTTAAAATAGAAAAAAAGGATTTGGAATAAAAAAGTATTTTTGACTGAAGATACAAATAAAGTTGGATCTTCTTAAAATAGTTTTTTAAATAATTTTAAGTACCAAAGAGGGGAAAATGGTACTATTACTAGAAAAAATAATGAATAACCACATGAGAATAAAATGAAATTTTTTTATTATATAATGATAAAATAATTTCATTTAAGGTAAATTCAAGCATAAGTAATCCCGATTAAAATGAGATTGAAACATAAACACTTACCTCTATGGAAACTTTTTAATAATAACTTAACATGAATTAAGTAGATTAATTTTAACTTAAAATCACATGATATAGAGATAATTCATAATATATTATATAAAGGGTAAGTATATACACAATTAAAAATAAATTAGGTGTATAAAATAACTTGTCTCAAAGAAAGAAGTTTTGGGATGAAACTGTTACAATGTTTTATATCACTAAGGTGAGCATTAATCAATGAATTGATTATGTGTAAAAAAATTAGATACACAAAAATGAAAGTTTAAATACAATATAAAGTAATAAAATTAAATTTCACTCATAATATTTTCATAATATAATCATCAAAGTAGACGTATAACCTAATGAATGGAAATTGAGTTCAAAAAATCATTACCTCACACTTCCCTTTAGTTAAGCACTCTTTAACCTGATATATAGTGTTTTAGTCATTTTAATATATTATAAAAGAAAAACATTAATATTTATAATATCATATATTATCCCTTCATATCATTTTATTAATCTTTCATCAATAATATTTCATTATCACTATTATTTCATGTGTTAATTGTCTTGTTTTGTCATGCATGTTTTATCATGATTATTCTAGATATTGAAAATATGATATAGTTACATCATCTTAAGAATTATATTAATTTTAAAAATATCATTTTTTCACTATATTATTCTTTATGATTGTTATTAAGTTTTGAACATGTAGAATGATTCACATCGCTTCATGGAAACGGTAGGTCGTACATACGCCCGAGTGACATTATCATTTCCTTAATGGGTGAAATGGTAAGAAAGTGGATAGTATATTAATTTTATAGAAGAAATATTTTTTTTATATATATCACATTTATTCATTAAATTTATCCATTATTTCCTTCTATGTAAATATTTAGTGAAAAACAAATCATATCGCTTTGTGAGGTAGTAGTTTGTTGTACACATGAGCAATGTTATCATATACTCTATGGAATGGAAAGTAAGAAGAATTATATGATATTATAAATAAATGAATTTAATTATAACATAAATATATTATATAAACATTAGTTAAATGATTATATCAATCCATAATAAGTGGTTATAGAAAACGGCTGATGCTGGTTCGCGCGGCGGTAGCCTACCGTACACACGATCAATGGTTTCATTTCATATTTGAGGGGAGGAAATGGTTGTAGGTCAGGAACATAAGAGAACCAAATATAATTTTACTTAAGATACTGAGTATATTATATCATTATTTTATAATAATATTTCAAGGATTTGGATGAAAAAATAAAATAAAACACTCGGTCAAGTATGCTACCTCTTATTCGGACAAATTTGTTTAGTTTGCACAAAAACTTTTTATAGGATGGATTTATGATCAAAACATTATTATAGGATGAGTTCATGGAATTATGGAATTGATTGGGGCTGGTATATTCTGAAACAATGGTTTTCTCAATTGTGTAAAGGATATGATAGGGGTGGACTTTTATAAGCGGGGGAGAGGACACACATGGAATTTTTGAAAAGAAATAATTAAACCCACTTTTTCTCATACCAAGACACTCAAAAAATGGACCATTTTAGAAACTTATAATATATAAGGTCCATATATGAAAAAAATATTGTAATTAGACATGTTTTGTGTAATTTTTAACCTTTGTCATTTTAGTTTGACCCCTGGTAAAACTGTTTTTACGATTATATGGTAAATAATTATTACTATTTTCAATATTAATTATGGTAAAAAATTAATTTTAATGTATTAGATAATATAAATTATGGTAATTATAAATATGGAATCTACTATTCAAAATTCATTCATATATGTGGGATAATTAAAATTAAAATTAAACCCACAAATGTGTCGAATAAACGGTTTTACAAAAGAATATATTTCAAAAGTTGAAAAGGTTTTTTGATCAATATGTAATATTAATTTTATTCCAATAACCTAATTTGGATTAATTAATATATAATTTAACTAATTTTACTTTTAAAACAACATTAAAATAAAAAATTTCTTGTAAATTCTTTAAATGAAAATGTAGTTTTTAATAAAAAACAGTATTCTTTACTATTCATCAAAAATTAAATCTTTTTTGAAAACTACCAAAAAATAAAACTAAGATAATTTTTATATTGTTATTTAAAAAATTCTTTTAATTTCATAAAATAAAATTTCTAATAATGTAAATCATTAATTTTAAATTTTGTGCGCAAAGTTCTACTAAACCGCATTTCAGAAAAATACAGTTTTTCAAAAAACATTTAATTTTCATTCAAATAGTTATTATTTTATTTATAATAAATAGATAATGATTTAATTTATTCTATATATTTGTAAACCATATAATTTTCATAATTTATTTTTTTATTAATACCTACCAACTTAATTACAAGGTTATAATGGACATGTTTAAATAATAATATTATAATAGAGTGTCATGTTTCATTTAAACTTGGTGTTGTGTGCATCCCAAGCTATCGTAAAGATTGAATTTATTTAAAAATAAATATATCATAATGTATTAGTTTCTTACAATATATTATAATCATAGTGTTTTGTGTTGTATACTCTATCAAAGATAATGCTCTTATTTTAAAATATCAGGTCGTTACATATACGGCTAGGTACCCCATGTGTGAGTACATACTCTGTACCAGAGGAACATGTAGTGTACTTTGGGAATTACACACCATGTTTTCTAAAGTTACATGGCATGGGTTCATTTTTTGGGGAACACAACATGTACATGAGGTACATTCCAGGTATTTCCCCAGAATAGTAATTTTTTTTGTTTTATCACTCTAGAGTTAGAATTGGAATCATGAGTAGTATATTTTGAGATTTTATTCACTTAGATCATATTGATGGTTTTTTTTTGGAATTTTTAGGATGTTTAGAAGGTGTTTTGTACTGGAAGAGTGTTTGTAGGGGGGTCTGTTTGAGGTTTCGATTAGAATAATCCTGTGAGTTGGGTTGTGAGCTATGAGCCCTACTTAAGGGTTCTGAGATTAGTGATCATACTAGATTGAGTATTATAAGGTTATATATTTTAAGGTCCTTTCGTATGGTTCTAGAATATGGGATATAATGAATTTTTTTCATGAGTCTTTTATGTTGGTTTCTTATGGTTTGAGTTTCCAGAGTTTAATATCTCTCACTTGTTGTTTTAGAATTGTTATTTGGGGATCAGTTTGGTTTAATTATTTAGGTTGGGTAGACATCATGGGATGGTGGTTATGGGCATGGGTCATTGAGGTGATGTTAAGATGAGTCCAGGGGACTCTCAGGGATTCCCTTTTTTAATGGTTTACGATCAAGTGATCAGTCAATATTGTAGTCATCTATTTATAATTACCTTGTAGAATATATTTATTTTTTATACCATTTTGGGTGACGTAATATCCAAGGATGGGTTGTATAGTGGGGAAGATGGAATAGGTTTTATTTAAATGGGTTTTTATATGACATTTTTCTTGTTCTAAGAAGCTACCTGTAGGGTTTCCTATGCTTTATGTCTTCATAGGGACCACTAAGAACACCCTTGTAGACATGTTGGTGTTTTTATATGACATTAAAATAATTTTGTAGATCTAAGATTAGTTTAAGTATGCTAACAGTCACCTGGAGATAATTTATTGTGACAGGATTCTCCTAGGGTTTGTATTAGATAGAGGAAACCCTAATAGAATGGCATATTATTTTTTGGCCTTATAGTTGTTTGAGGATCATTTAATGGTTGTGTATTGAGAACTTTAGTGTGGTAAGGGATCCCTTAGTAAGGTTCCCTGTTGTGTTAGGACCCTAAGAACCATGGAATCCCAATGATTGGTTGACCCCTTATATGGGTCAGTATGAGACTATGGTGGCTATTTTATGGTTTATTAGATCTAGAGGACTAACGAATCCCCATGATTTAATAGATGAGAGATGACCATTTCTTCTAGATTAGTTGTTTTGATGTTGGGTTCAAGAGATAGATCGACCCATGTTTTGATGGTGTTTGATCAGGATTTTGAGGCGGTTCTACTCAGGATAGGATGTTAGAGTATACCCTTAGGGTATGATGGATTGTGCATTGACCTTGATATTTTATTTGGTTCTATAATCCACTTTATAGCTATTTTTAGGTAGGTTTAGGGAGCTAATGGATGATCTAGAGGAGTGCATCCCCTCTATAGGACATCGTATGTACTACCCCGACTAGGTATTGGGTGTTTGTGGCTCTAGAAATTTGATGGACTCTGGTTATGAGTTTAACCACCATAAAATTTCTTTATATATATGGGTAGTTCTATAGGAATATCGTGTTCTAGAAAGGTTCTATTATAGTTATTAGAGTTCATAGAACCAATTAAAATAATTCCATTGGACTCCAAGAGCCTTGTAGATATATGTTATTATATGGAACATATGGTTATCCCCTAGGTTCTATAATTTTTGACTACTATATTTAATACATCTTGGAGTTCCTGTGTATATCTAGGGAATGTTTCTAGTTCCATGTGTTTAGTTGATCCACAAGTTATAAATTATCTGGTGTGGACCATAGTGGGGATAATTTTACGTTGGGTGTCAGACTAGAACCCACGATTGATAGTATCTTTATTCTTCATGTAGCCCCATTTATTTTATGTTATTGTTTATTTAATTCTAACTATTGTTAGTTTGGGATAGGCTAGAAAAATTATGTGTGCATGTACTTATTATGATAGCATATTATATGTTCACACTTGGGGGTGTCCTACTGATATTTATTTCACACCCCATGTATGTGAGCCTCAGTGCACATGCCGACTATATATATTCTTTGAAGATGGGTCACAGGTTTCACAGTGGATCATAAATAGTATTAAAATTGATTTATTGGGTATAGAAGCTCATATAGAGTCTTAGGATTGGGCTAGTACAGCTCGATATTTGTGAAGATTGGATATGTTGTGTGGTTCGAAGTTGGTAAAATAGCCTTGTACTTTTATTTTTTAGTTTATTTATTTTCTATATGTGTTCATCTTAGTGGGCCATTAGTTTTTTTCTGTAAGAATTATTTAAGTCAATATGACTACATACCATATTTTATTTATTAAAACGTGTTGTTGTTTTAGTTTATTTATTTTTCATACTCTAGTGTTTATTTATGTGTATGAGTTTCATTTATCTTGTACCGTTATTTCACTTTAGCCTTATTTTCACTAAAAGTAACAACCTTTTCCATATAGGGAAGTGCTCTTGAGGCCTTTTGGTGAGTTGGATTGGGTGATATTTCAAGTCAACTTACGACAGTTCATTACAAAATGCTATCAGATTTGTCTTGTATTTTAATTTTTTGAGTGGATAGATATGGGGTATAGGGATGTGTCAGGGCATATGATGGATATTATAGTTGTGTGTTATAAACACCTTTTTTTATGGGGGTTCCAATTTTCCAGAGAATGGGATTTATATTCTTGTTTTCTATTTTTATGGTTGTGTGATTTCACCTAGTGTGATGCACATTAATTTTTGGATTTATAGATATATTAATTTTTTTATTATCCTATGGGAAAGAGGCCAATGTTCAGGATTCATTCAAGGAATGTAGTATTTACATGTCATATATCTATCAGTGTGTGGTTTCACTAATGATGAAGGTGATTTTTTTTTAAAGTTTCAACAACAACCTATATTGCATTGTCCCAAATAGATTCTTGTTGAAATTATACTCAATAGAACCACATGTACATATTTTCTTCTAATTATAGAAAATGTGGATCTAATGGTAGGATGTATTTCAGAAATGGTGAGGAAGTACCTTCCTATGTGGGTACATGGAGACCCTTTTAGGTCTCTATAGACTCTAAGTGGCATGTTGTTACTATTAGTAGATTGATGATGGAAAGGATTTATGAGAGATTATTGGATTGAGATCGATTTTCCCTGGGGTGGTGGTTTCCCTATAGTCCCATGTTTGAGTTTATTATGAGGGGGAACTTCTTTCCATGTGTTTTCTATTATGTCTTTTAGTGGTTCCCATGTGCCTCCTATCACTGATGGCTTATGTGGGCATGGATGATCTTTTATTTGGTGGGACCCATAGTGGTTTTCTATCAATAGGGTTCGTTAGGAATGAGTATGCCTTGTGTTTGAGGTTTAGAGCAATGGGAGTTCCAATGTTCTCATGGTTTTCTTGAGAGGGTAGGTTGGTTTGGATACCTAACCCTATTGATTTTTTTATTCAAATTGGGTATCATAGTGAGAGTGTGGTTATCCACACAAGGTTTTTTATTAATTCCTAAATGGTGGGTGGTTGTGTGGTTGATCATGGAAGGGGGGATATATATATATTAATTTTATTAAAAATGATTTATATATTACAAAATATTTATGCACTTTAATTAAATAGTCATATATTTATTTAATAATGGTTTATAATTAAAAATTGACATGAATTAAAAATATTGACTAATTGCATAGTACTCGACATATAATTGAATGTCATTTGATTTTTCAATTTAACATAGATCAAATATGTGTTATATTGACTTCACATATACGTAATTAATGCATTTTTATATATAATACACACACATAAAACTTATCCATTTTTTCAATATTATTAAAGTTTACTTATTCTTAATTTATTGAATTTCAATCATTTTTTACATATATGAATTCACTTAAAATTAGATCTTCATTAATAATGTTGAAAATATAATTGTAAAAAAATATTTATAAATAAATATATTTATAAATGTACATTTACTATATTTAAATAATTATATATTTATAATTATAAGTAAATAAATATTTTTTTAAAAGTATTTATAAAATTTTAAATAAATAATTATATATATTTAAAAAATTATTAAATTTATAATAAATTTACTTAATTAATGAATGTATTTACTATATTTATATATATTTATTAAATATATATATGTATAATTATACAAATATATATAATGATATAAATATTATTTTTTAAAAATATTTCTATAATTATAAATAAATAATTATAAAATTATAATAAATATATTTAAATATATATATATATATATTATTTATATTTATCTGTATATATTAAGTATATATAAATATTTAGAATTTTTTATTTATAAATATAATTATAAATCCTTTATCAATGATTAACAAATAAGCGCTTATAAAATCATCTTTATCAACGCTTTTTCCACACTGATAAAGATGAGGCTTTATCAGTGATATAACTTTAGCACTAAAAAAGATTGATTTTGTCAACACTTTTTTAGTGCTGATAAAGACCTACCTTTATCAACACTTATTTTTAAGCACTGATAAAAGTGTCTTGATCTATTTAAAAAACCCTAACCATTTTTTAACCCATCGTAATATCAAAAGATTTCTGTGGAAGCCACCCACTTTCGGTGTTCCTCCTCGATGAATCAAAGCTCGAATCACACCACTCGACTACCTCCATTTTCTAGAACATCTCATCTAACATCTGATGTGTGATTGCAGTTAGGGTTTCTGAAGAGGATCTCATATTTTCTTCAACCTAGTAGGGTAGGCCTTCTGATTTTCTTTTTGTATTTTTTGTTTTGTTTTGGATATTTTCTTCATCGATGTCATTATTTTTGGTTTGGTGATTGTATACTAGTTTGATTTAAGATTATGAATAGAATGATTTTTTATGATTCATTGTTTGATTGACCACCAATGTATTGACCCTCTCGATATATGGAGTTGTTGGTTAAATATGATACCGAACCTTGGAGTTATTCATTGTTTTTTTATTGTTTTGTTTTATATATTCTTACTAAATAATTTTTTCATATATTTATATAAATGTGTAGAAATTTTCATGTATATTCTTATTTATTGACTATTAATTTGAGGCACATTGGTGGTTCCCTAGTGATTATATATATGTTGACACCTTTCATGGACACCTTAGTGGACATGCATCTCCATTTGCTATTTTTCAGGAACCAAGTTAGTGGAGTGATGTATGTTCCTCTATTGGTTATATGTATCATAGGATTTAGTTACTCTTAGAATTTAATATGGTTTTTGGTGTTCTTATGGATAATATTCAAAGGGGGATCCTCAATTAATCACATTAGGTTTTATCACATCAAGCCTTCACTTTTTAAATCACTATGGTGTCTTTAGTTCATGTCATGTTTGAATATTATTTTTTTATCTATTTGATATTTCTTATAGACTATAAGTTAGTTTTTATATTGTCATGAAATTTATGTGTCTCTGTATATCTATTGCATCATTTATTTCTATAGTTTTTTTTTCTAACAGGTATGCCTATAACAAGTAATGATGATTTTGGGTCTGCATGTCCATTTACCCCAAGGGTCATGCTATAATTTTGTTCTACCTCTCATACTAATTGTTTCTATTTTGTTGGGGGGTACCTCCAATTTATTGTTTTTTACGCCCAAAGTTTAAACCATCCTTTAGTGACTTTGAGGTGTGTTAGAGGTCATACGATGATCTGACCTAGTGTTTTTTGGGTAATTCAGGCTAGGGTCATTACACTATCCATCTTCTGGTTTACACCTATAAAGTTTACTAATAATATCATTTATTATCTGCCTTTATCTCCCTTTCATTATCGTATTCTTAGAGATGATTCAATATAGGGTATCCACCCATGTCCTTATCATGTATCCTCAAATCATAGACATAAATAATAACATGAGTCATCATAAATATGATGCATCCCCTATGTACCTTCTATAGGCATCCTTCCCACCCTCACTCTCTCTGCATGGTTGATAATCCAGTATAAGGGATTCCAAAAAAATTAACTTATATTCTTGGTATAATATAATGCATTAGTGTTTGTACTACTTATAGAAGTTTTCACAGGATATGATATTATCTTTCTCCAATTTAGATCATAAGGAAAGTGATGTAGTCAAGTAACCTTCCATTATCTACAAAAATAAAATAATATTTATTACATTTTAATGATTACTAATTGTGATGTTATTAATGATTATATTATATCTCCCACTTTTTTGTCAAACCCAAAAAGACCTTATTATTGGATTTATAATATCTAAGTGCTTAGATATTCTAGTAGAAGTGATCCATATTTCCCTTCATCGAAGTATTAATTCCCTCGAACTAAGATTTATTTCTTTCTTTCCAAATGCACCGAAATACTACAAAAATAATTATAGTTCTCTCCCTTTTATCATTATAATTATTCCACAATCCATGAAACCACTGATATAGTTGATTGAATTAGAGTTTATTATTCTTGTTTATCAGATTTGAGTTTCTTATTACTCCTTAATTGCCTATATTATATTTTCATTTATTTAGGGGATTTAGGAAAGATTTTGTGTGGAGTAATTTTTTTCTTAAATTCAATTACCCATTTTCTTCAACATACTAAAATTCTTTGAAACAATCAAATGTTGAGTTTTCCTTATTAGAATTTTCTATAACTTTCACTTTTGATAATGAATATATTTTGTGCATTTATTTATATATTATATAAAATTAATCTTTTACGAACCTAATTGGATCAATATGAACCAAAAATATATGCACACTAATCATTTGACAAATTAATATGAATATGGAGTTAAAGAGTTCATTATGTTTTCAAAAGAGCATGAAGATGACCCTTCTAAAATCCTCTATCCATATTTACTTTACTATTATTCAAGACAAATTAGTCCAAAATAGTTAGAAGAATATTGATTTCTATTTGTATCCATTGATCAATAGACCCAAAACAAGGATTTGTTGTGCATTGATCACAAAGCTAATAAAAAAACTAAGGATTATGTATGAACTTTACTATTGTTGGTTAACTACAGCTTAGCATAACATCTGACCTGAAATTCCTACCTGATGTCCCAAAAATTATCTCATCTCACACATAGAGAGAAACAAACTAATTAGATTCTTGAACATAGAGAGGAAATTTTATAGAATAAGCTAATTCATTGGGTAAAGGTTTTATGGAAAACACATATGATTGAAGAAGAAACATAAGAATAAGAAAATGATATGAAGGAAAAATATTCCTAATTATTTAGATAATGAATAAAATTATGAGTAAGAGAAGGAAAAGTGAATGTTGAATGGTGATATGATAGAGATAGTGGATATCGTGTGTGGGATGAGAGCATCATGGGGACGTTGGGTGGGAAGTTCAGGTTAGATGCTATGCTAAGCAGTAATTAACCAATAGTAGTGAAGTGTATATAGAATTATTAGTTTTGTTATTAACTTTGTGAGTGATACACAACAAATCCTAGTTTTAGATCCATTGATCAATGGATCAAAATAGACATCAATATCATTAATTGTCTCACAGTTTCCTGACATCCATATAGTCTTATAAACTGTAATGAAGTGCACATAGAATCCTTAGTTTTGTTATTAGCTTATATCTAGACCAAATAAACCCTTTATAAAGATGTATAGGTAATGTTATGATATACTTTCTCTATTTTACTAAAAAATTATATAATGAAATTTTGATTTAATTTTCATTATTCCTTGCATAGTTTGTTTATTTTGAAAGATTTATGTCCATTTTTCATGCCTTTATAGGAAGAGAAATGATGTTTTCTCTACTCAATCACATAGGTAATCTTGATGTTTGCACCGTAAAATTATTAGCCATAGAGTTAATGTATTGTTTCATATTTATGTTTAATTTATTTATTTTTAGTATTACTCATATAATAATTGTTTTCTTATACAGGTGGGTTTTTTGTTTGAGTTGGGGTTCTTTATCCATATTTCATGTCATTATGCACCAAAACTTTCACAAAATTCTTATCCCTCAAAAAAATTTCACCCCTACATTGTTTCATTTATCACTTTCTTTCAGTTCTCTCCACTGCCTTTTTAAGAAGAGAAACAACACTGACTCTTCTCAATTACAGTGGTAATATTAATGTTTTCATAGTAAAATCATTGTTCATAGAATTAATGTATTGTTTCATATTTATGTTTATTTTATTTCTTTTTATTATTACTCACATAATAATTGTTTTCTCATATAGGTGGATTCTTTTGTACGATTCAGGGTGCTTTTTCCAACTTTCATTCTTCTTATCCCTTAAAACCTTTTCACCCCTATAGTATTGCATTTATCACTTTCTTTCAAGTTCTCTACACTTCCTTTGCAGGTAGAGAAAAACCACTACCTTTTCTCAATTACATAGGTAATCTTGATGTTTTTACAGTAAAATTATTGTCCATAGAATTAATGTATTGTTTCGTATCTATGTTTAATTTATTTCTTTTTAGTATTACTCACGTAATAATTTTTTCTTATACAGGTGGATTATTTTGTTTTATTTGGGGTGTTATACCCATATTTCATCCCTTTCTATATCAAAAATTCCACAAAATTCTTCTCTCTCAAAACCTTTCACCCCTATAGTGTTGACATTTATCACTTTCCTTCAAATTCTCTCCACTGGTCAACCACAAAGGTAATCTTGATATTTTCACACTAAAATAATTTTCCATCGAATTAATGTATTATTTCATATTTATGTTTAATTTATTTATTTTTATTATTACTCATAATAATTTTTTTGTTGTACAGGTGGATTATTTTATTTGAGTTGATGTGTTTTGTTCAAATATTCTCATGTAGTGTCTCTAGTTCAACAAAGAAAGTTAATGGAAATCATGGTAACATTAACAGTTAGGATTGTTTTGAGACTTTGGGACATGTAGGAATCAGCCACACCATAATCTGAAACATAATGTGACCGGTACGAATCTAAATACTTATTTCTATTTTAAATTGACATTAATTTTAATAAAAAAGACAACTGACTCAATGTATTCGTTATCAGTTTAAAATTGAAATTTGACTTTAAAAATTTTCACTCACTAAAAACTGAGAAAACGTACTTGAATTTTTTAGATAATTTAGGGAATAGATTCATAAATAATTTGTAACATGTAGGAATTGGTATCACATCAAACCAATACATTATGTGATCCATATGAGTCAAAGTGTGTGTTTTAAGTTTTTAAATGACATCTTGGTAAAAAAAGAGATATACTCAAAACTGATCAAAAACATTTATATTGTTTTAATACTTTGGGAAAACAATTCCTAAGTGATTTGGAACATGTAGTAATCAAGTGCACCTAAATTTGATGCATTTTTTGACTTATATGACTTTAAGTGCATCTTTATTTAAAATTTACACCAATTTTAGTAAAGAAACAAATTTAACTACTCAAATCCAAAAAAACATGTTCATATTATTTTGATACTTTAGGAAAATTATCCATAAGTGATTTTATATGTGTATGAATCAGTCTCTCCTCAATTAAATGCATGGTGTGACTGATATGACTCAAAGTGAATGTTTTTATTTAAAATTTACAGTAATTTTAGAAAAAAAAGCCCAACTGACCTACTCAAAAACTGAGCAAACCAATTCAAATTATTTAAATACTTTAGGAAAATTATCCATAAGTCATTTTTTATGTTTATGAATTAGTCTCACGTCAATAAAATACATAATGTGATTGGTATGAGTCAAAGTGCATGTTTCAATTTTAAAATGACAATTTAGTAAAAAAAAGACAAGCGACGTACGCAAAACTGAGAAAACACGTTCAGATTGTTTTGATACTTTATAAAAACAATCAATAAGTCGTTTGGGACTTGTAGGAATCATACATACTTCAATATTATGCGTGGTGTGAATGGTATGACTCAAAGTGCGTCTTTTTATTTAAAATTATCATCAATTTTAGTAAAATGGACAATTGTCCAACTCAAAAATGAACAAACACATTCTCATTGTTTATATACTTTATGAAAATAATCTATAAGTCATTTTTTATGTGTAGGACTCATCCACAAATCAATCTGATACACAATGTTCCCAATATGACTCAAAGTTTCCATTATCAATTTAAAATCAACATTTTAGTTCAAAAAGTGTCACTCACTGAAAACTGATCAAACATGCTTAGATTTTCTTGATAATTTAGTAGAATGATTCATAAGTCATTTTTTATGTGTATGAATCTATTTCACATCAAACCAATACACGATGTGATCATAAAGATTCAAAAGTGTATGTTTCTGATTTAAAATGAAATTTTAGTAAAAAAAGAAAATTAACATACTCAAAACTGAACAAACACATTTAGATTATTTTAATACTTTTGAAAAAAATCCATAAGTGATTTGGAACGTGTAGGAATTAGGTGCATCTCAATCCGATACACAGTGTGACCAGTATGACTCTAAGTGCATTTTTATTTAAAATTGACATCAATTTTAATTAAAAACAAACTAAACTACTCTAAACTAAAAAAACACAGTCAGATTATTTTTATACTTTAGGACAATTATTCATAAGTGATTTGAGATGAGAATGAATCAGAAGCACCTCAATCTGATGCACAAAATGTCCATTATCAGTTTAAAATTGACATTTTAATTCAAAATGTGTCACTCATTGAAAACCGATCAAAAACACTCAAATATTCTTGATAACTTAGGAAAATGATTTATAAGTCATTTGTGACATGTAGGGATTTTTTTCATGTCAAACTGATACACGATGTGATAGAAATGTGTCAAAAGTGCATGTCTCTAGTTTAAAATTACATTTTAGTAAAAAATAAAACTAATGTACTCAAAATTGAGAAAACACATTCATATTGTTTTGATGCTTTAGGAAAATAATACACAAGTTGTTTGACATGTGTTGGAATCATTCTCACCTCGATCCGATGCATGGTGTGACCGGTATGACTCCCAGTGAGTCTTTTTATTTAAAATTGACATTAATTTTAGTAAAATTAACACCTTCTTTTAATTTATTTCATTATATTATTACTAATATAAGAATTTTTTTATTATATAGGTGTGTTCTTTTTCTCTATTAGGGTTGGTTTATTCGGTAATAGCACAAGTTGGGTCAGGATTAAAATATAAAAGAACATTGATGTTTTTGAATGTATGTAATAATTTGTATTTATGTAATTGTATAAATCAATGTTTGAAATGTCTATAATATAGTTTTTGTTCTTGTATTTTTGTTTTAAATTTCATATCATTTAAATTCAACATTGGGATTTGTTTTTTTATATCTAGTGTGCTTTTGGTGTCGTGTTGTGCTGTAACAACACACTACAACGGTGCTGTAGTGTGCTGTTGCAGGACGCTATAGTGTGGCCCTTTATCAGTGATTTTAAAAGCACTGATAAAGGCCACATTTATCAGCACTGATAAAGTTATAATTTATCAACACTCATAGAATCATTGATAAAGGTTTATTTTATTAGCGCTTTTTCAACAATGATAAAAGACTAGGGATTTTAACCTTGCTCATGTAGTCAGCCCTTTTCTTACACTGATAAAGGCCATTTCTAGTGATATTAAAGTACAATTTTGTAGTAGTGTGTGAGAATGAAATACTATGAGATTTTCTCAGAGAATCACTCTTCATTAAGGATAATAATGGTGGTTTGTGTGGCTTCTCGTAAAGAATCATCACTGTGTGTGAGTACAAATGTGTTTCTTTTGTGTAGTGTCGGTTGGTCCACAGTTTGTTTCAGTGGTTCATGTGAAAGTTTATTGAGTGTGTTGTTATTGGGATAACCTGGGTGGATTATCCATAGTATAAATATTTAATTTGATTCTTGGAGAGTAATTTAAGTTAATCCTTATAGTGGGTAGTTCCTCATAGTCCATTGGAGGATTTGATCCTCATTTTAAGTTGTTTTTTGAGCATACAGGTCATCGTTTCTAGTGATCCAGGAATGCGTGGTTGTTTTTTTTGTTTTGGTACTTGATTTTGATATTTTTAGATACATCCATTCATTTGCTTTGGTAATGTATAGTGCATGGGATTTTGGATTTTTGGTTTGGGTTGCAGGGTTATGACATGGGTACTCCTTTGCTGGGAACATCAAATCATTCTTGGATGAATGCCTCCCATGTTAGGAGAGTTGTGGGCATTGTAATATCAATCATTAGATAGTTATGATATCATAAGTTGTGCTAGTTTTTGGAGTGAAATAAAATTTTAATTTATCATATAAAATGATCTAATATAATTTTTATTACCACTCCATTGGTCTCAAAATAGGGTGTTTACCCTCAGATAATATTTTTTTAGAATTCTAACCAGGTCGAATTTTCATGAAATATTAAATATTAAATCAATTAAATATTAATTTATTTATATGTGTTTGGTTAGTGATATCATTTTAATGGAGTGTTAGATTGATATTTCAACTCTGTATCTGAGTCTAGAATGGGGGGTTTTTTCAAGAAAATTAATAACCTCTTCATGGGTATTGGGGTTATTCCTAGGCCCCAATTTCTTTTCTTTTTCTCTTTCTCCTTATCTTCATTTTTACTTTTTAGTTTTATTTATCTCTTTTCTACTTGGATTATAATTTATTGGGTTCCTCCCCCTATGGGTGTCATGCCGTTGAGATAGAATAGGTAGTATATCTCTTCGATTCATTTGATCAAACCTAGATAGAGGTGCAACGTCTTTCGAGCGTGGATCTGAGCTAGAAACTTTGGCGTTTTACACTCTGAGGTAGGTTTGTTTTATGATTTTTCTATATATACCTATAGATTTTTTTATTTTTATTTTTATTCTTAACATCGATTAATGTGTACCTCGTTGTGGTTGATCTATGGGTTTTGTGGGGAAATCGGGGGGTTTTGGGCCATTTTGGGGGGTTTATATTTAGGAAAACTCATGTATATGTCATGTGGTTAAGAGAAAACATGCCATGTGTTCTTATTTTTGAGTGAGGTGAGAAATAAGGGACTACATGGATTCTAGTCCTAGTGGACATGTTATATAGGGGTGGCTTAGGGTTTGGTTGAGTGTTCAGCCAGGAACCTCGTGTTGGGGGAACATGAATGTGTAGGATAGACAGCTAGAGCTAGTGTGAGCTATATAGTTAGTGATTGAATACTATAGTTCGATGACTGATAGTGGGGGATATAGTATGGTACATGGGTAGGTGCCCCATCTAGGATTATATTCCGTGTACTAGATAAGCATGTCGTGTACTTTGTAGAGTACACACCATGTTGGTTAGAGGTATATATCCTAGGTTTCTGATTGGGGGAACATGTCATGTACATGATTTACACACTATATATTTCCCATTTTAGAAATTTTTCTAGTTTTATTTCCTTAGATTTATAATTAGACTCATCAGTAGTCCATTCTAAGAATTTTTTCATGTATATCACATTAAGAGAATATTGTTTTCATTTTGAGGTTCTCTGGATGGAGTTTTGGATTACATAAGTTTTTGCAGGAGGATTTCTCTATGGTTTCAATAAAAATATTTATTTAATTTCGGCTATGATTTTTGATGCCATAATGAGGGCTATGGGATTTTTGATCTTCCATTCTCGATTATTCCAAGTTTATTGGTTTTGAGGTTCTTTAGGATAGTCCCTGAATATGGGAGGTAGTGATTCTTTGGACCATAATTTTATCTTGGTATCATATGGTTTTAGTGATAAATTTTCAAGACCACTCTCTTGAGGTTTTATATCCATTTTTTAATGATATGTTTAGTTAAATCATTTGAGTTGGGATGATGTTGTGGGATGGAAGTTATGGATAGGTGTTTTTTAGATGAAGTTGAGATTAGTTTGAGGGACTCTGAATAATTCCCTTATTGGTTGGTTAATGGTCAAGTGATTAATGGATCTCATATTAATTTGTAGATAATTCCCTAATGGAATGGTGTTTCTTTTGGATGCCCATATGGGAAAGTTAATACCCAAGGATGGGTTGTGTACTAGGGAGGATAGTTGATGTTTTCAGTATATGGTATTTTCCCTAATGTTTCTATTATTTTGAGTAACCCCTCTAAGGTTTATTAGTATTTTGGTGTACATGAGGACCATTGAGAAATAACATATAGGTATACTGGTGTTTTGGTTTCCCTTACAGGCGTGTTTTTTATCAAGGATTAGTTAAAGGTTATTGAGGGATTCTTGGAGATGATTTCTCATAGTGGTCTTGGAATGATATTTGGATATGATAGAGGAACCCCTAGTAGAGTATCCTATTAATTATGTGGACATATGGCCAATTATGATTTTTTGATGGGTGTGTCCTGAGAGATTGAGTGTGGTAAAGGAATCCCTAGTAGGGTGTCTCATTGTGTTGTGACTCCGAAGACCATGGGAGCCCCATGTCTGGTTGACCCCTTGTATGGGTTGGTGAGATCCCATGGTTATAGTCTTATGGATGATAAGATCTATAGGACTAAGGGTGGACCATTCGTTGTTAGTTGAAATTTGATCATCATAGTTAGTTCAGTTGTTTGGATGTTGGGTTCAAGAGTTGGATCGACCCACGTTTTGATGTCCTTTGGACGATATGTTGAGGTTGTTCTTACTCAAAATTATATGTGAGAAGAGACCCTTGGTATATCTTGGATTGGTAATTTCCCCTAATATTGGGTTTTTTCTCTCCTCGGTTTGTTTTCTATTGTTAAATGTTTCTAGGGAGCTAATAGACAATATGGAGGAGTGCAGCCCCTCTTCAAGCCTAAGAATGCATTACCCCAAATAGGAATTGGGTGTCCATGGTCTCAGAAATTTGATAGATTTGGGTTGTGGTTTTAACTACCCTAACATTATTTTATGGATCCAGTGGGTTATTTAGTACTAAAATGTTATGGACAGCTTCTCTTAGAGTTAGTAGAGCTCCTATCACCAGTTCATATCATTCTATTAGAGTTATAGATCTCATTAGATGTGTGCTATTATGTGGATGCATGTGGTTACTCCCTAAGGTATGGATTTTATTCCTATTTTATTTTAGTCATCTTGGGGATCTTAGTTAGATTTGGTGGATGTGTTTGGTGTCGTGTGGTTGGGTGAAACACATGTTATAAATCCTATGGAATGTGCCAGAGAGTGGTATTTTTACATTGGGTGTCAGACCACAACATGTGGTTGACTATTTTATGTTTTTTCATTTAGGACCCTTTATTTTATGCAGTTTTTATTTTCATCTAGCTATTTTTAGTTTTGACTTGGTTGTGTATATTAGGTGTGCATGTAGTTATTATGATATTAGATTATAGGTTCACCATTGGGGGTGTATTATTGATATTTATTTCTCACCCCCTATATGTGAACCTTGGTGTTCATGAAATCCATATATCATCTTTTAGGTAGGAGCAATGGTTTTAAAGTGGATCTAGCATAGGCCCAATGTTTCTTGACTGAGAAGAGATACTCATGTGGAGTCTTAGGATCAGGCTGGTGAAATTAGAGATTCTTTGAGGTCGGGTATATGGTACAGATCAGAGTTTGGAGATGATCCTTGTACTTTTATTATTTAGTTTTTTTTATGTTTTACATGACATTAACCCGATGGGAAATCTATTATTGTTTATTAATAATGCATTGGATCTATATAATTTTATGTCATATTTCATTTATTATAGTGTTTTTTTTCAATTTATTTAATATACGTACTTTGATTTTTATTGATGTGTTTGAGTTTTTTTTATTTTCCACTATTATTTCAATCTGACCCTAGGGTATAGTCTCCCCTATATATATTTTATACCCTCTCCACTATTCAGTGGTCTCTTGCATATGATCTGGTGAACATGAGGCCTATGGAGGGTTAGATCGAGTGACATAATAGGTGGATCTAGACCAGATCTCTATAAGTGGACTAAGACAGGAACTGCACCTCATTCATAATATAGTACTATCATTTAGATTTCATGGAATATGTGTTACTACATGTGATTGTTGGTTTTTTCTACTAAATGAATTTTAAATAATAGAAATTCTAGGGTTTTTTGTGATTATATTTAATAATTAAAGTGTTTTATATGTGGTTTTTCATGTTTTGGTGCTTTGATAAATATAGGGAATGTATTTGTGTGAAAATATATGGCCATGAAAGTGTACTTTCTATTATGGTTTTATCCAATCTTTTGACATAAATATTATCTATTATCCTTGACGTGAGTTTTTATTTCATGGAATGTTATCTTGATAATTAGTATTTATACTTAGTTATTAGTGTGAGGATTTATTAAAATAGGACATGTGTTGAACTATTTATAAGTCAACAAACAACTGAATAATTAAGGATAAATAGTTCATTTGGTGGTGACCTGGTTAGGTCATAATTTTCCATCCATTTTATGGAATGAGTATAATTAATTTTTTCAATAGCTTTGTGTGGCATTTAAAGTCTCCTTGGTTATTTTAAAGGAAATATTTTATTTTAATGATATTAAATGTATCTGTTAAGGTATGTTTTTTGGAATCATGTTTTTCAGTTTTGTTAGTATTTTAATTCAAAAATGGGAATTCAATGTTGAATTACTATAGTTTTAACATAGTTTATAAATAAAATGGGTGGTATATATTTTAATGAGATTTACATTTGGTTTTCCATTTGGGTTTATATTGATTATCTATAAAAATCTTGGTGGGAGAACTTATTTTATAATGGCCTAACAGATGGATTTTACAAAAGATTCCTCATATTCATGGTATTAAATTGTTTCATGGTTCTTGGAATTTTTTAAAAATATAGATTTTTTCAATGTTTTGGATCATTTAAACCAAGTTTATAAAATTTTATTTTTCCATTATGGTGGGTATAATATGGTTTTCATAATTATGTTGGAAGATTTTTTTCATTTTAGAATGTAAAATGTGTGTATATATTGGGTTTTTAGTATAAAACTAGAATTTCATATAATTAAAAATGGATTAACTTAGTTTTAAAAAATTTAGAATAATTCCCAAGTTTAAAAAATGGGAATTTAATATTAAATGATTCATGTGACACCTATAAATTATATATATTTTATGATAAATAGGTCTTTTAAAGATATGTTTTTTGAAGTAGGTCAATGGAATAGGTGTATTTAGGTGATAATTTTTCAATGGTATGGTTCATGGTTTTTTTTAAAACATTTCATGGGTTGTGTTAAATATTGAAATGTTTTTACAACATGGTGGATGAAAACCCAATGCATTTAAAATGTTTTTAATTGTATTTCATGATATTAAGTGCCCAATTTTTGGGAAATGTTTATAGATTTTAAAATGGTGTGAATGTATATTTAGGAAAATTTGTATTTGAAAATATGTGATTGTCGGTATCAAAAATGATTTTTTTATTATTATGTTTTACATGATTATTTATTATTGATGATATAATGGTAATAAATTAATCTATCAGTAATTCATGTATATATTTAAGTTATTTTGTAGTGGGTGGGTTAGACCATGGTAGAGCGGGTTTGATCATGGATTCGATGTTGATAATAGTCATGCTATAAAAAGGTTGAGAAAGTTATCTCATGTAATTTCCTGTAGGATTCATTACTATGTAAATACATGTTTTATGAATGGGTTGTGGAATTTTTTAGCTACTCCATGTGAGATAGGTAGGTTATTTTTTAGGTGAGATTAAGAGAAAACCCATGTTTGTGGTTATGGATAGCTTAAAATAATCTCTTAACCTATTGGAAGTATATTGGATTCCTTGTTTATGGGTTACTTTAGGGAATGTGTTTTATATTGGGTTATATTGGATGAATAGTTTGAAGATCAAACTAGATATAAGTTCTTGGTTTTTTCTAATGGATCATGTTTTTGAAGCATGGTTTTGACATTTTTGGGGGTAATTTTGCTTCATTTTATTATATTGGTAAAGTCGTTATTTCATGAAAAGAGAAATTTCCATGTATTTTTCTATTTTTTATCCTTCATTATAATTATGTGGTTTAGAGGTTGATTGTCTTGTTTTTAGTTGTGTGTGGTTATATTAGTATAGACATGTTTCATCATGGAAACAAATTTATTTACATGTGAAGTGGAATGGGAGATGATAATTTAATGCTTATTTATAGTTAAGTGGATATATATTGAATTTTATGAGTCAAGGTTTAATGTATGTGTAGTTGTATATGTATGTAGGTGTGGATATAGAAATAGTATTCATGGTGGGAGAGTAATATTTTTGGGATAATGGGTTATGATTCGTTTTGGTTGGGAAATATTTGTGGTTCATGGTTGATTGAATCAATATATGAGTATTTTTTGATCTTCTTGACATAATCCATGTATTTTTTATCTCTAGGTATTATTCATAACATTTATGGATTTGTGATTTATAAATAATAGGTAAAAAAGTAATGAAAAAGGATGATGTTTTCAGTCAGATTTTGGGAAAATTGGGTAGTGAGTATTTAGATTGCAAGCTTCATATATATATATAGGATGGATTGGAAACTCCATTTGAATTGGTATTAGGTGTTCCATGTATTTTTTATATCTATTAGGATTAGTTAATTTGTTTTTTAATTATTTTCAAGCATTATTGGTAGATTTTGATATGTTCCCTAGTTAATGAGTATGTGATTATTGAGTGATTATAATGGTTCACCTTGGATTCCATGAAGGTGGACTAGTGGTTGAGAAATAATTAAATTATTTTTTGTGTAGATTAATTTTGATTGATAATATAAATCATCGGTTTTGGTTTAGGGGATCTGGGGGATGAACATATTGGATTTGGTATCCATCTTGAATATGGGTTTAGTGCTCATCTTGGGTATGGACTTTGGTGGTCGGGTTGAGATGACATGAAGGTTTTTGTGTTATTTATGCCTCTAATGAAATTAATGTCATTATTGAACAATTTTAATAATATTTTTATACAAATGGTTGTGTGTGGGAACTCTTTTTGTTGAGGTTAAGGTGTTTTCCAAACGTTACCTCTAGGTGGACTTCTGGGTGGTAATTTTTCTAATTCTTTTCATTTTTTCCTTGAAAGAGGATGATCCTAATTTAGTGTATAATAAAAATGGATTTTTACAATTTTTTGGTCATTTCAATAGTTTTTTTCTCAAGGGGTTGGTGATCATACTTAGATTAATGGATTCCCATCATGAATAGAAATATTTGATTGTGGGGAATTTATTAATGGTTATCATTCCTAGAAATGGTAATGGGAAGATTTATAGGTCCACAAAATTTCATGGATAAAAATAGATATTGTTGGGAGATTTTGTGTACTTGATTTTTTTTTTGTGATTTTTAAATTATTTTTTTTGTGCCTAGTTTTTTTGGATGTAAACAGATTTCAAAGTGAAGAATTATAAGTCTTGGGTCTTGTTAAAGTGGAGAAGATTGATATTCATTCAGTTTATAATATTTTGAGATATTTTTTTGGGTGTTTTGAGTTATTAATAATATATTTGGAGGTGTTTAGGGGGATGAGGTGGTGTTTGGAGGATTTGGGAGTATTTTGGGAGTTTAGTCATAGAACATGTATGCGTAAGGGGAAAATATAAATTTTCTTCATATTCCCTATATATTTATCAATCGGGCCATGTATAGGTGATGTTTTGGTGGAGAAGGATAAATCCATAGGAAGTGTATAGTTTATGTGATCATGTAGTCAGTCCATATAACCTGTATTGGGGATTAGATTGGGATAGATTCACAATCGATTCATGGTCCCCAGAACCATGAATGTGAGTTGTGGATAATTTAAAATATACCCTTATGTTAGAGTTTAAAAACTTGATTTCCTTCTTTCTCCCCTATTTTCACCCTAACTCATGAGGGTGGTTTCCCTAGGTATTTTGAGATGGTTATTGTTGGTTTCTCCAATTCAGGTATATTCTCCCATAGATATTTGGGGGTTTCAATTCCAAAAAAAAAATATTGATCATTACTCTTGCTCTTTACTATTTCTCTTCAGATCTTGGGATTGGACTTGGGGTTTTCATCATTTTATAGAAAACTCCATTATATTCTTATAGAATTATTTGTTAAGTTATTGAGGAGGATATGAGTAATGAGGATCTCATGTTTAGTGTCATGGTTTGGTTTCATCATCAATTGAGGTGGGTGGATTTTAACTCACACTAATTATGCTAGTTTCATAGATTTTTTGTGATGATTTCCTTAGTTAGTTTTATTTTTTAAAATTAATTATATGATGGAAATATTTTGGTTGGTTTAATAAATTATTTTAGAGTTTGTGGTTTTATATTGGGAATATAAGGGATGTTGTTTGGGTGCGAGTGGTTTTATGAAAAATATGGGACATTTTCTAAATGTAGTTAACTTGATTTAATTATTATTTTATAAAATTGAGTAATTTATTTCTTTTTTATGACTAATTGATTCTATTTTGATATGGTTGAATTGGGAACATTTGGTTTAATGGGTTTGGGTATGAAATTTATTTTCAGTTTGTGGATTGAGTTGCATAGGTTGGATGTTATTATTGGTTTATGCATGGAGTTTCATGGGATAAGTGTTTTTTTCATTTTTTCATTGAGTTAAATGGAATTTTAATAATGTTATTAATGTGTTTGAATTTTTTGGGGAGGTTTTAGTCATTAGTTTTAGAAAAATTCCACTTGAGTGTGGGAACCTTGTTGGAAATGAAGAGGTGATGGGGTGGGAAACTCACATTTTTTAGTAGAGTCCTTATTGGTAAGGTTATGATAAGTTTTAGTGGTAGTTATTCCATGCATGAGTTAGTGATATGTATTTTGCTTATTACTCATAATCTAAGGGAACAATTAGGGTATTTTTTGTTAAAAAAGAGTTTCCTATACCAAGTGTAAGATCCAGATTCTTAGGGAATCACTTCCATCTTCATAGGGATTCCATATTTTCATGAATGAGAGGGTATGGCTCTAGACACAGGGACCAAGCACTATTCACTCTACATAAGGTAATTCTTGTTTTTCACCATTTCAATTTTTTGGATTTTGAAAAAAAAATTATATAAATGTCGGGTGGGTCATCTCTTATGGTGTCAAAAACTTTGGGTCCTTAGGGTCATGTAAGAGGCCTTTACTCCTAGGTCTATAAGAAATGTAAGGTTCCCCCCCAATCGTTAAAAGGGGATTATCCAAAAATAAATAAATAAAATGTATGGACTTCGAGATTTTGATTCATTATATGGGAATGTTATATAAATCTAACTATATATTTATGGATTTTTCACATGTATGGAGTTCAAGGGAAGCATTAGGGAAATTGACGTGTCATACCGAACCATGTTATCACTTTGAGAGGAAGGTGAATCAGTGTTGCCCTATTTTACATAAATAATTTATATTTTTAGTTTCCTATCTTATGATATGAACCTTTTATGGGTTAACGTATATTGAATTTATTATATATTCACAAAACATAATTACCGCATGAAAAGAAATAATGAATGAAAGAGAATTAGCACATGGTATTTTTAGAATGTTTTCCCCCAATTTAGTAGTCTAATAATTTCTATGTTTAGGTGGACTTTGAAATGGATACTTCCACTATATTATATATGTGAATAAAAAATTACTCTATTCTAAAAATACACAACTTTTATATGCTTTGGGATTCCACTCCATCAATAGGTAAGAACTTATTCCTCAAAAAAAGGTCTTTGACTACAACTATGTCTTCTATTATAATATTATTCACATTGGTCTTGATTTATCAAGTAACCAAATGTCAAAACCATATTCAAGATCAAGTTTAATGGCCTTTCTCACTCAATATTCTTTTATTTAATTTTTAACTTCAATCACATCAACTCATTAATCTTCAAGACTCTCAACACATGTGATGAATTGTAGTGATTATTCCATTAAATCTCTCTATTATCTATTATCTTCTCTTTATTCATCATTTTAATGATGATATATTGATATCATAGGGTAGGAATTCTCACCAACTACTATTATTCTTATTTATATTCTATCTTCAATGATAATAGTGTGTGCAATAATAGTACCTAATTGGCCTCCTTCTTCTTCTCTTCAATACACATATATCTCTAGTAATGTTGCATTATCAGTTTCTCTTTTAAATTCACAAACACATTATTATTCACATATATATTCACAAAATCATGTGAATATTATTTCTATATTTTTAATATAAAAATTCCTAGATTATTAGCACTATGATCTTCTCAATAATCTCATTCAATTTTTTAACCAAATCACGGGGTCTAATCCCCAAAATCTTACAATATTATTTTTTTCAATTAGTATTCCATAAATAACCATATTATAATTTAAACCAATTGATAATATTCTTGATAAATCCTCTAGTTTGGATCACCAATAATGATTTTCAAAAAATTCTAATTGAAAATCCAAGAATAGTCAAGAAGATATCTTCTCAACACTCACTATTTATTTCTCTACTAATCTCATATTGAATCACTTTTTGATCGCCAATATCATGATATTTAATCACATAAATTACATCTCAAGGTCAACTAATATTAATCGTCATAAATCTCACATTTTTTAAAATGGTAACCCTTATTTAAATATTTGTGACTATAGCTTGTCCTTTAAAATATCCTATAAAATTTTACATATCATATGTTAACTCTTATGTATCATTTTGTGTCACCCTTACATATCACAGTGAACCTCTATTACTTTTACAATTTTCTACTATGTGTATACATATTTTTTCATGTGATAACCCTTTAATGTTAGGTTTATTCACCTTTACATATCACAATGGAACTCTGGTACTTTATCAATTTTTCACTCTACCCTCTGAGATCACTTATGTATCCCTCTGTGAAAACCTTTACATATTGAGAAATGTACCTTTAAATATCATAGTGTGACTCAAGTACCTTTTCAAATTTTCATTCTTAAAGGTATGGAAAACACCTAAATTTCTTTTAACTCAAGGAAACCCGTACATATATTTATGTCAATCTTGTGTATACTCATGTTGACACTTACATATTCACTATAATTTTTCCTTTCAAATTTTTTAGTCTAAATGTTTCGGATAACCCTTATGTAATATCTATAGCATCAATGTGACTTTTTTGTATCATCATGTGACTCTTACATATTATAGTGCACTCCAGTTGTATGTCAATATTCTATTTCTGTAAAAACAATATATATTTAATTCCTTATCTAATTTTAAATTTGAACTCATAATTTTATAAATTGTTTAAATAGGATTAAAAAAACTTCAAACAAGTTCATCTACAATCATTAAACTTCATCTCAAAACAACTTAAATGACTTTGGTAATGTATCAAACCTTTTCAAACATCTTCATCACAATTCACAAAACACCTTGTCACATATTTGTATTCTATTTGAGTAATTCAATGAAAATTCACTACCTCTAAACTTCTCATATTTATGATAAGATTTCTCTAATAAATCTTCTAATAAATAATCTACATTCCTTACAGCATTCTTCAAGATTGATAATATAAGTATGGATTTTCAATTTAATTATTATCCATATTTACTTTATTCCTATAAAAATCAACTTTATATATTCATAAGTAACTTTTGGTAGACAAGGATATCTTCTTCCATAAACACTTTTCATTGATTCTCATACAAGTCTAGCTCAACAGTCATCAAATATATAGGCTATTTACAAAACACAAAGAAACGTGACAATATTATTTTACAACTTACAAAAGGATCCTCTTAAACATATTCAATGGTAGGTAGATTCATCTAAGATATGTATCACACCTTTCAACTTCTTCATTCATTGGAATATTTCTTCATTACCTAAAACATGTTGAATTCACTTATAATTCACATATTCACAACAAATAAAATATTTATAAAACATAATCAATTTTGGTACTTCATAAATCATACTAGGTCTTATACTCACACCCTATATAGGAATTATGGTTCATATACAGAATATTTTACTTGGGTTATAGGTTTCCAGGATTATTATATCATTAGATGGTATGGAGTAGTGAGGGTTGGCTAGTGGAAACTAGTTGAGTCCATGTAATTAGTGGTTGGTTGGTCCCTTGTATAGGGATGTAATTATATTAAAATTTTTATTTCATGTTTTATATTAAATTATGTATTATTTTTTCATTTTTATTAATTTTATTACATTAAAAATAGTTTTATAGGGAGGCAGTTGTCTTGTAATTTAGGTATTCATATAATTACTCATGGTTTATGTCGAAATATGGGTTTATCTATCCATCCTTTGGTGGTTGGGGGTTAATTCCTAGGGCCCATTAGTATTCTAAAATGGATTAAGATTAGTTATAACTGAATTAGGTAAATATTTTAAATCATAAAAGAATCATCATATTTTATCCTATATTTTTTTTGACATTTCAAGTTATTTTTCTCATTTTTGAGTATGTAAAACATGTTTTTGACAAAAATATTAAACTTAAATTTAAAACATGAAATTTTAGTCATTTAGACCACACCAAATAAAAAATATATATTTCATTTATTCTTAATTATAATAAATGAATAAATGATCATTTTCCTATAGTTTCCTCGTAATTTGAGATCAATGTATTGGTTTTGACCATATAGGGTGTGTTTTTAGCTGAATTATCTATTTTAAATTAAAAAAAAATCTTTTTTGTATTCTGACCACATTGTGAACCATAATGATTTTTGATTGATTCCTATATATCACAAATTAATCAAATATTTTATTCTAATATTTTCACAAAAATTTGTGATCATTTCATTATTTCTGACTATGTTAAACGTGTTTTTAACAAAAATATCTCTTTCAAAAATTGTCTTTATAGTCATTTGAAACACACCACACATCAAAATGGTATGTGGTTTATTTTCACTTTTTAAAAATTTATCAATGATTATTTTATAGTGTTTAATTAAAAATAAATCATGTTTTCTTAGTTAATAGCATGTGAAGTGTGTTTTAAACTTACATAACACTTAAAATGAAAAAAAATATGCTTTAGGTTATCCAAACCACACCACCCCTCAAAATTATATATGGTTCTTTCCTAGAGATCAAAATTTTATCAATGTTAATTTATTATTATTTTATTGATAATTCTCATTAATTTTACCATTATTGAGCATCAAATGTATATTTTGAACCAAAATATCACTTTTAAATTAAAAACACATGGTTTTTTTCATACCAACCATATAATGTGTCGTCTCGATGCTTGGCCCAATCTTTCATGTAACAAATTAATCTATGAAAATATTCATATATTTTTATGACAAACTAATCATGTTTTATTAGTATTGAGAATGTTCCATGTGTATTTAACTTACATAACACTTAAAATGAAAAAAGTGTATTTTATGTCATTTTGACCACACTACATGTTAGAATGATTTGTGTTTCATTAATAGAGGTAGGAAATGAATTAATGATTAATTTTATATGGTATCTCAATAATACAAGATATTTTTATTTGAGTTAACTATTTGAAACTATTTTTTAATTTAGATAAAACTTAAAATTGAATCAAACCGTCTTAGTTATTCTAAAAACACTGCATGTCAAAATGAAATTCGACTTACTAACACAGTTGAAAATTAAAATAATTAAATAAACAAGTTTAAGATAAGTACCTCTTCATGAGTTTTTGTAAACATTTTTCATAGTATAACTTTTCCATTCATCCATAAATGAATCTATTTCATCTCCATAAAATGATTTATCAATAGCATATGTATATTACTGAAAACATATAATTTTAAAAATAGTTAATAAATATTTTAGATGAAAGTATTTATATTCCAAAATATAAAAATATAATAAATACCATTATAGGGATTTTTTTATTTTATAGGATTTGAAATCCTTCATAAATTTAGAAACATAATAACCATTGTGGTAGTCATTTGGATACTTTTTCAAAATAAAAAAAGATTAAAAATTATAATAAATTTGTCATAACATATTTTCCAATACTAAACTATAAGTATATATACCAAAACAAATTAACATATACAACAATATATCAGTTTCATATTTGTTCCCATTTTCCTTCAACCCTTTACTAATTAATACATTATCACCATACTACCAATGAAAACATAAATTTTAAAATATATAATATAACATATAATTGAAAGAATATAATATTTTGAATATATAATTTATTAATAATTAAAAATGGCCATCATTTGTAGATTATTTTTTAGATGTAAAAGCATTGGATTCATAAAATATAACATAAGATAAACTGGATTTGTCAGAATTAACATCTAATGCCACTTAAAAAGATTAAAAATTACCTAGTTTTATATATAATAATTTTTTTATCAAAAAAATAACTCAATTATATGGTTTTACTCATGGATTAAAGGTATTAAAAATACTATATCACTTGTTTTGTTAACTTCAAAAAAATTATAAACTTCTACTAATTTACATATAATTTAATCTGTATTTATGGTTCTTTATTTTACAAAATGAATATAGGGACTTATAAATATAAAAATATAATCAAATTATCAATTGACTACCCAATTTTAATATAAATATTTAGAATAAAAAATAAATGGTTATACATAAAATAAAAATAATGCATCAATAATTAGATAAATTATATTTGATAACTTACCTCACATATATGTTTATGATAGAGGCTCATAACCAACCATGATACATATTATAATTTTCATTATAAAGATCAATAAATTCAACAGTATTTATATTATTTATGTATTCTCCAAATAATAATTTACAATAATTTTCATCATAGAAATATGAATACTTCAAATAATTTAAATAATTAACAATATAGGGTTTTTAGTGGATGTAAAGATGGGTTTACAGTATACTTTAATGATGTTTTATTTAATCCCTATTATTTATTTTACCTTGTTATTATTCCCCTTTTTTCATTCTATGATTTAGTTTACAACTTTATAAATCACTAAAATATATATTTAAATTAACATAAGTCTAACATAACATATCCTTTTTTTATCATGTATATTTGTAGGACTTAATATAAATGGTGTTAAAGTTTCAATATCTTAGTCAACCATTTGAATATCAACATCATCAATGAAAATAGGTATCTCATATCTTAACTCATGGGTTACCTAAATCAAAGCTATAAAATGTTCCAATGAAAATTGTGTGTTTTGAAGGGTATCCCCTTGAATATTATGCATCATACATCTTGAGATAATTTAGTGTGTGGGTACTGATAGATATAAGTCAAAATGAATTTCACTGTGAAGTATTATAAAAAAATTAAATAATGATGAACTTTTAATTTCATAGATATTATAAAATGTTGGGGGGTTATTACCTTGGGTATGTTAGGCATATTGGCTAAAAAATATCCTCAATACTTTGTGCTTAAAAATATTGTTGTGTTTTTTAGTGTATAAACTATATTTTTTACATTAACTTTTCATTTTGAACCAAGAGTGGTTCATTTTATGTAAAACAATATTTTTATATTTTTCCTCTACCTTCCCAGCATTGTTTTTTAACCCTTGGTATTCTAGCTTAGAAAGAATTTATCCTCACCCTTTCTTAAAGTAGTCTATTTTGGAGACACAAAAACACACCCATATAAAATTTCTATATTTTTTTTGAATAATTAAAACCCATTGTTCTTATTTACCTATTATAAATGAATCATCTTGTTTGTAAATGAGATAAATCAAAATGTAATGAACCATGAATTTTAGGGTCATTTCATTTTGAGGGGAGCTTGAATTTTAATTCTATAGAAGAGACCTTTCAGTAAATTGAGATTCAAATCAGAAATATTATTTTTGTAACATCTTATGAAGATATTTTTGTATGAGTATCAAGTCTTGGATGTTGGTTTGGGTGTCAGACAGACATCAGAGAATAGATCTGAGACCTTGCTGAAATTTTGTTATTGCAGTCGATCGTGGCATGACACCATGGTCCCACTATGATAGACTATAGTAATGGTGTTGTACCACATAGGGTGAAAAGTTAATTCCATGAAGGAGGTATGTAGTGCCTCTAACTCTGAGTAGTTGTGCATGGTTTTGCGACTTCCATGGTTACGCGATGAATTTTTTGGGAAGGGGGTGTATCGCATCGTGACCACTTATTAATTCCATGACCAAGGACTGGGTTTTTTTAGGAGGGTAAAACATGTTGTAAGGACCCGACCCTAGTTTCCTGGAACCGGTGCCTTATTTTGTTACATTGGAATGATTACAAGGAATCAAATCCTAAAGGACCGATCAGTTTAGTAGTCTTGAAGAAATTAGATACATACATGAAACCCATTTTACATTTTGAAAGGAAACAAAATATGATACATAACAAAAGCTAATAAACTACATCCTTGAAAACTTAATAATGATCTCTTCTTCTTAACCTAGGGAAGGAAAAACAAATAAAATGGGTAATATTAAATTCTCAGTAAGGGTTAAGAAATACAGTAGGATATAATATAAACATAAACATTAGGCATGATGAATAACTAAAGCACATGCCTTTAAAAATAAACTTGAACACATTATGGAATGAATATGAGATGAGTAAATAATGCCATAATAAAACATAATCATGGGTATTCTACTAGTCTAATAACCACATGAACTTTCAATTAATAGAATCATAATGAGTGAAGTTCATATGCTGGACATTCTGAAAAAAAAAATTAAGGCCTCAGCCAAGACGTCTAATGATTAAGGCCTCAGCCAAAATCCATATATCACATTGGGAAAGGCCTCAGCCAATTCCACATCTATTTTTCTCATGAGACCTACTGATACACCGAGGGGCAATAGTGGGATCCACCCAACATGTACTAAGTCCAATGAATTCCTCATATGTATAGTAATTCCTTTATTCAAAGTGTCCCATGCCACTTTGAATAATTAAATTGTGTCTTTTATTCAAAGGGTTTCATACCACTTTGAATAATTAAATGTAACTTATTCAATGTGTCCCATACCATGTTGAATAATTAAATTATTAATTCACAATTCATAGAACTAATCATAAAATATTCAATAAAACATGATGGATGATAACATAAGAGATAAACATTAATGAATTACAAGATTCAACAAAGGATGTTTATATAGACGAATATATTTTTAAATGAGACCATTGAAAAATTCTTGGAGAAATAATCCTTAATAATTCTAAAGTGTCCCATACCACCTTCAAACATTCAAATAATAATCCCTTAGAATATCATGGGAATAAGGAGAGTCTTGATATGATATACCATAGGGCAGTACATACACTACAAGAAAGAAATAAGTGGTGAACAAGGCATATATCTCATAAAAGTTGATGAGAGATGAGAAAATACTTTTTAATTTTGAAAGAATAGTCCTTTTTCAAAATCATTTATATTTATCATAAAATTATATTTTAAACATTAATATACCATAAAATAAAATAATAGGACATTAAAATTATATATTAGGCATAAATTATGTAATGAACCAATGTTTTTCAATGGAAATTCCTTTCTTATAAATATGTCATAAAATCACATAAAAACACAACATAATGAACTACTAAGTGCTAAGAGACCTTTAAACATAAGTTTATCAATTCTTTGTTTGGAATTTCAAAAATATGACACACATGGTTGCAATCAGTAAGTTATTTGGAGTCCAATAAGAAACTTTTAATTTTTGGTGAATAGTAACCTAACTTTATGAATATTTACATGACCTTATGAATAGTGATATACCCTAATGAATAGTAACCTTACCAATGATAATATATAAAAAATATTCAAGTTGAAAGTATGATATACCTATATTTTAGAATAATTAAATGAATGTTTTAACACTAGTTTTTGATAATAAATTATGATTTTAATTAAATATTAAAATAATAATATTTAGAAAATTATTTTTAAAAAATGGACTTCATATTTTAATTCTACACATCAAAAAATGGTTGGGGTGAATTTTTAGAATTTTTCTGAAATACATGAATTTTTTATGAATAGTGAAATACCATAATTTACAAAAATAAGATAAATAAGTTAATTATAGAGTCATGCATGATATTATGTGGAAAAAATCCCAATTGATTTGGTCTCACATGATAAAATTGCTATTCTTGGTCATGGAATACTCACTATTCCTTGTCTTGTGGGGAAATAATAAATTAATGAATTTTATATTGAGAAATCCCCTCTCCCCTCCACTATAAATACCACCATTCACACCCTCATTTCCTCACAACTCTCAAGCTTCAAGCCTTTTCTAAACTCTGACCAAGAATCTTTCTTATTCCCTTCTCCACATTCAAGTGCTTCTGGTCTCATCAAAATACAAAGCCTAGGTTCCTTAAGGAGGATCTCAAGAGGAGGATTCAAGAGGTAATTTCCCTCCCTCTTTTCCTTTAATTTCCTTTCAATTTCAAGTTCTTTTATTATTCTCTCCCCACCTATATTTTCCCAAAGGGTATGGTAACTATAGTATAATAAATATACTGTAATCGTATGATACTAATGGGATATTATACCAACCAACCCCCTTCTCCTCTTCCTTTTATTTTATAAAATAAAATGTTGTTTGTGAGGTGTTAATCTATCACCTTCAAGAATTACATGTTTTCCTTTTCCATTTCTAATTTCAGATCTGGTAATGAAACCATTTTTATGGTTTAACAAGAATATTTTATATTTATTATTTCCTATTTAAAGTTCTGGAACTAACTTATGTACAAATTACTAAATGATTAATCAAAACAAGTTCGTTGTGGTTGAAAACCCGCCCAAATTAACTCAAACAATCATCATTTAATTATTATCTAATGATTCATCCACATGGTATATAATATAATCAATTATAATGTCATTTGAAATCCTGGAATATAATTAATAACTTGTAATATCATTTCATCATGTTTACCCATGTTCTACCTAAACTTCAATTTATGAATACAAGTGAATCGCTCAAGAAAAACCATAAAAACAAACATTCTTGAACAATGTTTTTAAAATCTATAACTTGTATAGAGGAACTTAAAATAACTTAATGAAACCATAATGAACCATATTCATGTACACAAGGTTATATAATTGTTAATTAATGAATCTAATGTGGTTATACAGGACATTAATGCGAAGGAAGCGTTCGGATATAAGGTAAGGGGAAAATCTCGAACCCAATTTTCTTTCTTCAGGTTCTCCCTCTTTCACTCCATTTTTGGTATGATTACTCATTAAAATAATTTTTTCATCATTATCTTACCTATTCTTGGATATACATGTTCTCCACTAGATTTTATGTCAAACATGATGTTTTCCAAAAGAACTCTTCTTTCAAAAACACACATTTTACTTCTCACAAGAGGTGGATGGTTCTTATAACAGGTATGTTATTCCCTCTTTCTTTTAGGAACCCAATGTTTATGAATGTGTTCTTATGAGATGAAACCCATTCCTTTACATGGTTTAGTTATGTTTATTTTTTATATATTTTCATTATGGCATGCATGATAAATGATAATGTTAAGATGTGACGGGTGTGACGGGTGTGCCTAGAATTATACAGCGCAGTATGAATGTTTCAATGTGAGGGGTGCGCCTGGAATTATACAGTGCTCCACTGCATTGGTTAAAGTGATGAATCTCATGAGTTAATGTGAAATGATGTGTGAAAAATATTCTATATTTTTCAAAATTATGTGTGTTAGTTAATCACTAATAAATGATGTTTCGTTTTTATGCATTGCCACATTTCAAGTCTCTTATTAATGCTTCCTCTCATGTTCATGATCATTTGCCTATGTTATGATTATGATCACCCATTGTTATATTTTTATTATATATCCTCTTACTGGTATTTTAGTTCAACCCTTTTTATTTATATCCTTAGGTGACTACATGTACTAAGGAGGGTTCAAGTGCCAATAAGAAGCTATAGAAGAAGGAATTAAATAAATGTTTATGCTTGATGTTGTAACTATTATGTATAGTCCTAGTTTTCCCAAGACACTAAAGCTTTGGATCCTCTATGTGTAATACTATTATGTTTTTTATCTTTAAAATGATATAATAGTAATGTAATAAATGGCTAGGTCTCTATAGTTGGTATCAGAGGCAAGGTTTAGTTAATTTGGGAATTAGGATTAGTGAACCCTAGAGAAAACCTCTAGCATGAGGCTAAGTACAAATATGCACACATGAAGTTTTACACAGGGATCACATATGTTATTATTTTAGTATAAATTGTACAAATTAATAAGTTATTCATAACTTCTTGACTTATGTTTTATTCTAACCTTTTCTATTTTAGAAAATGGTGGGAACCAACAACTCATGTGAGGGACAATGCAACGATTGCCCGAACAACATCCCCAATGATTTGGGAGGTGGAGCTAAAAACTTCATGGAGATGCTTACCCAACTATCTCAGGTTATAAACAATAACCATAATAATGAGGAATGTCCTCCTTTTCCAAAGAGGGAGCAACTGACTATCGAATGTTTTATGTGGCAACGACCACCGACGTTTAGTGGATATTCTGATCCACTAGTTGTAGAACAGTGGGTCAACTCCATGGAGAAGATCTTTTTTGTGCTTCATTTTTCTGAGACATAGAAGGTGAAACTAGACATTTATCATCTAGATATAGATTCAGATCAATGGTGGGCTTGGATTAAGAACACCAAGCCAAGGGAGGAAATTGAAAAGATGGAATGGGAAGACTTTAATATCATGTTCCTTAATAATTATTTTCCACGAACTCTTCATACAAAGATGGAGGTCGAATTAATAGAGCTCAAGAAAAAAGAAGGAGAATCTGTTACAACCTATGAAGTGAATTTCACAAGGCTTTCAAGGTACGCTTCGGGTTTTATTATCAACAATGATATCAAAATTGATATATTATTTAGTGTATTAAAACCACGCCTTTGAAAGGCTCTTGAAATTCGAGACTTTGGGAGTTATGAAGAATTTGATCGATGTGCTCTCAAAGTGGAGATGGATTTTGTAGAATGGTCCCATGGCTATGGTGATAAGAAACAAAAGATGGAGTTTCAAGTTGGTGGATCTAATGAAAAGGGAGGGAAGAAAACTCAACGAACCACCTACCAAAAATGTGGTAAGTTCCTCCATGGGAACTGCCTCAAAGGGATGGGGAAGTGCTTAAAGTGTGGGAAATAAGGACACCATGCTCAAGATTTTAAAAAATACATGAAAATTAAGGATAATGTAGCCGAAGAAAGGAGAGAACCACCCATGGTTCAATGTTACAACTATAGGGAGCTAGGGAACTATGAAAGCTAGTGCACTAAACCTCTAGTTCTCGAGGGTAAACAGCATCTGCATCCATCAAAGCCAAAGGAACAAGGGAAGGCTTATTCCATCACTACTACGGAAGTGGAGCAAGATAGTAAAGTCGTACAAGGTAAACTTTTTATTCACTCAAGAATGGAAAAAGTCTTATTTGATTCTGGTTCTAGGCATTTCTTTATATCTTGAAAGTTTTCTATAACTATAGAATTGAAGCCCTGAAACCTTGAAGTAGAGATATCTGTAAAACACCAAGTGGTGCAATCATTGCAACCCAAGTGTTTGACTCTCCTCATATTGGCATATGTGGGAATATTCTTCCAGTGAATCTCGTAATACTTCCCTTGGTTGAATTCGACACTATAATGTGAATGGATTGGATCTCGTTATATATAGAGCACATATCAACTATCGGGAAAAGGAAATATCTTTTCATATTCCGAACCATCCCATTATCCTCTACAAATTCAAGGATGATCATGAATCTTTTTTGAAAAATACTTCAATGGTGTGGGTGTTGATTCCCTATGAAGAAGCATACCTCACCCAAATGGTTGATTCAAAGGATAGTACCAACCTTACGAGAATTCCCATTGTGAGTGAATATGCTGATGTATTTCCTGAACAGTTACCCGGACTTCCCCCGGATTGTGAAGTAGAGTTCTCAATAGAACTCATACCCTGAGCTAATCTTATCTCAAAGTGTCCCTATAGGATGGATCCTATAAAACTGGGGGAGTTAAATAAGCAACTACAAGAGCATCTGGACAAAGGGTTCATATGCCCTAGTACATCACCTTGGGGTGCGCCAGTGCTCTTTGTGAAGAAGAAGGATGGAACAATGCGGTTGTGTATCGATTATCAGGAACTCAAAAAGATCACTATAAAGAACAAGTATCCTCTTCCAAGGATTGAAAACTTGTTCGATCAGTTAATAGGATCTCAATACTTCTCAAAGGTGGATCTTCATTCAGGATATCATCAGTTAAAGGTGGAAAAAAAAGATATTCAGAAGACTGTCTTCCGTACAAGGTATGGGAACTATGAGTTTCTTGTGATTCCCTTCGGACTTACTAATGTCCCTACAATCTTCATGGATTTTATGAATAGAGTCTTTAGACATTACCTTGAAAATTTTGTGGTAGTTTTTATTGATGATATTCTTATCTACTCCAAGATCAGGGAGGAATACGAAGAATATCTAAGACTTGTGTTGGCAACATTGAGAAAGGAGAATTTGTATGCCAAGTTCAGAAAGTGTGACTTCTGGATGAATCAAGTCACGTTCTTGAGACATGTGATCACAAGTGAGGGAATTTATGTGGACCCTTCAAAAAAAAGGTGATTGAGGAATGTCCCAGGCCCTCTAGTGTCATAGAAATCTGTAGTTTTCTTAGATTAGCTGGGTACTACCGACGTTTTGTGAGAAATTTCTCACAATTGTCAAGCCTGCTAACTAAGTTAACAAGGAAAGGGGTAAAGTATGTATGGATGGAAGAATGTGATGTAATATTCAAGGAGATAAAGATAAGTCTGATCATTGCACTTGTACTAACATTACCAAAAAGTGGAGAAAGTTTTGTGATATACAGTGATGCTTCAAAGAAAGGATTGGGTTGCGTACTCATGAAAAATGATAATGTGATAGCCTACGCCTCACGGTAGTTGAAAATCCATAGGAAAAACTACCTGAAGCATGATCTAGAGCTGGTAGCCATGATTTTTGCCTTGAAAATATGGTGACACTACCTTTATGGTGAGAAGTGTGTCATATACACCGACCAAAAGAGCCTAAAGTATATATTCACACAAAATAATCTCAACAAGTGTCAAAGGAGATGGTTAGAGATAATCAAGGATTACGATTGCTCTATTCACTACCATCCTGGAAAGGCAAACAAGTTAGCTGATGGTCTAAGCAGAAAAGAATCTACTACTCTATCTAGGTTATGGATTGAGAAAGACCCTATCTTCTTGGATATGCAAAGGATGGATTTAGAAATCATAAGGGCAGGGGATACATCCCACCTTTCCCAAATGATTGTGCAACCATCCATCCAAGAGAACATTATGGAAACACAAAGGGATGGTGTGGAGATACAAAAGAGGGTGAATGTAGTAAAGGAAGGGAAGCTGCAAGAGTTCCATATCGATGGTGATGGTGTGATTCAATTTGGAACAAAGCTTTGTGTGCCTTAATCACTCGGGATAAAGAAGGAGATATTGGACAATGCACATAGATCAACATTCTATATCCATCCTGGGAGTACCAAGATGGATTGTGATCTCTAAGAACACTTCTGGTGGGATAACATGAGGAAGGAGATTGCGGAATATATATCAAGGTGCTTGGTATGTCAGTAAGTTAAAGTAGAGCGACAAAAGTCCAAAGGGATGATGCAACCATTTCTTATACCCATGTGGAAATGGGAGAATGTCACTATGGACTTTGTCACTGGTCTCCCAAATATGTCGAAGTGAAATAATACGATATGGATTTTGGTTGACCGGATCTCCAAGACTGGCCATTTTATTGCTATTCGGGAAGATCTCTCGCTTGAAAAACATTTAAGGATATATGTGAAGAAAATTGTGAGACTACATGGTGTTCCACTCTAGATTGTCTCAGACCGTGATCTAAGGTTCACATCTAAATTCTGGATGAGCCTTCAATATGCTTTGAGTACTCAATTAAATTTCAGCATGGCCTATCACCCCGAAACGGATGGCCAATCTAAAAGGACTATTCAAATGCTTGAAGATATTCTAAGAGCCTTCTCTCTATAATTAAAAGGTGGATGGGATCAGCATATCTCATTGGTTGAGTTCTCATACAATAATAGCTTCCACTCGAGTATTTAGATGGCTTAGTATGAAGCTTTGTATGGAAAATGATGTAGAACTCCAACCTGTTGGGATGAAGTTGGAGAACGAAATCTACTTGGGCCCGATCTTGTGCAAGAGATGGCGGAGAAGGTTCAAGTCATCCAAAAAAACATCAAAGCTGCTCAGAGTTGGAAACATAACTACACTGACAACCATCGAAGGTACTTGTAGTTTGACGTTGGAGATAAATTCTTCCTTCGAATATCACCATGGAAGAGATTCATGAGGTTTGGAAATAAAGGGAAGCTAAGCCCAAGGTACATTGGCCCCTTTGAGATCATTGACTGCATAGGAGTCGTGGACTATTAGCTTTCACTTCCACCGAATATTTCTCAAGTTCATGATGTGTTTCACATATCACTCCTGAGGAAGTACATACCTGATACCTCGCATGTACTGAACTCAGAGGTGGTATAACTGGAAGATGATCTCTCCTATGAGGAGTATCCAGTAGATATTCTAAACCAGAGAGATAAGGTTCTACGAAATAAGACAACCCACCTTGTCAAAGTGTTGTGGAGGAACCATAAGTTTGAAGAAGTTACTTGGGAACCGGAAGAGGTGATGAAGGAGAAGTACCCACACCTATTTGTGTAAAGTGAAATTTCGAGGGTGAAATTTCATAAGGGGGGAAAATTTAACGACCCAATGTTTTTTGATGGAAATTCCCTTCATATAAATATGTCATAAAATCACATGAAAACACAATATAATGAACTACTAAGTTCTAAGTGACCTTTAAACATAGTTTTGTCACTTTTATGTTTGGAATTTCGAAAATATGACATACATAGTTTCAATTAGTAAGTTATTTGTATTCTAATAAGAAAAACTTAATTTTTGTGAATAGTAACCTACCCTTATGAATAGTAACATACCCTTATAAATAGTGATATACCCTAATGAATAGTAACCATACCTATGATAATATATAAATAATATTCAAGTTGAAAGTATGATATACCTATATTTTAGAATAAGTAAATGAATTTTTTAAAACTGGTTTTTGATAATAAATTATGATTTTAATTAAATATTAAAATAATAATATTTATAAAATTATTTTCGAAAAATTGACTTAGTTATTATATTATACATGTCAAAAAATGGTTGGGGTGAATTTTTTGGATTTTTCTGAAATACTTGAATTTTTTATGAATGGTGAAATGCCCAAATTTACAAAATAAGATAAATAAGTTAATTATAGAGTCATGCATGATGTTCTACAGATGTACGCCCAATTGGTTCATGTTCACATGATAAAATTACTATTATTGGTCATGGAAGACTCACTATTCCTTGTATTTTGGGGAAATAATAAATTAATGGATTTTATATTGAGAAATCCCCTCTCCCCTCCACTATAAATACCACCATTCACATCCTCATTTCCTCACACCTCTCAAGCTTCAATACTTGTCTAAAATCTGCCCAAAAATCTTCTATATCCCCTCCCCCACGTCCAAGATCTTCTGGTATCATCAAAATACCAAGCTAGGTCCCTTAAGGAGGATCTCAAGAGGAGGATTCAAGAGGTAATTTCTCTCCCTCTTTTCCTTTAATTTCCTTTCAATTTCAAGTTCTTTTATTATTATATCCCCACCTATATTTTTAAAAAGGGTATGGTAACTCCAGTATAATACATATACTGAAATTTTATTATACTAATGGGATATTATACCATACAACCCCCTTATCCTCTTCCTTTTATTTTATAAAAGAAAACGTTGTTTGTGAGGTGTTAATCTATCACCTTCAAGAACGAAATGTTTTCTTTTTCCATTTCTAATTTCAGTTATGGTCATGAAACCATTTTTATGTTTGAACCAGAATATTTTATATTTATTATGTCCTATTTAAAGTTTTGTAACTAACTTATGTACAAATTAATAAATGATTAATCAAAACAAGTTTGTTATGGTCAAAAAACCGCCCAAATTAACTCAAACAATCATCATTTATTTCTTATCTAATGATTAATCCACATGGTATATAATATAATCAATCATAAGATCATTTAAAATCATTCAAGATAATTAATAACATGTAATATCAGTTCGGTATGTTTACCCATGTTCTACCTGAACTTCAATTTATGAATACAAGTGAGCCGCTCAAGAAAAATCATAAAAACAAACATTCCCGAACAATGTTTCTAAACTCTATAACTCATCCAAAGGAACATAAAATAACTTAATGTAACCATAAAGAACCATAGTTATGTACAAAAGGTTCTTTAATTTATAATTAATGAATCTAATGTGGTTACATAGGACATTAAAGAGAAGGAAGCATTTGGATATAAGGTAAGGGGAAAATCTCGAACCCAATTTTCTTTCTTCAGGTCCTCCCTCTTTCACTCCATTTTTGGTATGATTACTCCTTAAAAATAATTTTCTCATCATTATCTTACCTATTATAGGGTATACATGTTATCCGCTTCATTTTATGTCAAACACAATGTTTTCCAAAAGAACTCTTTTTTCAAAAACCCACCTTTTACTTCTCACAAAAGGTGGATGGTTCTTATATCAAGTATGTTATTCCCTCTTTCTTTTGGGAACCCAATGTTTACGAATGTGTTATTTTGATATTAAACTCATTCCTTTCCATGGGTTAATTATGTTCATTTTTTATATATTTTCATTGTGGTATGAATGATAAATGATAATGTTTTGATGTGACAGGTGCGGCCGGAATTATACAGCACAACATGAATGTTTCAATGTGACGAGTGCGCCTGGAATTATACAGTGATCCAATGCATTGGGTAAAGTGATGAATCTCATGAGTTAATTTGAAATGATGTGTGAACAATATGATATCTTTTTTCACAATTATGTGTGGTATTTAACCACTAATACATGATGTTTTATTTTTATGCATTTCCACATTTCAAGTCTATTATTAATACTTCCTCTCATGTTCATGATACCTTGCCTATGTTATGGTTATGCTCACCCATTGTTATATTGTTCTTATATATCCTCTTACTGTGATTTTATCTCACCTCTTTTTATGTATATCCTCAGGTGAGTACATTTACTAAGGATGGGTCAAGTTCCAATAATAAGCTAGAGAAGAAGGAATTAAATAAATTTTTGTGCTTGATGTTGTAATTGTTATGTATGGTCCTAGTTTTCCCAAGACACTAAACATTTGGACCTATATGTGTAATAATATTATGTTTTTTATATTTAAAATGATGTAATATTAATTTAATAAATGGATGGGTCACTATAAATTATGTCCCACTAAAGTGAAATCATGTAAATAGAGTTCTTAATATTCTTTATAAATAAAACATTTTAAAGCATTTTAAAGAAAGTATTAAGGAGAATTTTTAATTGGAAAAGAAAATTTGTTCTATTAAATCCAGAAATTATCCAAGATAATTTTTCATGATAAAATGAGTGTTTTTATAAAATTAATGGTGGATTAAAACATATTATGGTGTACAACACTTGAAAACGGGTAAGAATTTGAAAATATCCCTTGAATCGGGTTAGTATTTCAGAAACAATTTTGACAGTTACTTTTAAAACATGTAACTATCCATAAAATAAGGAATTATTATGGTTTTTGAACATATATATAACACTCAAAAATAATTTATTATGAGTACATAATAATAAACAAGAGTTTCATTGAGTTAATTAGACAATAAAAGTAACCTGGGTGAAAATGGAGGTTCAGGTGGAAAAACCCTTACCACTTTGTAATCAATCGATTCAAATGCCCCAAAATTAATAATATTCAAATGATATATTGGATACCATTAAAATAAATATATTCATGGTAATAAACATCAATGGGAATTATACATACACCATACACAATTAATAGTAGTGAATATGGAATATCTCATAAAGATGGAAGTGGGATGAAGAAACCCTTACCAAGAACGTATCATTAGATTGAGGACAAATCAATGACATAATTATGTGTTATAAACATAAAACCACACAATAAAAGTGTATATATAGAATAAAACAATAATATTTCATTCACACATATTCTGGTAAAATACAAAACCAATTACATTTATGTTTAACTCAATGAATGGAAATTGAGTTAAGATATCCCTTACCTTAAGCTCAAAGGTGTTCTTGATTGTTCTTAACGACATGAATAATAAAATTTAGCTTCATTAACTAATAAGTACAGAAACTCATAAAAATTTAATTGATATATTATAACCTTATTAGGATCATTCATGACCTTTTGATGTATTTTAAGAGATTCAATTTGATTGTTTTGGAAGCATTTTCTCCCTTGGTTTTCAGGATCTGTTTACTTGTATTCATGAATGGAAGTTTGTTTGAAATGTGGTTAAACATATATAATTTTTAATATATCTTATTAATAACATTAAAAATATATAAATTATCTTATAATTATTTTGGTTTATATACCATGATGATGATTCATGAGTTAAAAGTTAATTACAAACGTTTGGATTAACTCAGCAGTTTTGTTCATAATGAACTTGTTTTGTATTATTATTTTATATTATGAGTGTATAAGGATTACAGAAAATTAATGAGATTAAATACATATATTATGATCTGGTTCAATCATAAAAATGGTTTCATGTCTAGAATTGAACATGGTAATGAAAATTTAGAACTCGTCTTCCTTGAATGTGATAAATTAACAAATCTCAGACGGTGTTTTCATTTTTAGTATAAGAGGAGGGGAAAGAGAGACGATGATGAAATATTACATTGGCATAATATAATTTAAGATCATGTAAGGTACTGGAATTATCATAGAATTTTTATTATGGGATATGAGAAAATAATTATAAAAGAAAGGAACTCAAAATATAAGAAAAATTGAGAAATTTATCGCGAAAATTCGGCAGCCTAATGGCGTCACTTAAAATTTCATAAAATAGTTTGATGATAGAAAGGGGGTATCTCATCACTCTTAAATAATATGGGAAGTAAGGGTGATATGTAATTACATATACCAACATAATCCAAAGGAAATAAAAAATAATAATAATATAAAATGAATGAAAAGAGATAACACAAAAGAGGATGTTTACCTCTTGATCTCTTCTCCTTGTGATCCTTCTTAAGGCCTTTGGTTTTGGCCTTTTGGTGAGACAAGAAGCTTTAGTACGTGGGTAAGAGTCTTGGGAGGAGTATTTTACAGAACTTAGGTAAGTATAAAGTCTTGAGAGGTGTGGGAGGAAGAGGGAAATGAGGGTGGTATTTATAGTGGAGGAGAGGAGGTATTTTTCATTATTTTAATCATTATTAAAATATTTTTGCTCAAGACTATGAATAATATTAATTAATGTGACCCCAAATAGAAATAATGGAATTTTAGTTCTAATAATGTGATCTTACATCACTTATGATGTCATAAATAGTGTATTATACTAATAATTTGTATATACGGTATTTTACCGTATTTCACTATTCATAAAAAAATCACGAATTTCAGAAAAATCCCAAAAATTTACCCTAACCATTTTTTGATGTTTAGAATTTAAAAATGAACTCCATTTTTCAAAAATAATTTTCTAAATATTTTTAATTTAATTTTTAAATAAAATCATAATTTATTCCAAAAAAACCACTTTAAAACTATAAATCGTTTTATAAGACCTTGAGAAATTAATCAAGGTCCTGTAAAATTATATTATAATCATAAGACAATAAAGTAAAAATTTGTGATTACATTTTATGAAAATATATTTCCATTTTAAATTATTAAATTAATTAGAAATTTGTATTTTAAATATTTATGTCATAAAAAAATAGCAATACTTATACAATGATTGTTTTTTCACTTTTAAGATGTCTAAATTGTATTTATACATTCATGGGTGAAGTTTCTATTTTTTTTATATGATTTAATATTCAATACTATTCATAAGGGTATGTCACTATTCATAAGGGTATGTTACTATTCACCAAAAATTATGTTTGTCTTATCAGACTCTAAATATCTTACTGAACGCAACCGTGTATGCCAATTTTTCAAAATTCAAAACATAGAGGTGGAAAAAATTATGTTTACTTGACTAGGTTATAAAAAAGTGGTGTTTTTTAGAGGCTTGGTGTTTCATTCATTCTATAATAAATCTATTTGTAAATTCTTGGGGTGTTACACATGTCCTTTTGGGGTTATCCCCCTCAGTATTTTAGGGAGAGTGGTGTCGTGTGAGGCTCTATTTGACCAAATATCATTCTTCCCATCCTCTCTTATATCACCCATGTCAGGGGATGATTTTAGTGGTGTTAACATAGTTATATAAGGAATGTTCTTTCACCCTTCCCCCATTTTGGTTACCCCTTCATTGCCTACTAATTTTGTGGAATTTTGGATATGGTGATAGTGTCAATTACACCAAATCATGGTTTAATCAAGTACGTATGATGGGGATTTGGCATGAATTAGCTATAAGACATCTATAAAATTTATTTTCACATCATTGGTCATAGTTTGGATGCATCAAGGATGAACGGTGATTTTTTAGGTGAATATTACTTTGGAATTAATTTGAATAATTAATTATTGATATCATATCACATGAGATAGGTTCTTCAGTGGTGGTAATATCTTGGGGGAGGCATAGAGGCCTTACTAGAGGATATATATAAGCTTGGAAAGGATGGTAACTACTTTATGGAGGTAGATAGTCCCTTTAATAAAAAACTAAATACATTTTTATGAATTAATGCTTTCTAGAATTCATGTTTCATGGGACTGAATAGATAGAAATACATTTAGAACACCCTAGAGAAAGATATTGGATAGAGTTAGGCCTCTTAGTCTTGGGAATAGTTCTCTTTAGAACTTTATGTTCTTGAAACCACCTGAAGATTATGTATCCAGGGGGAAAGAGTTTCAACTTTATTGATGATATAACATTGGTAGGTCTTGGGGTGTGATCGGTGATGTAGGTATCATAACATGCATTATATAGGTATAATTGGGTATGTATGATAGTCTTAGGCCTAGTGGAAATGGGTGAGATGGTACTATGTCTCTAGCTAAGTGAGGAGCTCCCTCTTGAGGATGTATTTAATGACGGTGATCATTGTGAGTGCGATGATTCATTTGGTATGATATGTGGTGTGATGGTGAGGGTTTTTATCCAAGTGATAGGCTAAGGGGTCTCACTTAAGAGATGTTCCATGGGAACGAGGTGTGGATCATGTGAATTGTTTGGGACATGGAACTAGGCTTCCATGTTTTATATTGTTAGTTGGTTTAGGTATAGTCCCTAGGTAGTGAGACTAGGTTATGACATTGGTATTAGATGAGTTCTAGACCTAGCCTCTTAAGGTTAGTGTTGGGAAGAGCCTACAATTTGTGGAGTTTCCATGGGGTGACCGAGATGGATTGGTATTATAGAGAATATGAATTAATGATATAAGGAATATTTCCTAAGTTTCTAGAATTATGTTGAGGTGTTTCCAATATAAGGTGATAGTTCCCAAGTGACTAGTGTCTGGTTGGAGAGATGGTGAGATTTTTTGATTGGTTTAAAGGCTTGTTTAATTTTACAAGCTTGTGTTTGGATATATTCTTTTGATCGGTGATAGACTCTAGTGTAGAAGATGGATCCTATCCATGAGTGAGATAGAGCTCATGGTATTTCTATTAGTGAGATTTTATTATAATTATTCTAAATGTTTGGGACAAATTTGAGTGATAAGGTATGGCTTGATAACTATTTAGAATCACCTTAAGTGAGAGAGTTTTTTCATAGACCATTCCTTGACTGAGAAATAAGTGTTCAGGATAGTGTATGGTATTGAGTTATAAGTATGATTTGGATATAATGTGGTGTGATATGTGGATGATGGTCCCTAACCTGAGTGATAAGTTAGGGGTTGAGATGTGGATTAGGGGCCCTACCTTGAGTGATAATGTAGATGTCAGATCTTGATGGATAACCTCTATTGAGTGATAAGGGTTGGTCTTGGACTTAGATATAAGACCTTAATTTATTCCTTTAAGTAGTAATAGAGAGATTCAATGATGTCATTCCCTGAGACTTCATATATAGGCTAGGATAAGGGTATGGTTCATGTAGTGATGAATGTATTTTAGCATTTCACCAAATATGGTATGATCAGGTGTCATAGTGTCCCAATTAGCATGGGATGACCTGATGTGGATGAAGTATTCATGGTCTAGTTAACACACAACATCTAACAAGATTGTGTGACATGTTTTCATTATTCATGAATACATGTATATAATAGTGTATACTATAGTAAAATTTGAGACCCTACTGTGATGTATTTCTCACAACCAGCATGAGAAACTTGGTGCATGTGCAGACCATATGTCTTCTATTATGTCAACGAACAGGTCATGTAGTGGATTGGGATAGATTAACTGGGCATTTATTTTGAATTAGGGTTATTGAGGCATGAATATAGAATTAATTAATCTAATTAATTTTTTATTTATTATTTATATGTTTTAATTGACCAGTAATGATCAGCTTTATTGTATAATTATATGCTTATGAAATGAATATACTATCACATTGTTATTTATTTATTTATTTATTTACGTATACTCTAGTGTTTGTATTGATGATTTTTATTTATTTATTTTCTTTATTTTAAAACACTAATTCAGGTTCATATTCCTTCCACAATCTATATTAGGCCCTCACCACTAATATACAGCCTTTAGAGTATGGGGAGGTACACCTAATGTCATATGAAACATCAACCCAAGGAACTATTGAGTGGTATATGGTATAGGGTGTTACAAAGTGATATAAAAGTATTTTATATGTCTTAATAATTAAGTATATGGTATAAATGTTATATATGAATGTATCAAGGGTTTTTATGGACCTCATACTAGTGTTTTGTAAACACATTTTCTAATGAGATATCTTAGTAACCCAAGGTATGAGATTACTTTTCATGGTTTTTTTATTATATTTTAGGTGTTTATTTAAATATGATGTGTTTTATAGAGGTTTATTTATGATTTTGTCTCTTGTATAGTCTAAAATATGTGGTGTACATGTCTCATGATTGTTATATAGGATTTAGGTGACATACTTTTCTTATGTGTGTTTTATGTTACTAACAAGAGGTGGAAAATTAAAGTGTCAAAAAAAATTATATAATGTTTTACCATATACCTTATTGGTGTAACTATACTCATCTGGACCATGTGATTTATTTCTTATGGTATTTTATATGGATCTTGATGTAAGATTTTCTCTAACAGTGGCTATATAGTCCATCAGTGTAAGGGATTTATATTGACCATTAGTGTTTCAGTGAAAGCATTTATTTACTAAGTAATGGAACCCTAATGGGTTTGGTATTGGAATTTTATAACAAACGGATAATCCCAGGATGGTCATGGTTTTCCTTAAGGATGGGGTTCACTTATATAAAGTGGAAAAAACAAATTATATTGTGTTTTTTCATATATCTTCTTAGTGGTATTCTACTTGTCCTAATTAGGTAGTTATTAGGATACCCTAAGTTGATTGAGTTAATCCATGTAAAATTCCTTATTATTTTTATTGAGGATGGATGAAAGGGATGTATTGGTTGGATTTATATCCTTTTGGTTTCATATTCTAGGTGGTCTGGCCAAGGATGATCAAAGCATGGGTAGATGCACATGGTTTTTTATGATGCTTGAGTGGATAGTTATCATGTGTTATCCTTTGAATGTGTGATATGTATTGGGTTGTTGTAAAATTTTACATGCAATTGGGAATGTTCATTAGATTGGGTAGATGAGATTAGGTTCTATGGGACATGACTCATGGTATCATGTGTCTGGTTGTATGATACGGTTGTACAAGAGCGTACAACCATAGGTTTTTACTGAGATTGAGTAAGATCATTATTAAGAGATTTTTAGAAGTTTATTTATAGGATCTCACTCCTAAGGTAAAGTATAATGAGTATCAGTGTTGATTTTTGGGAAAATATTGATATGTGAGGGAAAGTCCACACTAGTTATATATGATTCCCTTTAGTTGGTAGATCAATGGAATGGGTTGTTTGCAGGTCCATTGAGAGTTGTTTGAGTAATGGATAAAATTGAGCTATACTATTGTGGTAATTTAGTGGTGATATGTGATTTGACATGGAATCCTAGAGATTATATCCTTTTCAGGGATTGAAAATATGGGTGAGAGTGGTGTTTAAACAAGTTTTGGTTCAACGTATGAGGAGTAGTGTAAGAGAATAAATATAGTGGGGTGCACACCATAAGCTATTAGAAGGTATCAACCTTGTTTTAAATGAATTTTTATTATGTTGAGTTTAATGTTTCTACTGATCTGGGAATTTGTGATGTTGGTATTTATGTGGCTCCTGGGTAGGAGTGGGATGGTCATGTCTGAACATTATGTTTAGGGGGTAATAATATGTGGGCCATGGATATAAGTTCATTTTTATATAGTTTGATGATAATTATACCCCTATAAGGGGAATAATTTCATCAGTGGTGGATTATTGAAACTCTATTTGAAATGTTCATGGATACGGTAAGACCAATTAGTAAACAGTTGAGGTTGCATGAAAATGCTAGTGTGAGTAGATCCCCTAAAATCTAGTTCTTTAGAGAAAACTGAATTTATGATTCATATGTGGTGTGATAGGGATTAGGTACATTGGAATCAGGATCATGGTAGAATTAGTGTCATCCAATATAATTTTAGATCAAAGGTGCATCGGTTATCATGGTGAGAGAATGATAGTGGGTGCCAATGGATAGTTATCCAACCATGGAGTTACAGTGAGAGTCGAGTTATAAATTCAGTTTGAGTGGTTATACAGTCTTGTGATGCCTCATGAGATTAAAGAATCATGATTGGGGGAGGTACTATAGTTATTTGTTGGTGTGTTTAGTTTATAAATTTTAATATTGGTCATCTAAATAAGGACCAACTAATATATTAGTGTGGAAATGGATGTGTTGAGTTTTGAAAATATTTCATGCATGTACTTGAATTATTATAACTTCATTCTAAGAAATATGTTACTATGTTGAGGATCATTTTAGATTGGAATCAATCATTGTGAGATAAAATTAAATTGGGGAGAATCATAATCCTAAGGATTAATTCGTAGAAGACACTATGGTGTCTCGAGATAAACACATATGTGGTTGAGCACTAACTCAGTGTTAGCACTGATGATGATTAGGTGAATCAATTTTTGTTGATAGTGAGCCTTAGTGGTTAGGTTTATATATCATAAACATGTTTGGATTTTGGAGATGGAATATGGTGAGTTTGAGGTGAATTGATTATTGTGACATGTTGGGTTTGATTATTGGATGACTACTACAAATTCTTGAGGATAAGAAGCATTATAGTGGGGAGTTTGTAACAACCCTCTAAGTTTAGGGTCATTAATTTTTAGTAAATTTTGAATTTTGGTTCTAGATAATGATTCGTTTGATGAATTTTTATTTGGATTAGGAATCTGTGGGTTGGAACATCTTAGGAAGAGGTTTTTGGATGATGATCAAGGTATAGATGTCATTTCAGGTGTTCAAATGGGAATATAAATAAGTCCCAAAGGTTATAATAATATGTTATAGCTAAAAAAAGTATTTTCATGGACCCTTATTCAAGAAAATAAAGACCAAAACATGGGAATCATGTCATAGAGGGTCCAGAGGTCGCATTGCAAAGGAGGGAGGTAGTGACTCCTCCTCTATATAGGTGTGCTTCTTGTCGTTATCTCCTAAGTCTAATCATGAATTATTTTTGTAAAGGGGGTTCACCATGCCATGACCCCCTGGTTTCAAAATTACCAAGTCCTAGGGATATTTTTATAGTGGTGTAAAACCCATCCTTTTAGGGTTAACCCCCTCAAGAGTTTAGGTGAAATGGGTGTCAAGAGATGGTTGATCTGGTCGAACCTCATCCACCCCTTCCTTCCTTTGATCCCCCATGATGGGGGATGTTGTTTGTTTCCATTATGTGGTGATTTGAGATATGTTCTTACATTATTACCCAATTTTGGTTCCCCTTTAAAATCCCTCTTATTTTAGTGTGGTATGGGCTAGGTTTTTAGTGTCGATTCCACTAAAGCATGATGGAATTGAGCAATGATGATGGTATTTTATAGTTTCTTAGATAGAGGACATCCTAAAAGGTTAATTGGAAAATATTGTGAGAATTTTTTGGGCACTAAGGATTCACAATGAGTTTTTAGATGAATATGAATTTATAATCAATTTCAGTAATTAATTATAAATGTTTATAATTATTTATTTCTATTTTATCACATGTGATAGGTTCTCAAGCAGTGGAGTAATCTTGTGTGAGTCATGGTAATATTGGTTAAAGATGTGTAAAGTAATTTTCAAGTATCTTAACTCGTTTATGGTGGTGGGTGTCCACTTTAATAAAAAACCATATACATGTTTTTAATGATTTCTATCATGTATGCATGTTTCATGGTACTGGGTAGAGAGATAGGGAATGAGATTTCCATAAATAATAAGATATATTGGTGTTGGGCCTTATATGCTTGGTAAAAATTCTATTTATCCCTTTGAGTGGATTATACCACCTAAAGAATATGTAAACAATTAGTGAGAGTGTTGGATAAGTATAATAGAGAGATTTGATAGGTCTCTAGGTGCAATTACTAACATGGGTATCCTAGGATGGTTTACCTGGGGTTATTTGGGTAAGTATGAGAGGCATTGGTCGATTGGAAATGGTTAAGATAGACATATGTCTCACACCAAGTTAGGAGAACCCTCATGAGGGTGGTATGAGAGTTAGTGAGCAATTTGAGAGGGATTAATACTTTGGGATGATACAGGGTGTGAAGTAGAGGGTTTTCCTTTAGGTGGTTCATTAAGGGGTCTCTATAAGGTGATGTAAGATGGGGCTCGGGTGATATTCATGTGAACTTTTTTGTACTTGGAACTAGGTTTCCTAGGGTCTTGGATTGAGATGGTTTTGGGAATTTTCCTAGGTAGTGGGAATGGTTTATGAAATGAGGATCAGACAAGGTATAAACCTAGTGTAACACCCCAAGAAGCTTAAGGATTAAAATACTAAATGTTACTATCCATGTTAATAAGGTGGATATTTCTTTTTTAGGATCCTACCTAATTAGAACACCACAGTTAAGCGAGGCTTGGATTGGATTAGTGTTTGTATAGGTGACCTCCTATGATGTTTCATAGGGTGTGTGTGAGTGGGGAAAAAGAACACTTAAAGAACATGTGTTGTCCTATGAGGGTTTCCATTAGCCTGATTATCCATTCAATCATGTGGGTGGGCCCCCTAGGGGTACAACACTTGTATGTGGGTAAACTGGTGCTGCTAGTGCAGCTAGAACCCTGTGGTCATAATAAATGTGTGGTTCACATGCTATCAGTGGGAAAATTTTGTTATAGTGGTATCAAATGTTGTACCTAGATATAGAAATATAGTGTCACTACTTGGGTTGAAATATAGGGTCCACAAGGGGTATTTTGAGCTTTAAAGGGGGGATGTAACTAAATTTTACAACCCATGTTAATAAGGTGCGCCTTTCTTTTTGGGAGTCTACCTAATTATAACTCCACTATTATGTGATGATTGAACTAAAGTAGCATCAGGATTGGTGACCTCATGGGAAGTTTTTTAGGGTCTGTGTGAGTGAGGGAAAATCAAAGAAAGAATATATGTTTTCATCTGGGGATAGTCATTAGTCTGATGATCCTTTCAAGCACATAGGTGGTCCCCTGGGAGGTAATAAATATGTTTTTAGGGAAATATGTGGTTTCAGGAAGCCTAGGACCCGATGAACATATTAAAAAGGTAGAGTTCATAATGGGTCTTAGTTATCATACCTAACCTTATTGATCATCTAAGCTCACCCTTTCTTATGTTTCCTTCCCCTAGTTATAAATAAAGGTTCTAAGTAGTGTATATATAATAAATTTACTATGTGATGAGAAAATTTGGGGAGATGTTGATGATCTTTCATGGAATAAGATGAGTATGTATCTATTATTTAAATACTATAATCCATTGTAGATTTAGTGAGTGTATTATTTTAATATGTTTTCAATATTCATCTAAAATGATGTAATATATATGTGTGAAATGATTGACTCACCTAGATGTGTTTACTCATATTCAAATTTAGAATATTGTGATAAAGGTGTTGTCTAAGGAATGTTTTGATAAGCATTATTTATCCCTTGCAGTTCAATAATCTCCATACATTTGAATGGTTTGGAGAATAGTCCCCCACTTCACTAAGAAGGTATTTTCTCCACCTTTGGTAAAAAAATATTATTCAACAATTGGTTCCTTCAAAGGTATTCTTTATCTCCTAGATTACATGAATAAATTCCCCTTTCTTCCTTTTTACCCATGAAGAAGTGTTATTTGGGGTTATTTGTAAAGGGTAAGATATATGTTATGATTTTATTAAAGGGGATATTTATATTCTCGATGAAGTGTGAAATGTGTCCCACAAAAATTTAATAAAGGGGATGAGTTTTCGTTGATATGAATTTAGAGAGAGTTCCTGATTATGTAACAATCGAGATGTTTTATTAGTTTTTACTTTAAATGAGTAAATATTTTAATTAATTTCATTACTCCTACCCAAAAAAACCCAAAAATATGGGTGATAAATTTCTAAAAAATAGAATAACATGTAACATCTAATAATTCAAATATTAATTCCATGATGGATTATATAATTATGATAGTTATATTATAATACATAACTTAAAAAAGCTTCCCATTAAGATTATAAAGTTTTTAAATAAAATATGAAACGATAGGACCATCTCATGTTAAAATAATAAAATAATGTAAAGAAAAAATAACATTAATTACTATAACTAAAAACACCAGGAGACATTAAATTTGAAGGAACAAAAAAATGGTATGGATAAAAAATGTCTCATCATGATCATCCATGTGAAGTGCTACTCTGAAGATGATCACAAAATTAATGAAGATGATTTAGAATATATTAATCACTTTTGAAAGAGAGGTGGGGAAAGTTGATGTGAGATATTAGTATTTAAAGAGACAAAGAGGGAAATATGACCTTTTAAAAATTAGTTGAAGGGTCATTAGAATCCATTTGAGTAAAAGTTTATCCATGGGCAGATAAAATGTAAAATAATTTTCACAAACCCATATATTTTAAAATATATATTTCAAGACATGTTAGTATTTATATATTTATAAACTTAATAATAATAAAATTAATTAGTAGTAATTTGAAATTACTAGATGATAGGTGTTATCGATTAGTGAATATATTGAAATTATGGAAAAAATCAATTGGAGTTGTAAGTTATTTTAGTTAAAAAATGATGATATTAATTATAAAATAGTACCTATCTTTTTTCACCAATATTAAATAAATATGTAGTATAAAATATTAATAAGAAATAAATTTGGTTAAACAAATTTTTTACTAACTACAAAGGAACAAAAATTTCAAGAGATAAGGTTTTTAGAAATGGAAACAAATATATTTAATGATAATTTCAAAACTAATAATAAATATAATAATAATTAAAATCTGAATATATTTATATAAATTTTTATAAATTTTTAACAGAGTTTTAATTAATAAAATTATAGACATATTGAAGTGGAACTATATATTAAAATTATATCCTCTGAAAATTATAATAAGATAAAGGGTTGGAAAGATAATAATAATATAATTAAAATAGATGTTAAAAATATACTAGATTATAGTATGAAAATGATATATTGATATTCTAAATCATAATGGATATTTATTTATTTAATAAGTATTATTTATAGCCAAAAACATTATCCAACACCCTATTCACGCCTTCAGCTAGCCCCGGTCCACTTATTACCACGACGGTCAGCCTGCCATGTGGCTGGGAAGGCCTATGCATGGGTGAAGTAATGGGAGAACATGGCTCCATGAATAGTGCATGGGAGAGGAGCTACACCAACACATGGATATGGAAGTGGTACAATAGTGGGGGGGAGGTCTCATCGGTAGGGGTGGCACCAACAGCGAATATGAGTCCCTCGTCTCTAGCCTGTTTTATTTTGATCCGACGCTCAGATGAGAATTCTTATTAAGAAATCATGGACTATTAGAATCTATGATGTGGGATTCATTTTCCACATTACTGTTCATTCATTTGAAAAACCTATAGAAATAATGATTGTTATCTTATCAAACCAGTGATGGCCATATGGTTGCATTGATCTAACATAGTTTGATCTAACCATTTAGATACAAGATTTCATCTTCTTCCTCATGATCCATAAAAAAATTTCAAACCCAACCCCATTGTCACCTTGATTTCTATGCATGAAACCAGTACTGGACACTAAAACAAACATATTTCCCCATCGAATGAAGGACACTAAGGATTCATAGGATACAAGGAGGGTAGGATGATTCCCCCAAATCCATAGGTAAATATTAAGTATTATTATTAATCCCTATATATAACTATGTATCAAATAAAACTACATAAATAACTTCACATAGAAGAACCAATAATTTTATCTTCACAACATGGTTAGTATAACGACTCTGTTTGTGCCTTCTAAAACTTTGGAATATTTTTAAGGTTATGCGCTGAGTCAGCACGAGATTTCATGGCTCGAGGATGCTTGATATTAAATATATTATATCATGAAAATGAAGTTTTTAATAAATAATAGAATAGCTCTTGAAAAGATTCTTTGTTGGTGAATATGAGACCACCATTAAATCTAGAATATAGATTTTATCCTATGTGTGACATAACATTTTTGTGTGTCAGGAATTTGTCAAAAGTGAAGTGGTGGGACAATTAGTAATTTAATAAATTAATTAATTAATTATTATATCAAAAAAACCTAATATCCTATTTTTAATCCATATTAATTCAAATACTTATGGTTAGTAACATAACTTTAGGTATTGTAGATGAATCGTTGCAGGATTGTTCTTGGGAGAACAATAACAAATCGTGGTGTAGAAATTGGTGTACCAAAGGATTTCATGGATCTCACCAAAAATAGTTATGTGGAACCATTATTCATTATTTATCAATCCAAACTAGAGGTGGGACATTTTTTGTGTTGAATTTAATACCCATTTTATTATCATATGTCTAATATGAAAAAAATTATTTAACAAATTAATCCATGGGTTGACTGTTGATTTACTGGTATTGATTTATATTCTTAGAATTAAGAATGGATATTGTTTTGAATTATATTTTATTACTCCATTATTTAAATGATTCTACATCAAGGAATTGGATCCAACATAAATAATGGAATATTTTCATTCCTCATGTTTCTGTTTTGGAATTTTCTCTAATTTTTCTTCATGCATTCATCACTGGTGTTCCTTTTGGCTGATGGTTCAATAAATGTATGTTAAGTTACCATTGTGTAATAATTATTTGTAAACATGTATTGATATTATGGGTTAGGTTTTGAGATATATGACATGATTATGGTGCGTGGTGATCATGGAGGATTTGGAATCAGATCGAGAGACCACATTTTCACAGGAACTTCATTCGAATGATGTGGTTCTATGTGAATCGATTCACAAGCAGATCGAAGGCTGGAATTCATCAAATGATGATGATTAGAGTTAAGTCAAAAAAGAACTAAATTTAATGGGTTAGATTAGTGGTGGAACCATCGGCATTTAAGGTGTGGTAATAACTGTGTGTAAAACCAACAGGTTCTCTGAAAAACCCAAATACATGGCATATAGTTCGAGGAACACATATCGTGTATTACCCTAACTACAACAGGTAGGGTCTCAGAAAAATAAAATATCAATTTTCATGTGGGACCAACCACATGTTGTGTGACCAGTGACTAGTGACATGGCATGTTCCCTTGGGGTACACATGCATGGTAATTTCTAGGTACACATGGGCGGCTAGAGTACAAGGGCATGGATCGGTACTCAGACATAGACAGGGTACCCAGACATGGCCAAGTACACAAGCATAGCTAGAGTACATGGGAACAACCTGGTACTTAGACACTACCAGGTTACCTAGACACACCCATGTACATGGTCATGACCAAAGTACATGGTCATGACCAAAGTACATGGTCATGACCAAAGTACATGGGCATGACCAAGGAACACAGGCATGGACCGAAGTACACGGGCATGGGTTGAAGTACACGAGGAGACCCAGTGTAACCAAGACACACCATGTACTCACAATACACCCCATGTACTTTTCTCAAGGTATTTTGGGGCCGGCATTATCTTCAATATTGACTAGTATCTATGTAACGACCTGAACATTTATGAATAAAATTCAATTTATTTTGATTTAATTAAATGTCTTATGGATATAGAAAACACATGAACTTTTTTGTATTATATCCAATTGGATTTAAATGAACATTAAGTATCATTACCATTGACATTATAGATTTTGAATAGTGATCACAAGACTAGTATAAATATAGGGTTTTAACAAATCCTTTTGACACAGAAAAAGGAAGTGATAGCCTCATCCAGTAGAATTATACCCTATAAGAACCATTTATCATAGCTTCTGAGGGAGATATCATTTTTGGGATTTACCATAGACTGGTCCCAATCCAAGATCCAAAAATTTAAGCATGAATGAAACCATTTACAAGATAATTTCAAGTTCATCAAGATCACAGCCCAAACCATGTTCACCGAATAGCCTCATGAAATCCCCACCATCACGCACCTTACTCTTAGGGCTTATATCGGTGTAATAACGTGATATGTATCAGGACCCTATAAATAGTAATATGTATATTATTTTTTTATATAATATTGAATTTATTTTCTTCCAATTATTGTTACTTTGTAAATGATTTTTAAAACACAAATAATATTTTTGGTTAATATTAAAATTCAATTAAGAAATATATTTTAATGAATTAATGGATTAATAAAAAAATATTATTTTAATAAAATATTATTATTACATTAATTATTTTAAAATATAAATGTTCAAATAATTTTTATGAAGTCAAGTGTAATTTTTATTATGGCTCGAAAACTGTTATTGTCAAAACCCCTTAATTTTTTATAAATATCGATTTTTAATTTAAAATTTAAAATTTAAATATTTACAAAATTATTTATATAAAATGAATATTATTTTTGAAAACAGTATGTCAAAATTATCCAATGGTGAATTTTTCATAATTTTCTAAGATAGTCGAATTTTTGGCTAAAAAATAAATATCATATAAATATATTTTGTGATTTATGACATCATAATAGACCAATAATGATGTAATAAATAAAATAAAAGGAATATTAGGAAAAAATATATGTTTTAACTTTAAATAATTTGGTTTTAAGTTTATTTTATTTATTTTTGAAATTTTTTTGAATCCTCTAAGATATAATATATTTTAGGATTTTAAATTCATTACTTTGAATGTGTGACTCACCTCCACATAAGAAAGGATAGTATTTTATTATCTTCGACCATTAAACTTATAAAATAATGTATACCAATCCCATTTTCTATAAGTCATTGTAAAAAACCATGGGATGTTTTGTGGTTATGAATATTTTATTATGAAGTGTCCAAAACCAAAATATTAAAGAAATCCTCCTCCTTTCCTATATAAACCCACCCAAGATCCCATTTCTATTCACTAAAACTATTTTAAGTTCATAAAAACTCTTACCTATACTCCCTATAGTCCTCCCAAGTCACCCCCAAGATCCCAAGAATCCTCTCCTAATCCTTTGGAGTCACACATCCAAGTAAGGGATTTCTCTCATCTCCTTTGAATTCAAGAACCTTCTTTGAGATTAGTTATTTTAATTTCAATTGATTATATTTACATTAATTTTTAATCATTACCCTATTTTACAATTGATGTTATTTTTATTAGGGATCATTTATCCTCCCTCATTTGGACCCTTACCTAAGATGTTACTATGCCAAAATTCTGTAATGGATTTTCTCTCATCTTTTAATCAAGCACTTCATTTATGATTTGCCTTTGTAATTTCCATTTTATTATGTTGGGATACATTATTAACTATCCCAATTTCTGTAAACTTCATTTATAAATGATTAGATCCCCTTTCACTTTCATTTAACCCTCCTAATAACCTTCACGTACACCCATTACCATGCCGACATTTTTAAGGGTTCTTTTTCCCTCTCCTCTTACTTTAAGACTCTTTATTATGTAATCCCTTCCATTTCTAGTTACTTATGTTGGTAAATTTCCTTAAATGTCCCTATTACTATACATTTCATGTATAACTGATTATATACCCTTTTCTCTCTCATCAACCCATTTTATGAATTTCTATATGATACGATTGTGCTACTAAAATTGCACTGTGAATTTCCATACCAAAATTATTGTGTAGTGAATACCATATCCATTTCTCTATCAAGGGTATTCACATTTATGCATATAAACTTATTGATTATGGGTATATATTTATGTATTCCACGTTTCTTTGATCATGTAATAAACTATGAAGATTGATGAATCCATGTTGTATGATCTATGTGCGCACTTAAACATGATAATGAAATGATTATGAAGGGTGCACCCTGATAGAGCTCCAATGCATTGGGTAATGCTGAGTATCATGATACGTAATGTGCAATGAGTTTTGACTCGTGATACTCCATGTTCAATGAGATTTAAATCATGGTCCTCCATGTGTAATGATACTTGACTCATGATTCTCCATGTGCAATGATCATTGACCCATGCTCCTCCATGTGCAATGACCCTAAACTCAAGCTAATATCATTTTTATGTTATTTCTGCATTTCCATGTTATGATTATCATTCCAAATCATATCTTTATATTCATTTTACTTTTATAATCCTTTGATATGTCTATTTTCAAATATTTATTGTATTCCTCATGTTATGCCATGTTTATTCCCTTACTGGGTTTTATAGATCACCCCTTTATTATGTATGTCCTCAGGTTATCCCATGTAGTGTTAAGAATGAAGTAATGTTGTGTTCATGTAATTCAATAAATACTTTTCTTTTCATGTTTTAATTTGTTGTGTAATTTACTTAATTTCTCAAATACACTAGACCTCTCAATCTTCTTAGTTTTATTAAGTGAAATTTTATGTAATAAATCAGGTTTAAATATGAAATAAAGAGAAGGGTTGTTATAGTTGGTATCAAAGGATAGGTTTAGTTATTGTTGGGATCAGTATTATAAAACCCTAGTGAAAACACTTAGGTATAAGACTAAGTGTAATAGAATATCCCTAAATTTTGGTGAGTATAGGGAAAGTGGTTTATCAAGAAAATACACCCCTGTATGGATACTATAAGTGGACATGGTTCTGGTATAGATGTACCTAGGAGTAACAACTCTGACAATGTGTTCTGGGATTGACTCAGGGTAACCTAGTACATGAAAATCATCCTTAATTCACACATGGTTTGACACTCCTAGGGGATATGCTTTGGTAAATTCATAATATCATTTAAACCCATTATTAAGGGAACAAAAAAAATTCCCATAAGATTATATGTTAGGAAGTAGATCAGGGATAACATATACTGAAGCTTAGAAACTCATAAGTTAAAGAGATAAATGTAATTTATAATTTATCCCTTTAATGTCATTGGATTCCCCTTTATGTGTTTAATTGTTTAAGATAATCATTCCTAATTTTCCTTTCATTATAACCAATTGCTGGAAATATGAGGAATTAGATAAATAATCAATATGAAGGGAAATGTGATGCCTACAAAAATGAGATTCCCAATCAGATGGGAGTTCAAGTCGGCCATATCATTATTATGAAAAACCAGCTATCAAAAATCATTATTAACAATTGGAACCTTGTTTAATGCCCAAATAAATCAAGGAATAGGAATATGACATCTCATGGAAGTCCATCTGATAAAGGTGATATGAGAAAGAAGAACTAATTTTCTTTGTGTAATAAGTGTGGGAAAAGGCACCAAGGTAAACATCACAAAGGTACTAGGATATGTTTAGGTGTGGAAATATAAGGCACAAAGTATCCAATTTTCATGATAAATGGATCATGTGAAGGATGGAAACAAAGTTAAATCTATTTCATTATATACATTTATATGTCATAAATGATGAGATGACGGGAATTATCCAAGATAACGCTCTACCACAAGGGATGGGAGGCATAATGAGCATCAATAATCTCCAAGATCAGGGGATAATGGAAATTTATATGCTTATATAGATAATGATGAATTAATTACATGTAACTACCACTTCAAAGTAGTTTATGTCATTTCAATTCATGTCATACTATTATATCTTGTATATTTTATAATAACATTATGTCCTTTCCTGCAATGATATTAAATCATCAGGGAAAACTTCTATGAGTATTATATCACATGTTAAAGTTTGTTGGAATGTTATTCTTAAAAATATTATAAGTCTCCCTTTGGTGGAATTTGATGCAATCATGGGCATGGATTGGATTTCCCTATATAGATCCAACATAAATTTCTGAAAAATGGGAATCACTCTCCATATGGAAAATCAACCCCTGATTATATACAAGTACAAGGAGGAGGATGAATCTTATTTAGCACCATAATCTCAAGCATTGATATTATTACCCTATAAGAAATCTTATCTTGAGTCTAAGGAAAGTATCATCCTTGAAGAAATGTCTATTTTGAGGGAATACACTAATGTGTTTCCTAAGGAATTGTCTGGTCTTCCTCCTAGCTGAGAGGTAGAATTTTTTATCGAACTTATACCTAAGAAATTTCCAATATCCAAGACTCTGTATATAATGGTTGTTGTGTAACTTGAGGAGCTAAAGAAACATCTATAAGAAAATCTGGATAAAGGGTTTATACGCCCAAGTGTTTTACCATGGGGTTCACCAGTCCTCTTCATCAAGAATAAGGATGGGACAATGCACCTTTGTATTGATTATTATGAGCTCAAAAAAATCATGATAAAGAACAATTATCCTTTGACATGAACTGATGACTTTTTCGATCAGCTATGTGGAGCATAATACTTATCCAAGGTGTATTTTCAGTCAAGATATTACCAAGTAAGGGTGAATAAGAAGAATATCTCCAAGACCATTTTTCATTCAAGTTACGGGCATTATGAGTTCAAAGTGATGTCATTCGAACTCACTAATACTCCAGAAATATTTATAGACTTGATGAATAGATTCTTAAGAGATTACCTTGACAAATTTGTGGTAGTATTTATAGACGATATTCTAAAATACTCCAAAACTAAGGAGGAGAATGAGGAGCATCTAATCACTTTTCTTAAGACCTTGTGAAAGGATAATCTCTATGAAAATTACAGCAAGTGTGAGTTCTGGTTGAAGGAAGTATCATTCTTATGGAACATCATCACAAGAAATGGGATATATGTGGATCCTTCCAAGACAAAATCAATTGAGGGATGGTTGAGGCCAACATTTGTGACCGATATCTATAGCTTCCTTGGGTTAGCTGGATATTATCACTAATTTGTGAGAAATTTCTCATCATTTTCAAACCCTCTTAACAAGATAACTTAGAATGGAATCAAATTTTCTTGTAATTATGAATGTGAAGAAAGATTCATGGAGTTGAAAATGAGCTTGTCACTATCCCTATGCTCACACTACCCACAAGTGGATAACTTTTCATGATTTTTAACAATACTTCAAAGAGTGGATTGGGATGTGTGTTAATGAAAAATTAAAAATTCATTGCCTACACATCAAGGAAGTTAAAAATTCACAATAAAAACTATCCCACACATAATCTGGAGTTAGCAGTTGTGATATTTGTGTTAAAAATATGGAAGCATTATCTATTTTGGGTGAAGTGTGAAATATATACAGATCACAAAAGTATCAAATATATATTTACATTGAAAGATATAAATATGCTCCAACAATGATGGTTATATATCATCAAGTTTTATGACTACTTAATCCACTTTAATACTGGGAAAGAGAACAAGGTGGTGGATGCTCTAACTAGAAAAGACTCATCAATTCGATCATTGATGAGAATCAAAAATGATCTGATCTCCTTATACTTGAAGAATATTTATATTGGAATCATAAATAAAGGAACATCATCAATACTTTCACAAAATATTGCTCAACTATCTCTTTTGAAAAGGTTAAATGAGTCTCAAAAAGATAATGTAGGAATTAAAAATAAAGTAGAAACTATTAGTAAAGGGAAATCATTGGAGTTTTATGTTAATGAAGAAGTAATTGTGATATTTGGGTCAATACTATGTGTTCCATAAAATCTTGAGTTGAAGAAAAAACTTTTGGTTGATGCACATAGTTTGACTTTATCTATTCACTCATAAAACACAAAGGCGTACCAAGATCTCTGAGATCACTATTGGTGGGATAACATGAAGAAGGAGATCACTGAATATACATCAAAGTGCCTAGTATGTTAGTACTTGAAGGATGAATGTAATAAATCTAAGGGAATGTTTCAACCATTACCCATACCAACATAGAAATGTGAAAACATCTCCATGGTCATTATCATCATACTTATAAAGACATCTAAAGGAAACAACGCTATCTGGGTTATTGTGGATCGTCTTACAAAGACTACACACTTCATTGTGATTTGAGAGGATTTCTCATAGGATCAACTAGAATGTATATACATCATATAAGTGGTAAGGCTATATGCAGTACCAATATTGATTGTGCTAATCGAGATCTAGTATTCACCTCTGAGTTTTGAAAAAGTCTCTAGGAAGATCTAAAATCTGAGCTGAACTTTAATACGGCTTATCACCCTCAAACTAATGGATAATCTGAGTGGAATATCCAAACACTTGAGGACATGTTGAGATATTTTTTAATGGACTTTGAAGGTATATGGGACTAATATCTTCCTTTGGTGGATTTCTCTTACGAAAACACTTTCTAATCAAGCATCCAAATGACCCCTTATAAATCCCTTAATGGGAATAGGTGAAGAACACTGACATGTTATAATGAATCTAGGGAATAAAAACATATAGGTTCTAAAATGGTTGAATAAATTGTGGAGATGGTTAATACCATCCGGCAACACATAAAATCTGCTCAGAGTTGACAAAAGAGATATGTTGACAATCGTCGACATGACCTAGAGTTCAATGTTAGAGACATAGTATTCCTCCACACATTTCAATGGAAGAGAGTGATAATATTTGGGGAAAAGGGAAAGCTTAGTCCAAGGTACATCATCTATTTTGAGATTCTTGATCGCATCGGAGTAGTGTCTTATCGACTAGAACTGCCACCGAACTTATCTCAAGTAAATGATATATTCCATGTATCCCTCTTAAGGAAGTACATCCTAGGACCATCACATGTACTCAATCCAGAGGTGATACCATTGGATAATTACCTTTCCTATGAGGATTATCCAATGAAGATCTTAGATCGTAGAGAAAAGTTATACAAAATAAGACAATTCCCCTCGTCAAGGTGTTATAGTGAAACCACAAGTTTGAAGAAGAAATGTGGAAGCCAGAGGAGGTGATGAATCAGAGTTACCCTCATCTATTTTTGTGTGTAAAAGGGAAATTTTTAGGGCAAAATTTATTTAGGGGGGAAGTTTGTAACGAACTGAACATTTATGAATAAAATTCTCTTTCTTTTGATTTAATTAAATGTATTATGGATACAAAAAACACGTGAACTTTTTTTATTGTATCCAATTAGAGTTAAATGATTGTTAAGTATCATTAAAATTGATAATATAGTCATTGAATAGTGATCACATGACTAGTATAAATATAGGATTTTAAAAAAACCCTTTTATTGTAGACAAAGGAAGTAATGGCCTCATCCAGTAGGATTATACCCTATGAGGCCCATTTATCAGAGCTTCTGAGGGAAATATAATTTCTAATACTTACCATAGACCAATACCAATTCGATATCCAACAATTTAAGCATGAGTGAAACCATTTATGAGATAAGTTCAAGCTCATCGAAATCATGGCCCGAACCATGTTCACCGAACAGCCCCATGAAATCCCCAATATTGTGCACCTTACTCTTAGGGATTATTTTGGTGTAATAAAGGGATATGTATCAATACCCTAGTAATAGGAATATATATATTATTCTTTTATAGAATATTGAATGTATTTTCTTCATATTATTGTTACTTTGTAAATGATTCTTAATGAAAAAATAATATTTTTGGTTAATATTAAAATTCAATTAATAAATCTATTTTGATGAATTAATGGATTGCTAAAATAAATAATATTTTTATAAAATATTATTATTAAATTACTTATTTTAAAATATAAATAATTATATAATTTTTATGAAGTCAAATGTAATTTTTATTATGGTTCGAAAACTATTATTGTCAAAACCCATCAATTTTAGATAAATATAGGTTTTTATTTTAAAAGTGAAAATTCAAATATTTATAAATTTATTTATATAAAATGAATATTATTTTTGGAATTAGTACTTCTAAATTATCCAATGGTGAATTTTTCATAATTTTTGGAGACGGTCGAATTTCTAGGTAAAAATTAAATACCGTATAAATATAAAGTGTGTTTTATGACATCATAATTGCCCAATAATGATGTAATAAATACAATAAATGGTATATTAGGAAAAATATATGATTTATATTTAAAATAATATGGTTTTAATTTTATTTTATTTATTTTTTAAATCCATTTTGAATCCTCCAAGACATATAGTATATTTTATGATTTTAAATTCATTTCTTTGAAAGTGTGACTCAACTCCACATAAGCAAGGGAAATATTTTATTATGAAGTGTCCAAAACCAAAATAATAAAGAAATCACCCTCATTCCCTATATAAACCCACCCAAGATCCTATGTATCTTTACTCAAACTTCTTGAATCTCATACACCAATTTACCTATACTCCCTATAGTCCTCCCAAGGTTCCCCCAATCTCCCAAGAAGCCTCTCCTAAGCCTTTGGAGTCACACATCCCAGTAAGGGATTTCTCTCCTCTCCTTTGAATTCAAGCACCTTATTTGAGATTAGTTCTTTTAATTTCAATTTATTATATTGCCATTAATTTTTAATCATTAACCTAACATAAAATTTATTTTATTTTTATTATTAATCATTTATCCCTCCTCATTTGTACCCTTACCTAAGTTGTTACTATGCCGAAATTCCTTAAGGGGTTCTCTCTCTCCTCTTTTAATCAAGCACTTCATTTATGATATGCCTTTGTAATTTCCATTTTATTATGTTGGGATAAATTCTTACCTATCCCAATTTCTTTCAAATTCATGTATAAATTATTAGATACCCTTTCACGCTCATTTAACCCTCCTAATAACCATTATGTACACCTATTACCATGTTGAAATTTTGTATGGGTTCTTTTGATTTCTCCTCTTACTTCAAGACTCTTTATTATGTCATGCCTTATATTTAAAATTAATTATGTTGGGGAATGTACTTAAATTTCCCTATTGATTTTCATTTCATTTATAAATTATGATATACCCCATTTCACTCTCATCAACCCATTTTATGAATTTCTATATGACGTCGTTATACTTCCAAACTTGCACCATGATTTTCCATGCCAAAATCATTGTTTAGTGAATTCCATACCCATTTCTCTATTAAGGTTATTCACCTTTATGAACATAAACTTATTTATTTTGGATCTATATTTATGTATTAAATATTTAATTTATTTTGGAATAAACTATTATGATTAATGAATCCATGTTTTATGATCTATGGGATACACTTTAATATGACAATGAAATGATTTTGAAGGGTGCACCCTAGTAGCGCTCAAATGCATTGGGTAATGTTTAGTATCATGATAAGTCATGTGAAATGAGTTTTGAATCATTCTCCTATATGTGAAATTATATTTTAATCATGCTCCTCCATGTGCAATGAGACTTGACTCATTCTCCTCCATGTGCAATGAATTTTGACTCATGCTCCTCCATGTGCAATGGGACTTGACTCATGCTACTCCATGTGAAATGAGATTTGACTCATGCTCCTCCATGTTAAATGAGCTTTGAATCGTGCTAATATCATGTTGTATGTTGTTTCCACATTTCCATGTTATGATTATCATGCTAAATCATGCCTTTATATTCATGTTTCTTTTATTCACCTTTGATATGTCTATTTTCTAACATGTATTTTCTTCCTCTTACTATGCCATGTTTATTCCCTTACTAGTCTTTATAGATAACCCCTTTCTTATGTATGTCCTCAGGTTATCCCATGCAGTGTTAAGAATGAAGAAATGTTGCGGTCTTGCAAAATAATGTTTTAATGAATATTTTTATTTTAATGTTTTAATTTGTTATGTAATGTACCTAATTTCACAAAGACACTATAGATCTCAATATTTTGAGTTGTATTAATTGAAATTTTATGTAATAAATCATGTTTAAATATGAAATAAAGAGTAGGGTTGTTATAATCTATAGGACGTGTTCTCTTGGTCGTACCCTATGAGGGTATAGTGAGGCATCATGATCGGATCATATGGTTTGATCCCCTCTATGGAATTATTCATATATGGGGTTTAAGAATTCTTCTATGTGGCCAAGGGATTGATCCTCTATCATTTATTTCATACCTTGGTTGTGTTATGAATCTCATTACTAAATATGATGGTGTTTGATTCCCTTCTTGTAGGGTTATCATAGTAAGGGTTTGGAATCCCCCATAGGCCCTGGGTGAGATCCCCTATCTGTGTATCAATATCTTTAGATTTCCAATCTATACTTATTCTTGGAGAGACCTAGTGAGCACGACCTCTCAGATGAGCGATATTAGTGTTATTAGACTCATGGAGTGAGTTCTCTAGGATTAATGTTAATTGGATCCCTAAATTAGAATCCTATTATGGTTTTATGGTTATGACCATACCTTGATACTTAGTTTCTATATTGAGTATACCTAGGTTTTTTTTGTTGTTATTATTATTATTATTATTATTATTATTATTATTATGTCCCATATTCTGATTGACATGCCTTTTTGATGATGATTTGACTACTCACTTGATGATTTATGTTTGGTGATTTTGGGGTATCCTATTGGGTATCTATATACTCACCCCTATATAGTCTCTTCACACACATGTCATGTATTATGTAGATGATGGGCCTTTTTATGGAGTCCTAGGTGGACCAGGAGTAGGCTGAGTATAGTTTAGCTATAAAAATCATGGTTTGTACTAGGTGTTGAATTTGAAAAAATTATACTCCTTACTAGAAGGTTGGACTCTTTTTACAATATTTGTGTTCTTATATTTGTCCCTTTATGATTTACTGTAATTATTTCATACTCTAATGTGGCATATAGATGTATGTATGTATTCTTGGTGTTGGTTTTATTTTAAATTTCAACATTTTGAGTGTATTTATAGATGTTTGGGTGTGTAAAGGTACCTTAAGCTAAGGCCTCCCATGTGTGTGATATGCATACTCTATACTGGTATCCATTCCTTAGCCTATTGAAAAAAAGGAATGGGGAGTCACACTCAACTAACCGCTAGATAGAAGAGACCTGGTGGCTCGAGTTGAGAAAGGGTGGTATCAGAGGAGGTAATTTTAAGACCAAATTTTAAAGAATTTCTTCTTGTGGAGTTTGGTTTGGGAACTAGGGAAACAATGTTAAAGTGTTTCAATTTTGGATCTATGGATAGGGAATCCAATGTTGGTGTAGTGGCCACTATATCCATTCACCAATACTCTAATAAAAAAATTACTTGGTACATGTAGGAACTGGTTTTAGGGAAAACATTATTACATGCAACATATAGTAATGGGTTGTGGTTTTCATGTCCTTCTTGAGTCAGCTATCCATATATCCTCTTTGATCAGGATATGTCTTGACTTTTTTAGGATGCCTATATCATGAAAATTAGGTAATATCTTGTATTAGGATCGGGAGGATAATTTTCCTTGGGATGAGACTTAAATGCATGGTCTTGTATAGTAGGTGGTACCTCCAAGTGATTTTCCAGTCTTACAAGCACCCATTGAGTACCAGGTTGAACTAGTGGTTCTAGATGAGGATGTGTACAGCCTAGGTGTACTTTATGAGTTTCAAAGGTAGTGATCCATAAATTTTTGGGGCTATATAGACCCCCAAGCAGTTTATGATTGGCTTGAGGTTGTTAGTTTTCTTCCTAGTTAGAACACCTCCCCACCAGATGGTGGTCCTTGTGGTGAGTCTTCATCATGGATCTATAGGTAGATAGTGGAGTCTAGTGACACATATGTATAATTAGGTGAATATTCCATATACATATTTCAATAATATCTTTAGAGAGTATTTTTTACAAACCACATTTTCAATAGTTTTCATTCAAGAGATTTTGGATCTTTATCAAGGTATCATGAATGTGGCAGAGTATTCATTGAGTTTCACTAACCTCTCATGATAATACATGGATATGGTTCGAGATGAATTATTTTAAGAATGGTCCATTGAGAAAAGTATCTAAAAATTTATCAAGGCTATAGTGATTTCTATTTTCATTCCTACTTATGTTGGACTACATAAGAAATATTTGGTAGTGTAGAGATTCTTGGAGGAGTAGTCACATATAGTTTGTGTTGATAGTGGGAATCCTAGAGAAGAGACTTAAGAATATGGTAGAATATAACAGAATTAATGATCCTGGTGATCTAGAAATTTATGGATATAGTCTTAGGACGAATGGTTTATAGATTAGTTCTAATATGGTACTTCTATTAATCCAAGGGAGAGGTGATGTTAATCCTAGGAAAGGAGGGTACAACTCATGTGGGATTGTTTGATACACCTTACAGATGATATAGAGACATTCAATGGACTTCTTAGGAAGAGGAATACTATAGTATAGAGGTCCTAAAGGTTTTTGAATGTGGAAGATGATTTGGGAGAGTAGTAGGAGTTGGAAAATGATACGATCTATTTCCACCACCACCCCTAGGTGGTCCATTCCAGGCTCTGAGAGCCAGTGTTCAGGGATGAGTACAACTATAGATAGTGGATCCTTATGACCCATATACATCGAGGATGATTAGAGGTATAATCTATGTATTCCCTACATTATCTATAGTACTGATAGACACAGTCTCATGCAACTCTATTCTTTCCCCATCCCTAGTTTATGATCTAGTGATTCTGGATGATCTTTTTGATCGACCCTTATGCTAAAATACTTCTATTAGAGAAGATTCAGAGATCACACACATTTTACAATAATGTAACCTGACTCTTGGAGGAGGGAGCTTCCTTTGGGGTATTTTAATAAAATTGATGAGGCCTTATGAGTCCATCCTAGGTATGGACTTTCTCTCTGCAGTTCATCTATAGATTGAATGCTTTAGGAAGAGGATGTGGTGAATATATATATATATGATATGGGGTTATTCTCCGTCACTAGGAAGGAATTAAAAGAATATAAGTATATACCTATTCATAGGTGGATACAAATGATTACTCATTAGTTGGTGAGTATGACCCTAGGAGTAGTGGATGTTATGATTTACCAATTTCCTGTAGTGGTAGAAGAGTATGAGGATGGATTCCCTAAGGAAGTGTCAGGCTTACCTATAAACTTTGAGATATATTTCAACCTAAAATTTCACCTAGGTATTTCCCTAATATATGCACCAACATATCAAATGGATCTTGTAGAGCTTTATGAGATAAAGGTGTAGTTGGAGGAGTTGAAAATTAAGGGATTTATGAAACCCAATGTTTCCACCTGGGAATCCTTGGTGTTGTTTTCTAAAAAGTAGAATGGTATATTGAGGTTGTTTTTGGATTTTCATCTCCTAAATTAGGTGACCGTCATGAATAATTATCCACTACCAAGAATCCATGACATCTTCGACCAGATGATAGGTACAATATGGTTCTTGAATATTGACCTCGTGTCAGGCTATCACCAGCTCTGAGTTCGAGATAAGGATATACCAAAGATTATATTCCAATGTTACTACAGTCACTTCAAGTACTTTGTGATTCATTTGGACATAAATAATTTCCTAGTGATTTCCATAAGTCTCATGAATCTAATATTAATGCACTTCATGGATCGTTTCATTGTATTCTTAAATGAATACATCTTGGTGTACTCATCGTTGGAGGAGGATCACACAAGGAACTTGAGGATAGTACTGGACATACTCAAAGGTAACCAGGTTTATGGGAAGCTCTCAAAGTGTCAATTATGGATTTGAGAGGTCCACTTCTTAGGAATTTCATCTCAAGTAGGGTGTAACGGTGTACCTGGAAAAGGTTGAGGCAGTGCTATCATGGTATCCACCCAAGAGTGTGGTTGGGGTGTTGGGATTCCTTGGGTTGGAAGGATACTATTAGATATTCTTGCCTGATTTATCTAGGATTGTGGGACCCTTGACTATTTTTACATGAATGGGGTGGCCTTTAATGTGGATATAGAAGTTCCAGCAGGATTTTTAGGTTTTATAGAAGAGTTTGATAAGTGCCCTCATCTTGAGACTTCCATAGGAGGGTGTTGATAAGGTAGTGTTGTATGATTCTACCAGAACCTAACTTAGTTGTGTTTTAATTTAGAGGTGGGTGGTAACTATCAATGGGTTCTAATAGTTGAGACCACATGAGCAGAACTATGCCACCCATGATCATGATATTGTATTAGTGGTTTGTTCCCTAAAGATATGGAGATACTATCTTATGGGTGAGTGGTTTATCATCTATTATGACCAAAAAAACTCAAGTATATCTTCTCATAGAAGTATATAAACTTGAGAAAGAGGAAGTGGCTAGAGTTACTCAAGGATTATGACTTAGAGATAGTATATACCCTCTCAAAGGGTAACATAGTGGAATAAGATCTTAGTATGAGATATTTTTCATAGTTGTTGAGTGACGCGTCTAAGTAGTTGACCTCATTCCAATTTTCATTAGTGGATAAGGATGTTTCTTCTTACCTCAAATTGATGGTTGTTAATCTTTTTCTTCTATAGTGTGTAAGGTAGTCTCATCTTAAAAATATTGAATTTGAGACCATACGTGTTCATATATCCACTGAACGTTATCTTGATTGATTTTATTTAAGTGGGGAGCATGTGATATTTTTTTAGGATATACCATAGTTCTAGTGTTTCTATGGGATGATGTTTTGATGGATTTTAATACTTCACCCTATCGATACATCTAGGTGTGTTGAAGATGTACCAAGATATTTGACATCATTTCTATTAGTCAAGAATGAAGAAGTGTATAGCTGAGTTTTTCTCTTGATGCCTCACTTGTCAGCCAGTGAAGGTTGAGCACTAGGTTTCAGTGGGTTTATCGCAAACCCTTGAGGTTCTAAAGTTGAAGTGGGATGGTATTGATATGGAATTAATAATGAGGATCTAAATATCATTTATAGGACATGATGTTATATGGGTAATTTTAGACTAACTCACCAAGTCTTCCCACTTCCTAGCCATCTAATAATAGATTTTAATCAAGAGATTAGGATACCTTTACATATAGAAGATAGTCTGGCTACACAGACTTTCCTCGATGATTGTTTTAGACCATGATGATCACTTTAAATCATGATTATGGAGAGGATTATTGGATTCCATTGGTACTCTGTTACATTTGAGCATGGAGTTCACCCCCAGAAAGTTTTCTAGACAGAGAAGACCATTCAGGTCCTCAAGGATATGCTTCATTCTTGCATATTGAACATTTCCATTAGATTTTAGGATCACCTACCCTTGGTGGAGTTTTAATATAACAATATTTACCACTCCATCATCGATATGGAACTATTCAAGGCCTTGTATGCAAGAACCTAAATATTACCACTATGTTGGACTGATCCAGAAGTATTATCACTCATGGGAACATAGTTGGTGTGAGTTACAATAAAGAATGTAAAGATCATCCAAGAGTGGATGAAGACTACCTATATCCATCAGATGTCTAATAGAAACCAATGATGGAGGACTATGGAGTTTGACAAAGGAGTCCATTTGTTCCTAAAGGTCTCACTCCATGAATTTTGGGGGTATTTGGTTGGGCAGCAAGTTATCACTAAGATTCATTGGACATTTCTCGATATTAGATAGGGATTGTGTGGTGGTTTACTGCGTGGCCCTACCAACACAGTTAGACCAGGTACACAATGTCTTCCTTGTGTCACAATTGAGTAGGTATGTGCAAGACACATCATATTTTACTGTATGGGGTGAGGTGGACATTGAGGATGGAGATACCATCGCAAATTACCCTATAGAGATTGAGGATCAGTATGAGAATATCCTTCATGGGTGACATATTCCTTTGGTGTGTGTATAGTGGTAGCATAGGATATGCAGGAGAGCACCAGGGAGTGGAAGAAATAGATGTGACCTCAGTGTCCTCACATGTTTGAGGATGTTTTTTCTTTTCCGGATGAAAACCTTTAGGTGGGGGGAATATAATGATTCTATTTTTTTCCATATAAAACTTTTTAATTTTTTCAGAAATATTTTCAAGGTTATGTGTTGATTCAGTGTGAGATTTTGGGGCCTAGTGAGTCTCTATATTTATATAATAAAAATATTAAATATATTATATCATGAACATGTAGTTTTTCATAAATAATGGAATTACTCCAAACCAAATTCTCAGATGGGAAATCGGATACCACTATTAAATAAAGAATGTGGATTTTCCCCTAGTCCCAACATAACCTTTGTGTATGTTTGGTGTATATATTAAGTTTATACATGAGAGGATTAGTAAAATAATAAATAATTTAATTTATTTATTATTTTTTATATCTCCAAACCTATTGTACTATATTTAATTCCTCTTATGGAAAATCCCTAATGTTATCCACATAAACCTAGGGATTAGAGGGAAGCCTTTATAGTGGGATTTCATACCATGTATATGATTAAACACTATGTGGAGGTAATATACATGTCATATAGTCTTAGAAAATATGATTTAGGTAATGGTAGAAGATAAGTGAACTAATCCCAAAACTCCACACATCATGTGTCATAGGATTATACACTGTATATATAGAGATGACCAGAACCCATGTGTAGGGATAAATTCCAAGTATATAGACATTATCACAAACCATGTAACTCTCTTATACATTTATTTACTTTTAATTTAATTTCCATGTTAATGGAGGTACATGACTAGAAAACTAATGTGGGTAAACATGTTATATACCCCTTAAGAACATGGAGTGTATGTTTCAAGCCTTAGTGGATTTTTTACATAATTTACCAATACTCATTTTTTGTCATTAAATTTATATATTTTTTTAATTTTTTCATGTAAAAAATGATGGTACATCCCTCATAGACATCAAAGTTGAGAAGTGAAGTAGTTCAGAAAGTTTAGTCTCTTTATCTCTAAATCCCTGATAATAAGGACTAAGCATGTCATTCAGAGTAGATATGGAGTTAGGAACTCTACTAGAAATGTGATGGGGATATTTCATGAGTCACCAATAGTATTCAATGAGTTTTATAGTTCCCCACCTTCTTGTGGAATAAGTCTTCTAGATCATGAATTGGGTTAGTTATACCTTGGCCTTGAAAATGTGTGGGTCCCCTGTAAAAATGAAAGAATTAGGAACTCACCAACTTTTTTAGGGAAAAGGTCATATATTCATGGAGTTCATTACTCCCTCATATTACATGTTCTAATCAAAAAGGAATAGGTATCCATTTAAATATTTAGTGTGGTATAAGGTTTTTCACTTTATTGAGTAGTATGATAGTGTGGGTTAGTACTCCCTTGATAGAAAACTATTCTTGGACAAGGTACGACATTTCTATAATGTGGTTTCTATAAATGGGATATATTAGTATATTACTCCCTTAAATTAAATGAATAATACGATGAGGAGTGGGTTTCCTAATAAATTTTAAAGTGGTATCATGGAAATGCAGATAGTGTAGATGTTTTAGGTCTCAAGAAACATCAAGAACCCCTTGGTTTCTTTTGAGTTGTAGCTTATAAATAGGGTGTTGAATTTAGTCACTGTGAACATTATAGTATTCTAATAATCCTATGTTTCTCATGATAAATGATCCTTTTTTGGTACTAAGCTAAAATGATATGGGTGGCCCAATTTCTCATAGGATTCTATTAGTAGATCATGTTTTTATTTATTTATCATCAATCTAGTTACATTATTTTTCTATGATCTTGATAAAAATTATTTCTTTATATTTCCTTATGGTTTTTGGATTTCATGCTGAATATATTTATAGAAAACCATATATAATCTTTGGTCTCACTCTTATTATTTATGTGTAGATCATGTATAAGTTTATAATGGTCTTGGGGGATATAAAGATAATGTGTCTTGTTCAGAGCTAAATCCTATTGGTTCTTAGTGATTCATAATGGTGGTAGTGGGAAATGAAAATTGATATTAATCCTAGTGTAATTTCAGTGGGGTAGGATCTTTCTAATATCTCATTTTTTTGGATTCATAGTGTTTGTTTTATGTAATTATCTTATGGTTTTAACCTATATAGAGATATAAATGTCATGTGATGTGTCATACATGCATTTTATATTGTTAACCTAATTTCATACATGTAATACTGGTGTTTTAAGTTATTTTATACATTAAAAATATGTGTTTATCTTAGGTTTATATAGGCTAAGGTATCTCAAGTTTTTTTATATGCATACTCAATGTTATTATCCAACCCCTGGACTATTGGATGTGGGCTTAAGGTGGCATACATAGCTTATTTATTGCCTAGGCGGGTCCCTATTTTGTTGAGTCGTTTCAGAGTAGTTTCAAATTGGTTGATCCCTAAGGATGGAGTTTAGTGTTATTATCCATGTAATGCCTCATTTGGGAATTTAGGGAAGTGATGTTAAATTGGTATTCAATTTGGTTAATATAATAGGGAAATAGGCATGGTTTTGTTGGATTGTATAACCTTTACAAGGAATTTTATATCATGTTGGTTGATGTATTTATCTAAGGCATTATCTATAGTGTGAAAGAATATTGGTACAAACATCATATAATGGCCAATTACAATCATTCATGTAATTACTTTTTAACTCATATATATATCCATTAACACTCATGGGATCATACTATTAATTGAATGGAGATACCTCCATATATAAATCTTGTTTTTGGAGGTAGGATTTTTATGATATTGTTCTTGAAGTTGGTTCTATCATCACTGATAAATCATAAAAAACTCATTATTTCAAATCCTCGATTTATATACATACTTTCACCATGTTCTAAGGTAGTTTACCTCTCCATTTTTTTAGTATAGACTTTCATGTACATTGTATATTAGTTCCCACTATTTTGGATGAGACTACTATAATGGTGAATCTTCTAGATGAATTCTGACATGCGACGCCCATATCAATTATAGAGGATTTGTGAGTTTTTTAATAAATCTTGGTACTTGAGTGATAGAGATTTAGATAGAGTTTTTGTCTCACATTACTATCTATTTTAGACTTACATTGACTATATAGTGATTCTTGTACTGATCCCCCTACATGACATGATGAGCTATTAGTGGATGATGTTTATCTGGAACTCATGGTGGGACTACACTACTATCATTGGAGTTTGAGACCCTGATCGAGAGATGGTCTTATCTAGGTATATTATACCCTTCACAAGGAACCATTCACATGTAATAAAATGAATTGAGGGACCAATAACTCATGATTTATTCCCTAGAAATCATTCATGATGAAAATCTTGCTTGACCTTAGCATTTCTTATAGATCCTCCAAATAATTATTTTGACCTATAGTTACACTCTTGTGAAAACATCACCTATCTTAGTGTACTCGGAGTTAGAATTACCATTTGGGAATTTGTGAAACTCATTTGGTATTGAGTTTTATTTTTTTCAATATTAATGATGTTAATATGTAGTGAGAAGAGAAACTCATATTTCTTTTGGAGTACCCATGTATGTTGAAGAGAATATTGAGTGATGTAACTAGTAATTATTCCTTTATATATTGAATTTTGAACATTTAAAAATGATTGAATAAAAAACTTGGATCTTATAATTGAGTTATTTTCATTACTCATATGAAAAAAGAGGTGAGATATCACCATAATAAATATTCTTATATATACATTTACATATAAAATATGTTTGGATGAATTGATTCCAATATTGCATAGAAAATACTTTTCTACTAAATATAAGAAAATCTAGTTTAGATGATGTTGTTTCCACTTCTTATATTATGGTGATATTTTATAAAAAAATTATATAATTATTATGTAAGTTTGTTCATTCTTTGAGAATAAATATATAAAAAGTTGAGAATATTTCCATAGAATATAGTGATTGTGGCATATTATATCTATGTGAAGAATCTATGAAATCTAGCCATGAAGTTCCATCCTAAGTATTATCATGTGGTGAGGCTTATGTTAAAATAATAATATACTTGGATGATTCTTAAAGAAGTCTTAAAGATGGTTGAGGTTTTTGAAGAACCATTGAAATACTCAAAAGAGTATTTATATTTTATATAGGAAATTTAATTATTATGGTGATTATTTAAGATTATTTGAAGCTCTATTGATGTAATTTGAAGTATCTGAGAATTTTTTGAGTCAATTTTAAAATCCAAGAAATTTATTTTTTATGATTTGAGATGATTATGATGAATCTAGTAACTCATAAATAAAATATCTATGTTTCTAGAAAAATTGAATACATAATGTTTTCAATTAGTTACATAACATATAGTGATGATATAAAATATATTATGATGATAGAGAAAAAAATCTTAATATTTGGAAAAGGTATAGATAAGTATCCCTATGATATATAATATCATCTAAAACACTAATATATGAAAAAATAAAATATATTATTATGATATGAAAGATATTTGAAGCATATTTAATATATTTTGAGCCCGTGTAAGGTTATTAGAGAATATATAAGATTCCATTGATGTTAAAAGAATCAATGTAATATATATCACAAGTGATAAATAAGATATTTTGATTAATACATAAGGTTTTATGATCATACATAAGTTTTTTTATTCAATATTTATTATTTTCTATTTGTATGTAAGTATTTTTTATCTGAACAAATTTGGAAATTTTTTGTGCTCACCACTATGTTGCATAAGATATTTCATACATATGGTTTCCTAGTTTGATGAAATATGGGAGTGTTAATGATTTAAAATTTTTTGATGCTAAGATATTCATTATTGATTTAGATATAATGATGTTATTGGTTGTGATCTTTGATTCAAGACAATAATAATGGAAATAAGAGTTAAGGGATAATTTCATGGCATGATGAGGGTTTCCACATCATAATGGTTTATTTACATGTGCATGTAGTAATGAATGAGAAGGTATTGTATGAAACCAAATGTAGAAGATGTTAGGAAGAGTATAGAAATAAAATTATGTTAAACATATTATCTTCAATGTACTAATAATGATTATTTTTCATTCTACACCAATATTATAATTCTTAGAGGCCAAGAATCAAGGAGGTTATCGTAGATAATTATTGCTCGGATATTCATAAATTTAAAATTGAGAATTGTATTGTACAGACTAGACTGAGAATTATGGAATATTAAATGAGAGATCATGAGACCAATATTATAGAATTATTTCCATATTCTAAAAATGGTAAAAATATTCAAATTCATCTATGAAGATTTAAAATCAATAGAAGATGATAATGAAAAAATAAAATATTGAGAGAAGTGAACGATATTTCATTCTATTGATGATCCTAAGTATTGATTAGATTTAGAACTTATGCTATTATCTCAGATAAGATTATTTTTATTAAATTAAAAGATAGATACAATTTTTCTATGGGATATTATCTTGATAGATTTAAGAATAAGAAAATGGTTAAAAAAGAGGATGATATTATTATTGTAGAATATATCTACTATTGATGAACACTATGATACCTATATGAATCATTAATATTGAGGAACATAAAATCTAAATAGTAGGAAGAGAGAAGACTATTCTATGATATCATTATATAATAAGGAATAAAGTTATCAAATAACACAATGATTAATGTATAATAGGTAGTCTCTATATTGAGGAAGGTGATCAGTTTCACACTATCTAGGAGACACACAAACTTGGATTGTTGATCACACTTCACAAGGATCCAGTTGAATATAGTATTCATAGAGGTGTGGAATTTTAGTGTTAGATCCAGATAAAAGTGGAAGTTTGTGCTTACATATAATCCATTTGGTTTTGGATACAAAAGGATTCAAGGTTATCCCATTAATCTTGGTTGAATCATGATAATGAAAGATCATACATGTATCTATGGGATAAAAACCCATATATAAAAAGGAATAGCTCACACATTATGAGTGAACCTCATAAATCATTATTTTCTTTATTGTGTTACTTTCCTGTATAAAAAACTTGTTTGAAAATTGAATTTGGGGAAAGAGATATTTATATATTCACTGAATATGTGTTGAATTAAGTGGGAGTTTTCAATTTTAATTAGTCACTCATAGTGATTCACCCCTTCAAATAGTATAGTTTCATTTATCCTTATAGAAAAAACAATATTTATGGAATAGATACACCTTGGTTGTGGGTTTAGGTTATGATATTTCTCAGGGATACCTAGGGTTATATCATGGATGTACCTAAACATTGAAGAAAACATATAGGTAGGATACATCCTTGTAGTATGCACTTTTCATACTAGAAATATATTTTGTATAAGATCCAGTGGTCTAAGAATAGATTATGATATATGATTCATAAATCAACAACCATAATCACCATATTCCATTACTTCTTGTAAATAGTAGAGTGATGGTAGTAAAAATCACAAGTGACACATACCCTATATGAAAATAGGTGTATGAAATTCCATACGTATCAAGGTATGAATTATTTTCCCACTTTATAGACCCTTATACTAGTTGACACATGTGCGAGCTTGTTTCGGATGCTTTCTTCAGGGGGGCCGCTTACACGTCAACACAAATTCATGCACTGTCTTTTCATATCTCACATTCCAACTTTCAAAGTCAAGTGCCTTTCATCAATTTCATTGGAAATGTATGATCCTTCATCAAAACATAATGAAGTGATATTGGTTCCTCCTTCCATGGATTCCTCCTTAAAACTCATTGCCTAGTCTAGGTCTTCCTCGTAGATTAATTCATGTCCGTGGAACTCATTCCAGGTGCCATCTCTTTGTGGAGGATAGTTAATTACACTACTTATGTCTTTAAAGGGAAGAAACATTTAGTCAGGAGAGTATTCACGTTGGATATATCTGGGAATGTCTGGATGTTGGGCACATTGGTCACCTGTAAATCTTCCTCGTGGGTGGGAATCTCATATGTGGAATCTTAGGCATGAAAACCAAGGCATACTATGTTGATCATGTGGTAAGAAACACCATGGTAATAATTATGCCAATTATTTTTACATTATTCATCCCATTTTCATGCATATGGTAGACATTTTTGGGGTTAAGTCACAAGTTCTACATCATGTGGAGACAGATCAGAACATTTGGTTTAGAGAGATTGGGGAATGGGTTTAATATCTTGTGGAGACAGAAAGTTGATCATAACACCCTCATGGAGGTGGGCCAAGGAGGTGTGTACCTAAGAGGGAATATATCATACCTGAAGAGTTTACCATTGGATCAGAATTCCCCATGAAGGTGGATCTGAGAGTTGTATCCCTAAGAGGAAATATGCCACACCTGAATGGTTTACCATTAGATCATAACACCACATAGAGGTGAATCTAGGAGGTGAATACCTAGGAGGGAAGATATCATACCTGGATAGTTTATTGTTATTATTTTTTAACCTCAGATAGACGTCCTGTATACTCTTTTTAGAATACAGGGATCAAACCCCACATAGTTCGATGTCACAGTTTAAGGTTATGTGACAAGACTGATCCATGCATTTTAATTTCATGTGGTAGGGATGCTCATGTTGAAAAAGTATTGTCGATGAGGGATTGTGTGGGGATTACACATATAATAATACCATTACAAGAGTATTTCTCTTGGAGGAATAGTATGAGGCTTATTCATGGGAGCTGCCCAGGTATTGGGGTTTCATCCCATGGTGGGAGAGACGATGTGGGGATTACGCATAGAAGATTCTCATAGCAGGTGTACCATACCCTAATGGGGAAGGATAGTATAGGTATTATGCATGAAATATACACAATCATGGTATTTTAATCCCTAGGTGTGTAGTTTCATCCCTTGGTGTGGTAGAATGCAGAACCCCATGATGATCATACATGAGGCATCCCCTATACATTTTACAAGGTAAGGCTATAATTTTACAACATCTACTGAGGGTGTTGTCTTTCTATTTAAAATCATATTACTAGGACATAGATCTAGGTATTTTTACATCATTTAGATCAGATGTGGGGAGACTCACTCCTTACCCCTTGGGTTTATGTGGCCACCGCTCATGTACCTTTGGATGGGGCAAGGAATTGGCACTGTCATGGAGGAGTGGTCAGTCACAAGGTCTATGTTATGGTACCTATTCTTAAAATAAAAAGGGTTCATGGTACCTATAATTAAGAAATGGGTAGGTGGGAGGATCAAACCACACTTGGGGTGAAGTGGGAGGACAGATGAGTGGGTGGAATTGGTTGCATGGGGATTCAAGGTGCAGTTGAACTGGTTCTGGATTGCTGTGGGGGCCTTAGGAACTTGACCTTCGTGAATGAGTGTCAATAGAAGGGAGGAAATATGGAGAGGCCTAGGATAGAGGTTTTACAAATCTTGGGTCCTCACAAAGAGGTTATTCATGAATATCATGTTCTTTATGGAGGTCAAAGGCTTCGCGAAGGACTATACTTTGTGAAATAGGGTTCCCTTGCCACAGAGTGAAATTTTGGTTTATAGGGGGAGTGTTTTGTGAAGGGTTAATGCTTAATAAATCATCAAGGGCCACATAGAGCCTTCTTATCCTTCAAAGGGTTAAGGACTTAATGAAATGAATCTCCACTTTAGCTGGAGGTATTCAATAACATAAGGGATGAGGTTTCGTGAAGCCTGAATACCTTGGGTGATCTGTCTTCGACCTACTTCGTGATGCTTAGGTGGTTTGTGAAAAGAGGGAAATTTTTTAAGTTTAAAGGTCACCATCCATCCATAAAATTTCATATTTAAGGGTGTATTTATATGGAATTTAGTTTTTTGAAGTTTTTATTTGTTCATGAATCAGTATGAGCTTCACAAATGGGTATGGCTTGGCGAGTTCAGTTGTCACTGTCATGAACCTATTGTTCACCCTTTGTGCATTAATGATGTGATTTACGACTCCAAATGTCACTTTGTGGTAGTATTGTCAGGCCTTCACATGTTCACAAGAAGCTTTGTGACTCTGAATTTCACTATACAATGGTATTATTTAGACTTCATGCATTTCACAAAGGAACCACTCATCCAAAGAGATTCGTGAGCTCCAACCATTCACAAAGCAGGTGATATTCATGAAACAAACAACTTAGTGGTATTTTTGGATGTTTTTAGATCATATTCACACCAAAGAAGACACACTTTAACTTTCCCATGACACACATACTTTGGTTCCAAAATATTCCCCCCTCATAATGGGGGCCGACAGGGAACAAGGAGGGTCAGATTCTAAGGGAGAATCACTGAAAATTGGAAATGTACTCCTATTTGTGAAGCATATTCATGAATCATAATTCAAAATTCTCACTTTACCGAGACCGTCATTAACCCATTATCTATTTTCATGAAGATAAAACCCTTATGAGTTATTTTTTATTTCAACCCTCGTCGCTCACGAAGATCATATTATTTTTGCGACTAGATCTACGAACAGTGCTCTACAAGTGGGATATTTGAGAAAAAAAATCATGAACCAGATCTCCATGAATATAGATTCATGAAAAGGACCTATAAAACACCTAAATATCAAATTAAATTTCCATTGAAGGATCCAACACTACTGTTACTCATCAGAAGGAAATGGTTAGGAATTTGATGATCAGGGTGAGCATCTGATGTGCCTCAGACCATGAATCACTCATAGAACTATTAAAAAAGTCCTGGATAGACTATACTCACTATAAAAGGATACTTTTATATGGTTTATGGCTAAGGGATGAGGTATTCACCCCCAATGAGAGTAGATACGATCCCACCTACTAGTTACAAATCACACCAAGATAGTACCAGTGGCATAGGGAGGATGGATGACATATCCTTAAGGTTCACATGTCTTTGGCAGAACACACCATTTAGAATAAAATTAAAAAAAATCAATGGGTAAAATCTAGAGGATGAGACATACCCCCATGAAATATGAGATAATTCTCAAGGTGAGTTTGGGGGATCCACCGAAGGGATGGACTGACAACTGGGATTTGCACTAGGGCGTCAATTTCACCAATGACTGGGACTGGGCCTACTGTTTGTGTGCATCATGTGTTGAGTTCAATGAAAATCTAAAGCGGGTAGTACTTTACAAGGAAACATGGGCCTCATAGTCTCCCATATACCTACATATGAACATCATACTATATTTGTTAAGAAGGTGGTCATCAGGTACCAACACCTTCAATTTTCATCATGGGGAAGTTGGGATCATCCTATGGGAGCTGCACCAAATTGTTGGGATCCCAATTCATAGGTCTATATATGATGAATTTCTCCTCACAAAGGATTTTTGGTAGGATGAGGAAAATATGCCAACTCTTGCAAGGGATTTTATGAGGTTAATGCATGGGATGAACAGAGACAAGTCATAGATGAAGGACATCATATTCAAGAAATGGTTTGGTTACTTTCAGAATGAACTAATGGAAAGGCTATTGAGGAGGCTGGGCACATTCCCAGGGGAATTCCAATGGGTTAAGGAGCATACCTACTGGATAATTTTAGAGAGTGAGTGGAAGTAGTGTGGATATAGTATTAAGACTAAAGCTCTAGTGGTCAGGATGAAAGGGTTAATTGATACACTGATCTATGGTTAGATGCTCCCTATGAGGGATTCCCACATGGGGGAGTGACCAAGCACTATCATAATGGTAGTGATGCTACCTATGGGGTAGTGTGTCAATTTGGAAGTTCGAGTATTAGTGAATTTATATAGGGCTCTTCACCACATCAGTCAAGGGGAGACACTATTTCATGTATCTGGGCCCCTTCACTTCTTGTACAGTTGGGTCACCGCACACATGGGGGATATGAGTACCCAAACCCCATCTCTCCACCAATCATGGATTTCCATTAAGAAATTTTGAATATCATCAGATGTGGCCTACTCAATTTGACCATGATCGATGTGCTAATGAGGATCGGGTCAAGAGAGTGATTCATGCTTCATCCATACCCTCTCCTGAGTAGGACAGTAACTGATGATGGTATAGGGACCATTGAGCAATGATCATACCTTATGGACTTCTGAGGCGTGGTACTAGTGGAAAGGGTGAACTACCAGCTGATCTGTGAGCTACAAAACCCACATCAGTTTTCAAGGAAGTTTAGGTGCCTGTAGTGGATCACTCTGAAAGTCTACACAGTTGTGTGTGATGAGTTTCAACTTGTATTCCTTAGAAATATTTGGCACATGTTCATAAAGAAGGATGATAAAGGTCGGTAGAAGCTGCCACCCCCTACTGTGGCGCATGGGCTCATCCATGAATATGTGCCAAGCTGGTAGATAATGTGTCCTATAGAGATGATGAAACAAAGATCCACCCTAGCCAATGAAGGAGTGTCCCTTCAACCATGGGGAAAAGGGTGAGAAATGGCTAGAGCACACTGTGGAGGAAGATCTGGCCCCATGGGTAGGGTAGTAGCTATAGAGATAGCAATTCATTGCCCTAAACTGGTAGGAGTCATAGGGAGAGGAGAAGAATCGGGCTCAATGCTCTTCGGAAAGTGGTAGCATAAAAAAGGATATCCCAATGGGAAGATCCTAAGGACATTCATCCAAGTTCCCAGGGAGTGTTTGCATCACATGGATATCTCTAGTGATTTCATCTTTCCTAGATCTTGGGACAACTTGGATTTCTATAAGAAGTTCAAAAATACTTGTGGAATATGGAAGTATCTTAATAGATATAAGATGCATCTTTTTGTAATTGGTCATTCCAAGTCCATCTTTCATGTTTCTTGGGATGAGGTGGAGTGGTGTGTAGTAGAGCTAGAGGACCTGGTCCATTATTGATTCAATTCATTCCCTCTGATCGATCGGGTAAAGGTGTTGATAAACATGGCCTATCTCCCATATATTTTCATAGCTGATCTAGTTATACTCATGCCTCTTCCATAGGATTCGAATGATTCATGGGGAAGTGACACCTTCTAAGGGTTAGATGGATACATATGTTCTTCTGCTAACCAGGTAAACCCTATTGTCTTTTTGTATTCTCATACATCACTCAACCTTTTAAACTTTTGGCCTAATTACTCCTTTTTATTACATAATAATTGGAGAGAATGGAAGAGTTAGAGGTCCTTTACAGGCCTCATGTGAAGGGTTAGGGAACCTCAACCCTTGAAGGGGTGAGATTGGGGTCCCTTCCTGATGCTATGGCCATGAGGATCCAATCATTAGCTGAAGTGGTGCATGTAACTGAGGTGGCCATTGCTAAGGGAATGCCTTTACCAGGGGGACTGCCTGTGAACCTCTAGGAACTCCTATCTAAGTTGTACTATTCATGTAAGACTATTCTTCCTTTAAACCCTCATATATTCTGGCTTTCCCTTCTACATTTTGGTTAAAATATGTTGAAATAGAAGTTTAAATGGTATTCAAGGCTAAGCCTCCAGCATCCATGCATAAGTATAAGGTTCCTGAGACTAAGGTGGCAGTAATGAGTGTTATTCCCTCAGAGAAATAGGCTGATTAGACCATGGATGTTGGGACAACCATGGAGTTACCACTACAGGGGACTGATGAGACCATTCCCATGATAGAAGGGTTCAAGGTGGGGTTCATGATAGGTCTGACTAGAGGAGCCATGGTGGAAAAGCTTGTGGTGGTGGTGCCACCAAAGGTGGCTGTCAGGGATGAAGTCACGATGGAAGAGGTGGAAACTACATTGCCAATAAATAGAGTAGATGGGGAGGCTTAATTGGATTCACCTACCCTAGAATTTCCAACGATGATGACCGCAAGAGTCGAGGATGAGATCATGCCACCGATAGGGGAAGCTAAGGAAGATGGGATAGTTTTTTGTTGTGGTGATGGAGTTGTAATGAAGGGGAAAAGAACAACCACATAACAACTAAAATGAGACAAGAAACGTGTTAGAGATGTTCCAATAAACCAAGAACCAATAACAGTAAAAATATTGCATAACAGTAAATAGGGACAAAGTATTTACATGCTTCGGATCCTCAGGTATCCTATTGCATGGCAAGAACACCACACACACACACACTTTTATTTATCTTGAGAATAAATGGGACAATAAAATTCAATTGGATCAAAAGGAAAATAAAAAATAGGAAGGAAAGATTTACAATTTTTGTTTTGCAATGTAAAGAAACAAAAAACGACTTACAATGTTGGAGGAAGAAATTCCTAGCGGTCCTGATCTATTCAAGTGATCCTATATCTGGTTCGATGACACTTGGGTACTGACCTACGGAACATTGAGGTCGAAGGAATCTGAGGTGATGCACCACCAGTAGTGATACACTAGTAGTGTACCATGAAGACTGATGCCACCTTAGTCTTACCACCGAGATAACCCACACTAGGCTTCGAGATCCAAGATATGAGGAATAATATGTTGCAACCACCATGAGTGAGAAGAATGATTATTGAATCTAAGGAGTCTGACTACTTCTGGGAAGCATCATAGTAGATTTGATAAGACCCTCTCCGAGTGATAGTTTTCCCAAAACCGCATCCCCAATGAAAGGATGCCACGAATACAAAGTGATAAACTGAAATCCAAACAAACCCTCAATGCCTAAACAATCAGAGTCCAGATAGACGGTCAAAAAATCAAGGGTGGTGCATCCCAATCAACGGTGCAGAATGAAGCCCACAAATAAGACGCAGATGGCCAGAGTGGATAGGCAGCAATATAAATCATGTTTGAATAAAATATAAAAGCATGTATGAAAAGTAAAATAAATGGTAGGAAAAATTAATATGAAAAGAAATGAAATTACAATACCTAATTTCTCAAATCTCCACCATTTTTATTTAAAATCTGGTGATGTTCTTGCACCTAAGTGTCATATAACTGGTACCAAGTATAATATATCTTAATAAAACTTAAACTTAGACAAAATCACAGCTTTAGTCTAACTATCATTTGGGTTTATGTCAGTGCGTATCTTGTTTCTACACATAGTTCTAGATTCTACGACATCTCTAATAAAGTGTAACCTAATATCAATATGTCTTGACTTACCATGGAAAAACAAGGTTTTTGGATAGATTAATTGCTGATTGACTATCTGAATAAATAGTAATAGCAGAATCATAAATGAAAATTTTAGAAGCCATAACTTTGATCCAAAATACTTCTTTGACTACCTTATTCAAGGCTATGTCCTCATATTCTGTAGTCAAAAGTGCAACAACAGATTTCATTTTTCACTTCTAGGAAATGGCACCACTAAATGCACTAAACACATAACTGGTTAAGGATTTATAGTTATCGACATTTCCAGCATAATCAGCATCCATATAACCATATATAAGTTCATATGAATCTATATTTATAACATAACACAAAAAAAATATTAGATGTACAAGAGAGGTATCTAAGAATCCACTTAAGGTCATGCCAGTGTGGCTTCCCTGGTGTGGCCATGAACCTGCTAAGGGTACAAACAGAAAAGGCAATGTCAAGCCATGTGCAAATCATATCATACATTATGCTTCTAACCATGTTATCATAAGTAATTTTGGACATAAATTCAATATCTTCTACAGCTATAGGAGCTTGAGTTAAGGACAATTTAAAATGTTGTGCAAGAGGAATATTAACATGTTTTAAAGTTTCAAACATGTACCTCTTGAGAACTTTTAAAATATAATTATGTTGAGAAAGATAAAGAAATTTATTGGATCTATCCCTAATGATTTCAACACCAAGAATTTTTTTGGTCGCACCCAGGTCCTTCATTTCAAAGGTATTTTTTAACTAAGTTTTGACAGAAGAGATAAGATTTATATCCTTGCATATGATGAGCATATCATCAACATACAACAATAGGTAAATGATGCAGGTTCTTGTTGATTTGAAATACACACAAGCATCATATTGACTCCTGATGAATTTATTACCTAGAATAAACGAATCAAACTTCAAGTACCATTGTCTTGATTCTTTTTTTAAGACATACATAGATTTATTCAAAAGGCACACTTTATTTGGTTTAAATTCACTAGGATATCCATCAAGAGGCTGCATATAAATCTTTTCATTTAGGTCACCATGTAAGAAAGTAGTTTTTACATCTAACTGCTCAATGTGGAAGTCATTATAGGCATCATAGGCTAACAGAAGACTAATAGAAGAATGATTCACTATTAGTGAGAATATTTCAGAATAATCAATTCTCTAACTTTGGAGGAAGCCCTTAGCTATTAACCTAGCTTTGAATTTTATTTTCCTTCTCTATATATTAACTTATTTTCTTTTGAAAATACATTTAGAACCAATTACTTTAGAATTAATTGGTTTGTTCGCAATACTCCACGTATGTTTTTTCTTTAAAGAATGCATCTCTTCATTCATTGAAAATACCCATTATTTAGAGTAATTGTCTTTCAAGTACTACCTATATGATTGGGGATTATCATCGATGAGATCATGTGCCACATGAAAATAATAGGAATCCATGTCATACTGGTTGAACCTACTAGGAGATCTTGGGACCCTCCTTTGTCTATCACAGGTCAATTGATAGTCCTCATGAGTGGAAGGTGGTTTAGAATCTGAATCTAGACCAGAACTAGTCTCAAAATCAACCCCAGTAGTGGGTTGAGTAGCAAGTTGATCAGGATGAACTTCAGCCTCAAGATGATCCAAAGGCTCGAGTTCATCAGACTTAGAGAGGTCAGGATCATCACTGCCTAGTTGGTCAGCCTTGGTATTGGTAGATGATGACTCATGAAAGACCACATCCCTACTAATAATGAATTTTTGGTTTCTAGGTTTATCAACCTAGAGTTTATATCCTTTGACCCCTCAGGATAACCAATGAAAATACATTTTAAAGCTCTCAGTTCCAACATGTCAGTCCTAACATGTGCATAGGCTGTGGAACCGAAAACCCTTAGGTAGGAGTAAGAAGGGGGTTTTCTAGTCTAAAGATTTTTAGGATTATTAAACTAATTGGAAGAGGAGGGACACCTATTGATTAGGTAAACAATAGTGATAGTGGCCTTGGACCAAAAAGACTTGGGGAGGCCTGAGCATGCAAGCATGATTAGGACACGTTATAAGATGGTCATATTCATCCTCTTTGCTAGCCCATTATGTTGGGGAGTATCCTTAACAGTTTTATGTATTTTAATCCCTTATTTTTCATAAAACTCAATAAAGTATGTAGACAGATACTCTAAGCCACTGTATTTCTTCATGGTCTTTATTTTCTTTCCAGTCTGATTTTCAACCAAATATTTCCAGGTTTTAAAAGTCTGAAAAACATATGATTTATGTTTTAGGATGTACACCCATACCTTTCTAGAGAAACCATCAATGAAAGTGGTGAATTTGTATCCTTCACCATGAGAGTTAGTCCTCGATGATCCCTAAAAATCCGAATGGATGTATTCAAGTGGGGCAGCAGCTTTAAAGGTGGATCTATTGATTATAACCCTCTTAGTTTTTCCCATTATATAGTCTTCACAGAATGGAAAGTTTATGGGTGTTATGTCATTCAGCAACCCCTGCTTACTGAGTTATTCTAACCCTTTATAAATTATATGCCCTAACCGTATATTCCAAATATAGTGTTATCAGTGTTTGTATTATAAAAACCACCTAACTACCTTTAATGGGTCTTACCATCCAATACATACAACCCATTCGTGAGAGACCCTCTTATAATGGTTATGGATCCCTTATATATATTAATAGAACCTGATTCTGGTCTAAAAGTATATCCTTTTTGATCTATTACTCCTAAGGAAATTAAGTTGCATTGGAGGTTGGGAACCCACCTCACATCAATCAAGGTAATCACTGATTGATCATCTAGTTCTAACAGAACAGATCCTCTACCCTCATCTTTACACTTCTTGTTATTTCCTAAAAGTACATACCCTTCCATTCTCTTAACCAGATCTAAAAAGTAATCTTTAAAAGGACACATATGGAAGGAACATCAAGAGTTAAGGACCCACTCCTGATCGAGGGTATGTCTAGAAACATTCAAAACTTTGGTAGTGTCATACCTATAGTCAACAAGGAGAGACTGGTTAGTGGGTTGGGTGTGCTCTTTCTCATGTTTAATCTTCCTACATTTGGGATTAATGTGCCTAGGCTTGTCACAATGAAAGCAAGTGACTTTTCTTTCTTTAATATTACCCTTTGTTTTTGGTTCTTACCTAGGTTCTTTGCTGATTCTACTTTTATCTCTACTAAATTGTTTCTTCTTACTTTTACCCTAAGGTATTCCCCTAGTAAATAGACTCCAACCTCACCTTTTACCTTAGGTTTAGAGTGAAGTTATTTGGATATAAGGGAATACTTGAATTCTTCTAGAGTCAAGGAGTCTCGACCATACATCATGGTCTCGACTAATGTACAATAACTATAGTCAAGGGAGATCAGTATAATGATGGTCTGATATTAATCATCTATCGAAACATCAATATTGGCTAGGTCCAACATGATTTTATTGAATTCATCAAGGTGAGATTTTATAGAAGCACTAGGTCGCATCCTAAAGGTGGACAGGCGGTGCTTCTTATATAGCCTTCCTACTAGGGAGGATGTCATGTATAGTTTTTCTAGATTAATCCATATTCCGGTAGCGGTAGACTCATGGGCCACTTCCCTAAGAACTTTATCTCCTAAGGACAGTAATAGTGAATTGTGGGCTTTAACAAGAGTGTTGGGGGGTATAAGTTGATGTTCTATTATATTTTGGCCAGTCTCATTAATAGTTGTAATGGGTTTAGTAGGCCTAGAGAGGGCATCAATTAGACCTTGTTGGACAAGTAATTCCCTCTTTTTTATTCTCCATATATTGAAGTCATTGTCTCCATCGGATTTTTTGATTTCATACCGCATTATAGACATTTTTATATAGTGAGTAGATGTTGAGTAATTAGGGACAACGAAATCATACGCCCCCAAAAGACAAACTAATAGCACTATGGATAAACATGTACAGTGGGTTATGAAAAACAAAAAAATCAGTAAGGGAAATGATTTCAATTAAAAGAATAAATCAGAAACAACAAAGAATAGGAAAAAATGAACAAGTATAAATTGCAGAAAATAGAAAACCCAAATAAACAGACTGCAAACCAATGTAATATTTAGTAAACAAAACACAATAAACAGATTGTATAAAGGTTGTAAACAATGCAAAAGGGGATTCCAATAAAATTTTGGCATCGAAACTGTAATTCAATGTCAAATCAACACTTATACAACTCAACAATATAAACCAAGTTGGATGAAAATAAGAAACAAATTTACAAAGGCCTGTAAATAATCACAGTAGGCCAAAAAGATAAAATAAATATCATCAGAATACAGTTTACGATTAATCAGATGACTGTAAACCGAATCATAGCAATACAGGATGCATAAAATCAAATAACCAAGAGAATATCTAAATAATAAAACAAAATATAACAACACAGCATCCATAGTGGCTCTAATACCACTTTTTGTGGTGGAGGAGTCATAATTCATAGGAAATGAACAACCACATAACAACTAAAACAAGACAAGAATCGTGCTGGCGATGTGCCGATAAACCAAGAACCAATAACAGGAACAAATGTTGAAGAAAAGTAAAGAGGTACAAAGTATTTGAATGATTTAGATCCTCAGATATCCTACTACACATCAATAACACCACACACACACTTTTATTGATCTTGATAATAAATGGGACAATACAACGCAATCGACTCAAAAGGAAAACAAAAAACAGGAAGGTAAGATTTACAGTTTTTGTTTTTCAATGTAAAGAAACAAACAAAATGACTTATAGTGTCGAAAGAAAAAACACCTAGAGGTACTAATCTCTTCAGGTTCTCCTGGATCTGGTTCGATGCCACTCGAGTGCTGACCTACAGAACGTTGAGATCGAAGGAAGCCGAGACGATGCTCCACCAGCAGTGATACACCAGCAGTGTACCATGGAGACCGATGTCGTCTTAGTCTTACCACCGAGATAACCCATGATAGGGATCAAAAGACAGGATCTGAGGAAGAAGAAACCATAGCCACTACTAGAGAGAAGCATGATTGGTGAATCTGAGGAGTTGAACTACTTCCATGAAGCATCGTAGTAGAGGTGATAAGACCCTCTATGAGTGACAGTTTTTCCAAAACTGCATCCCCAATCAAAGGATTCCATGAAGCCAAAGCAAGAAACCGAAAGCTAAACAAAACCTCAATGACTTAATAATCGGAGTCCAAATGGATGGTTAAAAAATCAAGGTTAGTTCATCCCAATCAACAGTGTAGAATGAAGCTCGCAAATAAGACACAGATGGCCAGAGTGGATAGGCGGCAATATAAAGCATATTTGAATAAAATATAAAATCATATATTAAAATTAAAATAAATGTAAATAAAAATTTAATATGAAAAGAAATGAAATTACAATACTTAATTTCACATTTTTACTCCTCAAAAGTTCTATAGAGGGTAGTGGAGGACTCCATAGTAGGTAGAGAGGCTGATCAGGATTTTCTTCTGGGGATAAATCTCTATATACTCATGCATGAAAACTTGCACCTAGTTAATCCAGCTAATGATGTATTAGCGATCTTTCCTCCTTAAGTATCTTCATTTCCTGAAGATTTTGAGGATTTTGGCTCGGACACTACTTAGTAGAATCATACTTTCCATATCGAGGCTTGGTGATGTATGTGGAACTTCATCACCCACACCCAAATAGCAGACCCACCGAACCGGGTGGGATTTCTCTTCTATTGTCTAGTTGTCTTGGGGAATGGTGGGGTGGAATGAAGCATCATTCAAGAATTGGTTTGGGACATCCTTGTTGATTGGGAATGTGTTGATTGGAAGACTCTTTACATCGCCTAAAATAAGCACAATGCCAAGGGATCCATGGTTCTAAAGGCAGTCAAAGGGGAGATTTCCCACATAATAAGGTTGGTACAGGAATAGGCAGTGGTCACTACTACTTAGGTTGAGATCATTAATAGTCTAAAGGCCCAGTTAGTAGTTTATAAGTCCAAGGTGGTAGAGGTGACATCCTTAGAAATTGGGTACTGATCTGAACTTAACTGGCAGTGTACTAGGACTAAAGAAGTTCATGATAAGGCCGATGAAGATAAAAGAGACCTGGAAGACTAGAATAGGACCCTGAAGGACACTCAACAAAGAATTTTTTTTCTTGAACACTTGATTATTGGGGTCAGTATTTGAAGTAATTTTACAAAGTAGAGGCTCCCACATGTGGATAACGCTCCGAAACATTGATTGGTTTGTTTTATACTCTTTTATTTGTGAACATGTTTCTTTTATCTATATTCAATAATATTTATAGACAATTAACGACCAATCCATAAGATCTCATGAGTTATGATGGGTGTGAGAAATAAGGGATGGCCATGTGATTTCTCATTCATATAAGAGTGTTAGGAAATCCTCAAACACTCAGGTCTACATTTTCTGACTGGACATCTGGAGTGTCTAGGATGGAGAGGCTATGGATGGATAACAGGGCTCTCTAAATATCCGACTTACTTTTCTAATGTTCCCTGGTGCATAGATGGGGTAATTCTAGGGGCATTGAATTTTACCTAAACAAAGGGGAATGGGGAGCGTGAATCATGATGCCCAGAATCTAATCATGTTCTAAAACATGGTACTTATCTCATGATGTTTTCCAAAGTATTATAGGGTATTGGACCATAACAATAAGTGAGCCACTTTGGCCAGACACTATTATCATTAGAGGGTCCCTTCAGACATAGTGGAGGTTGAGGATCCAAATTAGGGTCACTTGAAGCATGGAAATGCAGTGATGGAATGTTCGAAAGGATTCCAACACTCCTAGAATTACACCACTATGACTTGAAGTACATCAGGTAGGTGTATCAGTCTGAGAAAAGAGTCAAATTGTTTTCCAGGGGATGCATTTTGTTTGATGTTATAAGATAGTGGGAGAACATTAATGATGAAATTGGTGACCGAAACTGAAGTAAAGGGATTCTCAGGAAAGGGACCAGGACTTCTCGTAGTTTAGTGTTGTGCGGTAAGGATGATAGACATGCAGTTTAACATAATATGGTGAGGAAGTTGGATACATAGTTTAGCATCATATGGTGAGGATGATATATCATAAATTTTACCATCATGTGAATGGGACTTGGTGTGTGGGGATTATGCACCGAGTTACCCATCCTTTCTTCTTATGGATAGATCAAGAGGGCATCCAATGTCCATGGAATGGGGTAGATTTATAGTTTAACATAATGTGAAAGGACATGGTTTATGAACCAACATGAATAAGACCCCCCCCCCCAGCTGAAGTGGTTAGGGGCGTAAGAGGATAGCATGATGGAAGTACCCCTTAAAGGGGCCCATAATGTAAAGGTATCTCAAGAGACCCTATACTAAGAAGAATCTGGGGAGAGTTGAACATGGTTTAAGGTTATGATGCATGGACCAATAGAGAGAAAATAGTTTAAGTTTACAATGATCGTACCAATTTTACATCTCAAAGGGGGCATGTGTGGAATGGAGGAGAGGTAACCTGATGTGAATGAGGATCCTAGGAGGCCCTGCCAAATAGAATATCTCAGAGAAAACTTGTACGAATATGGTTTAAGTTCATGATTCTTATACCATGGCTTTCAGTTTAATGTCATAAATCTTAGACCATTTCATTATGAAACTGGGGAGGAAAAGGCCCAATGGTGTGTCGATGAAGGGTATAGACCTAAGATAAAATATATGGGTGTCACTATGTATCCCATGAGAATGAGAATTAATCCACATGTAGTTCTGGAATGTGGTGAGGTAGGAGACTGACATTGGTAGGGGTCTACCCTCTTGAATGAGGGTATTGAATCTTCCCATACTTTGATATGTGGTGTCCTGAATTAATTTGGGGTAATGTATGACTCATCTCATACTTGGTGCATGAGGTATCCCAGTTTATATGGGATAAAGATGTAGTTTAACATCGTTCACTAAGGAAATTAGGCTTGGCAGTTTAAAGTCATACAATTCATACTATAGGGTTTGTTACCATTATAAAGTCATGGAACTTAGATGGTAGGTATAGTTGCTAATTTAAGGTCATGTAGCTTTGACCATGGCTCCTAGTTTGAGGTCATAGAGCTTGGACCAATTACAGATATTTTAAGGTCATAATTCTTGTACCATGTAAAATAGTTTAAATTCATGTTGTTTGGACTAAGGGAAACATTATTCTCAAGGGTATCTATATATCATGGAAGAAGTACCCAATGTGAATGTAGCCATACCACATATATACACTAAGATGAACTTCATATAGTTTAAGGTCATAAGGTTGGACCATTGATGGGGACAACAGGCGGAAGGGTTAATGATTTTGCGGCTAGGCCCGAAGATGATAATTTTGGGTGTCACTACGTATCTCATGAGGATGGGAATCAATCCACACATAATTCATGAATGTGGCATGGTAGGATACTGATGATGGGGTAACATATGATTCATATCATACTTAGTGTATGAGGCATCCCAGTTTAGACAGGGTAAGATCAGATCTTATTAAGAATCAACTCAGTTTCAGATAGAGTAAGTATGTAGTTTAACATCGTTCACTGAGGATGTTAGTCTTGGAATTTTAAAGTCATAGAATTCATACTATAGGGGTTTTTACCTATTTAAATTCATAAAAATCATACTATAAATAGTATAAAAATGTGTTTTCACCTTGGTTTTTTTAATTTTAACATCAATTTTTAACTGGAACTTTTTTCGATGTTAAAAGTGGAACTTCCGACATCGGTTTTTATAAACTGACATCAAAACGTAAAATATTGACCTTTTGACGTAGGTTTTTTGGAAATTCAACATTGAAAGTCTGATTGCATAAGGTTTTAACATTGGTTATTGATACAAAATGATGTTAAAAATCCTCATGGAATTATTTTAACATCATTTATTCATTAACCAATAGTAAAATCCTTCTTTTAACATCATTTCATGAAAACCTGACGCTAAAAGTATTCATGGAAGACTTTTAACATCAATTTTTTTAGGAAATGACATTAAAAGTCATTTTTTACATTAGTTTTTTAATTAAATAACATTAAATATGTTTTCAAAGTTTTATTTCATTTCACAAGATTCAATTTGAATGATTATAGAGCTAAAATAGAGTTACGGATCAAAAGGTATGGTCGTCGTATGTTGGACTTCTCTAAGTTTCGATAGATACAACTGATTTCAAAGAAAACATGAGAAACATGAATGAAAATTATAAGCACCAAATGAAAAAAAAACTTAAGGCTTCAAAAATATTTCAATTATTTTAAGAGTTTCCTTTAAATAAATATGTTTTGTATCATCATTTCTCTTCTTTTTCGTGTAGAACTCATGCGGTGATGAAAACGGTGATCGATAATGAATTTTTAACCTCGGTTGGTAAATCTCATCCAAATGATTTGTTTTCATAACTCAATCATAAGAATACTTCATCATTATGAGGAAAATTATCAAGATGTTTATCAATTAATGAAAACAATAATAAATAAATTGCATGATTAGAATAGATACCATGTTCAAATCATCGATTGAAGACGCGTTGAAAATTTGATTGAATCGAAGAGGTAGAAAATATTGAAATAAAGAGAATATGGATTTATATATAGTAAAAGAAAATATTTTTAGTGGTTTTGTATTAAAATTTAGGCAATATTTTAAAAAATTAAATGCGCGTTGTGAAAAAAAATTGAAATATCGATCCCATGTATTTGAAATTCTACTTTTAATGTCAATTAAATATATAAATAAAGTTAAAAAACTTCATGTATTGGGGTTTTAATGTTATTTTTTTATAAAACTGATGTTAAAGGATCTCCACAACACTTTTAACTTTGGTTATTTATTAACTGACTTTAAAATCATTCTTTAAATGTTGGTTCATGAAAACCTTACGTTAAAAGTCCTCAAAAAGGCTTTTAACATCAGGTTTCTTCAGGAACAAACGTTAAAAGTAACTTTTGACATCAGTTTTTTAAATAAATGGCATTAAAAATAATTACCATGTTTTATATAATTTCCCAAACATCAATTTTACTGGTTGTGAAGCTAAAATGGACTTAGGGATCAAAAGTTATGGATATCAAATGTTGAACTTATCTAAGAGAAGACTTAGAGAAGTTTAACTTTTGATGGCCATAAAATTTGATTCGAAACTTTGTTTGAGCTCCAAGACCAGTCAAATAAAATATTAAGAAATTTATTAAAACTTTATTAATATTTTTAACATCATTTTTTTAAACTGATGTAAAAGGAGTTTTTATTCAATGTTAAATATCTTTTAATGTTTATCTTCTGATGTCCATAATTTTTTATCTATAATTCCATTTTATCTCCACAACTAGTCAAATCAAATATTGGAAAATGAAATAAAACTTTTTAAAAAAAATTATGTTGGTATTTTAAAAAACCAAAATCAAAAGTTACTTTTAACATCGATTCCTAAAAAACTACATTAAAAGTCTTATATGATGACTTTTAACGTCAGTTATTTTATAACTGATGTTAAAAGTAGGATTTTAATGTTGGTTACTAAATAACAGAAATTAAAATTCTTCCATGAGGAATTTTAATGTCAGTTTTTCTAGAACTGGAGTTAAAAGGGAGCTTTTAACATTGGTCTTGAAGAACCGATGTTAAAATGTTAACGTTAAAGACCATTTTTCTACTAGTGTATAGGGACAGTTATTAATTTAAGGTCACGTGGATTTGAACATGGCTCCTACTTTAAGGTCATAGATCTTGGACTAATTATAGATAGTTTATGTAATAAACTAGATACTTATAAAATAATTTTTTTTATTTTGGAATTAAATAGTTAAATTCATTATAAATGTATAATGAAATAAGTGGTATTTATAGAAATTATGGAATTTAAACAAATGGAATATTAACCTCACCTATGAAATTATTAATAAAATTTATGTATCTTATAAGTGAAAATATGATATATTTATATCATGTAATAATTAAATAATTTTTTTGAAAATTATTAATTAAGTGTTGATATTTTTTTCAAACATAAATGTTTATTTGAAATTTTATATTTAACATAATTATTTAAAAGAAAATTTATTTTCATAAAATAGAATCATAAATTAATATTTTATTATCATATTATTATAATATAATTTTATAATACCTTAATTAATTTTTCAGAGTTATATAATCAGTTGTAATTTTAAAATTAGAAATTATGATTTAAATTAAAAATTAAATTTATCATATTTAGAAAATTATTTTCATAAAATGGAGTTCATTTTTGAATTCTTCATATAAAAAATGGTTAGGGTGGATTTTTTGGTTTTTTCTAAAATAGATGATTTTTTTGTGAATAGTGGAATACAGTAATTTACGGTATAAGTTAAATACATGAATTATTGAGTCATGGTTTATGTATGGATAATATAATCACCTTTTATTCAAACTCACATGAACTAGTTAATTTATTTATTCTTGGTAATAAAAACTATTTATATTCTTGATCCAAAATAATAAACTAATGAATAAAATAATCAAAAAACACATCTTTCCTTCACTATAAATACCACCCTTCACCACCTATTCTCATCACACTCAAAGCCATTTAGTTTGTTTAATTTCTTCCCAATTACCCTCCCAATACTTTTTCCCAAGTCCAAGACCTAATGGTCTCACCAAAAGGCCAAAACCAAGTACCTTAAGTAGTTTCTCAAGGAGAATAATTCAAGAGGTAAAATCCTCTTTCATTTTATTTTATTTTCTTTTCAATTTATTTTATTTTATTATTTTATCCTCACCTACCCTCATCCAAGTGGAATGAAACACTAGTGTCTTTCATATACTATAATTTTATTTTATTTTTAATGTAATATCCATCATCAAATCTCTCTACTTCTCTTCTTATTATTAAAAATGAAAACATCGTCTGTGATGTGTCGATTCACCTCCTTTGTGGATAATGAGTTTTTATTTTCCTTTACCGTATTCAAGGCAGGTCATAAAATCATTATTATGGTTAAATAATATTTTATTATACATATTATAAGTTATATAATGTTCTAGAATCAATATATAAACATTATATTAAATAAAATGATATAAGTTCGTGATGATTGTAAAAACCGCCAAAATAAATTAAATCAAATTCATTAATGTTTTATCTAATGAATCATCCTCATATAAAAAAACAAAATGATATATGGTATTATTTAAAATTATAGAAGCATATTAATACCACTTCTTTCCACTTCTAGAGTTTTTCTTCTATTCTACAAGAAAATCTATAACGAACCAACCATGGAAACCATGAAATAAATGCACCCAAAACAATGGAAATAACTAAATATTATTAATAAATGGGTGGAAAGATGTTATAAAATGGTCATATAAGGTAGTATAAACATGATTATATTTCTTTAATATATTAATAACACTCATTAAACTATTATACAGGAGGTTTGAACATGTTTTAAGTAAGACAAACCCTAGGTAAGGGACTTTTCTTTAAAAATCATCTTTTAATTTATATTTTCACAAAATTCAAAAGTAATGTTCTTTTAACTTATACAGAATGAGAATACTTTACTGATTTCATGATACCTTTTTTTATTTATTTTTTCTTTACAATATTACATGGATATTTTCAAAGAAAATGGTCTTTTTTTTATGTGTGTAGTATTCCTTTAATAAGTGATTTTTCTCAAGGAATGATTTTTATAATGCAAGTATTCATGTTTTATGATTATTTTATGGTTCTTGGGAATTTTTTATGATGAATGGTGGGACCTATATCTACCTATAATGCATTTTTTATGTTTATATTATAATTTTACCATAATGGTTATTCTAATTGTAACTATGATGGTTACACTATAAGGTATCTGTGAGGGTTACATCATAAGGTAGTCATGAGGGTTACATTGTAAGGTAGTAATGAGGGATAAAAATCATATGGTATCAATGAGGATTATAATCTTAAGTAATTAATTCCCTAAGTACCTAAATGGTTTATTTATTTTTTCTATTTTTTATGTAAATCCATTGTTTTCAAAAAGTAGATATATGAACTTTGTGGGTGAGAAGTATATCTTTGAGAAAATGATTTCAAATGTTTATAATTATTAATGGAATAACAGCTTATTTCCTTATTTTTATTTCCCTTAATGATTTTTTTTTCTCATCCCATGTTTTAAAAAAAATTATAGGGTTTTAAGAATGGGTGAGAGAAATGAAGAATAAAATCTAAATGTTGTAAAGATTTTTCATAGAAGAATTCATGTTTTTTAAAGGATTTTGTACTATGAAAAAAATGGATACTAATTTTAGTAGAACCACTTTGTATGATTGTATGGGTAGTTATTTATTAATTATGACTTAATTATCTAAAACTATAAACTAAAAATATCTTTGGGAATGTAATAAATTGAATTCTAGTTGAATTGACTAGAATGTGTAATGTTTATGGTCGGGTCCTTATAGTTTAAGGTCATAATTCTTGGACCATGGAAAATAGTTTAAAGTCATGTTGTTTGGACTAAGTGAAACATTGGTCTAAAGGGTATCTATGCAACATGGAAGAAGTAACCAATGTTAATGGAGCTAAAGAGTCTCACATACCGCATAGAGACATTGAGACAAACTGTGCATAGTTTAAGGTCATAAGGCTTGGAACATTGATGGGACCAAGGGGATGAAGGGTTAATGATTTTGTGGCTGGGACCCAAGATGAGAAGTTTATGTGTCGTTATGTATCTCATGAGGATGGTAATTAAAAACATGTAGTTATGAAATTCAGCATGGTAGGAGACCGATGTCGGTAGGGGGATACCCTATTGAATGAGGGTACTGAATCTTCCCATACTTGGATATGAGGCATCACAAATTTATATGGGGTAATGTATTATTCATATCATACTTGGTGTATGAGTAATCCTATTTTAGATTGTGTGAGATCATCCCCTATTAAGAGGCATTCCAGTTTCAGACGGGGTAAGCATCATCTCTTATTTAAGAGGCATCCCGATTTCAGATGGGGTAAGAATCATCTCTTATTTAAGAGGCATCCTGGTTTTAGATGGGTTAAGGATGTAGTTTAACTTCATTCACTTAGGAAATTAGTATTTTTAGTTTAGATTTGTAAAACTTAGAATATAAGGGCTAAAAATAGTTTAAGGTCATAATGGTCATACCATAGGGTGGCTATTAGTTTAAACACTTAAATCTTAGACTGATGAGGCTCTTAGTTTAAGGTCATAGATTTTGGACCATGGGATCTTATTTTAAGTTCATAGAGTTTGGACTAAGGGCTGAGGATCCCAAAAGGGATATGCATGGAGTAATAGGAACAACCCAACATGAATGAGGGTCTTAAGAGGCCCGTGTTTCACAACACATTCCTAGGGTAGACTCGCACGTAATTTAAAGTCATGATGATTTGACTTGGGATCTTATTTTAAGGTCATTAAGTTTGGACCTTGGAAAGGGTCTTCTCAAACAGATATATATAGCATGGTGGATTGAAGACCCCAATGAGAATGAGGGAAAATGAGGTCCAGTGCCACACCACATTTTTCTGAGAAGACTTTAATATAGTTTAAAGTCGTGATTCTTGTACATAGACTCATAGTTTAAGGTCATAGAGTTCTTACCCAAGAGATGGGATTCTCAAATAGATATATGTTGTGTGGAGGAGTGAAAAATATGACATAAATGAGGGACAAGTAGGTCTAGCACCACACCACATATTCCTAAGAACACTTGCATAAAGTTTAAAGTCATGATTCTTGGACTTAGAATCTTAGTTTAAGGCCATAGAGTTCAGACCCCAACTTCCTCATGAAAAGTACTTCTTTAAAAACTTCACATTGGTTTGAGGTTTGATATGCTCTTTTTTCATGGTGATAAAAGAGTGTGATCCATTGTAATAGACCTTATGAATGATGTATAGTCTTGTTCACTTATGCTTGAACTTTGGTCGCTTCTTGCCATGTATCATTAGCATTTTTAGAGCGAATACCATGTCACCCTGGAGAAAGTAGTGGAGGAAAACTTTCTTATTGAACTCACTTTTTTATTATAGTGCCTCTCTAGATTGTGCAAGGCATGGATCATGTTTTATTCAAGAGTTTACAACTCATATAGATAGACCTCTGCCATTTTTTTTAGAATATGATGGTTGTAGAAATCTGTTTAAAGTAATAGTAACTAAATTTTGATGGGTAGGACTGCCTCTATTCCATACACCAAGGAATATGTGGTCACTTGGGTGGAATTTTGAGTTATCATTTGATATGCCCATTATGTTTTGGGGATCCTATCTAGACAAATATTTTTATGATGTCACGCCATATTCTATAGAATATTTGAGAGGGTATTTTTGAATGCCTTGATCTTTCCATTTTCTTGTGCATGTTAGAAAGAAGTATGGTTATACTGAATATTATACTTGGAATACAATTTCATCATCCCATCAGACCAGAGGTTGGTGTCGTTATCTATGAGAATAGCATAAGTAACTCCTAATTGGTGAATGATGTGAGAGTTCATGAATTAAATCATGAATCGGGCCTTGACTTCCTTGAGGTGAATCTCTTCTTCCCACTTAGAGAATAAATGTTTCATAGTCAGAATGAACCTAAACTAGTGAGATATCATTGGTGGGTACAACCCTACCAATTTGATTATATGATCCTGATATGAAAACCAATTCCACACTATAAAGTGTGTATATAAGATAATACCACATAAGTGAAGTTAATATGTAATATGTAGTCATGTTAGGGAGATGAGGTCCATGATGTGAGTGGAATACATAATAGATAATCATTTCATGGGAAGGAGATTCATTTCATGACAAGGCTTGGGTAGATTTAAACAGTTCTTCCTATGGAAGTGTCCATACCATGAAGGAAGGTCATGTCATGGAGACTTTATATGCAAGGGTTAGTATTATTAGAGTCTAAGTGATCTTTCCCTGATGAGGAGATTCATATTGTAGAGCATTGTTTTAAGGATAATTCCTATTTTATTTCCATGACATGTTTTGTAGGTGTGAGATATGAAATTCTAAGATAAATAATTACACATCGAAATGATGGGTTTCATTTTATGGGTAGGCTTGATTTTGATCTCATAGTTTTAGATAAAAATGGGTTCCATATCCTGATGTTAATGGTTATTCAATGAAGAAGTAAACTTAGAATACTTCCAAATTTGAATATCATATCTTTTAGGAGGAATATTTGGGATTTGAGTGGGAAATATTGATTTAGTTTTAAATATCATTATTGGATGAATTTTCTCACATTAATGGAGGTTAAATGAGGATCAATTATGAGGGAAATCTATATATTCTCTTAAGATAAGGGAGATATCTTACTTAATAATAAATATAAGAAATTAAATTTGGTAACTAGAATAAGTAATAGGAGTTCCAAACTTATACTAGAAAGTTATAATGGAGATATCCACAATACTATCTCACTGGAGTTTCATAGATTTCATCAAAGTGGATGAAAGTGAAATAGATTGATACACCATTTCTAATTTAAACTCACTATTGATTCGTGGACATAAATAAAATAATATCTGGAGAGGTAGTGATCTATATGGGTGGTTTATAGTGGTGAATTCTTTGTTCTGTGATGGTTTTAAACCTGTATATTCAATACAGCTTCTCTAAATTATAAATACAAGCAATAAGCTTAGTGTTTCGGGTGTATTGGTGCATCTCCATTTCATTCTTCTTAAAGTTGATTTTTTACCTATGTTATTTGATTTATATCTTTATTTTTCTTATGATAGATAGAATTTTTCCTAATAATATTGGAATAAGATCATTGGTGAGGGTTCTTTGTGAAAGATCGATATACCCTGATTCACCCCCCCCCCCCAGGGTATTTACCTTGCTTGGGACCAAAAAGTGGAATCAAAGAAAAAGGATCTTGATGGATTATTCTCCCTAAAAATAAATGACAATGGTTGTTAACCATAAGTTAATTTTGATCTTTTATGGAAACAAATTACAATTAAGGAAGAATAAGATGTGATTTTATTTATGATCTTTGGGAATTGATGTCTACATAGATTCTATGCATGGGATCATATCCTAGATGGGGAGTAGAGAATTATTAGGCAAAAAAAAGGGATCTTGATTTTAATACCAATGGAGTCAACATATTAATAGGGGTATTATCCAATGTAATATACATGAAGGTGATGTCATGTAAATCCTCACATTACTTACAAGAAAAACTTCTTAATATCTATTAAGAAAATTCCAAGGTACATGAAATAAAATTTAAAGTTCTTTGAAACAATTACAAGGATCTAAATATTTACATGAATGAGTATATTAATGAATTGTTTTATTAGGTGAATATCATTATATAGGACATTTTTAGAATCCAATAAAACCTCGATGATTTCATAATCATCAAAATGATCCTAAGAATATTACCACCATGTTTGGACATGAAGTTTTAGGTACTCAATGACAAATAAACAAGGGAGATGATGTCAGACAGTCTTTACAGCACTTTCATTGAAAATGAGATAAGTAAAAATGACAATGAGTCCTTGAAAAAGGATAATTATTAGAAAGGGGCATTCAAGGTGATGAAAAAACTCACAATGGGGGGTAATACTAAGGAAAAAAGAGATTAATGAGGTGATGTATTTATTTTCCTCAAACCCCAAATAGTTAAAATGAATATTTAAATTAAATATTCCACTTACTTACTTTTGATGTTTAATAGTTGGTAATCTCACCACAACATGTTTAAAGAAGTTATAATATGATAATGAAGACAAAGAACCCATAAATAAATCATCTGTGGATAGGAAAGATAAGAGTAGATCATGTTATAAATTCTTCAAAAATAAGAATTTCAATTCCCAAGAGGATTTCAAATCAAAATAAAAGGGATTGGAAGAGGCAAAGTACTAAAAATAACTCAGTGAATAAGTTATTATAATTATTATAGACAAAACAAAAATTGATGATAGTGATAATGAAAGAAATTAAGTAGAGGAAAGAGTGGACCTCAAGGATGAACTAGAAGCTAGTATTAAATAAATTTATGTTTGGAGTGATAAAGTTAATAAATATAATGGACTAGTATGTGATTCCAAACTATATATGTAGAATCATGAAGAAGAAAAATCCAAGTTTAAGGATAAAATTTAATAGCTTAAATCTTGAATGTAAGAAAATTCAGAAAACATTAAGCTCAAGATTAAATATCAAACACATCTTATTAATGTTTTGACCAATTCTATAAAATATAATGTCAAAATAATTAAGGATATTGAATCTAAAATTATGATGATGAAATAAAATCTCAATGATCAAGTGAGACTTCTAACTCCTATCATGACATCGATAAATTGGAGTGTACATACTATGGAAAAGTACAAGGAGAATTATGGGGAGTCAACAAAAAAATTAGACACTTTCTCACAAGGGAAAAATTTAATGATAAAGAAAAAATTTTGGAAGTTCTTAATCATAAGAAAAAAAATGGGGTGGTTTATGTGAAACCACAATCACCCACACCCTAAAATAAATTTGAATTTGGTGATTCGCAAAGGACCCAAAAGGTCATAAGTGGAGAGTTAAGACATGTGAAAATACACCAAAAATCCATTGTTATTATTGTGTAATGATGATGGATACATAATATTTGTGTTTCATAGAAAAAAAGGAATTTAATTTCTTAGGTTAAAAAAATAAGTGAGAATAAATTCCTACACATGATAAGATTTTAATAGATATTGTTTATGGTGTGAATGTCATGGACACAAATTTATAAATTTATTATCAAGTGTACAAATAAGTGTGATGATGGAGACTCAAAAAAGGATATCTCTATAGTTGTAATATTTATTAATTGGGATAAAAACTAATAATAGATTTGTAGCCTTTCAATATGAGGATTATTCAATTAAGATGAAAGAGGAACAATCTCATTCACCACCATATTAAGAGTGGAAATAAACATGGATTAAGAAAGGAAAATATGAGAATGTGTTAAAAGAAATGTATTGGGTTAGATTTTAGATCCTCAGTAGTGGATTCACTTCACATATGATTGGAAATAAAAACATTTTTACAAGGATTAAATAAAATAAATAAGGTATTATTCTATTTGGAAATGTGAAGGTTTCAAAATCATTGGCACCAGAAAATCAAAAATCAGAGGACAAGACTTAAGGTGTATAGACATCTTAGTGTTCAAAGGCCTTGGTTGCAATTTTCTAAGTATAATTAAATTATGTGACTCGAGGAATGTGGTATATTTAAATAGTATGACTTGGAATATCAAAGAAATAGGTGTTTCATTTTTCTTGTAAGGGAATTGAACAAAGGGTAATTCTTAACTCATTGGTGGAGAATAAGATAAGTGTTTCCTATCCAAGGAATAAGAGAATAAATTGTGTCACAAAAGTCTTGGCCACTTGATCCAAAATTACTTTGAAGACTTAGTCAAGAATTAAGGATATTTTTATATCCCTAAACATTCACATGATCTTTCACAATTATGAGATACATTTTAAAAAATGAAAATAATTCTAAATACTTATAAACTAGAGGATAATAAGTAAAGGAGATTTCTTGAGTTAGTTCACATTGATATGCATGGTCCAATATCATATAAAATCATGGATGTAAAAAAATTATTATATTCTATTTATTGATTATTATAATAGGATGTCAAGGATAACGGTGATATATCAAAAATCAGAGGCATTTAAGTTTATTACACAATATCAAAGGCTAATAGAGAAGATGCTTAGACTGAATATTTAAAAGTTCTAGACTAATAATGGTATATAATTTGTTGGTATTTTTGGTAGTCGCTCTAATATATAGAGTAAGTTAACTAGAATGATAAAATATATATAACCCAATTTATTTATTAGAGTAGCAGAAATAGAATTCATTTGATGATAGGGAGGTTGTTAGAAATTCAAAATTTCCAATAATTTCATCATGGTGATAAGATAATTGGAATTTATGTGTTTTTTATGATTAAATTAAAGTGAAATTGGGTGTTTGAATCATTCCTAGCAAGGTATTTGGTGGAAAAGGGTGAGGAATAGGGAACATTATTGTTCTACCGGTGATAGGTGATCAAATCGAGGAGTGAATGGGTTTTATAATGAATTATGTTTCTGGAAGATTTAGAATATTTAATCTATAATATGATGAATTTTATGATATCATTTAGAAGGTACATCTCAAAGTTCAGTTGAATAATGGAAGTTTTCTTCTGGTAAATGAATTTCACCATATTCCTGACTCTGTAAGAACTTGATTTCAATTGGTTGGTTATTTAAAGCTGAATATGGGAATGACTTTATAAATGTGTTGTATAAAATAACTTGGGGAAATATTATCATAGATAGAGGTGTAAATGATATCAAATTGTATAAATATGAAAGGGAAGTGGGAGTTACACTTTCCATAACCTCAAAAATCATAAATTCAGATTTACGGAACAGCTATCTTGAATGCCTAAGTGAGAATAGAATGAGAGTTCTATCCAAAAAATCATGATGAATATGGAACATTCAAACTTCAAAAGTTTCAAGATTTTAATACTCAATTACAACATAAGGTGATATTTAACGTGATCAAAATAACTTTGAAAAGATGGAAGAAAGATATGGTATATACAGATGTTTGGGGATATTACCCAGTTAAATATCACAAAAATTCAAAATACTTGTGACTTTAATTGATGGATCCATGAGTAAATTATGGGTATAGTTATTGAAACATAAGTATAAAGTGCTTGGAGTGTTCTTTAAATTGAAATATAATGTTGAAAGGTAAATAGGATTCAAGATGAAATGCTTGAAATTAGGAAATGGAGGTGGGTAAACTGGAAGAAGTTTTCAAAATATTTGTAGATATAGAGGCATTAAGAATGAGATGAATTTACCCATAATGCCTATGAAAAATGGAATAGTTGAATGGATAAATAAAACATTGATTGAAAGTGAATAAATAATTAATCTATATTTAAGGATGTCCAAGGTTTTTTGTTATGGTTATGTTGTCAATGTAGCATACTTAATCAATCTAATCCTATCAGTTATAATGGGAAAATAATTTCTATAAATTTTATAGATAGGAAAGACACTAGATTTATCTCACCTTAAGGTATTTTAAAGTATATTGTACAAAAATATAGATGCCAAAGACAAAGATATTCTTGATGAAAAATCTCAAACATGGTTTTTCATTGGTTATGGAGATGAAAATCTTAGATTTTGACTTTGGGATTATAAGAAAAAATTCATTATAAGTATAAATTTTATATTTAATGAGTCCATACTATGGAAGGGTAGGAATATGAATGCAGATGAAGTTGAAGGTTGAGAATCAACTTCAATTAAAATTGATCTGAATGAGGGCATAAAAAATTAACAAATTCTATAGAGTTTAGATTACTCTTAGTTTACTAAAAATTCCAAAAATCTATAGTAATGTTTAAAGAGAAGCACATAAGGTTTAAGGATGAGATCATCAGAAGACATAACTAAAATTTCAAGAACTATTGAATAGCATTTCATAATTCCTAAGGATGAAATTCCAAATGTTTTAGTTCGGGAAAGAGTAAAACCACTAGTATATTTTTAGAGATCTATAAGGCTCGTAAGTTTGGTATAGAGGTACAGAGCTGATATGAATTTCATTCTTTTAATAAATGTCGGAAAACCATAGGTCGTAAAATAAGTGGTTACCCTTGGGGATTTCAACAAGTGGGAGTTATTTATATAGGATAATTTGAATTCTCTTCACATAAATAACACCAGGGAGATAACATATTTTCCAACTGGAAAGAGGGAACTTGAAATAAGTGCATTTCTTGTTAAAAGATAAATTTTTTGGAAGTAAGATATATAAGGTGATATTGGTTATCAAGATATTTCAAACAAAGGAGTACATCAACTTTTCTAAAATTTTCTCTCCATAAGTAAAACATACCACTAGTAAAATGATACTTAGCTTGGTTGATTTCGATGATTTATATCTAGATAAAATGGATGTTGAGTTATCTTTTCTTCATGGGTGTTTATAGGAGGAAATATACATAAATCAACATGTTGGTTTTGGGTAGCATCAAAATTATGAATTACTGTGTAAACTCAATAAAAGTCACTATTGTTTGAAACAATCACCAACATAGTGGAACCATAAGTTCAAATCATTCATGGATGAGAAAGGTTTCATGTGGATTAACTTGGACTATTGTTACTATGGGAAGGAGTATAGAAATGGGGACTTCATTATTCTACTATTTTACATGGATAATATGCTTTTGGTGGGTATATTAATTAAACAGATTTAGGATTTGAACAAATACTTATCAAGGATGTTTTAAATGATAAATATTGATGAAGTAAGGAAACTATTACACATAATTTTAGAGTGAGATTAAAAGATTGTAAATTTAATTTTATCTCAGAAATATTATGTTCAGGTGTTCATAAAAAAATATGATGAACATATACAAATTTATCTCAACTCCTCTTGTTGTATGCTTCAAATTTTAAAGGAACAAGCACCAAAAAAGTAGAAAAGAAAAATTACATGGTAATAATTCCTTATGTATTAATAGTATTAAGACTCATGTATTCCTTGGTATGAAATTGGAAGGATATTTCTCATGTATTGTGAAATCACCTAAAAACAACATTACTTCACTCAGGGAAATTGAAGTAAAAATTTAAAACTCGACTATCACCACTAACTTTTAAAAATGATGTAAAGTGTGAATCAAGGTATATCCATATATAAATTGTAGATATTTTTTAGAAAATTTTAGTAAAATTAAAGAAAAAAAAGTTTGAATGGTTAGTTATGGAATTAATGAGATGAACAAACCAAGAAAGATAAATCTAGGTTTATATAGTTAATAAGGAAAAAGTGATTTAATTTAAATTAGATATTATTGGAATTGAACCTTAGTAAGTATCCTCTCAGAGTAATCACTTTTTACTTTATAAATGTCACTTTCCCCTCTCAGATACTTAGATTAATTTATAGGTAGGTATTAAAAACCTTATTTAAACATAGCTACCCCTAACTCATGCATTTTTTATTCCATAAGAGGGATACCTATTTGGTTCATTTAAAATATCATACCCTCTTTTCACAGTATTGGTCATGTATAAGAGATGGAGTAAGATTTAAATTAAAGTGAATAAAAATAAACAACCCATTCTATAATTTAATCACACACACTTCCCTACACTAAGTCTATTACCCCTTAATTACATTTACTAGTATATAATGTCTAACCCTTCATTCTATTCATGAGAGGATAAGAAATTAAAAATAACCTACTACAGCAGCAGGACTTCACAGAAATAGCATCACCTACAAATTCAATATTTCTATAAGGGTTTAGTATTCAACTCATTACACAGTCTCCTCCTACTAAATTAGTAAGTAGTAACCTTAAATTTAAAAATATCCCTCTTTTACCTATTTGAATAATTCTTCTTATCTCTCCTATATTTTTATTTCTTTGAATTTTTTTCTTCCTTTATCTCTCTTAGAAAGTGAGTTTTGGAGAAATTTTTTGTGTAAATCTCTCCCTTTTGCAGAGTGTTTCAAACTCCCTCTTGTTTTGTGATGCCCCGCGCACATGTTTCTATTTAAACTTCTCAAGGATCATCCTAAATTGTGTGTGTGGAATAAATATATTGGGCATTCAAAGTTTTAGGTAACTATAAACCCCATGTCATTGACGATACCCCTTGCAGAACATCCTTTGTAGGGCCTATGGCATAGAGGGGTGACCATAGATGTGGACATAACTTCTCTCTCAAACCTCACCATGGCTATTTTTGGCACCACCAAGTCATAGTTTAACCCATATTCTATAGGCCTTCATTCATATTTTTATTCAATAAAACCACGGTGCGGTGGAGATATCTGATGTTGCGACCTTATTTATAACCTCTATAGCCATTGTGAAACACCTCGAGTGATGGTGCATCATCTTCTTCAAAATTTAGAACTATAAGGCACCATGAAATAATAATTTGGACAATACTACAGCTCATCTTGTCCATTCTCAGCTATCGACACTATTGTGAAGCGAAGGGAAAATCGTGTATCCTTCTCTTCCATCTCAAGCTCCTTAGTTTTCTATGGTGCAAGGTAAATTCCTACGATACATAAATGCTCGAATCTCTAGTGTAGTGGGAACCTCATTAGACCATCTATGGAATACTATGGCATAGCATATGTCTTATGTGGTGCAGTGTAGTGGTTCAACTTGTGTTCAAGGAAGATAGGGTGTGATCAAGCCCAAGATGATGTTTTATTGGCATGTATGAATAGTACCCAGTGTTGAGTGAATCCCATATTGAACATTGAGTTAGAAATCCTCTCCCATATAATAAAATTCATTTCATCATCGACTCAAAATCCTAGTATGGGGATGGGATCCCTCATACACAACACACACCACATATAGTACCATAAGGATTTGGTCTAACCTGTGTGTGCGTTCATTGTGCATGACCTTCCCTTAATCTACCACCTATGTGGCCTTCCTCTTGGGCTTGCTTTTATGTCGGATCCTTATGGGGTTGGGCTAAGTTTCTTGTATCCCATTGAGTTGATGGATAGCTAGTTTAGGTACTTTTTGGCCAACTCCCAACTATTTTTTCCTTTGTAAGGTCAACCTATATAGTACAGACAAATAAAACTTAGAAAATATAACATTTAAAAACCATGTGTTTTAATTCTTTTTATTTCATTTTTCAAAATTTTCATTTAAAAATTATATACTTATAAATGATGTGTAGTAATTAAAAATGAGTGTTGACACTTAAAAACATATAGCAATTATTAATTAAAATTTTAAAAAATTTATTCAAAATGTGAACTCATCAAATCATTCACACTTAAACCATGCTTTTCGTTAAGAATATACCTCCACTATAAATTAAAAAGTAAATCCCCATTACACCAATATTAAAAATTCAAAATCAATAAAACCAAACAATTTTCAATAGAGGAGAGATAAATTTTGAGGTTTTCATATGAAAAATTATTTTTAACTCCTCATTAGACATAATTTAAATGATTTTTCCCAATGAATAATGATGGAGACTCTTCTATATTTCATTAAATCTTCTCAACTTATCATTTCTTAACATTAAAATCATGATCCACCTCACCAATTTTTTCTCTTCTCATCACTCAAGGTAAAATTAATATGTATTTCACCTCATACCTTGAGCACATTTACAAAACTTATGAACTTGAATAATATCTATATTCTCCACTTAGTATATACAAAACTCACTAAAATTTATGATGAATTTTCAACTTAGGATCAAATGACTATGAGGTTAGGGGAAGGTAGGTAATTGATGAATAAAATATTTAAATCTTGAAAAGGGTGTTAAGCTATAAGTATTAATCATGATAATAAAATTATATTCAATGACATTATACTATTAGAAATTACATCTTCCCCACATCCATAATGTCAAAGTAATTCCATGAACAATGAAAGCACAATGAATGAGTTTCCCTTCTAAATATTTTATTTTTTTCTTTATTTTTCAATTTTTTTAATTTTTCATAAGATAAACTATGAAAATTATCATATCCATCACCCAACCCCAAATAATAAAAATCATTCATCATGTGATGGTGATTTTTGACCCTGTATAACTTAACCCAACTTCTTTTCATTTTTCCTTTTTTTTCTTAGAGGGGTGAATGATAAATTTAGTGAATAGTGATGTGAACTCTCTCTAAATCCAAATAAAACAACCAAATCATTTTACCTTTAATAAAATACATCCCTTTTTCTAGTAAATACCTTTCCCCCACACTTAGACTTTAAAGATCGTATAAAATATTAAAGGAATGATAGGAATGGATAATTTGGCTTGAAATGTGGGTTCTTCCTATCAAAGTACATTCATGGTCTCTATGGGATAAAATAATGACTAATGTAAGGTATGTATCAAGGATAGTGGATAAATCAAAAAAAAATACTCAATCATTTTTAAAGTGAATTCTTCACAATCATCACTTTGACAAGATTAAATTCAAATTCTAGTAGGTAACATGTCCCAAGTTTTCTCAAGAAATGTATTAGAAATATTGGAAATATTGGTCTAGAAACCTATCAGGAATAATACCATGTAATTTAAGTCAATAACCTATAGAAATTTTAATAATAATAAATTACTTAACTTGAACTTATAAAATTCGAAGCAGGAAATATGGAAGGGAAAAATTCAACTACATGTGACTAAAAAAACATAATTCATTGAATTATAAATTTCTATATTTAACTATAATTATCTAATATCTCCGTATTACTTATTAAATTATATAAAATTCAAAATTAAAAACGGAATCATGGGTTTTCTAAAAATACTAAGTTTCATTGATCAAAATTAAATCACTAATCTAAGTGTTGATATGAATTTTTTTACCAATAAAGATCAAAAAATCTGAAAAATTGGTGGAAAGAGTGAATACTAAAGCTTAAAACTTACTCCCATTTTTTAGGAATTTATTCTTTATTTATTATCTTTACTTAATTGGGTCCTTTCACCTTTAATCATAATGGTCTTGAAAATTTAACACAAATAGTGAAAGTGCAGGTCCATTCTTATAAAAGTTCATAAAAAAGGAATGTACCTCTAAACTAGTTCCTAAATAAAACTAAAAAGAATTCAAATCCTAAAATACAAAATCATTAAAAAATGTGGGTTTCCTCCTAAATAACTTTGGTTATAGTATTTGAGCTCAACCTTTCCCCCTAAAGTTAAGTGATTTAGGGTAGGAAAGAGGATACACAATCAGGATCTATAAAATTTTGAAGTTTTTATTTCTCCATATAGATGGTCCCTCTACATTTTTATAAAATAAATTTACTCTTCCTCTAAGTAACACTTTATCAATATTCATAGGCCTAATCCATCATATTTTTTCCTATACTTAAAAATAAAATGGTATTTCACTAATGGACCAAACCTATTGGCTTTCCTTGAATTCTTCAAGGATAGAAGCCCCTCCTCTATCTCTAGATTTTTTTAGAAACTTATTATCTTTCTTGAACTCTTTTTAAACTTCTTATTTCTTTTTTATAGTAGCTACATCACCTATTTTTTAATGGACCACAGTTTCCTCAACATCCAAAAAACTATCCTCTATAATCTCTTTATCTATTTCTTCCATATTCTTTATCACTCAATGTGTGTTGAAATTTAACTCTTCTCCAACAAATCTTAAACATAACTCTACAATTTAGACATTAATCAATTCCCTTACTCCATCTATTAAATTTCTTCTCATGATTATTGGGGTTTTCTCCTCAATCATGTCTATAACAAGAAGATTCATCAGAAAGTATAACTTGCATACCTTAACAATGACATCTTCAAGTAGTCCTTAGGAAAAATCATTGTTATATCTACAAGTTGAATCATAACTCAAGTTAGATTCATCTCTCATAATCTTGGGATCTTCAATGTTGAGTATGAAATTATATTTAAACTTTCACCTAAATCACATAAATCACTACCAAACTCATTAGAACCAATATTAATTGGGATAGAAAAACTACCTGGATCACTATGCTTCTTTAGTAGGCTTATTGATACCATAGCTAAACATTCCCACATTAGTGGGATTGTAACTAATTCCTTAAGATTTTTTTTTATAGAAATATTTCAAAAACAATTCATAGGTGGTAATGTTCACAATTGTCTCAGCAAATGGTATGTTATTATGTAGTTTTTTGAAAATCTCTAGAAAATTTTCTCCTTTTTCATTAAACTTTACCTACCTTACTCGCATCAGAAATGGTAGTTGTGGTCGGTGTGATGGTGGTATTTCCTCTAGAATATACCTCTCAACTTATTTTCCTTTTTTCTTCCTTGAAATACTTGTTGTTCTTCCACTAGTTGTTATCCATACTATATTATAACTTTTACATAACCTTCCTAGGTAGTCTTTCCACTTATCAGGGTGATGGATTTGAGCTCACCGTGTCTCATGACTTTAGTTTCACTTAGAAAAACTCACCTTGTCCTCTCCTTTGGTTGGTTGTCAATCTGATTCAATTGGATTTCCATGTTCATCATTACTACTCATTGATTTCGTGGGTCTCTTTGAATTCCCAGGTGGCAGAACATTAATCCTTGAAGTATATTTTCAAATTCTTAATTTAATCTACTATGGTTGTCATAAAACTTTAAAGGGTCTCTTCCAGTGATTTAAATTTACTTATAAGAGTTTGGACTTGGTTATGTGGTTTAAAACCTTATTCTCTTGGCTAAAATCCATAACCTTATCCTTGATTCTTGTATTTTGGTTTTTATAGTCTCAATATCTGCACAAAATTTTAATGATTATAATATAAATAATTACCATCTTCACATGACATCCAATTTCTTTGAAATTGTATTCATTTGGGTGGTAACTTAGCTGTTGTCCACCATGTTCCCTCTTTGAACTTGTCCTACATCTAGATTTCAATGAAAACTATAAATGGAAATTTAATCAAAAAATTAATATCTCACTTCTAGTGACTTTATCATTATTGAACCTCCTATATAAGTATCTATAATTAAACAATTTCCCTACAATTAACCTTTTTAAAAGGTTATAATTAGCTAGAAGGTTTTGATGTCGTGGTGAGTAAATCTTATAATTAAAATCTTAAATTTTTACCATAAACTATATAATAATTATTTATTAATTTTATCGAAGTTTAAAATGATTACCTATATATACATAGATTTTGTGGGTAGGAAAAATCTTATTAAGAACTTTCTTACCAGATCCTCCCATGTTGTAATGGAGTGCGAGGGTAGAATTTGAATCCACTCCCAATATTTGACTATGAGGAAGAATCTAAATAAGCTTAATCCCATTGTATCTCTTGTAACATTATTGAACTGGAGTGTGTCATACAATTCAATGAAACTCCCAATATGATAATTTGGATCTTAATGAGGTATCCTAGTGAATTGTATGGAATTAGTGATCGTTTGTATGATTTCCAGTTTGATTTTGAATTATTGAGCAAAAATTTGGGGTAAAAGGATGCTTGGATTAACCCCCAAATGTGAGGGTATTCCATGTTTGATTAATTATTTCACCATTAGGTTCTTTTCTTGGATATTTTTGTGTGCTATACATACAACTTATTTTTAAACTTCTCTTATATCCCCTTGAATATATTTGATGGATTCTTTTTCTATATTTTACTTTTGTTTTATTAGGGTCCTTTTGATCTTGGGATCAAAAGTGAGTTCTTATTCTTTTTATTTTACCCACATGGATTACTCATACATAGAATTGGTTCCTAAAACAACTGCATAATAAGACCAAGCATAAAATGGAGAAAAGGGTAAAACCAAATGGAAAATTCCTAAAAATTCTAAAAATTACTAAACACCAATCCCCGTCAATGGTTCCAATTTATATGTTTCCCAAAAGCATTATTACTTCTCTATAGGAAATAAAAGTAAAACATTATAACTTAATTATCAATACTAAATTTTAAAAATGTATTAAAGTGGGAATAATGGTCGATTCATAGAGAATGATAATAAATTATTTAGAAGATTTTAGAATACCTAAATAAAACATAAGGTTGAAGGTTTTGTTTTTGAATTAACAAGATGAACATACCAAGAAATATAAATTCAGGTTCAAGTACTTAGTTGGAAAAAAGTGATGTGATTAAAAATTATATGTTTTTAGAATTGAACCTTAGTGATCCTTCTATTATATAACTCACTCTATACTTTATAAATACCCATTTGACCTATTAGATACTCAGTTTAATTTATAGGTAGGTGTTCAAAACCTTGTTTTAACATAGTTACCCCTAACTTGTCTATTTATTGTGTCATGATAGGGATGTCTAGTTAGTGCATTTAAAATAGAATACCCTCCTTTCACAACATTGATCATGCATGAGAGATGGGGTAAGATTGAAATTAAAATGAATGGAAATACACAAACCATCATATAATTTAATCACACATGCACTTTCTTACACTAATTACATTCCCCTTTCATTGCATTGCTTAGAACAGAATGTTTACCCCCCTCATGCTAGTCATGAAGGGATAGGAAATTGAAAATAACCTCTTTATAGCAGCATCACTTCATAGCAATATAATAACCACCAACTCCAATATTTATCTAGGATCTGGTCTCCAACCCCTTGCACAGCTATCTCCTCCTAAATTAGTAGGCAACAATCTTCAATTTCAAAATATCCTACTTTACCTATTTGAATAATTCTCCTTCACTCTTCTATATTTTTATTTCTTTGAATTATTCTTCTTCCTTTATCTACCTTGTCTAGTTATTTTTGTCCAAATATTCAATGTAAATCACTTCCTTGTTTTGTAGAGTGTTTCAAACTCCCTCTTGTTTGGATATTCCCCACACACATGTTTTTATTTAAGTATCCCAAGGCTTGGCATGAACTGCGTGTATGGCCCAAAGATATCAGGAATTAAAATTTTAGGAAACTTTAAACCCTAATATGTGGGTTAAACCCCTTACAACATATCCTTTTCATGGATAAGCACGGCCTACGATGTAGTAAGACGACCATGGAAACAACCTTAATTTACTTATCAAACCTTTCCACTGTCATTTTTGGTACCTCTACATCATAGTAGAACATCTTTATCATAGTCCTTCATGCATGTTTTTTTTAATAAAACCATAGTATATTAGTGATCTTTGATGTTGTAGCCTTATTTCAAGCCTCTCTGACCATGGTGCAACAAATCGGGCGATGATAGGGTATCTTATTCAAAATTTCAAACTACAAGGCACCACACCACAATAATTTGGATGGAACTATAATATCACCTTATCCATTCTTGTCTATAGGAACTATGGAATAGTATAGGGAGAGTAATGCAACATTCTATTCCATCTCAATCTCCCGTGTTTTCTATGACTTAAGGGAGACATTGTGGCCTAAAAATTGTTGAATCTCCGATGAAGTGTTCCCCTCATTCAAATTTCCATTAGTATAGTGGATGTATTCTATAATTTATAATGGTGGTGTAACTTATGTTTGAGTAATATGATGCATGAGATGACATCGTATTGGCATGTATGAATAGTACCTGGTGTTGATTGCATCCCACATCAAACATTCGGTCAAATGGCTCCACTTATATAATAAAATACATGGCATACTCGACTTAGAATCCTGCTATAGGTATGGGGTCATGTATACACATCACACACCATATATGAGCCTATTGAAATATGCATGGGCATGAAAGGCTTTGTTCCAACCTCTATTTGCATGCACTATACATGGCCTTCCCTTCCTTTATCACTCATAGTATCCTTCCTCTTAGGATTTCTTTGTAAGATAACTGCTATGGGGTTTGGCTAAGTGACTTGTAACCCCTTGAGTTGATGGATAGTTGGGTTGGTGATAAAGCTAATATTTTCATATTTATATATATTTTTTTAATTGATTTAATCCCAAAAAATTAATCAATTCGAACTGATTTGCATCATTTTATTATTTTTTATGAATTTTCAGCTTAAATGTAAAAAATGATTAATTATAGAAATTTGGATGTTTTATGTTGCTTATATTTTTCAAGCATAACTTCTAAAATTTTTATCCAATTCAAGTAATTATTTTTTTTAGGCTTCCAATATTCATGGGCTATAAAGTCTTCTTTTGGACTCAGAGCCCATTCAAATTCCCACAGGCCCAAAAAAATCATTCAATGTGAAAACTTATTTTGGTTGGAAGAATGGAAGCTACCTCATTAAATGAGGTATATATTGGGATAACAACTTCAAAATGAGATTAATCTAGTTGGGTTAGAAATAATACTCGAAGGGGGAGCTTAAAATTAAATTTCATGGATAAATTCTTTCATTAAGGCCTCCCTTGAACCAGTCAAATTCGGGTAGGTGGAATAGTATTCGGTGGCCAAAAAAAATTAATTCTATTAATTTATAAATAACTTCTCATACATGACTCCAAAAGATTTTAAATTTCAAGGTTATATAACAAATCAATTCCTAAAATCTTATAATAAGGTACCATTTCATGTTTCTACTATCTTGTGGGAAGAACCAAAGCAAACTTCTTATGGACAGATTCTGGAGGATAAATTTTTCTTTTCTTTATTTTATCTCTTTTGTTCTTCTTAATACTTTAATGCATTATTATTCCTCCTTATTTAAGTATAACCTTCACATGGAGTGGTGAAAATCTATTTTATTGGGAAATGATAGGTTTTACCCTTTGTAATTCTTGAGTTCTTTCATTAATGGTTTATGATCCTTTTCTCCCTTCAGTGAAGTTGGTTTCAAATTATAATAGCGGATTTTATTATCTTGTGTGATAATATTTGATTTTTTATTCTATTGTTATTATTTCTTTGGTCAATGATCAATATCTCCCTCCACTAGGTTATAGTTTATATATGATGGAATATATCAGTTCTTGGTGGTGAAGTACTTGGCGATCATCAGTATGTGTGGAAGGGGTAGTGGCCATTCTTGATTGTTTGGGATAAAAAATACCCAATTGGGAATTGCCTAAGTCAATTGGGGGTATTCATTACAACTCTATCACACATTGGAAGGATTTTAGACCAAGATACTATTTTTTTAGGGTTTATTCTTATCATTTTTATTAGACCAAAGGAGTGATATGAAGCGATTGTGGAATCTCACTTTTATTGACTTATTAGAAATTAATTGGATAAATTTGACTTATGATAGAATTAAAATTGGATAACCAAACCTGACCCGATCACCATTCTCATATAATATGTTTAAATCAGTTGTTTAATCAACTTATTCTCAATATTATTCTTAAATTTATTTCTTTTGTTTAGTTTCTTTTCTTTTCAAAATCAAACAATTTCAAAAAAAAACACCTCATTTTATTTCTCAAATTTAAAGTTTCAAATGTGATTGTTGTGTGTACCTCTTTAGAGACAACCTAGGTTGAGCACTATACTTAATTTTAACTTATAAAATAAAAGTTTTTGTCACACCCCATTATAGTAACTTGTCAAAACATGGCACCATTTTTGGGGAGGTAGTTCCAACAATATAATTGTAAATATTTAAATCTTTTCAAATTAAACAAACCGTCAAAAATACTTTTCCATGTGTTTTCAAATGATTATTTATTTAATTAATGTAAAAATTACCCAAACATGTAATAATAAGATGATACTAGTTATGATATAGTTCATATTAAAGTACTTATAATAGACATAGAACAACTAGAGAGAAAAGTAGAAGTAGCATTTGAATATGTTCAAGCATTGATGGAGAAACTAGAACCTAAGAATGAACTTGAGGAGGACAAGAAGGAAGAATTTCCTACTGAGATATGTGTAGGATATAAAAAAGATCTTGATGTATTATAGAATTAGTGTTAAGAACTACTTGATTCCCCTATTCCTTACAAAGTAGAAGATCTAGAACCATTAAAGAAAGACACCACCAAAGCAGTGAAATTTGATGAAAAGATGGGGGATCCTAACTACCTACCTCTATCTAGTGAAATTCAACTACAAGAGGCACCTCCCACTGAAGAAGAAATTGAATCCAAAAAAACTTAGGTAGATAATATTTTCTTAAAATATTTTCATTTTGATTTTACTAAATATAAATTGAGTATTACCTCCCCTTGTTTTAAAATTTCATATTAGGCCAACAATTGTTTTGACTTAGTGAATGAAGAAGAAAAAGAAGATTCACCTGATAAGGAAGATATGGAGCTCCCTGAACTTGATGAACACTTATTGGAAGGATTTCAAGAGGACACCAAAGTGGACTTTCCTAAGGAAAATAAGACATAATATTCTTACTTTGAAAGGGAAGAATTTGATATTGATTATTCATGCTTTAATTTTGTTCAAATAAAATCGCACTATGAATTTTTATTTGATTATTCCATTAATTTAGAATACCTGTAGAAATCAATGGAGAATAAAGAAAATGTTTTTCAACTAGAAACCAAAAAAGAGGACTCATTCATTTTTCTAACCCCACTATACAAGATGCATCTAATTTTCATGGGGTGGATTTTTCATACTATATCCATAATTTACTCAACAAAAAGAAATAAGTGAAATATGTAAAGAATGATTTTTTTTTGTTCATGAGCAAGAAACTTCACACACCATCAGTTTCGGGATAACCAACTAGAACTTCCCATCTAGAGGCAGTCAAAACCCAAGGCCCGCTTGGGGAATTAAACCAAGATATATCTTTATTTTTCTCTATATATTTATATTTTCTTTTCTTTTAATAAATTACTTATGTTATTTTCTCTAATTTTAGTTGTATTTTTTCATGTGTACAACACTTAGGAGCTTAACTCAATGATGTATTGCCAATAAGTAAGGTTGTACATCTCTTTAACACTTTCCCTGCTTGTTATGATTCAATTAAAAATATAATTGCATGTTAAATACACTTTAATGAATTTTTTAAATTGTATAATTTAAGTTTGGGGGAGGTAACCTTTGTAGTTTAGGAATTTCAATTGTTTTTTTTTCAATTTTTCAAAAAAAATTGTGTGTTTTTTCAAATTTTTGGGTGTTTCTAAAACTTTTAAGCTAAAATGGTTATCTTTTCCATTTTTTCAACCCATGTAAATGAGTGAAACAATTTATATAATTAAACTAATATTAAATTAATTCTGAAAATTACTTTGTTTCAAGTTCAAATATTTTGTAATTTCATTAAATGTACTCTAATTTTTGAATCCCATGTCACATCTCACTATCTTTATTTTTGAAATAAATTTCTTATGAGGCTTTTGAACCATTATTTTCATATTATTTTCATTCACGTAACTTCTTGTGAGAACCAAACTGATGTTATTAACTTATTCAAAACTTTTTATTTACAATATTTACTGATTTTCAATGAAAAGTTCATAATTGGTGTGAAATACTCATGTTTTAATATTAAATGTGATTTTTGAACATTATTTGAATTAATCAAATAGAGTTAGTTTACTATTTTAATTATAACTCTCAACTTACTTAACAAAATTGAATGATTATTATTTTATAGTGTTTCTTATTAATATTACAGCATTTAATTAGAAGGGACATTTTTTCAAATCATCCATTTGGAGGGTCATATGGTCCACACAAGAAGACACAAAAAATCTATGAAGAAACTGGACCAGCCATGATGATTGAGTTACTAGACTAAATCCTGAAGCCCAAATTTTATGAAACTCCACAATATTTTATTTATTATCCAAAATAATCATGGATAAAAAATTTAAGGTCAAAATAAAAAAACAAGGGGCCCAACTGATACTTTGAAGTCCAGCCCACCATTCTGGCTGGGAATTAAAATTAGGACACTATTCAAGACTTTTCTCCTGGTCTACTTATCAAATAAATCTGAGATTTTTTCAATGTGAAATCTAAGATATGGGAGGACAGATTTTTAGAATAAATTATTTTTATTTGAGTGAATATTCCCGTTCAAAAATCCATTCACATTTTAGACTTCAAAAAAGTGTAGATTGAAATGGATAGATTGCAATTTCTTATTCAAACTATCATAAATTTGGCTCCTTAAGTACAATGGCTGCCAAATTTTCTGATTATACAGAAGAAATTAATATATAAAGCTTTTAAGAAGACGATATTTCATTATTCAGATATCTGGATGTTAAAATTATCGAGCCAAGTGGAGGGATAGTTTTGGAATGCAAATAGTCCACCTCCTTGGGCTATATATACACCCCCTCTTCTCTATTCAAGGGTTTGGCATTAAAAACAAAAGAGGTTACATTGTAATGACCAATTAACTTAAAAATTATTGTATGGATCTTCCAAACTCATGTTTTTTACTTGATAAACTCTTCCTCCTCTCTTATATTTCCTGTTCTTTCCATTCATTTTCAATTGTAATTTCGTAAGTGTTTGTATTTCTAATTCTATTTTAATGCATGTTTATTTCTTCATAATATCTTATTATCATATACCTTATGTGGTTTAATATTAATGTTATTTAAATATTCTAAATCAATTTGAAAATAATTCTCTTCATTCACTTTCCCATTCAAGAAAAAGTGTGTTTTTGTTACTTCTCTTTACATTTCGTGTGTGTGTTCGGTGCACTGTTCTTTTCTTATCTCGTTCTTTTTATTCTATTTTTAACCTATCCCTATAAAAATTATAACCAGATTATTAACCACCCAAATTTATGAGTAAATATCTAATTTTTTTGATTCATAATTTGTGGATATTAAGTGATTGAGATCCTTCTCTAAATGAATATTCTTTAAATTAATAGTGTATGTTAAATTTAATATGTCATGGATTAATGACATGTTTTGTTTAGCATGTGGATTTCATAGATTGTTGGAACCAAAAATACACTACCATAACTAAGTAATGATAATGATTAGAACCCTAAGTTAAGTTATGGCTTGGATTAAATCTTTAACACTTGGGAATTCTGATCAAAGCCATCTTGTGAAGTGGGTATTAATTTAATGCAATATAAATAAAATCTCAAGGATATAATAAGATTAGATCCACAATAATTAACTCACCCCAATCTTTATCAATTTGTTAAATCAAACGTCATCCATTAATCAATTTCATTTAGGCTCTGCAAACAAACCCCCACAATCAAAATACAATCAACTAAAAACAATCGACTATTAAAAAGTATCATCATCGAGGATTTGACCCGAGTGATATTATACACATTAGTAGAGTACTGGAACCTTGAACGGTTGATAGGCAACAATTGGCCACACTTTCAAATAGTTCCATTGTCAGGGATGGCGTCATTGAGAAAGTCAAAAATCACTCTTTCTCAACCTTTGATATTGTTATAAATATTACAATTAATGTCGTGAGTAGATTATACATGGGTTGGTAGATGAGTTTGAGATTTGTTTCAACTTCAAATTTCAAAAAAATCAAAAAAAAAGAAGTAAAGAAAAAAAATATCACTTGAATTGTATATTATTATGTCATTGGGAGAAGTTTTGTGTTTTTTAAATATTTCATCTTTTTATTTCCTTCAAATTTTTTCCACTTTTTTTTCTTTATTCACACAATTGTTCCCTTGTAAATATGTTTTTCCATTTCTTTTCATGTTTTATTTCAAAAATATTGTGTATTTCTTTTCCCATGTTGGTGTTTTACTCCTATTTCTACTCTTTTGAATACTAAATTCCTACCATCCCATATCCATAGAAAAACCACTTCAAAATACCTCATGATTATTATACACATTAAGATAGGTAATTGAAGATGAGAGCTCTTTCAAACTCTATGATTTTCACTTTTGGTTGGTGAATGAGTGAACCTCCAGAAATAAATTATTATCATCTTGAGAGGAGTAAGTTTTGAGTACCCGCATTTTCCATTTCTAAATTTTATCATGAAAAAATATTTGTTTTTGGAACATTTTTTCTCTAAAAATTTGTGGTAGAATTCAATATAGATGAGTGAAATAGTCTAAACCTCCCCTGAGTGGGGAAAACAAAATTTTAATATTTGTTAGTGAGTGAAAATGATTTTGTAATTTTTTTATATTTGTTGCACATGAGGACATGCGCAAACCTAAGTGTGATGGATTTGATGTTATTCACTTATTAAGAACTTTTTATTTACTATTTTTACTGATTTTTAATGAAAATTTCATAATTGGTGTGAAATACTCATGTTTTAATATTAAATGTAATTTTTTAGCAATATTTGAATTAATCAAATCGAGTCAGTTTACTATTTTAATTATAAATCTCGACCTAATTATCCAAATTTCATGATTATTATTTTTTAGAGTTCCTTATTCAAATTAAAACATTTCATTAGAATGTACCTTTAGCCAAATCATCCATTTGGAGGGTCATATAGTCCACACAAGAATACTCAAAGAATCTGTGAAGAAACTGAACCAGCCATGATGATTAAGTTAATAGTCTAAATCCTGAAGCCAAAATTTTATGAAACACCACCATATGTTATTTATTATCCAAAATAATCATGTATAAAAACATTTAAGGTCCAACTATAAAAACAAGGGGCCCAACTGATGCTTTGAAGTTCAGCCCGCCATTCTGGCCGGGAATTAAAATCAGAACACTATTCATAACTTTTCTCCTGATCTACTCATCAAATAAAGATGGTATTTTTCAGTGTGAAATCAAAGATATGTGTGTAAAACTCTTTATAATAAATTATTTTTATTTGAGGGCATCTTCCTATTCAAAAACTCATTCACATTTCATCCTTTGAAAAAGTGTAGATTGAAATGGACAGATTACAATTGTTTATTAAAAGTGCCATAAATTTGGCTCCTTAAGTCCAATGGACACCAAATTTTCTGATTATATAGAATAAATTCATATATACAACTTTTAAGAAGATTATATTTCTTGATTCATCTTTCTGGATGTCCAAATCGTCGAGCCAAGTGGAGGGGTAGTTTTGAGATGCAAACATTCCACCTCCTTGGACTATATATACATCCCTCTCCTCTCCATTAAAGGGGTTGCCATTTAAGAACAAATGATATTACATTGGAATGACCAAGTCCCTTAAAAAGGATTTTTAGGATCTTCCAAACTCATTTTTTCAATTTATAAACTCTTCCTCCTCTCTTAGATTTGATGTTTTTTCTGTTCATTTTCAATTGTAATTTCGTAAGTGTTTGTATTTCTAATTATGTTTTAATACATGTTTATTTCTTAATAATCCATTATTTCCATCTAACTTCTGTATTTTAATATTAATTTTCTTTAAATATTCTAAATCAATTTGAAAATAATTCTCTTCATTCACTTTCTCATTCAAGCAAAAGTGTGTTTTTGTTACTTCTCTTTACATTTTGTGTGTGTTTTCAGCGCACCGTTATTTTCTTGTCTCATTATTTTTATTCTATTTTTAACCCATCACCATAAAAATTATAACCATATTATTAACCACCCAAATTTCTGAGTAAATATCTCATTGGGGTGATTCATAATTTGGGGATATTAAGTGATTGAGAGCCTTCGCTAAATGAATATTCTTTAAATTAATATTGTGTATGTTGAACTTAATATGTCATGGATTAATGACATGTTTTATTTATAATGTGGATTACATGGATTATTGGAACCACAAATACACTACCATAACCAATTAATGATAATTATTAGAACCCTAAGCTAAGTTACGGCTTGGATTAAAGCTTTCACACTTGGGAATTCCGATAAAAGTCATCTTGTGAAGTGAGTATTAATTTAATGCAATATAAAGAAAATCACAAGGATATCATAATCTTAAATCCAAAATAATGAAATCACCCCAATATTTATCAATTTTTTAAATCAAACATCATCCATTAATCAATTTCATTTAGGCTCTGCAAACAAACTCCCCCAATCAAAATACAATCATCTAAATACAATCGACTATTAAAAAGTATCATTGTCGAGGATTCGACCCGAGTGCTGCCATACACATTAGCAGAGCACCAGAACCTTGAATGGTCAGTAGGAAAAAATTGACTATGCTTTCACAAACCATGCTTGATTTAACCAGAATTTGATTTATTCTTATCAAAACTTAAGGGTTTGAGGTACTTGTGTTTTAAATTATTAAGGAGTTTCTTAGGTTTTAAATCACCCATTTCAGAATATTCCTTTTTATAATGGCCTACCTTATACATTTAATCCTTGGATCCCTTATAATCCATTAATATCATATTAGGTTAGCCACATTGCAGGCCAATTTCCTTTATCCAACCTTCTCTTAAAGTGAAATTGCATAGTCTTATTGAACTTAATTTTCGGGGATGCTTTCTTGTATTGTGATAATTTATTTTTCGATACTTTGAATAGAAAATAAAATTTTGAAGCAATGATTTTTATACTTAAAAAAATTAATTACTTTGAAAGATGTTCCTTTCTAGAGTTTTCATGATAAAAGAAGTTGTGCCTTTCTGGAGATTCCAAGAAAAATTATGTTTGAGAATGTTGACATTTTTGTTGCTAAAATGATGAATGGTGTGAAATTTCATTTATTTTTCATGATAATATAACTAATTTTCTACTAAGGGGGGTGATGAGGATACCATACTTTAGTGAAAATTAGAATCATTCAATTTTTCTTCAAAAAGATCCAATCCATCCTTATTCTACCTTGGAATTTTTCACATCAAAATACTACCAACTGAAATCGAAAAAACAAACTTGATAATCCCTCATGATAAATAAATTTCCTTGAATCATATCAGGTGGATATATAGGAATTTATCAAGCCTATGGTGACCCTTTCATGAGTATTGGATGAGAAATATATTGTTGAAAATTGACATTTGTGTGATAAGAGAAAATAAAAGTGAGGTAAGTGTTTTGTGTGCATGGGAGGACAAATGAAGTGGAAATATATTGAATGATATGAATGGATAACTTTAAATATATTTTTTATGAGTCATGATATCTTTTTTTCTTGGTGTTAAAGTGGTGGATCTCATGGATATGTGTTTTAAATTTGATTTGATTTGATTTGATTTTGATATTTACTTGTCCGAGAGTCCAAGTAATAAGTGTAGGGGAATTGATAAAGAAAAAATTTTAGTATTTCTATATATATTTTTCATTTATTTAATCCCAAAAAATTAAACAATTCAAGTTGATTTGCATCATTTTATGATTTTTGGTGAATTTTGGGCTTGAATGCAAAAATTGGTTAATTCTGGAAATTTGGATGTTTTCTATTGCTTCTATTTTTCGTGCATAAATTATAAAATTTTAATCTAATTAAAGTGGTTATTTTTTAGGCTTATAGTGTTCATGGGATATAAATTATTCTTATGAACTCAAATCCCATTCAAAATACCATAGACCCAAAAAAATTAATCATTGTGAAAACTTATTTCTGTCGACAGAATAGACCCTACCTCATTAAATGAGGTATATATTGGGATACAAACATAAAAATGATATGAATATAGTTGGTTTATAAATAATACTTTAAGGTGGATCTTCACATTAAATTTAATGTATAAAGTCTTTCATTAAGTCCACCCTTAAACAAGTCAAAGTGGGGTAGGTGGAATAGTATTTGGTAGCCAGAAAACGTTAATTCTATTAATTTGACCATAACTTATATTAATCAATTCCAAAAGCTTTTAAATTTAAAGGGTAGATTTAAAAATCAATTATGAACATCTTATATGAAGGGATAATGTTATTTTATGTCCATTTGGTGGGAATAACCAAAGAAAACTTTTTGTGGGTAGATTTTGGAGGATACAATTTTATATTTTTTCCTTTCTCTCTTTTTTTCTTATTAATATTGTAATGCCATATTCTTCCCCCTTATTTAATGATATATTTCACATATAAAGTTAAACTTCTATGTGATTGGGTAAAGATAGGTGTTCCCCTTTGTAATTCTTGAGTTCTTTCATTAATGGTTTATGATCCTTTTCTCCCTTCTGCGAAGTTGGTTTCAAATTCTAATAATGGATTTTATTATCTTATGTGATCGTATATGATTTTATATTATGTTGTTATTATTTCTTTTTTCAATTATCAATATCTCCCTCCACTAGGTACAAGTTTATATATGATGGAATCGAATATTTTTTGGTGGTGAAGTACTCAATGATCGTCAGTACGTGTGGGAGGGGTAGTGGTCATTCTTGATTATTTGGGATAAACAATACCTAATTGGGAATTACCTAAGTCAATTGGGGTATTATCTACAACTCTATAACACATTTAAAGGATTTTAGACCAAGATAATATTTTTTAAGGTTTATTTTTATCATTTCCATTTGACTAAAGGAGTGAGATGAAGCGATTGTGGAATCTCGCTTTTATCGACTTAGTAGAAAAGAATTGGATAGATTAGAACGAATGATAGAATAACAATTGGAGAACCGAACCTGACCTCATCACCAATCTCATATAATAGTTTTAAATCACTTTGTTTAATCAAATTTTTCTCAATATTATTCTTAAATTTCTTTCCTTTTTTTAGTTTCATTTCTTTTCAAAATCAAACAATTTAAAAAAAACACCCCATTTTCTTTCTCAAATTTAAAGTGAAAATTGTGATTATTGTTTGATTATCTCTATAGACAACCTAGGTTGAACACTATACTTCATTTTAACTTTGGAAATAAAAGTTATTTCCACACCCTATGATAGGAATGTTTCAGTTGGCCAATTTTTTTCTAACTACCTAGTTGTTTTCCTTTGCAAGTTCAACCTACAAAGCACACAAACTAAAAATATATTAAAAAAATAACATTTAGAAAACATTCATTTTAATTATATTTATTTATTTTTTTGAAATTTTCATTTAAAAAATTATTTAGCAATAATTGATGTTTATAAATTAAATGGTTTTTAACACTTAAAAAAATTAACAATTATTAATTAAAATTTAAACAAATGTATACAAAAATGTGAACTCATCATATTGGAAGTGTTTAGTTTGTTCATTTCAAATTTGGATAAAAAATATTAGGAAGCTATGAATTATATATTGAGATATATAAAGGGTATGGAAGATCAAACCCTTTATTTAGAATATAATGATCCATTGATTGGTTATGAAGAATCATATTTTATAGGAGACTCAGATTCATAGAAAATTACAACTGGGTATGTATTTACCTTCAATGGAATCATGGTCAGTTGAATATAGAGGTTGTAACTAGTGATTTCACTTTATATAATTGAATAAGAATATATTTTAGTATTGGAAGCAAGAAAATAAATGGTTTAGTTGAAAAATCTGGTTGAGGATCATGAAAGTATCCAAGAAAATTAATTTCTCTACTATGATTGTCAGAGTTCAATACATTTGGAAAGAAATCCAGTGTTCCATGTGAGGAAAAATCACATTGACCTAAATTACCATTATATATAGACGTTTCTTGAAGATAGTGTGTTAAGGTTTTGAAATATATCCAAATGATAGAATCCAGTAGATACATTCACCAAGAATTTATTTCAAGAGATTCATAGGAAACATTATGTCTTTGTTCGACTTTGGTGAATGGAAAGGAGGGGGAGAATTGTATACAATGGAAATTCATAGGAATATTCTCATTCTCCAAGGTGTTGGAGTATATCATGGGATCCTTGAATTTTTATTCAAGTGGGAGATTTTTGGGATTTTTTGAAGTATTTTCAAGTGTTACAGTAAGTTCACTGGAAGGAGAAACTCAAGATAACTCAGTTTCCTTATCAGATTAAAGGTATCAATCTTCAGAAGAAGGTGGTGAGGTTTTTAGAAATAGAAAATTTGTAATGGTTTATTCTTGGTTATCAAATCACTGTAAGTTTGGTGTTTATTTTGATTCTAAAAAGTAGATATTGATCATTTGAATTAATCTTTTCATGTGATTTATAGGAAAATGGTGAGGTATAGAGAAAATTATTTTTATACCAGTGATAGGCGGTCTGAATGAGGAGTGAAATAGAGATTTGGTAGTTGCACAGTGTAGTGGATGAATGCCCACAGTTGCAAGAAGTCAATGCAACCTGGAAAATTGGGTGGGACCCTCTATAAATATGGGTTGGGTACTTTTCTAATGTGTCATTCATTAATTATAGTTAGTGATCTAAGTGTATACCTAGTTATAATTGATTATAACTTTGTACTTTCGATATTATAAATAATTGTGATGATTCTCCACATGGATATAGGGTAAAATTTTAAGCCGCATAAAACCTTTATTGTATCCTATTTCATGTTTTTATTTTCATACTTTAATTTAATGTTTTTTTTAAGTTGGATAAAACATACTTGAGTAAGTGTAAGTCAGTGTGGTGATTAGGTTGAAGATACTTCTTCCTAGTTCTGGTGCATTGACCTTGCAAGTATCCACTTCCTAGAATCTGTTTCACCATTGTGATATTCATTTTTCTATAATTCAAAATGTATTCTTAGTATAATTCACTAATAATTAGGTAGAAGAAAATTTTGAATGGTATGAGATAAGCTGCTAATTTTTAGTAGTAATTAATCCTCAACAAAATGGGGTCAATGAGAAGAGAAATTAGATTATTAATAACATGGATCATAAAATTCTAATTGAGAAAGATCTACCAAATACATATTGGAAGGATTTAGTGTTTGCATCAATTTATATCTCTAATGGGGCCTTATTATTTCCAAATGAGGAAGAAACCCCATAGCATGTGGTATGAAAATAAGACTACACTAAAATAATTTTGAGTTATTTAAAGTAATTGATTTATTCTTAATAAGGAGAAGAACCAAAAATTTGAATCTCATGGGGATGGAGTTATTTTTCTTAATATTCATAAAAAATAAACGTATAAAAAATATATAATAAAATTCTTGGAAAAAAAATTAAAATTCAAGATGTTACTATTGAGTAAAGATGAGAATATTTTTCATCACAATGAAAGTAATTGGTTTATTCTACTCCTAAGATTAGGAACTCTCACACTTAGCCTCCTACATGTTGCCTGAAATGGGAAACATACATGCCTTTTAAATTCTAATGAAATCTATACAGTGGATAGATAATCCTTGACCATGTAACCATAGAGGGTGATCACCAAAGTTTTCCCTTGATAATCATGTGTAGGATCCATGTATCCTTCTCTACTCTTATCCTAATTGAGACTAGGAAACTTAAAATGTAAGCCCCGCACAATCATTTTTTGTCACCTCCCTTTGTATAAATCACTGTCCTCAGTGAAAGATGTTAAACTACATCCAAAATCCTCAATACAATACATTAAATTGTATCCAAATTCCTCATCATGAGACTTAAAACTACATCTAATGTACTCAGTGCAAGACATTGAACTACATCCTACCCTTTGTGACAAACATAGGATACCTTGTTTGATGAGGCTATAATGCCCCATTTGATGATCATGGGATGTCGCATGTGAAAATAATGATATGGTTCAATCCATCTTATAGTTATCCCAAATCATAACTTCCACACCATAATTTATTTTTCTCCTTTCACAACATAAGTGTCCTTACCATATGATGCTAAACTATATGGTGTGGTCCTATTACACAACTTAAAAATATACACTCAAATGATGTGGGTTTTATTTCCAATATAAAATAGGATACATAGGATTTCTCTCCAAGGTTTAATCCCATACCCCCAATAATATTATCTCCACTACACAATGATATTCCTCAAGTGATGAGTCCAAGGTGACTCTACCATCTCTAAAATAAAAACCCCATTTTCATTACACTTCCCCTTAAGAGGAAATATCTCCAAAGCTTGATCATATTTCAGGAATATAACAAACCCCTCACCATAATATCCTAAATTACCCACTAGAATTTAGTGTCACTAAATTATATTAATTTATTTCCATCCTAATATGTGATGATCTTATATGGGAAGTTTCCCCACTATATTTTAAACCATGAGTGTCCCCACTAAACTATAAACTATGAGTTTCCCCAAATGATGTCAACCTATGCCTAGCTCAATATGTGATGATCTTATATAATAATCATCCCCTCATGAATTTAAACTTGTGACTGACCCATATGTGAAGATCCTAGGAAGCCTATGTGATGAGAATAGGTTCTCTTGTCTCCCTACTTAATTGACTATCCTAAGTTACTACCTCATGTGGCGAGCATGAGATGCCTTGTGTGATGAGCATAAGAAGCCTATGTGATGAGCATGGGATATCTTCTCCTAGACCTTAGATAAAAAGACTAAGTTCATTCCTCATGTGATGAGCATGATATTCCTTATGTGATGAGTATAATAATCCTATTTGATTATCATGGGATCTCTCTTTTCATTCCTTAGGTGGTGATCTTAAACCTTGTGTGATGATCATAGGATGCCTCTAGTGATAATCTAGGGAAACCTTATGTGAAAATCTTAATTTTCCTTATGTGATGAGAATAAGATTCCTCATGCGATGAGAATGTGTAGCCTTTAGTGACAATCTAGGTTTTCCCTAGTCAATAAGCCTATGATGCTTTGTGTGATGAGCATAAGTTTCCTCATGTAATGAACATGGGATAACTCAGGTCCTAAACCTGAGATATCATATGTGGTAAACATAAGATTTACTCAAGGACTATATATCTATGTAATATATTTATAGATTCCCAATGTACCTAAATATTCTTGAACATGTATGATGACAACTCATCCTCTCTAATATAATGTGTTCACCCTACTAAGGCATCCAGTGATGTAATTAACTAGTGTTCACTCTAATATGGAATTGGGAAAGAGATTCATGAGTATGTCTTAAATCTATAAGGGATATCCGAACTAGAAAATTAAATACGTAGAGAAATACATGTAAATAATGGATGACATACCATCATCTTGTTCTGATCAAGGTGTCGACACTATTATCCTAGATGGTAAAGGATTTCCACCTTTTGAAAGTTAGAATGTGGGACCAGACTGACTGTGAACAGTTCAAGGAAACATATTTGGAGTACAAGTGGGGTATTTATGGAAGTGCTAAGAAATAGAATGGTGAACCTGATGTGAATCCATTATCATTTAATAGTGAGAGTATAAGTAGAATTGGGTCTTTGAAATCTTGAGACATCTATAACATTGTTCATGCTAGGAATTACCAGCCTCAGACATGCACTCATGGTTGTATTTGAATGTTTATTGCAAAATTACTACAAACATTCATGCTCAAAAACCCTCCCCAAATAAAAATAGGTGTTGGGGTGGGATATCCAATTGTGTTTCATTCCTTCACAACTATAAACAAGGTATGATAGCCTCCTCTCCCATGGATCATGGGCTCCCTCATTTTTTCTCTCCATAGGAACTCATCTAGAAGATGGTTATCAGGGAACCTATCCATAGGTATGAATAAGAGGGAGTTGTCCTTATAGGTTTCGGGTGAAGCGAAAGCATGTGATGGGCGGTTCCCAACATTGATTTTTTCTATGATCGATGATTAATCCGAAACTTTACACAATGTTGAATGTAGTGATCAACTAAATTAAATCAAAGAAACAGACAATAGAAATCATGTTGTAACCAAAGGGAGGACCATCACATATTATTTATAATTAATTTAATTAATTAAAGAATTGCCTTTTTTTTATTCTTTCTTTTTTGATGAATCTGGTGATAGATTCATGCTTCGTCGTCGTTGTGTTTTAGGAATCAATTGAAGATTCCCTCTGGCATTGATCCACGCGTGTTCCATGAATCTCCAAAGTTGAAGGAATATCTGGGTTCTAGCATGGTATATTCTTACGCATGCATTGTCCACATTTGATCTCGATAAGAATCACTTCCAAAGGGTTCTCCTTGATCTCGTGGAGGAACTCTTGAGAGGATTCTCCAAGATTGTTGTGCACAACCAACAAAATGAATTGTCTTATTGAGAAAATAATTTAAATGGGTTTATATACTACTAGGGTTAAAATAAAATAATAACACAAATTCCCTTCATTATTTATTTAATACCTATGGAACCCCATATCAAATAATATTATTATTATTATTATTTCTTGACATGTGATTAACTTTCAAATTATATTCAATACTATTTAATTAAATAATATTTAGTATTTATTATTTCTCACTGGACCTAGAAACTCAGTCCATCATTCCTCCATATTTATCAGGCCTTGAATAATGACTATTTATTTATTAAATAAATATCACTAAATTATTCTCCAATAAATAAATAAATATTATATTCAATAAATAGAAAATAAATATTTATTAAATATTCTACTCAAATTATATTCTCTTGAATAACTGGTGACAAATATGCGATCAAACATACATGAATAATTATTAAACCACATCCATGAATAATATTTATTCAACTTGTTAAATAATAAATAATAATATATTATTTAACTAAGATTCTAGATACACTTAGTGTGTGACCTTCTAGGCCAATTTCTCAATGGCATTAGGCAAAGCCTCCTAAATTCTAGGGTTAGCCTCTATAAACATGCCAAGGCACCCATAGAGAAATAAGTTAATACCGAAATGAAATGTTACCTCATATGGATGCTTATTGTATAATATAATCCATTTATCATGATATCTCAAATCAAGTAGGTTGTATGCTGGTTCCATCAACCTATGTCCTGATGTCTCTTTCTTTGACTTCTCAGAAATTGAACTTTCCTATTGAAAACCATGGTCAAGGATTTATTTATGCTATATAATTTCCATCAAAGGGCCTAAGATATCAACTTACATTAAAATAGAAGGTACAATCCTTTCTCACTTTATTCATTAATACAATATTACTTGTGACGTACCCAACATATCCTACCACACCATGAACATATGTCATCATGGTTTTCATCAATACATAAAAGTATGAAACTCATAATATTAATTAATAGTAATCTTAAATTCTAAGGATCAATACACACATCCTCAGATAGGAACATATAATGACACATATAAATTTGGATTTCCTATTGGCAGGTCTCGTTTCCATAATATCCTACTGGATATTACCAAGGGGGTACACCATGAGAAGGTGACTCAAAGTCATATGAGTCTACACCCTCAATATCCAGTAACATTTATGTACCTAAAATGATATCTTTCGATTATAGAACATATATTCAAGAATAGTATCATAACACTTCAAGGTTTTCATCATAGTAGGGAAGTACTATGACCTTTTAGTGAAACAGCTACTCTTGGAACATTATCACATACTATGACATGTAGAAGAAAAATAATGATGTGATAAGTAGTTTATTAATATTAAAAACCATGAATAATAGTTATAATAAAGTACACAGAAGTTGGTTCTAGGGAACCAACTCCAACAGACTCCCATTTACACTAGAGCCAACTACTAAAAACTTTCAGTATGCTATCTCTCACATGATACTCATGCTTATACTGGAATGGGCCTTTAGTAAAGGGGTATTCTATGTTCTCTTCCATGGGTACTCCTCTTACTTCAACTTCACCTCTATGATATAAATCCCTCTATAGGTGATACTTCCATAGTATGTTCTCTGTCCGTTGGTGTGACCTTGGATCTTTTTCTGGATCCACCACTATAGTATTATCACAATACAATGTGATAGGGTCTTTACTACTTGGTACCACATAAAGCTCCTTTAAAAAGTTATAAATATAAACAGTTTCCATGGATCCATCATAACCTACTATATACTCAAAATCCACTATAGAATCAATGACAACTAGATTCTTTAAACTCTTCCAGCTCACACCTCCTTCGTTGAGACAAAAAACATATCTTGATTTCAATTTCAGATCATTATGATCTCTCTGAAAACTAGTATCAGTATAACCCCTGATGACCAGCTCCTCGCCTCCTCCATACACCAAGAAAATATCCTTAGTTCTTCTCATATACTTAAGGATAACCTTAATAGTAGTATAATTTTGTTCTCCTAGATCTTCTTGATATCTATCTACCATTCTCAATGCATAGGAAACATCAAGTCTAGTACATAACATGGAATACATGATTGATCCTATCACTGAAACATATGGGATCTTACTCATTCTCTCTTTATCATGTTGTGTCTGAGAACATATTCTCTTAGAAAGATGTAAACCATGTGACACTAGAACCAATACCCTCTAAGATTATTCCATACTAAATCTATTTACTATCTAGTCAACATATGTACCTTGACTTAGTCTAATAATCCTATTAGATCTATCACGAATGATCTCTATCCCTAGAATATAGGTTTTTTCACCTAAGTCCTTCATAGAGAAACATTTATTTAAACAATCCTTAACAAACTGTAAGACTAGTATTCAGTTTATAATAAGTAATATGTCATCAACATATACTACTAGTATAACAACCACATTTTCACTAAACATCTTGTAAACACACATCTCACATTCATTCTAAATGAAACTAGATTCTTTTATGGATTCATCGAATTGAATTTTTTAAGACCTATGTTTTGTATTTCCTTGAAACGTGCATTATATTTTTAAGAATCACTATTTCCAGGAGGTTTACATTGGATTTATTCATGGAGCTGGAAACTTCCAATAGTTCTTTATCCAAAGGGGACCTTCTTTCCAAAGGCAGGATTTCGTTAAGTTTAAACTTTACGATACTTAAGAATGTTCCTTGGTCGATAGGATGGGAGATCGGACTCATCACACCCTTTTAGAGGGAATTATTGTCTACTCCGGGACTCTCTTTGTAAATTAAATAAATTTTTATGAATCCTTATTAATTCACCAAGTATATCATAAGTATCTCTTGGAATTTACAATCACTTATTAACATGTGTAAAATTTAGAATCATCAGTATGCATTCAAGGTTCTTCATTAATGGAAATATATGTATGTATTCGATGTTTTCCATCAATGGTATCATCTAATATACTGCTTAAATATTCTTTTAATCATCATTGTAATGATACTGGTTTTTAATCCACTCAGTGGGGAAATCTGGAATTTTATTTTCATCCAGGGATACGAAGTTTTGGTTTGATTTTGGGATCATTCCCATAAAATGGGCTACCTACATATCCTTGTGAAAGGAATCAGAACCCTCATAGTTTGGTGCCACTGAATGGTACACATCATACCTTTTAAGTTCATGTGATAAGGACATCTAAGCGGAAGATGCTTAGTCAAAACTTAGTGTGGGACTTATGCTGAAGCATCCCAAGGAACTTTCAAGGGATATGGGTTTCCAAGTAAGATCAGACCCTATTGGGAATATGGCCCAAATATAATAGGTTTGATTTGAAGTATTGGGTTTACTTCTTGGAAAATATGACTTGATGATTTGGGGTTTAATTTAGGGCTTATTCCTAAGGAGGATGCCCAGATTAGGGAAATTAAGGTTGGATTCCTGAAGAGGATATCTGGTGAGCTTGGGCCCTGAAAATGCTTCCTACATATCCTGGTTTAAACAAGAATCAGAGTTCTCGTAGTTCATTTAATCGTAAAAATGTTGTAATCATGACAAATCTCTAAGCCCATGTGATTCATGCTCGATGTGAGAAATAATAGAATGTCAAATATTCAACAAAGTCATTCACACTTTCAAATTTTTCCTCTATGCTGATGGAAGAGGGCACGCCTATGATGGAAAGGGTGGATGAGGTCGAGGTGACCGTGGAAGAGGGAGAGGTGATGAACCTTCCCTCTATTCTATTTACATTGGACAAGATTCCAATGTAAGGAATAAGGGGTAAAAGTGAAGTGCTTATACCAGGATGGATTCCCATGGTGATAAAGCCCAACAAGAGAGGGAAAGGGAAATGAAATCCCATGTTCCCATATCCCCTTTGGTCTTTGGCACCGAAGAAGAAAGGAGAAGAAATGATGTTACCTCCTACAAGAAAAGTTAGGGGATTATGCCAAGATGGTTTCCCTAAAATTGATCCTGGTAGGGGAGGGAGACTTCTCCTACGCTTGTGCGAAGAGGCAAGTATGAACCATACCTTCCCTACCAGAGACCTGAGGTTCCGAGTCTTAGAGACGAGAAGGGGAGGATAGAACCCAAACCCTTATTCTCAAAACTTGGAACTTCCCAACAATTTTCCTGGGAGAAAATTCCATGTGACTATGGATATACAAACCCACAGACATTCCATGAATCCCAACCTCATTGTGAAAAAAATGCAGGAAATCTCTTACTGTGGAAATAAAAACCCAAATAGGAGACACGCTGATGTTCCTTCCCTAAAGGTTAGATAAGTCATAATTTTTTGATGGAGGTCTCAACAGAATCATTTTCAAACAAGGGGGCCAAAGAAGAAGAATCCTTGCCATGATTGGATTTGAGGAAGGCTTGATGACTTATATACTGAAGAGAGTAAGTGAACCAAAGAGGGGTTCTCAAGTAGGTAAGGGCGCACAAGTATGGGCACGCAAGTAAACTAGGGAATGCAAGTATGGGTGCTCAAGTAGGCTTAGGCGGCCTGATGTTCACTTAAGTGATGAAAAACCTGTATGGTAATACTTGGGCGAGGCCTTTCTCAAGCCTTCAAGAGTATTCACAGGTGATCCCAGAAGTGGGGCACTCAAGTTCCTGTGAGAGGAATGGGAGGTGTGCAAGTATTTCTAACTTGGGTAGGTTGGGTGCTTTAGGCGCGCAAGTATTATGGTTTTCAAACACTAAAAGGACTTAAGTCCAATGATCCTCCCTTAAATCCTCCACTCAAGGTGTTTAAGAACTACCTTGAAGGTTTCGGAAGACTGGGGCAAAGTACTAGGGTGAACAGAGCAGCAATTGAGCTTCGAGGAAATTCGTCCATACAAATGGGGGCCTCGAGGGTCTATTTATAGGCAAATAAATGACCTTGGGAGAAATAAGTTTGGGCATGCAAGTAGGCTGCTCGACACATTTGGGCGCGCAAGTGGTTGTCCTCCATATGGGTGGCGCCCAAGTTGACTTGCACATTGATGGTGTTTTGGCTATACTGGGGCGATACCTATAGGAATTAGCCAAAATTATACTTTAATTCGTCTCCAGCATGGTGGCGTGCAAGTATTTACACACAGGTACCTTGGGCGCCGCTTTTCGAGACTTAACCAAATTATTGCTCCATACCGTGGGGGCTACACCCCCACATCCCTGCTTGGGATTAGTGTCGGACTACGGTCCCAGACCTTCGGGTCGATGCCTTCTCTACCGTCATTTACCCCCATGAAAAATGAAGAGTTTCACTATGAACTTTTTGAGCCCAGTTGACCACATTTTGTAGAGAAGTGCATGGAACACATTTCATGGGGTCTATAACCTAGATGATTGATTCAATCCATAAATGGATCTTTTCAACTTGAAAATACTTTTTACATCACCTGGAGTCACAAACCCTTCTGGTTGTGTTATATAAACATCTTCTTAAAGTTTCGCATTAAGGAATGTAGTTTTAAAATCCATCTTCCAAATATCATAGTCATGGAAAGTTGTTATAGCAAGTATAATTATAATGTATTTAAACATGGAAATCAGTGTAAATGTTTCATTGTAGTCAATTAATTAACCCTATTTAAACTATTTAGCCACTAGCCTTGCTTTATAGGTATTTTCATTACCTTTTATGTCTAGTTTCCTCTTGAATACCCATTTACACCCAGCGGTCTTTACATCAATCGGCGCATCGACCAGAAACCAAACTTAGTTTTGATACATGGAACCCATTTCAAAATTCATGGATTCTTTCCATCTTGTAGCTTTTGAGCTCTCTACTTCCTCCTTGTTGGATAGAGTTTCATCATTGTCAACCAATAATTAGTCACCGTCTTCAGTGACTAGAAAACCATATCTCTCTAGTTCTACTACCTCTCTTGTTCTCCTATTCAATACTTTTGTTTTATGAACTAATTATTCCATGGGGACCTGTGTAATTTTTACCTATTACAACTCTTTTGTATCTTGATCATAAACTTCATCAAAGTCAACTTTTCTCCCACTATCCTTTTTGAGGACGTGCTCCCACTCAAGAAAAAAAATTGTCTAGAAATAGTCACTTTCTTGTATGAGGGGTTGTATAGTTAGTATCCATTTGTTTCCTTAGGATACCCTATAAAGATACACTTTGTTCCTTGGGTGCTGGTTTGTTTCATGAGAAGGCCTTAAAAAATGCCTCGTAGCCCCATACACATGTATGCAACAAAACAGATTTATTTTCATTCCATATATCAAAGGGAATTCTGTTTTTCTCTTTAGTTGGAACTCAGTTTAATGTGTAAGACATAGTTTGTAATGCCTATCCCTAAAAGGATAATGTAATATCTTCATGACTCATCATTGACCTTACCATTTCTAAAAAGGTACGGTTCCTTCATTCACTAACACCATTTAATTGTGGTGTATAAGGTGGAGTGAGTTGAGATAGAATCCCAAAATCTCATAAAAATTTGATAAACTCTTGGTTAAGATATTCACCACCTCAATTAGATCAAATATTATTTATCTTCTTACCAATTTGATTATCTAATTCATTCTTTAATTCCTTGAATTTCTAAAAAGAACCGGACTTATAACTCATTAAGTAGACATATCCATATCTAAACAAGACATCAGTAAAAGTTATGAAGTAAGAATATCCACCTCTAGCTTCTACTAGAAACGGTCTACACACATTAGTGTGTAGTAATCCTAGAACCTCTATAGCTCTTTCACCATGTCCACCAAATGGTGTTTTATTCATTTTTCCTTGTAAACAAGCATGACATCTATCAAGTGGTTTTAGCTCAGAAGAGTCTAAATAACCATCTTGACGGAGCTTTATAAAATTATTCTCGTTTACATAAAAATAACATTGATACCAAATATGGGTGTTATATGAGTCATGTGAACATTATTCTCTATCAATTTCCAACACTTGGTTTTCATAATTTAATACATAAATACCGTTATTTAAATGTGACATACCATAACATATGTTGTCCTTATAAAAGAAAAAACTTTTATTTCCAAACTTGGAAATAAACCCATCTGTATCTAAGCATGATATAGAAATTATATTCTTGGTAATTGTAGGTACATAATAACAATATTTTAAAAACAAAATCATTCTCAATGGCAATGAAAGGTGGTAGTCACCAATGGCTAGAGAATCCATCCTCACACCATTAGTAGATCTCAGATCCACCTCTCCTTTGGAAATATTTCATAATCTATTTGGTTCTCAAATTTGGATACTGATGTGAACCCCACAAGTTATATCTAATACCCAATGTGTAGATATTGGAAGATTACACTTGATAATGACCACACCTTTAGCTTCCCCTTTCTTCTAGGTACAGTTCCTCTTCTAGTGGCCCGACTTGCCACATGAAAAAAATATTGTATCCTTTTCTTTTCCCTACCTTTGGATCTTCTTCTTCTTAGAGGGATGGTTCTCGGGAGCTTTATACTATTTATAGGTCTTGGTCCCCTTTTCCTTGTTCTTCCTTTTCTTATTCACTATAATTACTATAGGTTTATCACGTCTCATGTCCTTATCCACTTAGAGAATCAAAGTAAGAAGTTCTTAAATACACTTATAATTATTTCTCATATTGTAATTAACAATAAAATTGGATAAGGTATTAGGTAATGATGAAAGTATGAGATATATACACAACTCATATGGGAATTTAATCCCTAATATGTTCAAGCATTCAATGTAGCCAATAAGCTTGATTATATGAGGCCCAACTAGTGCAGACTCTCCAAGATTAGTTATAAACAAAGCATTAGAGATCTCATACCTCTCTTGTCTCACCATATCTTGATAAAGATCCCAAAGGTGATACATCATGTTATAGGCATCCATATCCTCATGTTTCTTTAAAATTTCATTGGGCATGGATGATAACATGAAGCATTGAACATCTGTAGAATCATTCAGATGTTTCTCTTAGAGAGATATCTCTTCATCACTTTCCGAATTAATAGACACAATTAAAATTCCATAGGGCATGGATGATAACATGAAGCATTGAACATCTGTAGAATCATTCAGATGTTTATCTTAGAGAGATATCTCTTCATCACTTTCCGCATTACTAGACACAACTGGAAAAGGTTATTCCAGCAAATATAATTTACTTTCATGAAAAAGGATGACACGTAGGTATCTTTTCCACTCTTTTAAATTCACATTACAACTTTCCACCTGTCCACCTATATATCTCCTTGGATTGGTTTCCCCTTGGCTCTGAACTTGAATCACATCCACTAGCTTGGGAGATCCATCCTTTATATATGCCTTTTTCTCACATGCAGGTGAGGGGAAAGGGGGTATATAAAATAAACAATGGGCACACAGTTCCTATATAATAAGAGGAGAGAAGGAATGCAAATAAACAATTTAATTTAACAATAAATTAAATAAAATGAAACCAATCACATACAAAGGTCTGGTCTAGCTCATGATCATCCACATTCATGCAAAAAATTATGAATTTAATAAAAAATAGAATTCAATTCCTAATCATACTTATTTAAGATAAATCACGCTTGAATAAATTAATTATTATCTCTAATTAATCAACTCTTTTATCTTAATTATTATCGGAATTTCCTTGAGATTCTCATCCATTATAATTTTAAAAAAATTAAATAAATTCATTTAAAATTAACTATGTACATAAATGTACCTTGGAGACAACACGGTGAATGCCCATCTAAATCTACCCAACATGCATTATATTCATATATAGTTTTACTTTTGTGATATATGGAATACACAACTTATCACATACTTTCATGATGTGTACAAGTAGATAAATTACATGATTTTTTTATCACATGTTATGATTCAATGCATGTAGAGTAACAACTGTAATATGACTCATACATGATATACAAATATGAAAATTATGCATATATTAATTAAACATTTATATGAATATATATTAAAACCCATCACATGGAGTGTCATATAAAATTAATGACCATAGGCAAGAACATGTCTCATGTTTTACATAATATAATAAATACATTTTGAATCTTCATAACTTGGTATACGTACACAATATGTACAAGAGTGCTACACGACAAGTACATCTCTCACCGTCTATTAGTGGTACACACCTAGGAACTTATTTTCTAGATCGTACCTCAAAAAATGGAGTACGTGGCATGAAACAAGGACTACATGGCATGTTAACTCTAAGTTACATGGTCACCAGTCAGGTAGGCCGTGTATGGAATACACAACCCATCTATGACCCAAAGGGACTACATGTCGTGTACGTGGACTATACGGTGTGTAATCTAGATGACTATGTGCCCCAGTCAACATACGGTGTAAGAATTAATTATACCGCATGTCATCAATGCACATTGATTGAGTAATTTCTGAATTAACTTCTAGCACATTGAACATAACTACTTGGTGTGTAACTCTGGTTACATAATGTGTACTGCTGTATTATTCGGGAAGAATCCTTGGCACCTTTGGATGAGTTCCTCGATTTTATTTTAATCATAAAATTAATTGTTTCAATTAGATCTATGAGAAATGAAGGAGGAAGAAGAAGATTTTGTGATTCATATTAAAATAAAGCTTAAACTTGAATTGAAAACTAAATTATAAATTAATAAATCACCAATGATATTTAAATAATTATAAATAATTATGTGACTGCTCTAATACCACTTGTAGGTTCTAGGTATAGTGGAATCATGCAATGGGAGGTGACCAACTTTTCTTTTTTATATGAACGATGATTAATCTGAGATCTAAAACAATGTTGAATGTAGTGATCAATAGAATTAAATAAAAGAATCAAATAATAGAAATCATGTCGGAACCAGAGGTAGGATCATCACATATTATTTATAATTAATTTAATTGATTAAAGAATTTTCTTTTTTGGAATTCTTTCTTATTTGATGAATCTGGTGACAGATCTGTGTTTCATCATCATTGCATTGTAGGAATCAAGTGAATATTCCCTCTAGCAGTGATCCACACATGATCTGTGAATCTCCAGACTTCCCCGAAGGAATCTTCAAGTTCAAGAATGGTAGATCCTTGCGCCTTCACTATCTAACTTTTATCACTATGAGAATTTCTTCCAAAGGGTTCTCCTTGATCTGGAGGAGGAATATTTCTCTCCATTCTTGGGAGTGTTCTTAGAGAATAGATATCTCTAGGGATTGAGAGGATTATCCAAGATTATTGTGCACAACCAACAAAATGAATTGTCTTATTCAGAAAATAATATAAATGGGTTTATATATTTCTAAGGTTAAAATAAATTAATAGCACAAGTTCCCTTCATTATTTATTTAATCTCTGCAGAACCCCATGTTAAATAATAATATTAACATTATTATTTCATGACATGCGCTTAACTTGTGAATTATATTAAATATTATTTAATTAAATAATATTTAATGTTTATTATTTCTCACCAAACCTAGAAACTTGGTCCCCCATTCCTCCATATTTATTGGGCCTTGAATAATGAATATTTATTTATTAAATAAATATCACTGTATTATTCACCAATAAATAAGTAAATATTATATTCACTAAATATAAAATAAATATTTATCAAATATTCCGCACATATTATATTATCTCAAATAACTGGTGACAGAATATATGTGATCAATCATACATAAATAATTATTAAACCACATTTGGGAATAATATTTATTCAAATTGTTAAATAATAAATAATAATATATTATTTTATTGAGATTCTAGATACACTTAGTGTGTGACCCTCTAGGCCTCTTTCTCAGCGGTATTAGGTGAAGAAACCTGAATTCCAAGGTTATCATCTAGAAACATGCCAAGGAACCCATATAGAAAGAAGTTAACGCCTCAATGACATGTTACCTCATACTAATTCTTATTGTGTAATATAATCCCTTTATCATGATATCTCAAATCGAGTAGGTTACATTCTGGTTCCATCAACCTATGTGCTCGATGTCTCTTTCTTTGACTTCCCAAAAATTGAACTTTCCAATTGAAAATCATCTCCATTGATTTATTTATGCTATATGATTTCTATCAAAGGGCTTGAGATATCAACTTCCCTTAAAATAGAAGGGACAAATACTTTCTTGTATTATTAATTAATACAATATTACTAGTGACATACCCAATGTATCCTACCTCACCACAAACATATGTTGTCATGGTTTTCATCAATACAAAAAAGTATGCAACTCATAATATTAATTAATAATAATCTTAATGTATAATGATAAATACACACATTCATGTATAAGAACATCCAATGATATATATAAATGTTTATTTTCTACCGGAGGGTCTCATTATCATAATATCCTACTGTATATTACTAAGGGAATACACCATGAGAAGGTTCCTCAAAGTCCTATGAGTATCTACCCATGATATCCTGAATTATTTAAGTCCCTAAAATGATATCATCCAACTATAGAACATATATTCAATAATATTTTTATAGCACTTCTAGGTTCTCATCATAACAGGGTACTATTATGACCTTTTAGTGATACTACTACTCTTAGAACATTATCACATACTATGTCATGTAGAAGAACAATCATCAAGTGATAAGTAATTTATTAATAATCAAAACCATGAATACTAGTTATCATAAAGTACAAAGAAGTTGGTTCTAGGGAAACAACTCCAACAATCCTCACCTTAGAGATGTCTTATGATATTTAGAAGTTGTTTCACTACACTGACATCATCAGTGGAAATGGGAGGGTAGGGGGGAAGCCCCCCCCCCCCACCATAGCCAAACATTTCAAGAGTATATATGTGTTGACATCACTCTCCCCTACACCAAGGATATAGAGGATGTTCAAGTTTTGATAGCACCCACTTACACCTAGAAGTCACCTAGGTAGGCTCCCACAACTCGATATCACCAACAGTATAGGGTATTCCCACTAGAAAATGATTAGGTTTATCTTATATCTGCTCCACCTACCCTTTCCTAGACTGTAAAATTCCCACATTGGGGTAATACCACTAACTCTACCCAATTAAACACTCCTCGTATATATTTTATATCCCCTACCATCATTGGTTCACCCCTTTCATTCACGCTGTAGTATATGGATAAGTTTTCCCTAGGTTGGGATTGAGATCCCATCCACCCACCGGGAATTCCAAGTCGACTCTCATGGCCACTAGTTCCACCAAAAACCATCATAGAGGTACCCCCCATGAAGAATAACCCAACTTTAGTGGTCCTACCTATGATTTTATCAATCAAAATGGAGGTCCTCCCTATACCAAAGAATTCCACCACCTTGAAGGTACTCCTTGGGGTAGAGGGGTAACAGCTGCCATGGAGGTCCCTCCCATGACACCAACTACAATGCGCATAGAAGAGATCCCCATGACTCTCAAAATCTCACACTTGGGGAACTTTCATATTAGCACTAGAGGCAGGATAGGGGAACCAATGTTGTGTTATCCTTGATCATTCAAAATCTAGGATGACTGATGATTCAAGAGAGATGCTCCTATCCCCACCACCACAGTTGGGGGTAGGAATCCATCAGTTAAAGATGAAAACCATTGAGACTAAGGTCCAAAAATACCTTCACAAATATATGCATGTGGAGGATTTTATAGATTTATTTCAATGGCTCATCATTCATACATCCCTTCCATCATCATCATACCTTCTCTCTAACTATATGTTGTAAGTATGAGAGACATCAAGGATCAGGTTGGAACACTCTAATGAAGAAGAACATCCAATTGTGTTGTGGGTTTTAAATGGAATCCCTCTCCAATAATAGGTCACAGACCCTCCATCCTATATGGATATGGTGATGAAACTTATGTCACTTATATAGGATAACTCCTCCTCCCATGGAATATATTTTTTGTGATTCCTCTTCTTCTAGAAGATCAATAGTAGGGAAAGTATTCATAAATTCCTCCTATAGTCTCCCAGCTAGCACATATAGAAGCTTTGGTTGATCAATATAAGGACTTACCTTTTTATAAAGAGTGGGATGATGGAATCTTGTGGGTAATCTTGGCCACCAAACAATAAATAGTTGTGTTCTAGCCACCTATAACTCTACACTTCTCTATCCCAGAGTTTCTCACTAAAAATCACACAACATGCCTCTAATAGAATCTATGGGTGATGTTCCACCATATTCAAGATCATCAGATGAACTGCCCAAAAATACCTTAACACCTTCTGGATATTTAACAATAGCATTTAAAGGTTGACCTTGATGTGCTTCTAGAATCCCATCTCCCTGATTCATATGGGTACTGGGAAATATTCAAATGGACCTACATTGAAATATCATAATGTTTTATTGAATCATGGAAGAGGCATATACCTATGTGTGTATTAGGTTTTGGGGGAGTATTATTCCCTCCAATTTAGTCTTCTCGCATAAGGATGATGGGTACCACCAATTAGAAAAATAGATGCTTACAATAGATCTCTATTGCTAATCACTACCACCATGAATGTTGTCACCATCAATCCTTCTATTGGATAGAAGTGTGAGGATAATTATAAGGCACATGAGTAGGAGGATCTTCCTAGATATAATTAGAAAAACAAAAAAAAAACTTATGATAAGTGTCTATATTAATCAAAAGATATATTCCATAGGCCTCAAAAGCCCTACTGAAGCACTTTCATCCATCCTTTGGCACCTTGACAAAGGTAAAGAAATTTTTGAATCCATCGGTCCCTCTGATACTACATTGGGAACTAAATTGGATGATTGTATTACCTATCAACTCTAAGATATTGAGGGATACAAGAGGATTAGTGCAAAACTCATCGATGGGTACCACCCTAAGTGAGGGAATGGTCAATATGATCCCATCACACTCCCCCTATAGCCCCAACAATTGATTGTGCTTAATAGATCTACCAAAACCAAAGAATTTGGTTTCGTTCATCCAATAAGGGTTGAAGCTAGTAGCTCTACTCACCCAATGCATAGTCTGGTATTACCAGTGGCCCCTTGTCTAGTGGATGAGTGTGATTTCCCATATATGGATATTTTTTGCTCTACATCATTGGATAGCTAACCAACCATGGGGAATACACATACCGACACACCCCATGATGATGTTATCGGTACTCTAACTTCTCACCTCAAAGTTGTAGAGACACATCGAGCCACAATTAAACCTAAAAGGAATTTATATCTTGTATGGGTGGATCATAAACCTACACCCCCATATTTTTCCAACTCAAGTTTCACCTCATTCAATGGTACAATAAATCCTAAGAAACGCCTTCCCCACTTTGTCTCTTAGTGTGGCCCGATGATGGGAACTCTAGAGAATCAAGAGGCATCCAAACTCTAGTGATTTTTTAAAACCATGGAAATACCTGAATTTGTTTATTATATACATATAGCATTGGGATCAATCACTAACTAATGGTATCTACATAGAGAGTTCCTCTATTAGTTTGATTCTTCCATGTGTTGGGTGAGTGATACTAACCTCTCCAAGTTCAAAAAATGAGACAATGAATGTGTTGTTGGCTTCATTTCTTGATGAAAAGTACTGATGTTCACTCAAAAAATCTATATTCTCCTAGAACAATTATTCTAGATGAGATATTTATAACCCTAATTACCCTAAAGTACCTAGGAAGATTCTAGGAATTCTCTGAGAAATCCCAATGCTTTAAGGAATCCATGCAGTAGACAAAGTAGTAGTCTCACCCATTACCTCCTCCATCTCCAACTTAAAAGTCTACCAAATTAAAAACATTGGTTATTACATAGACTATGGATCCTTATACAATTAATCTCTAGGAACTCCCTTATAATAGGCCCTACCAAGTATAGTTGCATCTTAAGAATGTTTCATAGGGGCCCCATCATGGGAAAGCGCCCCAAATACATTTTTTTGAGCTAAAGAATAGATTTTATTCCTTCAAGGATGGATAAGTACCAATTTTATTCCTTTATTAGTTGTATAAGAACTTGATAAATATTCCAAAGATCAAGAAGATGAGTTGAAGAACTGTCCTAAATATTTCCCCCACCATAGAATCCTTGGATACACCATCAAAGAGTGTTTCATCTTCAAAAAATGGATCCACAACTAGATATACCATGGCATAGTGTAATTGGGTGACCCCTTAGGGAATGTCATGTTCATTTTTTTTCACCCCTGGTAATGATAAATATTTCAAGGTATTCTAGAAAGTTTTTGATAGAGGAGTTTAAAAGTTAAATGATTGGATAGCTTGTAATTAAATCATTGGGGTCTAAAAAATCATATGTGCTTGACTAAATTAGTCAATTCCTACCACATTTTTCCCTTATCCTCTATTTTCACTATCATATTTTCAAATCTCCAGGAATCTAAGGAGAAGGAACTGGTAGCGTAAGAAAAATCAAGATCCTTTTCTAGTCCCAAAGCTTTCCTATACTCTTAGAGACTTCATGCCCCCACATTGGGAGTAATTTCCATTTCCCTTTTGATCCTAGATAATTATTTTGATAAATAACAATAGTATTCCTTTGTTAATACCATCTAGTTGGTGGACCATTATGTAGAGCTCAGAGATGAAGCACATCATCTAGTTCCCCCAACCTCACATTAGAACTCTCAAGGAATATGAAAGAACCCCTCTAAAAAACTCAATTCCCTGAGGAGTTATTTGAAAATATGTTTTATATTCTCTTGAGACCATAATATAATCATTTCTCAAGCCTTAGAAAATGAATCCCTCCATAGAAGAATCATCCAGTGTGGATCTAGATCCCAACTACTTGGTTGACCATTTGAATCATCCACAACAATTGAAGGCTCATCCAAATAAATCCAAGGTGCCATGACATATATAAAACCAATAGTATAATATGAAAAGTACCGGTCAGGTGCCTTTAATATAGCCAGCTGGACCCCCCCCACACACACACACACACTTCTTGTCAAGGATCCACCACTTGGGTATAACAGCATGCCCTTATCTTGGAAGTATGATTTACTCAAGCACCTCACTGGAATTCTAGATTGAATCTTGGTCATTGATTCACTATACATATCAAAGGAGTTGTGTGAAACCCTCATTAAGACCTTGAAAAGTCCTCTATATTTTAAAAATAAGGTAGCCTCTACTAAATCCTACCACACATAGGAGGATGACAATGAGGACTCTCATACCATAATTTATTTATTTGAATAGGATAAGGGTGTAATCATCTTATTTTACATCCTTACCCTCTATGTATCAGGTTAACTCAATGGTGTGGAAGTTCACCAATGTTTGGTAGGCACTAGCCCTAGGATCAATCTCATACTAACCCATACAGTATATAAGCTCAAGTATATAGAGGTTAATCTAGATTCATGAAACTTGATATTCTAGGGATATAACAAGCACAAGTAGAATATGTGTGTAAAGATCCATCTAAAGATACAATTTGGTGATATGGTTTTGAATAATGAATTCATGGTTGTCTCATAAGACACAACCTTTAATTCCTTACTATGAAGGTCCTAGCTCTATCATTATGGGGTATTCCCCTCATAATATCACCAGTGTATCAAGTACTCCCTTAATGGTTGGTTAAGGTAACTCCAAGGTGATATTTCACCCTTCAACTCATGCGAATCACACTAACTTGATGATGTTTATTACCAAAGGGAAGTAAAGGATCCCTGAATCAAAGATATAAAGCATGTCAATGATCTCAATGACTTGACACCTGCTCCGATAGATCCCTAGAATGAATTGAAGAGTATTTGCATCCCAACCATCCACCATATAGAAGAAACAAATATAGACCTTGGGAATCACTTCACTATGCCTAATAAAGAGGAGTTAACCCCGATCGCCTTCTTATCTTGTGAGGCACAAGTGCCTCTAAAGCTTACAAATCACACTCCTATTATGTACCAGATGATTTTTCCCTTATTCGCGGACCAACACCCTCACCAAAAATATAGGATAGAAAGGATGCCTCATTTGAATTCTACCAAGAAAAATTTATTTAACGTCAAGGTAATATCCCACCAGTTAATACCTCATGTAATTGGATCCTCATCCTCTATCGCCATGGTATCTACAAAGACAAAAAGGGAATGAATATACTTCTTAAGATTCTGTCCCTATATAGGGAGATGGTAAAAACTTATAGTCTCTTACACCCCAGTAATCACCCCATCCTTCTATTACTCATTATTATGATAGAGAGGCTTTAGAAGAATCTACTTCTACCTTTGAAGAAGGATTATCCGCTACCAATGATGAGCTAGCATGGGTGAATCTCATCACTAAGAAAGATCTAAGGCTGGCATTTATTAGTGTTATCATGTATCTCAATGAATATAAGTAATACATTTAATTCTTGAAATAGAACCATGATTTATTTTCATGGAAATAAAAGGGATATATTAGAAATTTATCCCTAAGTCTCTATCCACTACCTTTTCTTCCCCCTTGGCCATCATGGATTCAAGTAGAAACTTAGAAAAATGTATCCCTCCCATGGTTGAGGCCAAAGTTAATAATATTATCAAGTCCAACATCATTAGATAAGTTCAATAACCCATGTGGTTATCCAACATCATCCTAGTCGGGAAGAATAATAGAAATATCATAGTTTTCATCGACTTTCAAGACCTCAACCACCATTGACCAAATTAAAACTTCCCTATACCAACCATAGAGTTACTGATTGATGAAATCACTAGTATCTAAGACATCTCCTTCATGGATAGATATTCTAAATAAAACCAAATCTGAATGGATCATTAAGATGAGTAATCCACTACCTTTAGATACCCTCATGTAAATTTATGTTTCTAAATGATACCCTTAGGCTTGAAGAATTATGGAATAACCTATCATCATTCCATGCATCATGTCTTAAATCCACTCCTCGGGATATTGGTAGAGTAATATGTGGATGATCTGGTAGTCATATTCCACTAGTTCTAGGATCACCTTAAAGATATCAAGAATGTGTTCAGCGTGATATATGTAAACCACCTAAAGATGAACCATTTGAAGTGTGCATTCAGGGTTACATATGGGAAGTTTCTTGGATTTGTTTTCTGGTACTAAGGTATTAATATCAAATTATAAAAGATCACAACCATCAATAATATGAATCCTTCATGCAATATTCGAGATTTGTGGGGGCTCCAATTCCACCTGGCCTATATATAGCATTTTTTATAACATGGCAGACAAATGTAATCCCTTTTCCAATCTGATGAAGAAATGTGTTTCCAACTAGTGGTATGAAGAATTCCAAGTTATTTTTGGTGAAATTAATAAATATCTACTATGTTCATTAGTTATGATACCTCATATTCATAGAAAAACTTTTTTCATCTATGTGACCATCATGGAGAAATCCCTTTGAATCCTTATAGCTCAAAGAAATAATGAAGGAAAGGAGAACAGTCTATATTATCTCAGTCGCATGTTGTTTAACACTAAGACTATGTATTCTACCATTGAGAAGAACTATATACCTTTGGTATTTAAAGTTTAGAACTTAAATAATTATCTATAGAATCATGAGATCTAATTAATCTCCCATATCAAACTATTTAAATATATCCTTAATTGTTTATCCCCTATTGACAAGATGATTGGCATGATGGTAAGTGATCCTTCAGTAGTTTAACATCAAGTTCATTCCTCATAAGGTTGTCAAGGATCAATATCTAGCATATTTCCTATCATCACACCCAACATATAAGTATTTTCCCCTAGATTAGGATTTCGTAGATGATATTATCCTCTCCATTGATTAGTTTTCACTATTCTAGAAGATACACTTAGATGGTGCCTCTTAAAGCCTAATCGGAAGAAGGCTCAATAACCCTAAGCTCAACAGGGTTAGCTTTGGAATTTTTTTCACCATTCCCTCTAAGTCCCTCATGTCATACTCATTCATTTTATTATAGGGTTGTACCAAAAATTAATTAGAGTACAAATCCATCATCACAATTTTTGAACTATCCTAAGAGATTGAGATTTTGTGGTTTCATGTGAAAGGTGATTTTAATATAGTAATCGAGTATATTAATGGTGACTATACTATCAGGAAGTGGAATATCATCCCTTTACCCAAGAAAAACCATGATATGATGGCCCATTTCTCCTCTAAACCGAAGTTGGATAATATTTTTTGATCCTAGAATGATCGAGCATACACCCTGTAAATCCTGGTCATATCTCTCGCAGAGCTGGATCAAGACAACCTCACTATCCATTTAGCGCATCAGAAGTTGATTTACCCTATTGTTCCTAATAAATAGAACCATAAATTGAATAAAATTTCTATTATTTATCCCTATAAAGGGCCCTCAAATTCCCTCCATGACAAAATAAGTATCTGAGTGGATGAAACCTCTGATCAGGTACCTATAATACCAAACTCTACCATATGACCATGCTAAGCATGATAAAATCTATTAGAATATAACCAATTCCATCCTATGTGATGTCCCTAACTTAGAGAGGGTCCTCTACTGATTTATCTTTTATGGGATCCTTCTTAATTTCATCCAATGAAAGGTAATATCTAAATTTATGCAAGAGGTATATTCCATCTTATGCAAGGATCATCAATTTTGTGTGAATCTCCCACACTAGATCTAAAGGTTATGTTACATTTCACCCACCATAGTTCTTGATTGCATATAATTAAATAATAAGTGTCATGCATTCCAAACTCACATCGACTTCATGCATCAAACACCAAATATTCTTTGGGTGTGCTAGTTAGAGTATATATTTACCAAGTATTTATCGATCATTTAAATTTAGAGTGAAGGTTTTCCCAAACTCAAATTACCTTATTCAAGTAATAGATTTGATTATAGTATAAGGTAAATTTATGATGAGTCTTGTATATATTTCTAGTTCCAAGGAATTTTTTATAAATAGCAGGGTAACTGCTAACTATATGACAACTATATTGATTAATGGATATAATATAAGTTATGATATGATGGGAGTCCATTATATTACAGCCTCAAGTGTTTTCTGGGAACTGTTTAAATTTGTTTATAGTTATAAATATACATTAAATGAAACACAAAGTATGTCTTGGTTAATTATTCTATAGCTACTCAATATGAAGCTTCTTAGACCCACACTCCTGAGTCCAGTACTAAAAAAAATTCTTTAAATACTGTATTTGATAAAAAGTGATATGAAATGAGATAAACATAAACATATTTCACATACTTTTCATAAATTTAAAATTTCAAATCACAATGTTCTTATAATCACAATAATTAAAGGTTTAGTGTCTTTGATGACTAAATACATAAGTAACTTATTTCATAGTACTTATGAACATTTCTCTATAATTGAGCCACACTAGACTCTCTTATATACTTATCATAAGTTATAATCATCTTTATAACCTTGGGAATGGAAACTTAAGAAATGGTTGAGATCAAATATTTAGTAAGGGAAAACTTAACAACATTCCATCAAGGTTTGGATCATAATCATATGAGAAAATGTGAATAGGGGAGAAATATATTATTAAAAAGAACATGTAACAATAATAGTTTTCCATAATTCATGATATTAGAAAATGAAATCTCAATTGAAAAAACATGTATCATAGCATAAGATTGCAATATAAACATGGAAACATGGTATAAGATAATAATATCATAAGTTCATGGAATCATAAATATGGGGAAACAATATAAAGTATAATATCATAAGCATAAGTCAAGTATCAATTCCAAGACAATATAACATAGTGTTCTTAGGCTAACCACCCATGCACCATAGTCAAGGATCGCTTCCAAGACAACATAACATTGTGTTCTTAGTTTAACCTCTCATGAAACATAGTCAAGTCTCATCACCAAGATAATATAACATTATGTGCTTGGGATAAACTTTTGTGCACCATACATGGTATCTCATGAGATAAAAAACATTACCCAATACATTAGAGTTCTATTAAGGTGAACCATTCATATTAATAACATGTATATTCATATGTTTTCTATAAGAGGAAAATAAACTATACATAAATCATAATCATGATAAAACCCATGAGAAGGAGGTGGGATTCATAATCATGTCTCAAGGCATAACCAAAGGCTATAAAAATAAGTATTTCCAAGAGAATAGGGGATTAAATTATTTTGGATTATCATATTTTAAAATGAAACATATGTCTTGAAATTTTATTTCCAATTTATAAAAATCCATGATAAATATTGGGAAAGTAAAAATAAAAACAAGCCACTTAGGTGATGATTTATGAAATGAGTAAAGGATATTTTAAAGTAGGAAAGAGATTATTATTTTATTTTAGGCCATAATTGAACTAGTAAGCATTTCCATAAAATAATAAAGGTTTTAAAAATATATTTATGGTTAGAAAATATTTAATGTAGGTGGTACTTAGCGTGAAATAATAAATTAGGAAGTTATCTTAAATCAGGTTTACTTAAAAGAGAGAATTACAAAGGAAACTTAAAACATGTATAACCCTAGAAAAGAAAGGGACATTAAATTAGGTGCATATATAAGGAGTATATATATATATAATATAATAATTACATGAGAATAATATTGAGTAAAATTAATAAAAAGAAATATAATGTTTAACTTGAAAGTAACGAGGGTGGTTCAAGAGATCCCATATGAACTTCATAAATCATTAAGTATGTAACATTTAAAAAGGGTGTTATGTGATAGAAATATAAATCCCAAAAAATAAAGAGTAATTTCATTATAATATATTAATATGGAAGAACATACCCAACTTATAAGAATAAATTTCAAGAATAGCAATCACAACTCAATGAGTGAAAATTGAGTTAACAAGAACCCTCACCTTAGGTCTCGATTCACTCTATGCATGTGACTAATATCATGGATAATAAAATTAAGTTTATTGAAAACTTTATTAATAAATTTTTCATATATATTTCATTTAATAAGGTTTATTTATTATCATAAATTATTTATTTATTAAATATTTTTCTCTTATGTCGGTTACATAAGGTTGTTCAGTCAATTTCTATAAAAATTCCTCAGTATATTTATCATGGTCAAATTCATTGTAAAATAGATTTATAATATCTATAATTGTAGATATTTGTGTTTTTTATTATTATATTATCACAAATTTTATATAGTTTCATATGTTTCCCCAAAATGGACTTGAATTAAGAATAGTGTCTTGATATGTTCATTTAAGAAAGTTAAGTTCACGATGACCATTTGTTGTTAATATTACCTATAGAATGTCCAGTGTTATATTTAAAAAATATTAATAGTTTTATAAATATAATTTTTATTCATTAAATACTTTTTTAAAGTCATCCATGTTATGTGGTAATGGAAAATGAAATACATCATTCTGTGGAGGCGGTAGTCCACACGTACACATGGACGGTGCTCTCATTTTTTCATAGAATGGTAAGAAGGTGGAAAATAAAATAATTCATAATTTAATAATATTAAAAATGTTATAAATATAATATTTTCATTAAATAATTCATTTTAACTTTCCATTGTGAGGAGGTTATGAGAAATGGAACACGTTGTTCATAGAGGAGGTAATATGCACATACGCATGACAACATATTCAGTTTTTGAATGGTTTTAGAGGAAATTAGAAAGTGATATTCCATGAATATAATAAAATTTAATCATATTAATAATACTTATATTATAATAATTTAATTTATTGAATATATTTGATAGGGTAGAAGAGGAAAATAATTAAGAGAGCTTGGTTAAGAACATTACTTCTCCCTTTGGATGTTCTCCCTTGGGTAACACTGTATGGCTCTTTAGCTTGGTCTTTTGGAAAGACCAAGGCTTATAAGACATGAAAAGAGTGTTTAGAAGATACTAGGGAAAATTTTTGTTCGAGATAAGGCTTTATAATTAGTGTATAAATGGGTTGGAGTTAATCCCCTTTTATAGTTGAAGGGAATAACATTTTTGTAAATATAACTTTTTAAATAAAGAGAGCACATGTTTTACATGGAAAGTGGATCAAAAGTGGAAAATAATATATTTGGGTAAGGGTTAATATCTATAATCCCTTAATAATTCATTTTTTCACATGTTTTTAGGTCTTTTATTCTTTGATTTATTACTTTTACCATTTCAACTTTTACCGCGGTAACTAGTTTTTTCCTAGGTAATTTACACTTAATGCCTAAAAATAAAATGGACCTTATTACATAATTTATAAATAATTATTCCAAATATTAAATCAATTTTATCAAATAAAATTTCAATGTGTAATAAAAATTAATTTTAACATTAGCTCATGAAAGCATAAAAACATATTTTTAGAAAAAAAAAAGTGTATTTATAAGCATAAATGATATGTCTAGGATAAAAGTATCATTGTTTTTTATTTTAATGATATTAATTGGTTTATTATTAACCAAATAAGATTTATATGGATTAAAAATCAATAAAAACGTAATTCTACATTGTGATGTCATAATTAAAGAAAAAAATGAAGAAAACAATTATTAGAATAAAAGATAACTTAAGTTTTAAAATGTTAAACATGGGTTTTCTAAATTCGAAATAGTATTTTTAAAAGAATAAATTTATTCTATAAATAAATTTTTTATATGTTTTTTAAGTTATACTTACTTCTTGATATAGTCATAAACACTACAATGTAGTAAAAACTATATTTTTCACTATTCACATAAAAATAAATTATTTAAGAAAAATACCAAAAAAATATCATAAGATAATATTGTTATTATGAATCCAAAAATTAATTTTATTTTATAAAATTCAAATTCTAAAAATTATAATTTTAAATTTTAAATGAAAATTCAAAATATAAAGAAAAAATCATTTTATTGAAAAATGATATTTTTAAATATTCTTAATATTATTTCATATCAATTTATAATTTAAATAATGTTAATATATTAGATAATATATAATAATATTTTAAAATTGGTCAATTTAATTTATTGGGATAAAATATACAACACTTTAAAAACACAATTATTTTAAAAAAATATATTAATTTTATATTAAATAATCTTTACTAAATGCTATTAAAATTATTTATATATATTTTAAAATTTTAATTTTACTAATAAATTGATATTAATATCTTTATTTAAATTTTATAAATACAGTATATCATACTTTAACAATAATAATAATATGTAATTCATAAATATATATATATATATATATTTAAAATATTCTATTTTTATTTAATTGTTTATTATTCATGAATTGTATTATTTTAAATTTACTTCTAACAATGAACAAATTCAGTATACCTATTGGATATATTTATATCCAATGAACATATTTTTAATGACCATATTTCCAGTGACCATATTTCCAACAACCATATTTATAATAGCCAGATTTTGTTCCTATATATAGCCTTACTAAACCCATTCTTCCATTCACAGTTATTAAGTCACACTTTTCATTTCTATGTTTTTCATTTAATATATCACAATATTCTTTCTCTTTTCATGACATTCTTTCTCATTTTAGGTTTTGTTATACTAATAGTGATTCTCAAAGGTAAAGTTGGTCTGGGGGAGTTTCTAGTTTTAAAGATATTATTTTTATCTATTTATTATCCCCTCATAATTTTTTCACTTTTAGTGGATGTAATAATATATGGTGATTAATAATCCATGGTATGTAATACTTAGTTTAATGTGCTTTTTTTGTAATGTTTTACTATGAATGAAAAAAGTGTTAGTTTAATTTCTATCTTGTATGACTTATTTCTTAATATATTTCAATTCATTTGAACAAGTAGGAAAAAATAGTTTAGAATTATAAATATATATTTTATGTAAATAATATACTTCCTAAAAACTTGATTCATTGCATGGGATATTAACATCCCCATGATAGAAAGGCATTAATCATACTTATGATATTTCTATGAGGGAAGCACATATATTTTGAGATAGTCGTAGCAAGTTGGGATTCAATGATGTCGATGTTATGGATTCACATTATTTGTCATAGGAACACTGAAATTCACAATTCATAGTGATAGGAATTATTCCAAATACACATACTTCATAGGAGAGTTAAAACTATAGTGGTGGTTTTATATGAAGGACCCCAGGACACCCTGAGAGGGGAGGGGTGAATCAGGGTGACAACTTTTTCTTTTAATGTGATGGATCTTGTTCCCACGTTGGTAGGAACTTGTTGAACCTGTATGATGAATATGATCAGAAAGAAAACATTCACATGCACAGAGAAGACACAACACTTTTTACTTGGTTCACCACTAAGGGCTACATCCAAGGAGCATACGCCGACAAGTTATCGGTCGTACCAAATTCCACTAATCTTCACTAGTTGTGGATTACAAAGGTTCGGGCACAGTCACTCTGTCCCAGGCTCACTGCCTTTACAAAGGTTCAGGGATAGCTCACTGCTTCCCTCGGGTCACTCCCATTGACTCCCCCTGGCTCACTGCCCTTGGTGAAGTCACACTCAATTTATAGACGTGAAGGTCTCTTCATCATTGCATAAGAATGCATCCTCTGTTGTATGTAGATGCTCTGTTGAAGTTCAACTCTCACCATAAGATGAATCTCACTTTGCGTTGAGGGTACCGGGTGATCCTCCAGCTTTCGTGCAGCTTCAAAAGGACAGATGTACTTTAACAACCCTGGCGCGCTTCTCCAACCCCGGCGCGCAAGTTCCAAGAATGGCGCGCAAGTCACTTGCGCGGTACAAACTCAGCGCGCAGGTGACTCCAAACCACTTGCGCGACTCTACCTCTTTGAGCTCCAAACTTGCGCGACTCAGTGCCTCTAAATCCCAAACCACTTTGGACACGCAACCAACAACCGGCGCGCAGCCTCTACTTACGCGACCCAACAACCACTTGCACGACTCTACCACTTGCGCGATGAGAGCTCGAAAAATCTCTAAGTCTTGAACTCTATTCTAAATGAGGAGGGGTCCTCTATTTATAGGCAAACTGGACCCCCTGCGCGGTGGCGCGCAAGTCTTCCCTCGGCGCGCAGGTTCCGGCGCGCAGCTCATCCTCCCTAGCCTCTGTCATGCTACTCACTTGCACGACCACACTTATACTTGCACGACCTTATTTCCTTTTCCATATTTTGAAGTTATAATCTTGAAAAGCAATAGGCGCACAAGTTTCCAGTCCTCCTAGGTATCAACACGCAAGTCTCTTCACGGCGTGCAGGTCACTTGCGCGACCAACCCAAAACTTGTGCAGCCCTTATCCCTTTGCCATTTTCCCATGTTCTGATCTTGAAAAACATATGGCACGCAAGTTTCCTCTCCTTCAAGTACACGGAATTAAAGTCTCTTTGCTAAAAACACTTTTCTCCATTTGTTAATTTTCAGGCCCAAAAATTTAGCAAACACTGGGAAATGGTGCCACCTTCAATACTGTTGTCTGCTTGAACTGTATGATCTCTTTGCTGGTACACATTCTGAACTTCCACTGAGGATTGACAACAAACACAAATCATACTCCAAATCATGCATAGAAGACCATGGTTCCAACATTATATTCACCAAGACAGGTGATATATTATTTAATAAGCATAATGATTCCTATAGGGTTTAATAAGTTTCAACTAGCTATGACTGAAAAGTTTACATATATTCAAATATGGATTCTATAAACCAAAATTCAGTTCTGTATTTTGAAGTTTCTATAATTTATGGAAATTCATTAGTGGATATTCAAGAAAAACTAGACATGGGTGGTACAATCATGGTACCAATAAGGCATGATTGGTTATACCAAGTAATCATGCTTAAATACATTAAAATTATACTTATCATAGAAACTTTATATGATCATTATATTGGTAATTGTATATCAATACCACTTTCCTTATAAGAGACATTATGGAATATGTCTATACAACATGATTATAAGGGTTGGAAACATCAAAGATAACCAATAAGGAATTCAAGTTTCAAGGATCCATTTATGGATTGAAACATGAATAATGACCATAAAATATTCATTTATAATGAATGTGTGATAGGTATCCACGAGTGGTTAATGGGAGCACTATTATTTTCCCAAACAGATATGTTGATGAAATATGGAAAAATATGACTAGTCTTACAGTTATTTTAAGACTATGGAAAAAAAATTATATAATATTGATTTAAAGTATAAATCCAATAGTAATTAAGGAAGTAAAATGGGATGGGTTCTAGGTAGGTGGAGAAATAAGAATAATAGTTATCATGGGATAAAAAACTATTCTTCTTTCGAATCAATTTGATCTAGCATCATGGTTTGTCTAAGGTAGTATGCAATAGAAAAAACATATTATAGTCACTAGTAGTCATATCTATGTATAATGAGTGTGTTGAGGCTTATAATAAATATTAAGAAGTAGGTATTAGCAACAATTTATTCTAGATTTTGGATTTATACCATGATAATAATGTATAATCATTTTATGATGAACTTTAGTTAATGGTATTATCTAAGATGTTAGGAATGAAAAATGGAAAAAATGTACATACTTGGAGATATCACCTCTTAATGGATTTTCATAAAGAGATTAATTTTCATTAAGAAAAACTATTATAAGAATGTGGTGGGATCAGTATTAATATTTATACCTCATAAGAAGCATGTTTATCATGTGAATCTAACCAATTAAATAGTTAGCAGTTGGATCTAGTTCAAGTGGGAATCTATTGGATTTGGTGACCTAAAACCAACAAATTAGTACTTTTGATTACCTGTATATTCAGATATTTGAATATTTATAAATATATTATCATATATTTAGTTTTCTTATATGTAACATTATTTTGATAATGTACTTAGAGTATATATCGCTGTTGACGCTCCTTTCATCACAGAATCTAATGATCGGAAAAGGGGAATACCTGAGCTCAAAGTGATTCAACCTTTGAAGAAAATATCAAAAATCGACAAAGGCATGAACAAAGGATCAACAGCACCTGCACCGCGCAAGTTATATCACTGTCGTTCAAGTACACTTGCGCGACGCTTTTGGTCGCGCAAGTGACTTGCGCGCCCTAAGTGATAACCGCCCGGTAACCGCCCGGGGTCTTCTCCTACCTATAAATAGACCCTGTGGGCCCCCCATTCGAGAGGATCTTTTTCCAGAAACTCGGATTGAAGCTCCCGATGCCCAAGTCTCTTCTCAAAGCTTTTGGAACACTTCTAAGGTAATTTCTTACCTAGAACGGAAGATCTAAAGAGAAGAAGGAAGGCCTAAGTGTTGAAACTTATCAACACCTGCGCGCCGACTTATTTCCTTCAATAGAACTTGCGCGTCCCTTTTCTGGAAGAACCTCAAGAGGATTCTAAAGTGATTAATAAAGAGTCGCTCAAGTATTCTAATACTGGTTGAAAATCACGCAAGTACCCCAGATGTCGCGCAGGTATACATGCATGACCAATACTTGCGCGCCCACGGAAGACTTGCGCGCCTTTCAAGACTTGTGCGCCCCTACCTTTTTGGGTGCCCATCTTGCCCATTTTTCCACTCTTAAGCCATTACACCTTTCCTTTTCAAGATTCAGTCTTCAAGACACTCTTCAAAGCCATTTATGGCATGATTTCTTGACTTGACTTCCTTATCTGAAAGGAATTCTGTGGAATATCTCTCAAAACCTAGTGATTTAAATATCCTTATGTCACTAAATATGGAGAGTTCATTCATTAAACCTCATCCTTTAAGATGAGAGAATCCTTAACTTGGGTCTCCTTTTTTAGGAATAATCCCCAGTTATAAGTCCTTTAATCTGGGCATCTTCCTTAGGAGTAAGCCCCAAATTCTTAAAGTTCCCAAACTTGGGCATCCTCCTCAGGAGTAAGCCCCAAACCTTAATTCTTTAACTTGGGCATCCTCCTTAGGAGTAAGCCCCAATCATAATCCTTTAATCTGGGCATCCTTCTTAGGAGTAAGCCCCAAGTCCTCTAATATGGGTATCCTTCTTAGGAGTAAGCCCCGAGTCCCTTAATTTGGGCATCCTTCTTAGGAGTAAGCCCCAATATCAAATATGGGCATCCTCCTCAGGAGTAAGCCCCAAACCTTAACCCCTAACCTGGAATTCCTTTTCAGGAATAAGTCCCAGTTATAATCTTGGGATTCCTTTTCAGGAATAAGCGCAAAGTCCCCTAATTTCTCTTTAACCAGTCCTAATTTACCCTTGATTTGGGTTTCCTTTTCAGGAGTAAAACCCAATAATAAGTCCCCTACTAACTTGGGCATCCTCCTTAGGAGTAAGCCCTAAGATTAGAGTATTCAAATCTCCATGAAGCACATATACCTTTATGGACCCTGTTCATGGATTTTCTCCCTAAAAGTGAATCCTAAACCTTCATCTATCTGGGCAGTTATACATACATAAGCCCCAAACTATTTCTTATGATTGCATCTTTCATGGCACAATTGTCTAATTTTTTACCAATACCTCTTTTTTCTCACACCGAGCATGACTTACGTGAGCTTAGAGTGTAAAAGTAATTATGACATCCTTCTTTGAGCCATCAATCATAAACGTCATACTCCCTTACTCGAACTACGTGGGTTCTGATTACTTTTCCAAAACAAAGGATACGTAGGTAGCCCATTTATGGGTTCGATCCCAACTTTGAAATAATCCATGTCCTTCTGAATGACGATAAACTTCAAGTACCCCACTGAGTGGCTTTAAAACCAGCCTGGTCATCATAATGACCAAGAGACTTTTATAAATGTTTTTGAAGGATACCATTGACTAAGAATCTCTAAATAGATACAGATGATTCTCTATTGATGAAGAACCTCAAATACATATAAAAGATCCTCTAAATTTCTTACATATTTAATCATTGATTGTTAAACTGAAGGAAAGCTCATTTTATACTTGGTAATGTAATAAGGATTCACGAACATAACTTAAATCTATAAAGAGAGTCTCGGAGTAGACAATAATTCCCCTAAAAAAGGTGTGATGAGTCCGACCTCCCATCCTCTCGACCAATGCAAATTCCTAAGCCTCATTAGCCCACAAGCTAGTGAGCGCCTACCTTTGGAAAGTAGGTCCAAACGGATGTGGAATCATTGGATGTTTTCGGTTCTACGAACAAACCCGTTAGAAACCGATCGGAACGTTTGAATCTCCCATCCAGGAGGTCATCCCCGAATTCCGTGCGAAACAAAAAATGGTGAACCCGACATGAATCCTTAACCAAGTTAAAGTGACGTTCTTCTTATTTTGTTAGGCCCCTTGGGCCAACAAAGCAATCATTGACATGTGCTCATCCAAAAGATGCAGTGGCCGGATTCATCTTGATTATGTCTGTTATATAGAACAGGCACTCTTTTCTCAAGATCTTCTGCAAAATGAATTTCCTTAAATTCACCCTTGTGAATACTGCTGCTGTGAACACCTCTACTGTGAGGTCAGCTGCTGTGAAAACCAATGCTGCTACTCCTGCTGGAACATCGTCCGCTCTGAGGATGACATCACCAACTCAGCGTCTTCAACGCTGGGTTTCTAATGCACTGGTTAAGGAGTACTGTCGCAACGGTACTATCCCAACTCTGGAGGCCGATCGTCAAGCCCTCCAAGTTAACAACTCTACCTGGTCGTCCGGACAACGGCGGCCAGCGATCAAGAAGCAGACGGTGCTGACTACCGTCTCCAACCGTTTCGGGTCGTTATCCCCGGAACGCAATTTCCATTCACTCCCTTACTCTGAGGAAGTGAATGAGCAGGTCCCTCAGGGCCTTAATTCAAAAAGACAGGAGTCCTTCCCGAGGGATCCCATCAACAATCGCCGCCAGACTCATGCGGCAGTGCGCCCTCAACATGATGAGGGTACCGACTCCAGGCATTCAGCTCAGGTTCTTCGAACCCGAGCAGGCAAGATGAACCGCCAGAGATGGAATCCGGTTGACAATGGGCAGGTTGTCATCCCTGCCATCTCCGGAGAAGTCCACCAACCTAACTTGGTGGAAAATAACGAGCAGGCACACACACCTGTCCGTTTTAATTTTGCTGTCCAGCAGACTCATCTGGCAGCATCAAGCCAATCCCGCCAGGCAATTCTGGCAAAGTACTATAGGCAGTAACATGCACCTGCTTATGCATCATCAGTTAGTCAGCAGACTCGCCTGACTACATATGAAGAAGTCCACCAACCTAACTTGGTGGCAAATAATGAGCAGGCACACACACCTGTCCGTTTTAATTCCGCTGTCCACCAGACTCGTCTGGCAGCATCAAGCCAATCCCGCCAGGCAATTCCGGCAGAGTACTATAGACAGGAACATGCACCTGCTTATGCATCATCAGTTAGTTAGTAGGCTCGTCTGACTACATATGATGGATCTCTTCAACCGCGTTTGGCGAAGTGTAATCAGCAGGCACATACACCTGCTAATACTAATCAAGCCTACCAACAGTCTCGCTTGGTAGCGCACGGAGAAGTCAGTCGGAAAGCCCCGACGACAAACAGGAGGCAGACTCAACTCTCTGCCTCCACACTTGAGTACTGTCAGGATTCACTGACAGGAAAAGGAGGACAGGAGCAGGTACATACACCTACTCCAAACCCGGAATGGATGTATATTCCCGTTCCGGCGGCTGAAGTCGCCAAACATATTTTGTCAATGGTGAAAGAGCAGAAGAAAATTCCTGCTCATATTCTGGATGCTTGCCAGGATATCATAACAGCTTCAGCATCATCTTAGGGACAGACACATAAATCTATCCCTAGCAGTGGAGTGACACATCAACGATTCACTCCGGAACAGACACACACATCTGTTCCAGTCCAAGAGGGTTATGGGGCATACTCCCCCATATCATACGGACAACCAAGTCAGGCACATACACCTGATTTGAGTGGAGATCGTCAGCCTAACCTGACCATCTTTCCTGATCAGGCACATACACCTGCTCAGAGCAATCACTTTCGTCATCAAGTGGTTTCTAAAGCGAGTAAGAAGGCATCTAAGAAAAAGATCCGCCCAGCACAGTCAGGAGATCAAAGGCTAATATGCAACAAGGCCTTGCTCGATGCTGGAGTTATTGAAGCCCTCAGACATTTATCTGTCGGAATTCAAGATTCTACTCCCTCAGTTCCCAATAACAGGAACATTAATTCTGAAGGTCTTCAACAGAAACTTCCTCATGAAGGCTTGCTTCATGAAAATTCAGTCAATCTTGAAGTTTCTTCTTCAATGAGAGCCACAGGAACCCTCTGTGTGGTCAGAAGACCAAGGATCAAGAGATCTCATCTTTTGTTGTAACCCATTATGGTGTTCCTCCCCATGATGATTAATTTCGCTGCGAAAGTCCTCTCCACAGTAGTGATTCACATTGCCTGGAAAATACTCCAGTGGACAGTGTAGTGCTGAGAAATCCCTCTTATCTTGAGGAACTTTCAAATGTGAAACCAGTCATGTCTGATGCTTTATCGCTAACAATTGAAATACTTTCTCAATCAGAAGATAGCCCAGGGTGTAGGTCATTCTCCAAACCACCCCTAAGTCATGCATCTTCTAGTTTGATCAATGATCTCTCTACCAATCTTGTTGAATCCGATGAAGCAACAAGGAAACACCAACTCTGGTCAAAACAGGTAGAAGAATCTTCATTTAATGATAAAGAGGAAATGCTGAACATGAGGAAAAAACTGGAAAAAGGTGAGGTACCAGTCTTGTTTTGGCCTTTGGCTGACTCCCAGTACGACATTCCAAAGATGTTGACGGATGATGGAATCCATGATATTCATCTCAACATATGTAAAACTCTTTATCAATTGAAGAAGAAGGTATTATCTTATGATGAATATGAAAATCATCTTAAGATAATAGAAGGGCTACAACGTCAGATTGATTTGGCATCTCTATCAGTCTCTCGGTATCCGAAGGCTGAAAAGCAACAGAGAACCCTTCAACGTTCATGCCTTGGCGCACTAAGAAAATTGCGTCAGTTAATTGCCAATGCTCCATCTGATGTTCATATCAGAGGATGGGGTGTTCACGGAGCACTACATTTCACAGTGCTTTCCAGTCAGCAAAGCCCATCGAAAATGGTCTCATACAATGTTATTGCCCATGGCCGGCCACAGTCAATGGGCTTTGTTCATAATCAAAATCTTGTTCAAGAACAGGCTTCAACTAGTTCCTCTCAAAATCAAGCATATAAAGAACAAGTTGTTGAATTGCTCCTACATCAAGCAGGCGAGAATATTGCACAAGCCTCTCGTATGGAGCAAACAAATCATTAAATGACAGAAGTCTCGGAAATCATCCAACTGTCTCTTGAACCAGGTGATAAAAGTGGATACAGGTTAATGCATCCAGCTAATTTCCGAACTAAGATTCGCAATATCAAGAGATCTTTTAAGAAGATCTCAGACGTAGCATGTCAAGAGCCACCCCAGCTTGTCAGACTGGGGACTTCTCTAACCCAACCCTCAGAGTCAACAAATGGGATTCGAGGAGTTGAGCAGAAGCAGCAGGAACATCCCCAGTTCTCGAGACTGGGGACTCTTTCAAATCATCAATCCCCTCCTTAGAGAATTTCGGTCTTTTCTCGATTGGGGAAGAAGCCCCAAGAGGAACGAAGAGCCAAATTATCAGGAGATTCCCTCCAAGTTATAGCTCGTCAAGAAGTTCCTAAAATATTGAATCAACAAAAGGCAATGTCTCATCAAAGACATGAAAGAAGACAATATCACAGAAATGTTGATAGAAGAGATGCGATGCATTATGCATTAATCAATGTCATCAATGTCGTTGTTGCTAATCCACCATAGGAGACTCACTCAGGGGACTCAGATGAAGAGAGTCCTGCTCAAGAAAATGTACGCACCGATACAAATGAAGAAGGTGTGCGTACACGAAGTCAAAGGATTACTCAGAACTTAGGTAATCCACTTCCCTCCCTCCAAAAGGTATCCAAAAAAGGGAAGGGAAAGAATCAGGTTACATATCCTTCCTCTGGATAAGGTCAATCTCTCTCATTAGAGCAAATGTTTGCACAACAGGAGGAAGAAATGAAAGAATTAAGAAGAATGAATACAGAACTACTTCAGAGTAGTCTTCTTCTTAAGAATGCTGAAGTTCGACAGCCGAAGGAATTTGTTGCAGTTACTGAGATGGATCAAGAATATCCTCCTTTATCAGTACACCCTCAGAGGTCTAATCCCATGGGTCAAGCGCAACAACGGTTGGCAGTGCTACCATCAGTTGCAGTACCAACCACCATGTCTGTCCAAGCTCCATTCATTGCACCTACCCAAAACCAAGTTCAACCTGATGTTTCTCAAAAGTTAATAACTACTATTGAGTCATTAACAGCTCGGTTAGAAACTATGGAAGGGAAATGGGCGCAAGTTCAACCAGAAAAGAAAGTTTACCCTAAATGGGTAGATTCAATTTCTCCTCCATCTAGTTTTGGAAACCCTGTTTTCCCTACTTTCAATGGATCAGGCGACCCTGAACAACATTTGACGCATTACGTGTCTTGTTGTGATCCTATGATGGGAACTACAGAACAGCAAGAAGCAGTGAAACTCAGATGCTTCGTGCGAACCTTGCAAGGACCAGCTTTTGTCTGGTATACAAGCTTGCAATCCCAGTCAATCATCGGATGGGAGGATCTTCGTCAAAAATTCCTTCTTCAGTTCAGCTCAACTTTTCCAAAAACGACAGTTTTAGATCTTACAAACTGCAAGCAAAGGGAGAATGAAAGAGTCTCTGATTTCATTGCTCGCTGGAAGGGATTAACGTATTCCCTGAGTTTAGCACTCCCTCGGGAAGAGTTGTTTCCAATCTGTGTGGCAAATTTGCGTGACGAATTACGCACGCCATTGATCCCTGTGAAATACATAGGAGGGTTTTGAGACCTTACTTCAATCGCTCAGCAGATTGAAGATTCCCTTATACAGGCTAAGGCTAAATCTCGTGTAATTCCATCAGTTCCAGGAAGGAGAATGGGTAAAGCGGAAACTGCTACAGTTATGCTTAAACAAGCACCTGTACTTATTTCTACTTCAAAACCTTCATCTTCTTAAAGGACTCCACCTCCTGAACGCCAACAACAAAGGTCGTTTCGTCCAAATGATCAAAAAGATCAACGACGAAAACAATTTGAGGATATGAAGAGTAAAACATACTCTTTCCGAAGTGAGAAAGTTCCTGGTTACTTCATTTCAGCTCTGGAAAATAATTTGGTTCAATTACCAGTGCCCAAGAGGCCAAACAAGGAAGGAGATGAAGATCGTCCCAATTATTGTCCCTTTCATCAAATGTTGGGGCATCCCATCAAGGAGTGTTTTGTCTTTAAAGACCTCCTGCAAAAGATGGTCGACTTGGGACAATTCAAATTGAAGGGTTCTTCAGCTCATGTAGCGTGTGTTACCGCTACAGATCCAGAGGAAGGAGGCGAGTGGTAGGAAGTCAAAAGCAAAACAGCACAAAAATATGATGATTGGATGGTCAGAAAGACAATCAATCGGACCCATGCCATTTTGCGAACACAATTGAAGAAGCCAATTGTGTCTCCTACAAAAGCTGCAGTGAAGCCTCCATCAAAAGACAAATCCTCAAAAGGGCAGCGCAATTCAAAGAAGAAAGAGGAATCAGAAGAAGATGAGTATGTATCGAGGCCTAAGTTGTCTTTGACTCTGGCAGATTTCATGCCATCTACTTCAAAGCCACGGGCACCGCCCCATCAAACGGCACAGCCAAAACAGGCTAGTCAGGCAGGGTCTTTATTAGACGAAGAGTTAATCTTTGGTTCTGTTAATATGATTCAATTAACAGATCCATATTCTAGTCTTGATGAGCCTGAATTCCCTGTATCAAATAAGGGAATCCGAGGAAGTTCTAGAGGTTCAGGATACAGAGGAAGACGTGGATCTTTCCGAAGCCACTACTCCAATTCTGCCTCTGGTAGCATTGTGTATGCAGCAGAAACTCGTGGTAGAGCCCTTCAGCGAGCTCAAAAAGAACAAGCAAGTTCTTCTGCCAATGGCCAACTCAGTTTTGGCACAGTTATTTTGGAAGACCGATTAAAGGTTCCATCTTCTTTATCTCAGCAAGTAAATGGATCTAATCAGTCTAATCTTCCAAAACCAAGGATGTTTCCAACTTCTATCCCAATACAAGATGCATCAGCTTCCAAAGCATCTGCTTCCAAGGTACCTGCTAAACCACATATTCTTGTTGGGAAACACAGACCTCTAGATCAAAAGTATGATATATTGAAACACTTGGCCTAAGTACCAGCCAAGTTATCAATTTTGGATGCTTTGAATCTGTCAAAAGATCTTCGGGAAGCACTCATCGAAGCTTTGTCAAGTCCTCAGGAGTTTGAAGCTGAAATTGCTACAGCTGAAGTCTATCACATAGAGAATAATCCTGCAGAATGCCATGCAGTGATATCTTTTACTGATAAATATGAAGATGATGTTGTGCATGGGCACATAAAACCTTTGTACTTATCTGGAAAAGTCAATGGTGTAGATATCCAAATATTTTTCATTGACAATGGTTCAAGAGACAGCCTCATGCCCATTCGTACACTTCGTCGATTGGGCCTCACGGAATCTGATTTATCTCCTTCTACCATGATGTTACAAGGATATGATAAAAATGAACAAGAACCACTGGGTGAAGTTACACTCAGAACCCAGTTTGGAGATCTTGTATCCAATTCGGATTTCATGATTGTTGATCAAGACTCAGCTTTTAATGTCTTGCTTGGAAGACCTTGGCTACATCAGCATGCAGTTATTCCTTCATCATACCATCAATGTCTCAAATACTGTTTCAATGGTCAAGTTGGAACATTGTATGGTGATAAGGCCCCGTTTAATACATGTGAGTCTCAATACATTGAGGCAGAATTTTATCACATGAAGGGAAGAGAAAAATCTACAATGAAGGAAATTACCAAAATTAATGCTCCATATGGTTTGGAGAAAATTCCAATAAATCCATTTACACATGTGAGTACAGATTATGTGTTACATATCAGTCAAATTGAAAAAATAGGCCCAAATCAAAAATACTCTTATGGAAAGATCCATAATGTCAATTGCGGCAATTGAGCAAGACAACATGGGAGAAATTGGTAACCTACCAAACAGTGATGAAAGCATAAGTGGTGACGTTTTCATTTCATCTGCTGAAGTCCAACAAGTCTATACTTCACCAATCAGGCCAGAAGAAGTTATAGCAACACCAGAGGTGAATAATGATGTCGATTCTCAATCCATCATCTCTTTATTTCCCAAAGATGTCCCTTTATCATCAATAGGGTCGGAAATGGAAGCTTCTTATTCAAAATGTGAAAATTTTGACATCTCTTATGATCATGAGAATTTCGTTTTGTCATCTACTATGCAAGTAGAAACGGAAGAAATAGCACATAATGAAGAGGAAGAGGAAGGTCTTAGAGATGCTCCTCCATCATTTGAAGAGGGTATCTCTACCACTGTGGATGAACTCAGAGAAATAAATCTGGGTACAGAGAAAGATCCATGCCCCACTTTAGTTAGTGCGGCCATGACCCTTGAAGAGCAAGAGATGTATATTTCTTTTCTAAAGCAAAATAAAGATATTTTTTCTTGGAACTATACAGAAATGCCTGGGCTTGATCCTGATGTTGCTACTCATCATTTGGGTTTACCAAAATAACATCGAGGATTTAAGCAAGCCGTGAGAAGAACACACCCAACTTATGATTCCAAAATTGAAGCTGAAGTGGATAAGCTGATCAAAGATAACTTCGTCAGAGAAGTTCAATATCCCAAGTGGTTGGATAATATTGTCCATGTAAAGAAGAAGAATGGACAAATTAGGGTTTGCATCGATTTCAGAGATCTTAATCGGTATTGTCCTAAAGATGATTTCCCTGTTCCAATTACAGAACTCTTAATTGATGCGACGGCTGGTTATGAAGTACTCTCCTTCATGGATGGATATTCCGGATATAATCAGATCCGAATGGCCCCAGAAGATGAGGAATATACAGCTTTCAAAGCTCCTCAAGGTGTGTTTTGTTACCGGGTGATGCCCTTTGGTTTAAAGAATGCAGGTGCAACATATCAACGCGCCATGCATCGTATCTTCAAACTTTTCTTAGAGAAGTTTGTTGAATGCTATGTGGATGATTTGGTAGTTAAATCCAAACAACGTTCTAATCACTTGGCTGATTTGGAAGTCATATTCCACAAGCTTCAACAACATAATTTGAAGATGAACCCCTTAAAATGTGCTTTTGGGGTAACCTCAGGAAAATTCCTCGGCTTTGTTGTACGCCATCGTGGTATTGAAGTCGATCCTGAGAAGACCAAATCAATCCTTGGTATGTCACCTCCTCAGAATTTGAAATAATTAAGAGGACTTCAAAGACACTTATCCTATATTCGGCGTTTCATCGCCAATTTGGCAGGCAAAAGTTTACCCTTTACCAAATTATTGAAAAAAGGAGTCACTTACTAGTGGACTGAAGAATGTCAAGAAGCATTTGATGTTCTCAAGAAATACCTCTTGAGTCCACCAGTACTCATGCCACCTGTTGAAGGTAGACCACTTATCCTCTATTTGACATCCCTAGAGCGATCATTGGGTGCCTTTCTCGCTCAAAAGAATGATGCTGGGAATGAAAATAGCCTCTACTATCTCAGTAGAACTATGATTGAAGTAGAAACCCGATATTCAAGTATTGAGAAGTGCTGCCTAGCATTAATCTTTGCAGTTCAGAAACTGAGACACTACCTGCAACATCACGAGGTCTAATTGGTATCTCGCAATAATACGTTCAAATTCATCCTTAGTCGTCCAATGCTTACAGGACATCTAGCAAGGTGGGCAGTTATTTTGCAGCAGTTCGACATTCAGTATGTGTCTCAAAAGGAAATAAAGGGCCAAGCTCTGGCTGATTTCCTGGCTGAACATCCTTCCATGGAAGACACGTCTTCAGATATTGAACTCCCTGATGAGGAAGTTTTCTCTATTCAAGAGAATCCTCAAACATGGGAAATGTATTTTGATGGTGCTTCCAGAAGTCCAACAGGGAAGAAAATGGAAAATCCTAAATTCAACAAAGTTGGTTTAGGAATTGTGCTCATTTCTCCAGATAGAGCAGTGTTACCTTATTCCTTTTTATTGTGGGAAGGTGGTACTAATAATGAAGCCGAATACCAAGCTCTTATTACAGGCTTGGAGTTAGCGCTTCAAGCACAAGTGAATCACTTAAAGGTGAAAGGTGATTCAGACATGGTAATCAAACAAGTCAATGGGGATTATGCCATCAGAAAAGAAGAATTAATCCCTTTGTATGATTACGTCAGAGAGTTAATGGCGGAATTCCCTTCAGAACCAACATTTTCTTATGTCCCAATATCACAAAATGCTCAAGCTGATGCACTGGCTAATATAGCCACAGCTCTAGAAGATCCAAATTGGGACGAGACAACCATCAGTATTGCCCACCGTCGTGTAATTTCACCTTATGTTCAAGCCAAAACAGAGGAAATTAATGAAATTAGTCCCATTCCTGAACCATATGGTCATACTACAGGATGGATGTCAGCTATCAGGGAATACCTTCAAAATGGAACACTTCCACCTGATAGAGCCGAGAAAGAACAAATCCGGCGACGTGTGGTCAATTTTACTCTTTATGATAGCCCAAACCACCTAAAGAAAATTCTCTACAAATGTGGTTTTGATGGAGTTCTCTTCAGATGCATTGATGGTGAAGAGACAATGGATGTCATGAAAGAAGTGCATGCAGGAGTCTGTGGTGCCCACCAGTCTGGACATAGATTGTCTGATCAAATTCGAAGGCTTGGATACTTTTGGCCTTCAATGATACAAGATTGTGTTGATTTCACAAAGAAGTGTCACTCATGTCAAGTACATGCCAACTTCATTCATCAACCTACAGAGTTGCTTCATACAGCTAAATACTCATGGCCATTTTCCACATGGGGAATGGATGTGGTGGGACCTTACCCTTCAGCTACGGCCAAGCAGTTTAAGTACATTCTTACTGCTACTGATTTCTTTTCCAAATGGGCAGAGGTAGTACCTCTCAAAGAAGTCAGTTCTAAATTCATTGTTAGCTTCATCAAGTCTAACATCATTACTAGATTTGGTGTCCCTCATACCATATTGACGGACAACGGCACCAACTTCTGTTCTTCTGAGGTGAAGAAATTGTATCAAGAATACAACATTAAATCCAACCATTCATCTCGGTATCATGCGGCGGCCAATGGCCAAATAGAAGCCTTTAACAAGAATATTTCAAATATACTGCCAAAGATGGTGGATAAAGATAAGAGGTCATGGCCTGATAAACTCTTTCATGCTTTATGGGCTTATCGGACTACCACCCGCAATGCAACGCGGTCAACTCCATATTCGTTGGTATATGGAACAAAAGCAGTCTTGCCAATTGAAGTTCAATTGCCCTCACTCAGAGTAGCCATTTGTGATCAGTTATCTACAGATGAGCAATCCCAAAAGCGATTGAATGAATTGGAACAGTTAGATGAGAAAAGATTGTGCACTTTGCACCACTTGGAAATCTATCAGAATCGAATAGCACGATCTTTTAACAAAAAAGTTCGTCTTCGTTCATTCATTCAGGGAGAATTGGTATTAGTTCTCAGAACACCAATGATACCAGGAAAGAAGCCTCCCAAGCTTGAACCAAAATGGGAATGACCTTATTCAATACATAAGGTCTACTCCAATGGAGCTTATTCATTAATCTCAATGGATGGAGAACTCATCACGACTCCAACCAATTCCAGATTTCTGAATAAATATTTTGTATAAACACAAAATATGGTCCCCAGAACCAAGATTCTTACAATTGGTTCATACCTTAGTCCAGTATGACTTTAAACTGCATCAACCTTAGTCCAGTATGACTTTAAACTGCATCAACCTTAGTCCAGTATGACTTTAAACTGCATCAACCTTAGTCCAGTATGACTTTAAACTGCATCAACCTTAGTCCAGTATGACTTTAAACTACATCAACCTTAGTCCAGTATGACTTTAAACTGCATCAACTTTAGTCCAGTATGACTTTAAACTGCATCAACCTTAGTCCAGTATGACTTTAAACTACATCAACCTTAGTCCAGTATGACTTTAAATTGCATCAACCTTAGTCCAGTATGACTTTAAACTGCATCAACCTTAGTCCAGTATGACTTTAAACTGCATCAACCTTAGTCCAGTATGACTTTAAACTGCATCAACCTTAGTCCAGTATGACTTTAAACTGCATCATCCACGGTCTATGCATATGACCTTAAACTATTTTCACTTTCATCCAACATGATGTTAAACTGTAGAAAAGAATATGTCCCTGCAACATGACACTAAACTGTGCAGCACCACTTCGTCCAACATGACGTTAAACTGTAGACAAGTCCCTTATGTCCGGAAAGACGTTAAACTACATAAGCAGCAATGGTCCAGTATGACCTTAAACTGCAACTTCGTCCCACACGATGTTAAACTGTGAAAAATTTCCCTAAACCATCTAGCATGACCTTAAACTGCATCATCCCTGGTCCATGCATATGACCATAAACTATTTTCAAGTCCCTTACGTCCAGCAAGACGTTAAACTGTGACGTTCTAACTACATGACGCTAAACTGTATAAAAGTCCCTTACGTCCGGAAAGACGTTAAACTATATAATCATCAAAGGTCCAGCATGACATTAAACTGCACAGTCCCCCTTTCGTCCAATATGACGTTAAACTGTATTGTCCCCATCGTCCTAACTACATGACGCTAAACTGTACAGAAAATCCTTGATATGTCCTACATGACATTAAACTGTTATTTTGTCCCTGCTACATGACACTAAACTGTGCAGCACCAATAGTCCTAACTGCAAAACTTTAAACTGCATAGTCCCTTGATATGTCCTACATGACATTAAACTGTGCATCGTTAAGGTTGTTGTTACCTCTTGTTTCTCACACCGAGTATGAATCACGTGAGCTTAGAGAAAACCTCAACCATAACACTCTCTTTGGGCCGCTAACCATATATAAGTCCCAACAACATTTCATTTTTTTTAGATCGCTGTCCCCAAGAACAACTTGATCATTAATTCATTCTTTAATTGAACTACACGGACTTTGATCCTTGCCCTCCAGGCTGGGTATGTAGGCAACCTCCCAGGGTTCAAGCCCAAAAAACAATCTCTTCACATCGGTTCACCACCATCTCATATGATGTTGATTCATGAAACCACCCCTAGAATCAATATCTTTACATTGATTCACTTTCTTCCTTGTTATATGACGTTAAACTATGCAACACTTTTTTCCGGTACGACAATAAACTACAATACTCTTTGATTTCTTCATTTGAGAGAGAACTATTATTGAAATTGATTTTTCAATCATGGTTTTAATTTTCAAAAGACTATGTGCATACATGGTAATACCTAAACTTTTTGTCTCAGATTAAGCCATCATTGCACTAAAGTCCCCTTTCACCCTTCACATGTACGAACCAAATTTGTACAAAGGGTAGTTCTAGAACTACGTGGACTTGATTCCCATCCTTATGGGATACGTAGGAACATTCGAGTATCCCTCGAATCCAGTCCCAAATCTTTTGGGCCTAACCCCAAATTTCACTTTCAGTCTCTTAGCTGAAAAGTCCTCATGAAAACACACACTGTGTATTCATTATTATGGTCCAAATTCTATGACCCTAAACTAAGATCTCTCATACTTTCGTCCTGAACGACGTTAAACTTCATTTCAAGAACTACGTACGGCTTGATTCTCATTCTTATGAGATACGTAGTGAAGTCCAAAATTTTAATTCAGGACCCAGCCACAACATGATTATGGTTATCATTGACCTATGTATCTCTATATACATTAGACAATACCCATCTTTATGTGTTATAATCCTAACCTTAAATATTTTCAGATCTTCATAACCCTTTATCATGACTTCTAGTCACAAAAATGTCAAACTTCTGAGAATTCTTTTGCTTGACTATGCAGCACGTGCCCATAGGTGGCCTTGCATAAACAGTACACATAACAGACTTGTCAGCCAAAAGATGCTATTTATTTAACCATGCAGCCAATGCCCTTAGGTGGCCCTGCATATTTCAACCCCCTAACGGGTTTGTTAAATGATAGTAACTTCATTCTTGGGAAGAATGCCTCTTTTTTCCTTATTTGTCTTAAACGAAAGTATGTAGGGATCCGCAAAAAAAATATATCCATCCTTAACATATTTGTCCCATATCCTTTTTCATGATCTGAAAGTATTCAAGTCTACGGTTTATTCTTCTTCCCTACGTTTGGGTCAGACCTTCATAGGAGTGATATTCATCTAGTTCTTCGATAATCTTGTATGAAAATATCTTCTCCATATTCAAGTACCTCTTTCCATACAACAAACTCTATACTTTAGAAAATTTGAATCTCCATAAACTTTCACTGGCTTTTAGCACTAGGAAAGTAAATTTTTGAGAGTTCTTTCGCATGACTATGCAGTACGTGCCCATAGGTGGCCTTGCATAAACAGTCCACATAACAGACTTGTCAGCCGAAAGATACTATTTATTTGACCATGCAGCCAATGCCCATAGGTGGCCCTGCATATTTCAACCCCCTAACGGGTTTTTTTAAATAATAGTAACTTCATTCTTGGAAACTACTTCTTCTAATGCCTTTTAGATCTTTTTCATATCATTCCTGAGATTCAAATATTCTTAAGCCATAGTTTACATATTTTATCTCATACTTGAGTATGGTAATATGTTTTCAGATAAATTTTCAAGGAATTGAATCAATTTTAGTCCATTTTGGTCAAAGCTATTTCGACCTTAAACATTAGCCCCTTTATGTCCAGCATGCGTGACTTTAAACTGCCCACAAAAGACAAAGGAACTCTGAATAAAAGTCAAGTTCCAGCTCACTAAATATACATTTTTGTATGATTTAGGTAATATTGAGCAATTAAAAGCTTCAAAGTTTGTAGGGTTATTTGTAATAATCCTAGTAAAAATAAAACTATGCTTACTAGGCCCATTGGCTTAAGTAAATTTGAAGCAGGTAATGAAAGAATGCAGGTACAAATGATTGAAGATGAAAGTGTTTTTTTTTTCATTGATACACAAGAGTTAGAAGGACATCCACAGACTGGAGTCTCTTCTCTTTTTCAAGAATTACAAGAGGCTTTCAACATAACACTTCATTTGATTTACGGAATCCCTAGCTTCATCAGCAACCACCTGGAATTCATTCATTCAACTGGATAAAATAAGAGATGCAGTGATACCAGCTCTTCTTGGAAAAATTGTAAAATGATGTTCTTAAGTGCGGTTTGAGAAAATTTTCTGCTGATCAAACAGTGAATTTGTTTATGTCCAAGAGACTTGGAACGTGGATACATGGATTTGAGAATGGAGCATTGGAAGTAAAGAGCCATTTGGAGAGAGTACTCTTTTCAGATATCGCTCTAATACCATGTTTGTATTCTCTCCACCAACCGGCAGTGGAAAACATTTCAGCCCATGGGTTTGCCATTTTCATATCTGCAAGGAAATGACATGGAGGAAGAATTTGAAAGTTCACACCATTGTTGTTGCTCTTAATGCACAACATAACCGAAATAGAGGAGTAGCAGTGCAGCTGCATCTCAGGTGTATAATTGTTTGCATTTGGAACATTGACTCCTTACAGATGACCATGACCACACAGAGGCAGATGGATGCTCTGTGGAAAATTAGGATGATATTTCTTCAAGTACTTAGCCAAATCTGGGAGAGTGCTATTGCAGATATCATAGTAATCATGGCCAATAATGTTTATCATGTCATCAATCTGCTTGCTAGCCAGTTCATCAGCCGTTCCAATTCCCTTGGGAACCACTGAATCTGCACAAAAGATGAATAAACTAACTCTTAAATGAAAAAAATGGCTAAGGCATTAAGGCGCGCAAGTCTAAAACATGGCGCGCAAGTATTCATGTGTCGCGCTAGTTTTTGACGCGCAAGTGTAAACCACGCAAGTACAAAATACCTTTACTGTAGCGCGACATCAAGGAAAACACTAGAAAACAGAGCAACCTGCGCGGCTAAGGTGACCTGCGTGACGAGAGCTCGAGAAGGTATGAAGTCCGGAAATCCGGATGCTTGTACGGAGGTGAGGCCATGTATTTATAGGCCAGGAGGCCTATCTGCGCGCCGTACCCAGTGCGCTCAAGGCCTACGCGACGCAAACTTGCACGCCGACCTCTGTACCCTGAAGACTTGCGTGCCCCCTTTTCCTTTGGATGTATTCGATTTCCTCAGAGTCAAATCCTCATTTCTCTCCGGATCCAACTCTGAGGGGGGACTTTTGTTGACGCTCCTTTCATCACAGAATCTAAAGATCGGAAAAGGGGAATACCTGATCTAAAAGTGATTCAACCTTTGAAGAAAATATCAAAAATCGACAAAGGCATGAACAAAGGATCAACAACACCTGCACCACGCAAGTTATATCACTGTCGCGCAAGTACACTTGCGCGACACTTTTGGTCGCGCAAGTGACTTGTGCGCCCTAAGTGATAACCGCCCGGTAACCGCCCGGGGTCTTCTCCTGCCTATAAATAGACCCTGTGGGCCCCCCATTCGAGAGGATCTTTTTTCAGAAACTCGGATTGAAGCTCCCGACGCCCAAGTCTCTTCTCAAAGCTTCCGGAACACTTCTAAGGTAATTTATTACCTAGAACGGAAGATCTAAAGAGAAGAAGGAAGGCCTAAGTGTTGAAACTTATCAACACTTGCGAGCCGACTTATTTCCTTCAATAGAACTTGCGCGTCCCTTTTCTGGAAGAACCTCAAGAGGATTCTAAAGTGATTAATAAAGAGTCGCTCAAGTATTCTAATGCTGGTTGAAAATCGCGCAAGTACCCCACATGTCGCGCAGGTATACCTGCGCGACCAATACTTGCGCGCCCACGGAAGACTTGCGCGCCTTTCAAGACTTGTGCGCCCCTACCTTTTTGGGTGCCCATCTTGCCCATTTTGCCCCTCTTAAGCCATTACACCTTTCCTTTTCAAGATTCAGTCTTCAAGTCACTCTTCAAATCCATTTATGGCATGATTTCTTGATTTTACTTCCTTATCTGAAAGGAATTCTGTGGAATATCTCTCAAAACCTAGTGATTTAAATATCCTTATGTCACTAAATATGGAGAGTTCATTCATTCAACCTCATCCTTTAAGATGAGATAATCCTTAACTTGGGTTTCCTTTTTTAGGAATAATCCCCAGTTATAAGTCCTTTAATCTGGGCATCTTCCTTAGGAGTAAGCCCCAAATTCTTAAAGTTCCCAAACTTGGGCATCCTCCTCAGGAGTAAGCCCCAAACCTTAATTCCTTAACTTGGGCATCCTCCTTAGGAGTAAGCCCCAATCATAATCCTTTAATCTAGGCATCTTTCTTAGAAGTAATCCCCAAGTCCTCTAATATGGGAATCCTTCTTAGGAGTAAGCCCCGAGTCCCTTAATTTGGGCATCCTTATTAGGAGTAAGCCCCAATCTCAAATATGGGCATCCTCCTCAGGAGTAAGCCCCAAACCTTAACCCCTAACCTGGGCTTCCTTTTCAGGAATAAGTCCCAGTTATAATCTTGGGCTTCCTTTTCAGGAATAAGCCCCAAGTCCCCTAATTTCTCTTTAACCAATCCTAATTTACCCTTGATTTGGGTTTCCTTTTTAGGAGTAAAACCCAATCATAAGTCCCCTCCTAACCTGGGAATCCTCCTTAGGAGTAAGCCCCAAGATTAGAGTATTCAAATCTCCATGAAGTACATATACCTTTATGGACCCTGTTCATGGATTTTCTCCCTAAAAGTGAATCATAAACCTTCATCTATCTGGGCAGTTATACATACATAAGCCCCAAACTATTTCTTATGATTGCATCTTTTATGACACAATTGTCTAATTTTTTACCAATACCTCTTGTTTCTCACACCGAGCATGACTCACGTGAGCTTAGAGTGTAAAAGTAATTATGACATCCTTCTTTGAGCCATCAATCATAAACGTCATACTCCCTTACTCGAACTACGTGGGTTCTGATTCCTTTTCCAAAACAAAGGATACGTAGGTAGCCCATTTATGGGTTCGATCCCAACTTTGAAATAATCCATGTCCTTCTGAATGACGATAAACTTCAAGTGCCCCACTGAGTGGCTTTAAAACCAGCCTGGTCATCATAATGACCAAGAGACTTTTATAAATGTTTTTGAAGGATACCATTGACTAAGAATCTCTAAATAGATACAGATGATTCTATATTGATGAAGAACCTCAAATACATATAAAAGATCCTCTAAATTTCTTACATATTTAATCATTGATTGTTAAACTGAAGGAAAGCTCATTTTATACTTGGTAATGTAATAAGGATTCATGAACATAACTTAAATCAATAAAGAGAGTCCCGGAGTAGACAATAATTCCCCTCAAAAAGGTGTGATGAGTCCGACCTCCCATCCTCTCGACCAATTCAAATTCCTAAGCCTCATTATCCCACAAGCTAGTGAGCGCCTACCTTTGGAAAGTAGGTCCAAACGGATGTGGAATCATTGGATGTTTCCGGTTCTACGAACAAACCCGTTAGAAACCGATCGGAACGTTTGAATCTCCCATCCAGGAGGTCATCCCCAAATTCCGTGCGAAACAATCGCATTGTAAGGTCAAAGAAGTTATCTGCTATAACGAGAACCTTGAAGTGATAAGATAATATTCTTAAATATATGTTCTATGGGCATATGAAATCTATTTTATGAGATATATATGGTTTAGTATTTCAGGTGTTTGGGGATCATAATACATTAGAACTTATTCTCATGAAGTTTTAACTTTGTAATATCTAATAGAGGAGGTAATGAAAACACTCACCCATAGTAATTATACATGCTATATATTTCATTGGATATTTATATCTGTGGAAATGTGTATTGGTCCTTAGACTTAAATATTATTAATGTATATCAAGAGTCACATACTTTTATGTATTTATGAAAATCATGATGACATATACATGTGGTGAGGTAGGATACATTGGGTGCATCACAAATGATATGAAATTAATGAATAAGTTAAGAAAGGATTTGTCACTTCTATTTAATGGAGGTAGATATATTTAGCCCTTTGATTGAAATGGAACTATCTGATAAATCTATGTCAATGGTAGTATATTGATGTGTTTATTTCTGGAAGTCAAGGAAACATAAATCAATCATATAATTTGATGATAAAAAGTATGAAACTTGCTTAATGAGATATCGATATAAAGGGATTATATTACACAATGAGCTTCTATTGGAGGTTGTTTCCTTTGTATCATTAATTTATTTCTCTATGGGTGTTTTGAAGTGTTTCTAGATGTTGATATTGGACTTTAGGCTAGTTTTACTTAATTTCACTGAGGAAGATTCCTAGAGGTATTACAAAAAAATCCAAGAGTAATGATGACAAACAATTCTATATGAAGAGTAAAAGGGAGAAAACATAAGAACATGAAGGAGATCATAATACATAGAGATTTATGTGGTTTTGTAGTAATCCCTACATCCACAGATAGGCATAACATTTTTCTAATTTTTAGGATAAAAATTATAGAGAAAATATTGTGGATATAGAGACCCTAGCTCTAAAATGAGTTCATAAAGAAATGCGGTGCTACAATAACTTGCATTGCTACAATTCCAATCAGCACAATTGGTCTGCTATGCTACAGTAACTGGTGGAAAGAACTTTGTGGATCTACAATACCATTTTCCACAAAGTCCAACCTGGTATAGTAACCAAGTCAAAGTCTACATTGCTATAGTACCAATGTTGGTGTCGCCGATCAGATCTACCATAGTTAGTATGAGTTTCAATAGTACCCCAAAATTTGGGTTGGAGGCCTTCAATGCTTGAACTTCTGAGTAGGGGCACACTACCCCCTATAACCCTTAGTGACCTCACCATAGAGGTCAAACTATGATAGTTGTGGCTTGGTATACAAAATAGGCCGCTGGAAATTGGCCCAAATTCATCTAAGGATCGGGATATAGCATCTCAATAAGAAGGTCATGCACTAAGTGTATCTATAATCTTAGTTAAATTCTAGTTGAATTAAATATTTTTGAATAAAGATTATTCTTGGTTTGTGGTTAGATAATTATTCATGATGTGTTAGTCACATAAATTTAAGAACTGATTATTTGAAAGAATGTATATGTGGGTTAAATATTAAACAAATATTTATTCAAAATGTAATAAATAATTATGTAAGTGTATAATATTTATTTATTTGTTTATTTATATAGTAAAAAATAAATATTTATCAGGTTACATGAATATTAAATAAACATTTATTCATCATTTTAGTAAATATAATATTTATTTAAATGAATTATAATGTGATATTTATTTATTTAAATAAATAGGTATTATTCAAGGTTTGATAAATGATGAATAGGATCGATGGGCCAAGTTAAGGGTTTATAAGAAATGATATTTAAATAATCCATGAGTTTAGCACATTTCCAAGAAATAACAATATTATTATTATTATTATTATTAGTTGTGGGGTTCGATAAGGATTAAGAGATTGTATAAGGGTCAATGTGTAATAACCAATTCTCTAACCTTGATATATAAACTCAATTATATCATTTCTAAAAAATATGATGATTATTGTGCTCAACATTAACCCCAGATAATTCTCTCAACATTAGGGAGAGATTCTCTAAATCACTCTCAAGAAAGGAGATCATTGATCATATTCATCCCTCTCAATATATTTAGAGAACAATAGATAGTATTTCATGTGAATTTGAAATATTCTTATTATGATCAATGGGAAATTATGAAAGTGGTTTGGATCCTTTGTGATAACACCAGGAGTTCCAAAAATGACGTTATGAGATTCATGGAGTACGCGTGGATACCACTAGAGGGATTATTTCCTTGGATTCTTTATCACAACAACATTATGACAAGAGAGTCAACTGATTCAATAATATTGAAATAATTCCAAGCATAGGTAATTATTATCTGTATAATTCACTAGTGGAACAAACATCTTTAACATTGGTTTTTTTTCTTTTACTATCAGTTAAAAAAATATGTTAATATAGAGAATGTAGAAATTAGGGCTTCCAACATCAATTTTTATAAAACTGGCTTTGAAATACCTTCTAAAAAATTACATTTAGATGCTTTCAATGTCTTTTTTTAATAAAACCAAAATTAAAAACCTTTATACTTGGATTTCCATGATGGATTTTAATAATACCAACATAGAAAGGGGTTTCGGCACTAGTTTTGCTTACAAAACATTGAATGATAATAATTTTAAAAAATGTATATTTTAAAATACATGCTTCTAGACCAGTATAATACAAACCACAGCAACAAAAAATATTATCAAAACTTATTGAAAACTTTCACAACATCTTTACAAATAATATACACCAAAATTAAACTACATCTATAAATTAGTCAAACTTAGAAAATAATTTTCAAATAAATTTTGAAGGTGTTTTTATTTGTTTGGAATATACAATGAAACATCATCAAAAATATACAATATAAATTGTTGTGAATTTAAAAATAAAAAATATGTGTTTATATTATAAGTGTTATAATGAAACTAACCTTTTCAAAATATATTGTTGTTTTAGTCATGATTATGTCATAAATAAATCATAAAACAAAATTCTTACATTCAAAACTCCCTCTTTTATGATGACAATACGTTTATGAAAAATATTTTTAAAATAGAATCACTAGATATGTTAGAAAGAATAAATATTTGCTAATATAAAATTTATCTACCAGAACTTTCACACATTTAATTTTTCCTAGTCTAATTTTTGAAAAGTTAGTCCTATTGAACTAAATTTGTAACCAATTATAATTTCAAATTTTAATTATAAAAACATATGTAAAATGAAAATATTAAGATTAAAGAACTAAAAGAATATAATAAGACTTAATCCTTTAACAAATTTCTAAATATTCTTTAAACACCACCCAATAAAGATAATAACCAATATTTCCTGAATTAATTTGAGAAAAATATGCATAACAACCAATGCTCACTAAAATATAAAAAACACAATAAGGAAGATTGGTTCATAATTATATATGTGTTCTTAATAATCAAGGAATGGAAAAAACTAACACGTAATCTATGTGTTTTTTAATATTGTGAAGATACTTGATTTGTAAATCAATAAATTAATTCAATATAACATATGTTTACTTAAATAAATTAAATTTATAATTGAAATTTACTTAAATATAAAACAATTATAACATAAGTAAAATGATATTATACCCTTTAAAACATCAATTTTATTATTTATAAATATATTTAACATATAATATGCACCATGGGGAATGACCTAATGGTTACACCCATGTGGTGGTGTGGGAGAGGTCTCAAGTTTGAGCCTCCCCAGGTGTAGTTTATTTTCCATTCTTTATACCCCCTCCTCAGACCGAATATAATATATTTAATGTATAATCTCTTCCAAAAATATCATCACTCATCAAAAAAGTATAATAATTCTATAATATTTAAGAAACATGTGTTAACTTTTTTATCCCATCAAGATCTTAAGGATTATTTGAAAGTAATGGTTTCTAAAATTTTCCTTTCTTTTACAATGATTCCTTCAATTTTAGATACTCTTATATAAGGTAAGTGTAAGAAAAATTGTAAGTAATCTTAATTTAATGATAAATAAAAAATGAAAATCAATATATACTTCATATGTCAACTGAACAAGAAGTGTAATAGGACAAAGTAAAATATGAAAAACACTTTTTCCAACTACAGTCACCTCCTTAGTAAGCAGAAGCATTGTAGCAGTTGACTCAATAATATCATTTACTCTATTCTTTCTTGAACCAACTACATAAGGTGATGGTGTACATAATCCCCCATATGATGTACAATTTTGTATGCTATAATATATACATGGGTATCCTCAATATCCAACTCACAGTACACGGTTAGTTCTAAATAAGGAGGTGAAAGATCAAGGTAGGAAAGTTGTGTCGGTCTCATTACTTATGCAAAAATAGTCATTATAGAAGATTTAATTCTATAATCTATTGACTCATTCAACAATAATAGCTCATCCTTCAAGGAAGTTATTTCTTTCTTGTATTATGTACATATCAATGCCATACTAATGGGCATGTCCAACAACTTTTCTAAAACTGATACCCTCCTAATATCCTCTAATGTGGCCCATGTGTTCAGGAATTCCTAAAGTAGATGTAAGAATATTCATCCTACCCTCAAGGATAAAGTTCCTCTATGTCGTTTTATCTTGAAGGGAATCTTGAAATAATATTTTCAAATATTAAATCAGTGGGATGGATTTACAAAATAATAATAATAAATAAAAATAATAATTCATTACTTACAATCTTATCAGATACTTCTTTTTTTAGATCAGTATTTCATCCTCACCCTTTTCCATTTTTCCTAATGAGGGAGGGAGATAGAGGGTCGTAATGAACCTCTTTGAAGATACTAATTGACTTGGATATTAATTCATTAAAAAAAGTACTATCATTTTATCCTCTAATAAAGGATACCCTTCACATGACAATGTATGAGGGTATAAATTTTGAGACTATATCTACTACTGCAAATATGTTCTTTATCAGTTCTAGAAAATGGAATGAATAGAACTAAAAAAACATTGTTAATCGAGGCAAAGATAAAGGGGGGTCCCTTTTATCAGCGCTGAGAAAAGCACTGATAAAAGACCCCTTTTATTAGCGCTTTTTTTTAGCACTGATAAAAGTCAAAAAAATTAAAAAAAAGTTTAAAAAGAAAATACAATTCTTGGGGATCTTTTAACAGCACTTGACCCCCCCCCCCCCCCACCTTTTATCAGCGCTAGGCAGACCCCCTCCCACTCTCCATGTGCGCTACACTTGCTCGCACGTCCCCCACTTTCCCATGCGCTGCACTTACCTGCTTCCACCTGAACTCGAACTCAAGACCTCCCCCCTTGCGCACCTGCACCTTTACCACTAAGCTATTTGGTTTTTTTCTCTATTTAATGATATATATATTTATTTATATATATATATATAGTTATATTTTTTTTTATTAATATAGATTCATATTAATATAGATATTTTTAGTTATATTAATACATATATATTTATTCATATATTAATATATTTATTTATTTATTTATTTGTATATTAATATATATTTATATTTATTTATATATATAGATATATTTATTCGTATATTAATATAGATTTATATTAATATAAATATATTTAGTTATATTAATACATATATATTTATTCATATATTAATATATATATATATATTTATTCGTATATTAATATGGATTCATATTAATATAAATATATTTAGTTGTATTAATACATATATATTTATTCATATATTAGTCTATAATATTTATTTGTATATTAATATTTATTTATATTTATTTATATATAAATTTTTAGTTATAATTTTTTATCCGTATATTTATTTGTATATTAATATATATTAATAAGATTAGTTTTAAATACATTTATAAAATATGTTTTTTTATGTGTGTTTATAAATAAATAAATACATGCATACATACATATATACAACACACACATAGACACACACACACACATACGAATAACTACATATATATGTGTATCTAAAAAAGCCATAGAATGTTAAAACGACCATAACTTCTAATACAGAAGTCTATTTTAACTCCACAACTAGTAAAATCGAATAAAATGAAACAATATTTGATATGATATGTGGTACAGGACTATTGGACATCCGGATCATAAGTTATACAGGTTTGAATGTTAAAAATTCGGGGCATCCCGACAAAAAACTCAATTTTTGAGGCCTTATGAGCCTTTTAGCCTTGAAAAATGTGACAGAAGGTTCTCTTGGATCACTAGTGCGTATATATCATCGCAAGCTTCGATTTGATATGTTGTAAATCTCAAACAGACACCCGAATCAAAAGTTATGGTCGTTTGAAGTTTGAGTTACATTTTCAGCTTATTTTAGATCTTTTATTATTATTATTTTGATTTTTTGTGTCTTCAAATTGTTATTAAATGATTATTAATCGATGATAATTAGAAAATTATTAATTAATAATATTTTTTAAAATATTTTAAATCCATTTTCACTAAAGTTCTTATATATTAAATGCAATAGTCTATTTATACTTATCTAAAACATATTTAAAAAAATATATATTATATTTATATCAATATAAATATACTTATATAACAATATATTATTTTTCATTAATTTTTTTTTTAAATATATCAGTGCTAGGAAAAAGCGCTGATAAATCCCCCCTTTATCAGTGCTACTAAAAAAAGCGCTGATAAAGGGGTCCCCTTTAACAGTGCTAAAAAAGCGCTGATAAGGGGGGGCCTTTATCATCGCTAAAAAAACGCTGATAAAGTGTGGCGCTACGGAAACCCAGTTTTTTGGTAGTGATCTCTTGGTGAGATTTCCTAGAGGCATGTTAAATTATCAAGTTATCAAGTAATTAAAATTAATTTAATAGATAAATTTACAAACAATAATTTCATACCATAAAGGTTTCCCATCAATGAATGGAGATGAAAGTTCTTCATGTATTCATAGCTATAAAATCATACTTAAGGCATAGATATTGATTCTATTTACTCCCAAAAATATAATATGAAGTCAAATTTTTCTTTAAATCTCTTCATTAGGTTGACACAAAGGATAGACACCTTTTCTTAATTGATTTCATCTCTTGAAAGTTAAATGTCATCTATGATTAAATAGATTGAATATTAGTCATATTAAATCTATAATATTAAAACCATTAGAAATATAATAAATAAGATTATAAATTTTATCATTATTGACTACCATAGCTAATATTTCACTGACTGGTCAACGCTCCCCCAATTAGGGAATAAAATACTTATCCTACAATAAATCTGCATAGCCAGGTAACTCCTAAATTTATGGGCATGTGGTCCAGTTGGGTGGTCGTTATCATCAAAACCAATTATTAACTTTTTGTCTCCATGTTCAAGTTTAATTTTTGGTAAACTTGAAATTTCACACCTACTATCTTTAGGTACCATCTTATAACACCCTGAGATTTTGTGAATTGTTTTTTTTCAAATAAATTTAATTTTTTTGATATTTTTTGTTACACACAACACCATTTTTAGATTTAATTACACTCAATGCAGAGTTTATCTTTCATTACATTCCACACTTAATGTAGCTTGCATTACACACAACTTTTAGTTTAAAGGAAATGTGACGTACTATTAAAATACTATTATTGAATATAATAGTTATCACCTAGTCATTGGAATTATGGGTATGAATAGGATTAACTAAATTATGAAAATATATTTTTTAAAAACTTATATAAAATTAATTCCTTTGTGAAAAATTAATTAGAAAAAAAAATAAAAAACCATTTGAAAATAAAGGAAATATTTTTCTGAAAAAACTATTTTTATGCAGACAAATGTGTTTTACCTCAATAAATTAAAAAAAATAACTTTTATTGAATGATTTTAAATATATATATATATATATATATATTATAATCAATAAAATGTTTAAAATTCTTATTTAGTGTTTTCTAGACAAGAGATAAGAGAATCCAATTTTTCACTTAAAAACTATATTTTTCTAAAAAATAGTTTTGTTGCCTTTTGTGCACTTATTTTAAAATTAATTTTTTCCACTTTTATAAAATTTATTTGAAAAAATAAATTTCATTTTTTAAATCATCATGTTAAAATTATCTTAGGGTGAAATTTTTAGACTTTTTTTAGAAGATAATTTTTTCAATGAATAGTGAAAATACTGGTTTTTATTAAGAATTTTCATTTCTTTTAAAGCATTTAAAAACTTTAAAAAAATTAATATGGTTTTACAGGTAAAATTAGTTCAATAATATATCTATTAATCCAATTTATATCATTGAAATCAATTTCATATTTAATTTTGATATAAAAAGTTATTAAAAATAGTAAAACTTATAATTTTATATTGATAGATTATTGGAAAACCGTTTTCTCATCGTGTCTACTTGATTAATTTTAAATTAAAATTTTCCAATTCTATGAATAGAATTTGAAAAAATATATTTAATATTTTTAATAATAATAATTTATATTATCAAATAATTTCAACTTATTTTTTACCATAATGAATAGTAAAAATAGTAAAACTTATTTACTACGGTTAAGGGGAAAATGGGTTTACCTAGAGGGTTAAACTAAAAATACAAGGGTTAAAAATTACCCAAAACTTATCTAAAACCAATTTTATGTCCATATTTCTACCTTATCTCTTCTAGTGTCAATAATTTTCCATTAGAGTCTTTTATCATGTGAAAAACATCAGTACACATTTTTCCTTTCAAAAAAAAAATAAGTGTGTCTCTTACCTCACTTATAAAAGGTCACTCCTTCTCCTCTACTCTTCACACTTATAAAACCCTTTATTTAAAAAAATACATACCCAAATAACTTAATTTATTCCCTCATACCATCATAAAATCTTTATTTTGTTTATAAATACAACCTAAGAATCTCTTAGGTGCAAACCAAAAGAAGTTGTTCGAAGAAGAGGTAACACCCCTAATCGGGCATTTTATTTTATTTATTCATCCACCCCCTTAAATTATTATTATACCATTTTGATATAATAACCCCAATATATTTCATATACTGAGATGTTTTTATGTTAAGTTCATGACCTACAACCATCTCTTCTTCCATTAAATGGGATATGAAATAATCATTCGTGTGAACGGAGGACTACCGCCTCGCGAACTGATGTTATTAATTTTCCATCATCGCCTATCACAGACATATATATTGATATATTAAATGTTTATATATGATATTCATTATATTATTATACTTCTGGAATTATTATATCACATATACCTTCATACTTTCCAATCTGTGGGAATATAATAACATTGCTTGTGTGTACGGCGGACTACCACCTCGAGAAGTGATGTGATTTGTTCACACTTTTCATGGAAGGTGATAAGGATGGGTTTAATTAACATGTGTAATATATATGAAATAAAAATTATTTTTTAATGGTAATATATTATTTACCTTTATTTCTTTCTTTCCGTTGGGAAAATGGAAGTATCGTTTATGTGTACATATAGCCTACCGTCTCCATGAACGGTGTATTTCATTTTCTATATCTAAATATTATGGATTAATATAAATAAATTTATAATGAATATATATTATATTTATATCATATTTAAAATTATTTATATTATTTAACAATTATCAAATTAATAGGACCAAAAATAACAAATCAAAACATATGAAAAAAACAAAGCAGTTATTGCCTAAAACATGACTTTAACATGGAATTGTTAATAAACAGGTAATAAAATGTCATAAGTAAATCATATATGGTATGATGTATATATATGTATGTATTTGTAATATATTTATAATAAACTTGTATTTATTATATAAAAGGTTTGAACATGTACAATGGAATTCGATACATATAGTAAGGGATTTTCATCTCACTTTTTACTTTTGTGAGACACATGTCATATCCACCACATATTTCTTTTATGTTGTGTGAATACTGACATGAATGTATTTTATGATACTTATCATGAAAATTATTTTGATTTACTTATTCATTTTATGATCCCTCTTTCATGGGGCTTATGGTTCAAAGGTTACCAAAGCGGTAAGGAATTTTTGTCTCAAATTGCCTTCTTGAGGACCTAAGTTATGTTATGAACCTATATTATTATTTTAGGTGTATATAATAGCCATTTGATATGTTATATCATGAATATAATTATTTTCATGATATTCTAAATTTCATTTAATGTTATTTTTTCATGGGGCTTACAATTCAAAAGTTACCAAAGTGGTAAAGATTTTATGTTACAATCTCATCGTTTATCAAGATTGTTTATAATTATGTTTTCAATGATAAAATCTAATGATCTATATATATATAAAACCATGAATTTTATTATACTCTGGATTTTTTCTGAGAATACATGGTTTCACATCATTTTCCTCCCTTTATGTACTCAAGAGTTCAAAAGAATGTTTTTTAAAGAAAACCGATTATTTCTCTCTTCAACTGAAAATCATTTTTCTTCCAAAATCATGTTTTCTAAAAATGTTTTCTAAAATGTTTTTAAATCCTAAAAATGATTTATTAAGACATTTTTAAGCATGTTTAGACTTTTTTATAAAAAATTTTCAAGAAATCATCATGTTTTTTTCAAACAATGCTTGTTTGGATTTTACCAAAAATGTGAAAGAAATATTTGTTTTAGCATATATGGTAGGAATGGTATTTTCCACCATCATGACCAAATAATTGTTTTAAATTTCCTTTTTAATTTTCAAAGAATATTTTCAAAGAAAATGATTTCCATAATGTTTTATTAATTTTTAGTTTTAAAAATTATTTTTCAAAGCATAAAGGATATTTTTCTCAAGAAATGTTTTAAATGATTTTTAAAGTTCCTTTATAAGTTTTCAAGGTTATTTTCAAAGAAAAATATTTTCAAAATGTTTTATGTTTTAAAATTTTATTTTCAAAGAAAAGTTATTTTCCTCAAGAAATTTTCTAAGTGATCTTTCAAAATCATTTTCCATCTAATATGACATCCTTTGATGTTAGTTATGCTTTACTAGGGATGTGATCCAAGGATTCCATTCTTATTCTTTCTCTAGATGGTTTATATTTATAATGAAAAGATGTTTATAAAACTCTTTTATATTCCATGGGTTATAAAATGATAAAATTCTTATAAAACCCTCTTCTTTTCATGGGTTATGCTATGATGAAATGATTAAATGATTATGAAACTTGTATCTTTTCTATGGGTTATGATATGATGAAATGTTTATGAAACCCATTTCATTTCATGTGTTATGATATGATAAATGTTTTATGATCTTGTGGAACACATATGTATTATTTTCATTATGTGATGGGTGGGACCTATATCTCCCTCCAATTCATTTGGTAAATATTTATATCTCATGATATTTAAAGGACTAGAATGGGGAGTGAACCTAGTTCAGTAAGGGACTTTGTCTGCTATGATGGTCTTGTGAGTGAACCTTGACAACTATAATAGTTTAGGGAGTGAACTCATTCCACTAGGATATCCTTGGTAGTGAGACTTGACTACTATGGAAATGATTTTTTATGCTTATGTGTATGCCAAAACTCCATGTCTTATGTAAATGTTATGCTCTCATGGATCATGTTCTTTGATTTCCTTATCATTCATGTCTTATGAACTGCCAATGTTTATGTCATGACTCAAGATTTTGATCTTTGATATGCAGGGTATAGTTTTCATATGTTATGCTTATATTCTCATACCCTTATGCTTGTGTTATGTTTATTTATTTTCCTTTGTTTGACCTTATTGAGCATTTGAGCTCACCTTTTCTTATGTTTCCTTTACCTAGGTTATGAAGAAAGGTTTTAAGTAGGGTATTTCTATAAAGAGTACTAAATGGGGAGATATTTGTGGTAAAAATTGAATATCTTTTACTAAATAAGAAGATTGTGTACCTAGTCTCAAAGGCACTAAACCATTAATATCCTCAAACATGTGTTTGTGTGATGTAATGAATATTCATCTAAAAGATGTAATATCTATGTATGAACCAATACGATCCTTGGGCATGTGTTTTTGTAATATAATTAATATTCATCTAAAATATATAATATCTATGTATGAAAATTATGGGTTAATGTACATCCTCTCTCGAGAAGAAGAAGAACTTCACATAATTTCAAGAAATATAAGTTTAATTTAATTAAATAATTTAATTACTATATATATATTTATATGAAGACATGTGCATAACTCAGTTTCCTTTCCTCCATGTATGACATTTAGAAATATGTATTTTACTTCAATAAAAGTTTGTATACCTATAATTGATTAAAATTAAATAATTGTAGTAATTAAAAAAATTATTTTTTATAATATAAATAAAAACATTGAGTGTTAGACTTTTTAACTAAAAAATGTGTAACTAAAACTGATGAATATAAACAATTAACAAAAAAATGATAGAAATGATTATCATTTAAAAATATGTAATTTTGTGTACTTATTTTTGATTAAAAATAAAAAAAATGTTATGAGTAAATATGTGACTATTCATAATAGGAAGAAAATTATAAAAATTTTGTTGAATAAAAGCATATACCTAAAAATGAATAATATAAACACTACTACAAATTGGTCCTTTAATAGTGCTAGTAAAAGGGCTTTATCAGTGCTATAGAAGTACTAATAATGTAAGCGATGTTAAAGGTTTAGCTTTAACAATGCTCGTAAAAAGCGCTGATAAAGGCCCCATTGATAAAGGGTATAAATCACCCCCCCCCCCCCCCGCCACCCACTTTATCAATGCTACCCCCACCCCCACCCCTTTATTAGCACTTTATCATGCGCCCCTTCTTCCAGTGAGTTTCAAATCTAGGACCTCCAACTTATATACCAACACCTTTTTCACTCCCCTATACAGTTTTGTTTTATATTTTATGATATATCTATATATTTTTATATATTTTTATATTTGTTATCCATATTTTTTTATGTATGTTTATGTATATATATTTATTTATTTATTTAAAATACATATTTATTTAAATATATTTTTTTAAAATGGATATTAACTCTAAAAACCCTTAAAACACATAAAAATGTTAAGAAACTTTGAAAACCCTAAAACCCCTAAAAACCCTAAAATGACTATAACTTCTGATCCAAGAGTCTGTTTCATCTCTACAACCAATAAAATCGAAGCTCATGAAATGATATTCTATATGATATGTGGTACAGGATGAAGGGACACCTGGATAGAAAGTTATAGCCATTTGAATTTTAAGAAACCAAGGTGGGTAACTAAAAACTTTATTTCAGAGGCCTTTCGGGCCTTTCTAGGGGTAAAAAAATGTGACATGAGCTTTGTGATCTCATCACTATACCTTCAAGGTGTATATATCTTCACAATATTTGATTTGATATGTGGTAGATTCCAAGCGGACACTCGGATCAAAAGTTATGGTCGTTTGAAGTTCGAGTTTGATTTCTGACTTTTTTGAAACCATGATATATTTTATTCCTTTGATTATCACATGATTTAAATCTCATGTGGTTTTATCGCATTTCATAAGATTTGATTTTACTGGTTGTGGAGCTTAAATGGACTCTCGGATCAAAAGATGAGGTCATTTCAGGGTTTTTAGGATTTCTTAACGTTTTTATGGGTTTTAAGGGTTTCAAGAGTTATTATCGGTTTTTCAGGTTTTTTTGTGTCTGTAGGGATTTTCTAGAGTTTTAAGCTACTTTTACTAAATATATTATATATTATGTGTAAAAAAAATTTAGCCTTATCTAAAACATATTCAATAAATATATATTATATTTATATCAATATAAATATATTAATATATTAATATATTATTTTTAATGAAATGTAGTTTTTATTTTGAAATAAACCCTTTATCAATGCTACTAAAAAAGCTGATAAAGGGGGGTCTTTATCAATGTTTCTAAAAAATCACTGATAAAGACCACTCTTTTATCAGTTCTTTTTTACTAGCGAGGATAAAGGACCCCTTGATCAGTGCCTTTTTAGAAGCGCTGATAAATTCATGTTTTATCAGTGCTTTTTTACTAGAGATGATAAAGGGAGGATCTTTATCAGTGATTTTTTACAAGCACTAATAAAGGTCCCACTTTAACAGTGATTTTTTTAATATTGTTAAAGACCACCTTTAATAGTGCTTTTTTTAGCACTGAGAAAGGGGGTTTTAACAGCTCTTTTAGTGAGCACTATTAAAACCCTAGCACTGGATAAACCCAGTTTTGTAGTAGTTAAATAAAATAGTCAAAAAATGAAGGAAAAAATATTCAACCAAAAAATAGAAATATAAATCTAATGTATATAAAAAAATCACAAAAATATAAGTAATGCTCAACATATATATATTTAAATATCAAAGTTAAAAAATAAATTTTTTAATTATGTCAGATTCACAAAAAATGGATATTTTTCTAATTAATTGGGAGTAATGGAGTGTTTTCACATATCCCTTATATGTGATAATTTCATGTTGAATGGACTATGTCTACCTCACAACCATTATTATCCTTGGTTAATCATGTAATAGTTGAAGAAATTTCACATAAGTCTTCAACATCATCAATATTCTCATCACCCAAATGAATATTTTCCCTTGAAAAACAAGAGACCACTGATCATTTGATGGGTCAAAAACATAAAATATTTGTTTTTCATGTGTCATTATAATAAATGATTCCTCTTTGCAACTAAATATTTTCAAATCAATAAGTGTAAATTCATACTCATCATGTTTCATGTCACTGTTATCAGAAACCCAATTATCCTTAAATACTAATACTTGAAATTTAGTATAATAAATCTCTCATATATCCTCAATAACTCCAAAATATATTATTGATGCAGAAATTGGGTTTTTATCTTTAGCGCTTGAAAAATACATTGCTTCAACAGTGACCATTACACCACTATTTTTAATGCTACTATTGTCATCCTGGTTTTGTGTATAAAATGTGTAATTGATATCAAAACCAAACCATGTGATCAGAATAACACTTGATCTCTCTGTTAACCATTTCAATGGTTCTGATATGAATAAATCAGTGTTGAATTTCTCCTTAAACCATGAAAAAATGTGTTTTATGTTCATTTATCAACCACTTTCCATTTATTCTTGGATATCATACCTTTAATCTAACAATATGTGATTATATATATGGATGAACCTCGCCTATGTTGTTCAAAATGTATAAATATGCATGCATCACTTCATCACATGGAATTAACTTTATATTTAAGCCATAGATCCCTTTACCTTCACTATTAACTATCAAATGTTGAGATATAGGGAGACCAACTTGGTCTACTTCAAACAAAGAATTAGTACAAAACTCAATCACTTATTCTTGTATATATTTTTGAAAAATATAGTCCTCTAGTCAAAAGGATGCATCCAATGTAAATAAACGGTACTATATATTCTTATCTCTCACACCAAATAAATCTACAGATGAAACATTATATCAAAAAATGATGGTGGAAAATGAATTTCTAGTTGAAAAGGTATGAGGAAAGATTTATTCTCTAACACATATAACAAATTTTGATCTATGAATTTGATGAAAATAGAATTGAAAATGTTACAGAACTTTATGATATACTTTCTAACAAGTATCATCAATATGTAATGAAATGAAACCAGTAGAATTTGTTGCATAAATACATGACAATAATGAGATTTAACACCTATTAACTTAAAATCCTTCAATGAAACTAAATTTTTCACATTTGAAGAAAATCCACCAGGCACTTTAATACCATGAAGATATTGACAAAACTTTATCTTCACACTCTTGTTATGTGTGACAAGTTAGAGGAAAATATATTTTGTTTCCTAGTGGGAGCTACCTCTAAACATATTCACATGTTTATTAAGTCTATCCTTACATGTAATCCATATTTTTCTTTCTTTTTATGTTTAAAAAATCATTTATTCCATTTATTTTTTTGAAAACCAGAACTTATTTTCCTTTTAAATGTTATATCAGTGTTTTTCACCTTGTCATAATATTATTTAGCTGACAATGGTTGTGGGGAAAATCATACTCTTGTAAACCGTTAAATACCTTTTTTTAGTCTTAGATAAGGATGATCCATTCACAAAAATATCTAATGTCTCATGTACATTTTTTTCACCCATTATGTAATTGATGATATGAAGTCTCCTCTTTGCAAATTGGAAAAGATTTATATCCCTTAACACTATATCCGAATAAGTTTCCATTTGTAGGAAAGTCATGTATAGCGAACATTATCATAATATGCAAAAGAAAATACTCTTTCATTTATGCATCAAATAATGGAACACCTATCTCCCATAGATATTTCAAGTCATCAATCAATGGTGATAGATAAACATTAATATCATTTCAAGACTTTCTTGGTATAGAAATAATCAAGATCATCAACACATATTTCATCTTCATACATATTTCTGGGGAAAAGTTGTAGAAAACCAACATAATAGACCACAAAATATGTTGGTCATTGAGGATCTGATATGGATTCATTCCATTTGTGCATGATCTCATTCTTATATTTCTAACTTCATTCAAAAATCAAATAATTTGTGATCAAATATCTTCCATTATGGCGAATCAATAGGGTGACATATTTTTTCATCATTTATATATCATCTTAGCCTCTTTGCATCATTTGAATTTTCAAATAGACACTTCAATTGAGGGATTATTGGAAAATATTAGATTACTTTAGCAGTTGGTTTGGTGTTTGTTCTTAATAATGAATAAAAGTTGGATTTTTCATCCATTTTATATCATGATGTTCCATATTTAGGACATTCTAATAAATATTCATATTCCTTCATATACAACACATAGTCATTGGGGATATTGGAGTCGGTGCCCTAGAACCAACATCTATTTACTTTATGATAACCTGTATTCATTTTTTTGAATATTAATAAACTACTTATCACATTAGGATTGTTTTTCTACGTGACATGGTATGTGATAATATCCTAAGAGTAGCTATCACACTAAAAGGTCATAACAGTTCTCTACTATGATGAGAACCCAGAAGTGCTATGACACTATTCTTGAATACATATTCTATAACTGGATGATATCATTTGAGGGACACAAATGATACAGGCTATCAGGGGTGTAGACTCATAGGAATTTGAGGCACCTTCTCATGGTGTATTCCCTTGGTGATATCCGATAGGATATTATGAGAACGATACCTGCCAGTAGGAAATCCACATTTATATGTGTCATTGGATGTTCCTATCTAAAAATGTTTTATTGGTCCTTAGACTTTATGATTATTATTAATGAGTATTATGAGTCGCATACTTTTATGTATTAATGAAAACCAAGACAACATATGTTCACAACGAGGTAGGATACGTTGGGTGTGTCACGATTAACATTGCATTAATGAATAATGTGAGAAAGTGTTTTTCCCTTCTGTACTTTAATGAAGGTTGATATCTCATGTCCTTTGATAGAAATTATATATCCTAAATAAATCCATGGCCATGGTGTTCTATAGGAAAGTTCAATTTCTGGGAAGTTAAAGAAAGAGACATCGAGCACATAGGTTGATAGCACCAGCATGCAACCTAATTGATTAGAGATATCATGATGAAGGGATTATATTACACATTAATTGTCTATATGAGGTAACATATTGTTTCGGCATTAACTTATTTCTCTATGGGTGCCTTGGCATGTTGTTAGATGTTAACCTTAAACTTTATGCTATTTCATCTAATTCCACTGAGAAAGAGGCCTAGAGGGTCACACACTAAGTGTATCCAGAATCTAAATTAAATAATATATTATTATTTATTATTTAAAAGGTGGAATAAATATCATTCCCACATGTGGTTTAATAATTATTAATGTATGCTTGATCACATATATTTCATCACCAGATTTTTTAGAGAATATAATGTGAGTAGAATGTTTAATAAATATTTGTTTTCTATTTAGTGGATATAATATTTATTTATTTATTGGTGAATAATGTAGTGATATTTATTTAAGAAGTAAATGGTCATTATTTAAGGCCCGATAAATATGGAGGAATGTCAGACCGAGTTTTTAGGTACGATGAGAAATAATAAATATTGAATATTATTTAATTAAATAATATTTAATATAATTCAAAAGTTAAGCACATGTCGAAAAATAATAATATTAATATTATTTTTTTGACATGTGGTTCCGCAGGGATTAAATAAATAATAAAGGTCACTTGTGCAATTATTTTATTATAACCCTAGAAATATATAAACCCAATTATATTATTTTCTCAATGAGATAACTCATTTTTTTGGTTGTGCATAACAATCTTGGAGAATCCTATCAAGCCCTGAAGAGTTATCTTCTCTAAGAATGCTCCCAAGAACGGAGAGCAACCTTCATCTACGAGATCAAGGAGAATGTTTTGGAAGTGATTCTCATAGAGATCAAAGGTGGATGATGCAAGTGCAAGGATCTTTCATGCTAGAACCTAGGGATTCCTTCGGTGACATCTGGAGATTTTGGGAACACATATGAATCACCACTGTAGGGAATATGCACTTGATTCTTACAACACAGTAATGGTGCATCACATATCTGTTACTAAATCCATCAACAAAGAAATAATTCCAACAAAGGTAATTTTTTATTTAGTTAAATTAATTATAAATAATATGTGATGATCATCTCTCTAGTTCTGGTGTTTTATCCCTTTTCTATATTCATTGATCCGATTTTGGTAGATCTCAGCGTTTATCATCATGTAGATCTTGGATTGATCATTGATTAAGACAAAAAGAAATATTGGGCACCACCCATCGCTTGCTTCTGTTGCGCCCAAAACCTACATGTGGTATCAGAGTGGTCACATAATTATTTATAATTATTTAAATATCATTGGTGGTTTTGTATTTTTAATTTAGTTTTTCAATTAAAGTTTAATTGTTCTTTTAATCTAAATTGTGATATCTGCTTCTTCCCCTTAGTTTCTTGTAGATCTAATCAAAATAATTAATTTTATGATTAAAATAAAATTGAGGAACTCAGCCAGAGGTGCCAAGGATTTTGGCCGGACAACACAGGAGTACATGCTTATAACTAGAGTTACATGTTGTGTACTTTTGTTCAATGCACCAAGAGTTAATTCAGAAATTATTCAATCTGTGTGCATTGATGACACGCGGTGTAGTTAATTATTACACCGCATGTTGATCGGGAAAAACTGGAACACTGTCAATCGGATTACATGTTGTGTAGCCCATGTACATGGCGTGTAGTCCCTTTGAGTCGCAGATGGGGTGTGCAGTCCCTTTGAATCACAGACGGACCGTGTATTCCATACATGGCCTACCTGACTGGTGTCCATGTAACTTGGAGTTAACACTCTGTGTAGTTCATGATGCACACCGTGTACTCAAATTTTCTGAGGTAGGATTTACAAGCTGATTCCCTAGGAGTGTACCATAGATAGATCGTGAGAGATGTACACATCTTGTAGCTCACCTATACACACCATGTACTTATACCAAATTATACAGATTTAAAATTTATTTATTATATTATGTAAACCTTGAGACATGTTCTTGTGTGTGGTCATTAAGTTGATAGGATATGTCATGTGATAGGTTTTAATATATATATATGTGTGTGTGTGTGTGTGTGTGTGTGTGTTTGGTTAATATTTATGTAATATTTAGATCTGCATATCATGTATGAGTCGTATTACATTTTTTATTTTACATGCATTGAAGCATAACATGTGATCAAAAAATCATGTAATTTGTGTCATTGTACACGTCATGAAAGTACGTGATAATTCATGTATGCCATATTTCACAAAAGTAAAAATATATACGAGTATAATACATGTTGGGTAGATTCGGACAGTTATTCACCGTGTTTCCTCCAAAGTACAGTTATGTACACAGTTAATTTTAAATTAATTTATTTAATTTGTTTAAAATTATAATGGATGAGAATATCAAGGAAATTCGAATAAGAATTAAGATAAAAGAATTGATTAATTAAAGATAATAATTAATTGATTCGAGGATGATTTGTCTTAAATAAGAATGATTAAGAATCGAATTATAGTTTTTATTAAATGTGTAATTCATTGCATGCATGTGGATGATCATGAGCTAGACCAGACCTTTATATGTGATTTGTTTCATTTCATTTAATTTATTATTAAATTAAATTGTTCGCTTGCGTGCTTTCTCTCCTCTTATTATGTAGGGCATGTGTTCCCATTGTTTCTTTTATATAAACCCCTTCCCCCCTCACCTACGTGTGAGTAAAAGGCATATGTAAAGGATGGAGCTCCCAACTAGTGGAGGTGGTTCAAGTTTGGAGTCGAGATGAAACTCATCTAAGGAGATACATAGGTGGATGGGTGGAAAGCTATAACACAAACCTTAATCGGTTAAAGGTGTTTCTTTCCTAGGTCAATAGTTAGTTTATCAACTGCTAGATAAACTAACCATTAGTAAAACTCATGATCATACCGCTTTATTATTTTATTTCTATCAAGTTTTATGGAAATTTGATTATGGATGTTTTTGTCACGATCACATAATTAATGAATTAATGAACATGCAAGATGGAACTAAAATAAACTGGCTTATGCATAAATATTATCTAATACATGGTTAATCATTTAAGTAAACCCACTTAATATTAACAAGAATGTGATAAAGATAATATTTGTAAATTTATGCATAAAAGGATAAAATCCATTAATAAAATATTAAGTCAGTATAGACTTCCACTAATTCGGTTAAAATTGAACCATAGTTCAAAGTGCATGACCAGCCAAAGTTGGGGTGCTTTCAATTATTGGATAATTATAACTTGAATTTTTGGGTTGACTTAACTTAGTTCACATCAAGGGTTGACTACCAAAGCAGGACTTAGTATAACTAGGAGGAAATGGTTGAGGATATCCAATTTAAGGATTTTAGGATTGGGGAGTCCATTCGGTGGATTAAGGAATTGTGAGTTAATGCAGTTGGCATTTGGAATTCCTACCTAAAACCATTCAAGTTGCTTGACCAACCAAATTTGGGGTAATGAGAAGGGTAATATGGATCCTTTCCACTAGGATATCCAAGAAATAGGATATTTCAAAGCCAATGGTGAGGGCTATTGGGTTTCGATAAAATATTGGGAGATTAATAAACATAATATTTATTTATTTGTATATAATTTTATTAGATAAATTACTAAAACTCTACTCATATTATTTATAGAAACAACAATAAAATGATATCAAACATATCATTGTGATTCATACTTGAGAAGGAAAACCTTCTCACCAGCATAAATTTCTAAGAGTGACAAAGGCGCCTACATGTCATCCTTCACCATGAAAGGCAATTATATGTGCTGGAAGAACCTTTTTCAGTTGTTCTTGGTAATGAGTTAAGTGATGAAGAGTTATCTCTCTATAAGAAACATCTGAATGATGCTAAAAATGTTCAATGTTTCATGATATCATCCATGTCCAATGGTATTTTGAAGTAACATGAGGATATGGATTCCTATTGCATGTTGTCTCACCTTCAGGATCTCTATCAAGAGAAGGTGAGACAAGAGAGGTATGAGATCTCCAATGCTTTGTTTACAACTAATCTTGGAGAGTATGCGCCAGCTGGGCCTCATTTAATCAAGATTATCGGCTATATTGAATGTCTAGACATCTTAGGTATTAAATTCCTAGATGAGTTGCATACAGATCTCATACTTTCATCACTGCCTAAGACCTTCTCTAGTTTTATTGTTAATTACAATATGAGCAATAATGATAAGAGTCTGTTGGAACTTCTTACTTTGATTATCCAAGTGGATAAGTACATGGGGCATGATAAACCCACGGTCCTTATAGTGAATAAGAAAAGGAAGAACAAGGAAAGGGGGTCCAAGACTTATAAACAGTCTAAAGCTCCAAAGCACCATCCTTCCAAGAAGAAGAAGATTAAAAGGTAGGGAAGGAAAAGGAGACAGTATATTTTTCATGTGGAAAGTTAGGCCACTAGAAGAGGAACTGCACCCAAAATCAAGGGGGGATAAAGGTGCATTCATTATCAAGTGTAATATTTCCATATCTACACATTGGGTATTATATACTGCTTGTGGGGTTCACATATGTATCCAAATATAGTAACCAAGTAAATTCAAAAAGATTTCTAGAGGAGAGGTGGATTTGAGAGCCACTAATAGATCAAGGATGGATGCTCTGTCCATTGGTGACTACCACCTTTCATTTCCAATGTGAATGAATTTGGTTTTAAAATATTGTTATTATGTACCTATAGTTACCAAGAACATAATTTATATATCATGCCTAGATACATATGGGTTTATTTTCAAGTTTGGAAATAAAATTCATTTCTTTTATAAAGGCAACATATGTTATGGTATGGCATATTTAAATAATGGTCTTTATATATTAAATTATGAAAAACAAGTTTTGGAAATCAATCATGAATCATGTTCACATGACTCATATAACACCCAGATGTGGCGTCACCGTATTGGTCATGTAAACAAGAAGCATTTGACAAATCTCTATCAAGATGGTTATTTAGAATCTTCTGATCTAAAGTCACTTGAATGATGTCATGTTTTTTATAAGGAAAATTGACCAAACCACCATTTGGTGGATAGGGTGAAAGGGCCATAGAGATTTTAGGATTGGTACACACTGATGTGTGTGGACCATTTCCAGTAGAATCTAGAGGTGGATATTTTTACTTTATAACTTTTATTGATGACTTGAGTAGATATGGCTATATCTACTTGGTGAGGTATAAGTATGAGTCCTTTGAGAAATTCAAGGAATCGAAGAATGAATTAGAGAATCATCTTGAAAAGAAGATAAAGAAGCTTTGATCTGATCAAGATGGTGAATATCTTAACCAAGATTTCATCGACTTTCTATGGGAGTTTGGGATTCTATCTCAACTCACTCCACCTTACACGCCACAGTGAAATAGTGTTAGTGAAAGGAGGAATTGTACCTTATTAGACATGGTAAGGTCGATGGTGAGTCATGCAGATCTTCCATTATCCTTTTGGGGATATGAATTACAAACTAAAACATACACATTAAACCAAGTTCCAACTAAAGTGGAAAATGGAATTCCCTTTGATTTATAGAGTGGAAAGAAACTTGTTTTGTCACATACATGTGTATGGGGTTGTGAGGCATTTGTTAAGTACTTATCAGGAAATAAACTAGCACCTCGAGGCAAAAAATGTATCTTTATAGGGTATCCCAAGGGAAAAAAGGGATAATACATATACAACCCCTCATACAAAAAAAATTATTATCGTTAGACAGTTCATCTTTCTTGAGAGGGAGTAAATCCTCAAAAATGATAGTGGGAGCAAGATTGACTTTAATGAATTTAATGCTCAAGATATACAAGAGTTGGAGTAGGAGCAGGTTCCACAGGTCCCCATGGAAGAATTAGTTTCTGAAACACAAGTACTACGTAAGAGCATAAGAGAGGTAAGAGAACCATAGCGATATGGTTTTCTAATCATTGAAGATGGTGACTCGTTAGTTGACAATGATGAATCTATCTCCTATAAGGAGGAATTATAGATCTCACAAGTTATAAGATGGAAAGAAACCATGAATTATGAAATGGATTCCATGTATTATAACCAAGTTTGGGTTTTGGTTGATGTGCCAGTTGATGTAAAGACAATTGGGTGCAAATGGGTATTCAAGAGGAAACTGGACATGGAAGGTAAAGTAAATACCTATAAAGTAAGTATAGTGGAAAAGGGGTTTAAACAGCATCAAGGAATTGAATACGATGAAACCTTTTCTCCAATTTCCATGTTTAAATCCATTAGAATTCTACTTGATATATCATCTTACCATGACTATAAGATTTGGTAGATGGATGTCAAAACCGCATTCATTAATGGGAAACTTTAGGAAGATGTCTATATGACACAACCAGAAGGGTTTGTGACTTTAGGTGATTCCAAAAGGATTTTCAAGTTGTAGATATACATTTATGGATTGAAGAAAGCATCCAGGTCGTGGAACACTCAATTTGATGAAGCTATAAAATAATTTGGTTTCATTAAGAGTGGATGTGATTCATATATTTACAAGAGGTTTAGTGGAAATGCGTTTATTATCCTAGTAGTATATGTTGATGATATAATACTTATTAGAAATGAAATACCAGTCTTATAGTCTATTAATTATTGGTTAAACAAATGTTTTTCCATGAAGGAATTAGGTGAAGTAGCCTATATTCTAAGGATCAGGATCATTCGTGATAGATCCAAGAGGCTGTTTGGACTAAGTCAAAATACATATGTATACCAGATACTGAAGAGATTTTGTATGGAACAATCCAAGAGGGGATTGGTTCCAGTGTCAAATGGTTTACAACTTTCTAAGAAAATGTATCCTTAGAAACAACATGAGAAAGAGAGAATAGGTAAGATCTCATACGCTTTAGCGATAGGATAAATCATGTATTCCATATTATATACTAGACTTGATGTTGCCTATGCATTGAGCATGGTAGGTAGATATCAAGTAGATCTAGGAGAACAACATTGGACTACTGTTAAGGTTATCCTTAAGTATCTAAGAAGAACTAAGGATATGTTCCTGGTGTATGGAGGAGGTGAGGAGTTGGTCATCAGGGTTATATTGATGCTATTTTTTAGAAACATCAGAATGATCTAATGTCGCAATCAGGATATGTTTTTTGTCTCAATGGAGGAGTTGTGAGCAGGAAGAGTTCAAAGCAACCAATTGTCACTGATTCTAGTGGCTCATAATACAGCCAAGGAAGCCGTTTGGATTCGGAACTTTTTCCAAGATCTTGATGTGGTACCTAGAAATAAAGACCATATCATATTGTATTGTGATAATACTACAGTGGTGGCTCTTGAAAAAGAGTCAAGGTCACACCAATGGACAAAGAACATACTCCAAAAGTATCACCTCTTGAGGGATTTTTGTCAGAGGGGTGAATTTACATAAAGTAGAGTACCCGCAGAAGAGAACGTGGCAAACCCTTTGACTAAAGAACTATCTCAGCAGAATCATGGATATCATGTGAGAGCTAGCAGACTGAAGGTTGTTAACAGTTGGCTTTAGTGAAAGTGGGAGTCTTTTGGAGTTGGTACCCTAGAACCAACTTCTATATACTTTATGATAACCTATATTTATTGTTTTGAATATTAATAAACTACTTATCACGTCATGATTGTTCTTCTTCATGACATAGTATGTGATAATGCCCTAAGAGTATTTTTCGCACTAAAAGGTCATAGCAGTTCCCTGCTATGATAAGAACCCAAAAGTGTTGCACCACTATTCTTGAATATATATTTTTTTATCTAGATGGAATTATTTGAGGGACACAAATGATATAGGCTATCAAAGGTGGAGACTTATAGGACTTTGAGGCACCTTCTCATGGCATATTCCCTTGGTGATATCTAATAAGATATTTAAGAATGAGACCCGCCAGTAGAAAATCCATATTTATATGCGTCATTGGATTTTCCTATCTACGGACGTGTGTATTGGTCCTTAGACTTTAAGATTGTTATTGATGAGTATTATGAGATGTGTACTTTGATGTATTGATGAAAACTGGGACAATAGATGTTTGCGGTAAGGTGAGATATGTTGGATGCGTCGCGATTAATATTGTATTAATGAATAATGCAAGAAAGGATTTGTCCCTTTTGTTCTTTAACGAATGTTGATATCTTAGACCCTTCGATGGAAATGATATAGCCTAAATAAATCCATGGTCATGGTGTTTCTATAGGCAAGTTCAATTTCTGAAAATTCAAAGAAAGAGACATCGAGCACATTGGTTGATGGCACCAACATGCAATCAGCTTGACTAGAGACACCGTGATAAAGGGATTATGTTACATAGTAAGTGTCTGTATGAGGTAACATGTCGTTGTGGCATCAACTTCATTCTCTATGGGTGTCTTGGCATGTTGCTAAATGCTAACCTTGGACTTTAGGCTGTTTCGCCTAATGTCACTGAAAAAGAGGCCTAGAGGGTCACACACTAAGTGTATCTGGAATCTTAGTTAAATAATATATTATTATTTATTATTTAATAAGTTGAATAAATATTATTCTCACACGTGGTTTAATAATTATTTGTGTATACTTGATCGCATATATTTTGTCAACATTTATTCGAGAGAATATAATGTGATTGGAATATTTAATAAATATTTATCTGTTATTTAGTGAATATAATATTTATTTATTTATTGGTGAATAATGCAGTGATATTTATTTAATAAATAAATAGTCATTATTCAAGGCTCGATAAATATGGAGGAATGGCGGGCCGATTTTTTAGGTCCGGTGAGAAATAAATATTGAATATTATTTAATTAAATAATATTTAATATAATTCGCAAGTTAAGTGCATATCGAGAAATACTAATATTAATATTATTTTTTGACATGGGGTTCTGTAGGGATTAAATAAATAATAAAGGGAACTTATGCAATTATTTTATTTTAAACCTAATGATATATAAACCCAATTATATTATTTTCTCAATGAGACAATTCATTTTGGTTGGTTGTGAACAACAATCTTGGATAATCCTCTCAAGTCCTAAAGATCTCTCTTCTCCAAGAATGCTCCCGAGAACAAAGAGCAGTCTTCCTCTACCAAATCAAGGAGAACACTTTGGAAGCGATTCTCATAGCGATCAAAGGTAGACAATGCAAACATAAGGATCTGTAGTGATAGAACCTGGAGATTCCTTCGGCAGTATCTGGAGATTCGTGAAACACGTGTGGATCACCACTAGAGAGAATATGTACTTGATTCCTACAATGTAACGACGATGCATCACAGATATGTTACCAGATCCATTAATGAAGAAAGAATTCCAACAAAGCTAGTTTTTTATTTAATTAAATTAATTATAAATGATATATGATGGTCCTCTCTCTGGTTACGGTGTTTTATCCCTTATTTATATTCATTGATCTAATTCCATAGATCATGGTGTTTATTTTCGTGTAGATGTTGGATTGATCATCGATCATGACAAAAAGCAATGTTGGGCACCGCCCATCGCACACTTCTGTTGCGCCTGGAACCTACAGGGGCAAGCATGTATCTTTTTATACCATAATCCCATTGGGCATAATATTTTTTTGCCTCATATTTGGAATCTAAAATCTTGTTGTCTTTTGGAAGTAACTCTTTTAAAAGTTCAAAAAATTCAGTGAAACTTTTATCACTCCAACTATTTCTTGCTTTCAAGTTAACAAATCTCAACACTATTGATAACACTGTAACTTTAGTGTAGCCTAAGAATAGTGGTTTCTCAGTATCTTTGTATATTCATTCAACACTTAATGTTTTTTCAAAGGTTTCAACACCTACATCATGAATTAATTCTTCAAGATGATCATATGTCTCGTGTTAAACATCTTTCTCATCATTAGATCTTGACTTGTTTGTTATTTCACCATGCTAGATCCAACGAGTATAATTATAATTAAAATTGTAGCAAATCATATGGTCTTTGATGTCCTTGTGCCCTAATTTTCTCATATTCAAACACTTCATGCATGGAGAGAAAATCAAATCTTTGTTTTCAAGATCTCATTTATCAAATTCTAAGAAATTGTCAAACCTTTTTTCATATTCATCGCTAGTTCTTTATGCATTTATCCAATTACGATCCATTGCACAAGAGCCTCAGCCCAGTTGGTGAGGACTCGCTAGGTGCATCCAAGAGACCCGAGATCAAATCCGGGTGGAGGCATATTTCCGGGGGGTACTATAGCAGTACTGTAGCAGGCACTGTTCGGTACTGTAGCAGGCATTGTAGTAGTATTGTAGCAGACATTGTTCGGTACTGTAGCAGTCGGAACTATTCATCCATCTGGGCCTCCGGCCACCGGTTTGGTCCTTGGGTCCTGCAAGGCTTTCGGGCCACCCAAGGCCTTCGGGCTAGTTGATTCTCAAGGACTTCGGGCCACCTTAAGGCCTTAGGGTCACCCAAGACCTTCGGGCCACATGAATGTAGGCCTCAGACACATTACAAAAAAGGAGCAGCCCTAGAAGAGGATTCAGAGCAGGTGCACTCACCAGAGCAGAGCCAAATGGATTGTCTGAATGAGAGGGTATGGCTATGTCATCGGTACCAGCCTGTACTTGCACGGGAAGCCTAGCCAGACGGTCATGAAAAGGTGGAGAGCTACTATCAAGGTGCAGATGCTGGGGAGGGGCAGTTCCTTGTAGATAGTCTGGTTGAATTCCCTAAGACCTTCAGGTCATGTAATCTCCTAAGCCTACGAGCCATGTAATCTCTGAGCCTACGGGCCTTATAAGGGTTCCCCCTCATCCCTTAAAAAGAGGGTTATCAAAAATCAATAAAAATGAAGGCATTCGGGCTATTCAGGCAGGCAATCCATTAATTACCTAAAGTCATAATATAATAGATGAATATGTTAAAACATATAAACATTTAAACATATATATAAAAAGATAAATTTAAAACATATAAGCATATAAATATATAAACATGCGTAAATTTTTAACAAACAATTTATATCTAGAAAAAAATTTATAACTGAAAAACAATTTGCATCCATAAAACAATTTATAAGAAAAGAAATTATAACCACAAAAAAATTATAACTGAAAAAAATTAAGAAAATATGATTTTAAACTCAAACAAATTATAACAACAAAAAATTAAAACATTAACTAATTATAACAATAAATATTTATAATTAATAATGATATAAAAACAAATGAATGGATGAATGTAATTTATAAAAAACAAATAATTAATTAATCATCCAAAAATAAAGAACTTATAAAATATGAAGGTTGGCGATAGAAAATTGATATTGAAGTTCGATGAATGCACTCGAGAGGGGTGGACGTAGGGTGAACGATGCAAGATTGAGGGAAAATGTTTGCAAAAATGAAGTAGAAAATCAATTGAACAAAAAAGTTTGAGCACAGTTGCAAGTCGAGCATATTAGGGTTTCGGTGTACCGAATGAAGTTGAGGGACATGGAAGGACAAACGATGGAAGATTGAGGAGAAATAATGCAAAATAGAAGTATGTAAATTGAACAAAGGTAAAAGATTGAGTGTTGATGGGGTGTGGTCCTGAGTCGAGAGGATGGAAGTTTCAGAAAGACTGTGGTGAAAAAATAAGGAGAAGGTCGTGCGAACTAGATTTTTCAAAAACTTTGAACATCAGTTGTTCTAAAACTAATGTTAAAAGTTCTTCAGAATGATTCTTAATGTCGGTTTTTTCTAAAACCAACGTTAAAAGTCATTATGAATCACTTTTAACATTGGTTTTATCATAACCGATGTTAAAAGTCTACCTATGTCACTTTTAACATTGATAATGTCAAATCAATGTTAAAACTCAAACGTTAAATCATCTTTTTCTACTAGTGTAAATTAATTATAAATTGTATGGGAAAAGATACTCTTTGATTCTTTTGGAGTTTCTATCGTCAGGTTCTAAGGATTAATCCAAAGAACCCGATGAAATCCATAGTTGCGCACGGGCCCAACCGCTTCTGTTGCACCTAAAAACTTTCAATATCATCCAGTTGTCCTACCAAAATCATTTTCTTCCAGTATGTGTTGCACTTCTTAAAATTTCAGCAATCCCCTATTTTGTATCCTAACAGTAACATCATTATTGTCTACTATCTCGAGAGCTTCATCATCCACAAGATGTACCTTGTTGAATCTTTTGGAAGTATAATTTCTCATACTCCTCTCGGATGTACAGTGAAAAGAATCTCCAAAGTCTATGATCCAAGAATCAAGTGTATTGGTGACACTCGGCAAAAGACTGCTTGTATCTTCCGAAATAGGATTTTTGGATGCTCTTACGGAAGCATGTCTTCTAGAATTAACCCTTCACTCACTGCAATATTTCTTCATCGTTTCCCTTTCGTGTGACCTTTCTATGCAACTAGATGTCCTCTAACTTCGACATTGAAAGCATTTTTGGTAGAAGCCTAGATCTCCTTCCTCTGAATCTCATCTAGAATTAGATCTTGAATGTCTGCAAACACTAAGTCACTCTTAGCATTGTGACCATCACATCTCATAATTCTGGGGGTGATGAAAGAAAAAGTAATGCCCACTTTGGATCTGCAAACTTTACCTTTACTAATTTCAACCAACTCTGAATCATATTAAAGTCACTGACATGATCAGTCATTGGCTTTCCTTACGACATTCTCATGTCGAATAGCCTTTGCAGTAGAAACACTTTGATCATTTCAGTTGGATTTTCATACATATCAGCAAGAGTCTTCATAAGTTTTGAAGTTATCTTCACTTCATAGATGTTATAGGCCACGTTTCGGGCCAGTGACAACCTGGTCAATCTCTGTGATTTCTTGTCCATCCTTTCTCATTCTTCTTTTTTCATTGCTTTCAGTTTGACACCTATCAACATAAGATCTAGATCCTTCTACAATTGACAATCCATGATTTGCATCTTCCAAAATTAGAAATTTGTCTCGTTGAACTTCTCAATCCAAATCTTTACCTCACTCATTATCATCCTTCCAAAATTAAATCTGAAATACATAAGAGGGACTAGGACAAGGGCAAAATGATACTACTGAATCGAGCTCTGTAACACCTTGGTCGGGGTCTGGTTTGCAATCGAGCACTAATACCACTTATTAGGTCTGGAATCTCCCAAATCGGAAGCACCCTCTAGAAGCTTCAAAATGTGGAACAAAGTTTTAAAACTCCGGATTTGGAACGAACCCACAAATAAGATGCATACCGGTTGAGAAGACAATGCACCTCAGTTGCACACTGCAACGCCATTGTACACAAGGGCAACATAAACGATTTACGTGGTTCAGACTTAATCCTACTCCACAAGGGCAACACAACAAATTTTTATTGAGAAACAAAATATGGTTACAACAGCGAACAGTTCTAAGCAAAATGACCAATGCCAATGTCCACAACAGCCACCCAGACAACTGATTTCCATCAGTAACCGATTTCCATTACCTGCTGATCTTCGTGGAGACCATGTCCTCTAGTTAGTCTTACGTGAGAGTTGTTTTACTCTTATGTGGTCTCCATCTTCCGAAGTTCGGCGGGATTCGTTGTCGTTTTGCCGAGTTCAACATAGGAACTTGTTCTTTATTTTCCAAAACCGAAACCATAGCGTTCTATTTTGATGCAATTGTTCAAAACCTCCTAACGCCAAATTTTGCTTTCCCGACTCCATCTCCTATATATATGTTGTGTGCTTTTTCAAAAATTCTCTAGCATGCAATTACTTGGGTGCATGGTTTGGTCATTCTAATCACTGGTTGGTTCTCTTTTTTCAGTAGTGCTGTGTTTCAAAATTTCCATTCTGATGCAACAAAGCAAAATCACAGACATCCTTTTAGAAAACACAATTAATGCATGAAAATAGAGTATCATAAAAGTAGGTATTCAATTATGTTAATGAACCCCATCGGATGAAAATGTCCAGACAGACACATACTCAGAATCCTGCTCACCTTCATGTAAAACAAAAAAACAAAGAATTACGGCTCTCCTGTCTTTGCTATATTTTTCTCATCCAACCATGCTCATAGCTGAACAGACTAACAATAAGGCACTACATGCCGGGGCACAGCCAATGTACAAATTACAATGGAATGGTCCATCATAGCACATCACCGCCTAACTGGCAGCGGCAGGAACCTTGGGGGGGTGACTGGACATGTCGATGTCAATGAGTGACAGGGTCTGAGAATTAGAGGAATTCAGGAGCAAGGAGGATTTCACCGTCTCGGATACCTGTACATCATCCATCTTGTTTCCAAATATGTGCCTGTTCCTCCTCACTGCATCCATCTCCTGCCCGGTTGGCACAAATGTCCGACACCTGTACTTTCTGCTTCCCTCGTCACCCTCCGTATGATTGTACAGCACATAATCATGGTAAGTTGGTGCGAACTGGTGGACCGTATCATGGTACAAGTCATTCAACATCAATGCATGACCGATGCTTCCCATAAGGCCACCAGACACTCCAATATTAGCACCTGCATACTCCTTGTACGGAAATGCATAAAGATGTCCGATAGCAGCCATCAGCATCTCAACACATACCACAAAATTTTGGAATTCAGCAGCTTCTTTTGCATCTTTTATAAATCCAGACTTCGCAGCAAGGAAAACCACAACACCCTGAAATCACATACACTAAATTCATATACCATGACTCAACACAATGACCATAAAAGTGCCTCTTCAAACAACAAAACCATATTGAATGCAATCTTTACTCAATTAATGCAGCCGGGAACTCAACACATGAAACACAAACCCAACACAGGTTCCTCAAGTTGTTTCAGGTCAATAATATAGTCAGATCCGAGAAAAAATAAAATATCCATAACAAAACATCAAAATTTACAAGGAGTCGTACTCCATATCAAGCAATCCGAGGAGGAAGCTAGACCAGTTTCAAGAGTGCAGCAGATTCTAATGGGAAAAAAAATGACAATTTCATATACATACAATTAAGATGGATAGATCTATGCAAAAAAAAAAAAAGGATGGGTATATCTGGAGATTTTTAAGATTAGGCAGCTCAAACCCACAGGAGGTGCCTTTAGGGAAATAAATCAAAGGATCCCAGAACCTGGACATATCTCAACAAATGTACAAAAAAGCAAACTATATTATTTATCCAATGAGACTCCAGCACAAATTTTATGTCGTGGAGATCAAAACCATTAGACAACCTTCCTTTCAATTTCCCACTCATCCCCCTTCTCCACTATTTTATGTCTTATTCTGAGGGGTCCCAAAAAGGCTTCTAGGGTGCTTTGTGATTGTAAAATTCCTTCTGGAATTGAAGGGTAAATTTTATAGGACTGTTATTAGACCAACTATTCTATATGGTAGTGAGTGTTGGTCTCTGACAGGCCATCTTGAACAAAATATAAGAGTAACGGAAATGAAAATGTTAAAATGGACATGTGGACATACTAAGATGAATAAAATTAGAAATGAATGTGTTCAAAAGAAAATTGGAGAGGCTTCGATTGACGAGAAGATAACTGGGACTAGATTAAAATAGTTTGGACATGCTAGAAGAAGATCTAGGGATGCACCTGTTAAGGGGGTAAACTTTATGAAAAAAAATCACTTATTAAAAATAGTTTCAATAGAAATATGGTCTTCAATATAACTAATTGGCAACGTTTGAACCATGCAATCAACCCCATTTAATTGGGGTTTAAGGCTTATTTGTTGTTGTATATATGTCTTATTCATCTTCACATTCTCAACCCTACTAGCATGTTTATGTTTAAATAATATAAAATTTTAGCAATCACTTACCAAATATCCATTCAATGAATAATCTCAATCATTTACCCCTCACGTTTGCATTGATGCTTCAGTTTCCATATCATTCTGATTATTAACACTAGCATATATACGAACTGGACAAGGACTGTCTCTCTCTCTCTTCCCTCCTCTCTCTCTATATATATAGATATATAATATAATGTAAAGGGAAAACAGGTTTTTTTTTCAAGATCAACTCAAAACTAGAATGTGATGTTCAAAAAAGAATTTATACCTGCCAGTAAGTTAGAAATACAACCGACTTGATAATGATAAACTTCGGAATTGGATTGAATGGCTGGAGCAGATCTCTGCATGCTACATAAAACAAAGCCAAGGCATACAGTGCCATGGTATACGAGATGGTGTAGATGATGGTGAGATACAGGTATGACTGTTTGGCACTAAAATTTCCATCTTCATATTCCCCTTTTGCATATAGTATGAAGGTACCAGCAACTAAGATAGGTTTCAGAATCACAAACTGCAAACACCCTTGTTTGCACCTCCTTATGAATCGCCTGCACAGCTTAACAATGACATAATTACACGTTCTTTGAACATGGGCTTTGAAAAGCAGTCATTAAAACTGTGACATGTGAAACAGAGGTCAAAATATATATCGAATATTTGCATGATGGTCTATTAAAGACTGAACATTGAGAAGTGAAACACTTACCCATCCAATGGTAGAGGAGGGAAGCAACATGTCATCAGGGACCAAGACGGCTTCAAAAAACGCCCACTTAGACTTAAAACCACTGCACCAGGGCCGCCCACCCATGCTAGGCACAAAGATAGGAAATTATAAATGACCCATGCTTCGTAACTGTGGCAAAAGTAAAAAAAAAAAGGAAACAGAAAAAAGAGATGACTTCAATTCAGAAAAATGAAATTACAAAAAACACAGTATCAAATGGCAAATGAACATGGTACCATCGACCATGCAAATGATAGGACATGCAGAAATGATACTGCAGCATTACAGAAAAATAGAAAAGAGCCTAAAAGAAGCATAAATAACATAAAATCTCCCAGTATCAAACCATAAACATATTTTAAGATATTGGACAAATGAAAGCAACACCTGAAACAAATGGCATGCATAAAATAATGAGAGAAGTAGTAATTCAAATTCAACAAATGGAATTCATCCAGAAACTACCATCAGCTTTTGATTGTGTTGACACTATGACGTTGTCCGTGGTACCTCACAATTTGTGGGCAAAAAATATAAAAAAAACCATTTTAATATTCAAACAAATAGTAAAGATCAAACAATGAAAACACTTACACTTCTCGGATAGAGTTAAAATATATTGAGCTCCTGGGTAAGATAAGTGACAAAAATGACATTGAGGCATATACCTGCAATGGGAAACCAGCTATTACAATGGTCATCAGGTTAATGCTCCAAAGAATGTAACATGGGAAACCAGCTATTACAATGGTCATCAGGTTAATGCTCCAAAGAATGTAACATTAGAAAGAAGCATGCAACTGACAAAAATAAGTAAGACAGGGGAAAGGGACTGGTACAAAAATAGCAATAGCAGGAAATAAAAAAGAAGATTAAAAATAATGACGACACAAAAGTGTAACAAGCAGCGCAGTTGAGCTCCTAACACGGATCCAATCTGATACGGTATTGCCTCCAAAGCTAAAGCCACTGTTAAAAAAAAAACCACAGCACAAAGGCCTGCAGGGCTTAAATAAATCACTCACATGTCATTGATTATAAAATGGTCAGCTTCCCGGGTGATTAGGGGGGAATGGTAAAGGGGGACACATTTTGTAGACAAACCGATTACTCACCGGGACCATGAAGATAATTCTGACTATGTATCTCTGATAAGTTGGTTCAGTATAATTCAAAAGGTGCCGGTAAATATGCCATATTGCCAACACAACGGCACCAATAGTACAAGGAAGAGCAACGATGATGCAGTATATTGATGCAAATTCCCCCATGAATAATCCCTTAAAACTTCTCCAAGGAGCAAAACACCAACATCAATGAAAAACTAAAAGAAAAGAATTCAAGAAAGAACAGCTTTGACTTCAGAATGTTGCATATAACTGCAGCCGCAAGCACAGCTACAGAAATCTCTGCACCCCAAGCTTTATTCAGGTTATTCGTGTTCCTGGCTCTATAACAAAGATTCAATAATCCATCCACCATAACCTTCAAGAATGATTGAGAAAGTGAGCTTCATGAAACACTGGTCGCCAGCCTTCCGGGCAAACTAGCACATAATGCCCATTGTTGATCGCATACAGATCAAGGAAAACATGAGTACAAAGCTTCAACTCGCCCAATGCCAAAGTAAACACTGAAGAAAAAAAAAATTAATGCCAGAATTAAGATCGTTCGAAAAAATAGACAGTGATATTGATTCAAACACATGCTCTGTTAGATCAAAACTATTACCCAGCCATCATGATGCACCAGCAGTGGGCCCTAAGGAGAAAGTCTTTACAGAACGGGGAAAGACAAGCCTCAAAATGGAAAAAGGGCAATTCGATCAACATTGCAATTTGAAGAGAGTGCTGAGGCATTCGAGGCAGAGGGATAGAAATAAAACATGAATTTGACAAAGGCAGGGTGGGATTCATGTCTTGAGGTTTAGAATTTTAGGGTTTAGGGTTACAATGAAATACGGCTCTAAGGTTTTAGAGTTCCTAGGACTTCCTGACCATGACATGCGATCTAAAGGTTAAGCATTATAGGATTTGGGGCACTAAGGTACTAAGTTTTAGGGAGCACTCAAAGTTTGAGGTTTTAGGTTTTTAGAATTGAGAGTTCAGGGTTTACGGGTTGGGATTTAGGAATTAGTGTTTAGGGTTTAATGTCGTGATTGAACAATGACTTGAGTCAACATATCAAGTGCCTATCACCAGAAGCAAATGAGCCAGAGCAGGGCCAGAAAACCGATTAGCGCCAAACCAAACAAACAGACATGCTTACTAGTCAACTATCCAAACCAGACAACAATCTATATACATTTCCAGCAAGATTTGGAATATTTGCTAAGGGAAAAGGAGAATATGTAGTTTCCATTTTTTGGTTCTAGCTTGTCTTAAGGATTTTAAATATTGTTTCTTCTATTGAATCCTATGATTTTTTTCAAATCCTTGTTATCATCCAAGAGGCATATTAAAGCTTGTAAAAAGTCTATTGCCATGATTTTCATGTTTTTAAAACATAGCTTATTAGACTTTTTGTTTTATTTTTATTTTATTTTTTGCACCTTTGGGCACGTTTATCCTTGGTAACCTCTAATTAACACCAATGTCCGCATATTCCAACAGGTTTTCCTTGAGAAACATCCTCTTAGCCGTAGACCATAATTGACCTTAAAATGTTTGTCATTCTTATCTCTAAAAACAAATTAAATTCACGCCATTATGTTTGGTCTAATGGATTTATCCAAGATTACTAAACCGGTCAAGTTATTATTGGAAGTGGTCATTAATATATATATTTTTCATAATAAATATTGTAATTCACGTATTTAAAATCTTGATATACAGAAAAGATGTTCCGACTTTTTTAACAACCAGTTTTTAATAAATTTATGTTTTCATTAATATAAAATAAAAAATATGATTGCAGAACGGCTTTGAAGAAAAATTACAATTATATTTATAAAATTGGTTTCAAGGAAAATAAAGAAACCTGTTTTTTTTATGTTTGCATGTATCATGATTTTTCCTGGACATCGCTGTCAATTTTAGATTTTCCGTGGTTGAATGCCATAATTGAATCTCTGAAGGGGGCGAGGAAGATATGCCTATACTTCATAGGGATTGTGGGTAATTGTTAATCAACGCCTGCAATGATGAACACTAGCATGACTATATACAAATAAAAATTTAGTTTTCATAACTGAATGGTCTTTGAATTTTTCTAAATGCTTAGTATGCCTTTGGATTAATTTAAGAGAATATTTTACGATGCAGGGAGCACAGGGAAAGTAAAAAAGGAAGAAAAAAAAAGAAACCTAATCACGCTGACAAAACAAGAGCGCAGAAGTTTATCGAGTTATTAACAAACTCTCAGACCCATGTACAGAGAGGGAGACCCTTAACACCAGATAAAGAAACTATTCTTTTAGCCATGTACATCGCAAGGACACCGAAGCGAAATTAGAAAGCAGAAGAAATTCAAAAACCCTACATCAGCGGCATCAAACAGCGCGTCTCGATAACCATGAAAATGCGACGAAAAGTATTAACCTGAAAGGGCAACGTACCGACATCAATATGCGGCGAAAGCAGTAACACCGGCTGTTTGCGTTGCCTTCCGGGGCTCTGATCCGTGGAGTGGAGCGGCGAAAGCCAGTGGAACGGTTTTGACGAAACAGGGAGTCTATATCAAACGACGTCGTGGCGAGCCGGTGCTCGGCTGTTTTATGTAGCGTTTTATAATTTTATTTTATATTTCACCTGTTTCGATCCCCTGGAGTGAGCATGGAAGTGCACGCGCAGCTTCTGCCCAGCATAACGTTGAAGCTAAAAACACGGGAAGGTAAGGCGTGTAAAAATGGCCCATTACAAGCCCGTCCCTGGGCTGGCCCAGTTCTTCGGGTTGGATCAAGCCTGTCAGGTCGGGCCACATATCCGGATAAATCAAACCATTGGTATATCATTAAAAAAAATTATTTATTTATTTTTGCTGTTGTTTGAGTTGATGTCCTAGAATCAACTTATGTGTATTTTTATGATTACATGTATTCATAATTTTGAATATTAATAAACTATTTATCACATCATGATTGTTTTTCTACGTAACATAGTATGTGATAATGTTTTAAATATAGTTGTCACAATGAAAGGTCATAGCAGTTATCTGCTATGATGAGAACTCAGAAGTGTCACAACGGTATTCTTAAATACATGTTATATAGCTGAACTGAATCATTTGAAGGACACAGATGATACAGATTATTAAGAGTGGAGACTCATAAGATTTTGAGTCACCTTCTCATGTTGTACGCTCTTATAATCTGTAGTGTAAAAGATTGTGAAAATGAGACTTGTCGGTAGAAAATCCACATTTATATGCATCATTTGATGTTTATATTTGAGAATATGTGTATTGATCCTTATACTTTAATATTATTATTAATGGATACTATGAGTCACGTACTTTGATGTATTGATGAAAACTGTGACGATATATGTTCGCAGTGAAGTAGGATGCGTTGACTGCATCACGAGTAATATCTCATTAATGAATAATGCGAGAAATCATTTCTCACTTCTGGTCTTTAACGTAAGTTGATATCTCAGACCATTTGATATAAATGATGTAACCTAAATAAATGCATGGCCATAGTGTTTTATATGCAAGTTCAATTTATGGAAAGTCAAATAAAGATATATCGAGCATACAGGTCGATAACACAAGCATGCAACCTAATTGATTAAAGATGTCGCGATAAATGAACTATATTACACAATAAACGTTCGTATGCGGTTTTATGTCATTGCGTCATTAGCTTATTTCTCTATGGGCGCTTTGACGTGTTGTTAGAAGCTAATATCGCACTTTAGATTGATTAACCTAATGTCACTGAGAAAGAAGCCTAGAGGGTTACACATTAAGTGTATTCAGAACCTCAGTTGAATAATATTATTATATATTATTTAACATGTTGAAAAAATATTACTCTCGTGTGTGGTTTAATAATTATTAATGTTTGCTTGATTGCATATATTCTGTCACAAGTTATCCGAGAGAATATTTTGTGAGAAAAATATTCAATAAATATTTAGTTGTTATTTAGTGATTCTAATATTTATTTATCTATTAACGAATAATGATGTAATATTTATTTATTAAATAAATTGTCATTATTCGATATCCAGTGAATATTGTAGATGAATGGACGACCGAGTTTAATGATCTGGTGAGAAATAATATATATATTAAATATTATTTGAATAAATATTATTTAATTTAATTCGCGAGTTTAACGTGTGTAAAAAATGATATTATTATTATTATAGGCATGAGATTGCCCCCAGGGTCTGGCCTAGTGGCAAAGGGTATTGTGGGGGTGTTGGGGAGGTCTCGAGTTCAAGTCTCCCCGACTACCTGCATACGTGTGTTTGCATGTTTCTTTGTAGCTTTGTAATTATACATCCTCGATCATTTATAGGAATGAGGTTTTGTAGGGATTAAGAAAAATAATAAGAGACCATGTGTAATTATTATTTTATAACTTTAACAGTATACAAACCCAATTATATTATTTCTTAAGTTTTTTCATTTCATTTGTTGTGCACAACGACATCCATAGAGAACTCCCTTGAAACCTTGAAGAGTTTCCTCTCCAAGAACACTCACTACTACAAAATATGCCTTTAACGACGCTAGAAATGACCTTTATCAATGCTAGAGAAACACTGACTACAGAAGCAAGATTAAAAGTTCTAATATTTTATCAGTGCTTTTATTTAGTGTCAATAAAGAGGACCTTTATCGGTACTTATAGAAGCGCTGATAAATGGTCATATTGCAGTGTGATGCAACAATACACTATAGCATCGTGCAATGTGCTGTAACAACACACTGCAACACCAAAAACATACCATATATCAACAAAATCAAGTATCAATATAGAATTTAAATGAAATGAAATTTACAACACAAATACATGGAGAAAAACATTACATGACAAACATTTCAAACATTGGTTTATACAATTACATAAATACAAATTATTACATATTTTCAAAAACATCAATGTTCCTTTGTCTTTTGATCCTGACCCTGACTCATGCTATTTCCGAACAAACCACCCCTGCTCGAGCAAAAGAACACACCTATATAAGAAAAAAAACTTATATTAGTAATAATATAAAGAAATAAATTAACAGAAAGTGTTAATTTTACTAAAATTGATATCAATTTTAAATAAAAAGATGCACCTGTAGTCATAGCGGCCACACCGTGCGTCGGATTGAGCTGCAACTGATTCCAACACATCTCAAATGATTTGTGGATCATTTTCCTAAAGTATCGAAACAATCTGAATGCGTTTTCTCGATTTTGAGTACGCCACTTGTCTTTTTTTATTAAAATGTCATTTTAAACTAAAAACATGCACTTTGACTCATACCGGTCACATTGTGTCTTAGTTTGACATGAGACTGATTCTTACACGTCACAAATGACTTATGAATTGTTGTCCTAAATTATCAAGATAATCCAAATGTGTTTTATCATTTTTCAGTAAGTGACACTTTTTGAACTAAAATGTCGATTTTAAATTGATAACAGACACATTGAATCGTACCAGTCACATCATGTATCAGATTGAGGTGCGGCTGATTCCTACATGTCACAAATGACTTATAGATCATTTTACTAAAGTATCAAAACCATTCGAATGTGTTTTATCAGTTTTTGAGTATGTGAGTTATTCTTTTTACTAAAATTGATGTTAATTTTAAATAAAAAGACGCACTTGGAGTCATACCGGTCACACCATGCATCATATTATGGTTCGTATGATTCCAACACATCTCAAATGAATTTTAGATCATTGTCCTAAAGTATCAAAATAATCAAAATATGTTTTCTCAGTTTTGAGTACATCATTTGTCTTTTTTACTAAAATGTCATTTTAAATTGGAACACACACTTTGACTCATACCGGTCACATCGTGTCTTGGTTTGATGTGAGATTGATTCTTACACATCAAAAATGACTTATGAATCATTTTCCTAAATTATCAAGACAATCTGAGTATGTTTTCTTGGTTTTTAGTAAGTGACACTTTTTAAACTAAAATGTCGATTTTAAACTAATAACGAATACATTGAGTCATGTCAGACACATTGTGTATCGAATTGAGGTGATATTGATTCCTACACATCAAAAATGACTTATTGATCATTGTTATAAAGTATAAAAACAATCTAAATGTGTTTGCTCAGTTTTAAGTAGGTCAGTTATTCTTTTTACTAAAATTGATGTCAAATTTTAAATAAAAAGATGCACTTGGAGTCATATCGGTCACAACGTGCGTCAGATTGAGGTACATATGATTCCTACACATCTCAAATAACTTAAGGGATCATTGAATGAAATTATCAAAATAATCTGAATGCGTTTTATTGGTTTTGAGTATGTCAATTGTCCTTTTTACTAAAATGTCATTTTAAACTGGAAACACACATTTTTGACTCATACTGACCACATTGTATATCAATTTGACATGAGATAGATTCCTACACATTAAAAATAAATTATGATTCTTTTTCCTAAATCATCAAGAAAATACAAGCGTGTTTTCTCAGTTTTCAGTGAGTGACACTTTTTTGAAGTAAAATGTCGATTTTAAACTGATAACGAACACTTGAAGTCATACTGGACACATCATGTATCAGATTGATGTGCGATTGATTCCTACATGTCTCAAATGAATTATATATTGTTTTAATAAAGTATCAAAACAATCCGAATGCATTTTCTCAGTTTTGATCAGGTCAATTTTCCTTTTTACTAAAATTGATATCAATTTTAAATAAAGACGAACTTAGTGTCATACCTGTTACACCATGCATCGGATTGAGGTGCGACTGATTCCTACACATCCCAAATGAATTATGGATCATTTTCCTAAAGTATCAAAACAATCATAATGTGTTTTCTTGGTTTTGAGCACGTTACTTGTCTTTTTTTCTAAAATACCATTTTAAACTTGAAACACACACTTTGACTCATACGATCACATCATGTATCAATTTTATGTAAGATCAATTTTTACACATAAAAAATGAATTATGAATATATTTCTTAAATTATCAAGAAAATATGAGCATGTTTTCTCAGCTTTTAGTCAGTGACACTTTTTGAATGAAAATATCAATTTTAAACTGATAACGAACACATTGAGTCATACTGGTGTTGGAGTTGGTGGCCTAGAACCAACTACTTTATACTTTATTCATTAATAAATATCTTATCACATATTGATTGTTCTTCTGCGTGATAATGCATGTGATAATGTTCTAAGGATAACCGTTGCACTAAAAGGTCATAGCGGATCCCTACTGTGATGAGAACCTGAAAGTGCCATAACACTGTTCTTGAATATATATGTTCTATGGCCGGATGATGTTATTTGAGGGACACAAATAATACATTCCATTAGGGGTGAGGACTAATAAAACTTTGAGGCACTTTCTTATGGTGTGCACCTTTGGTAATATCTAGGAGGATATTATGAGAACGAGACTCGCCAGTAGGAAATCCACATTTCATAGTGTCATTGGATGTTCCTATCTGCGAACGCATGTATTGGTCCTTAGACTTTAAGATTATTATTAATGAATATTACAACTCATTCACTTAGATGTATTGAAGAAAACTATGATGATACACTGTTCGCAATGAGGTAGGATATGTTGGCTGTGTCACGAGTAATACTGCATTAATAGATAATGCGAGAAAAGATTTTTCCCTTCTGCTCCATAACAGAAGTAGATATCCCAGACCCTCTGATGCAATTTATATAGCCTAAATAAATCCATGACCATGGTAAGGAATGAGTAAGTTCAATTCTGGAAAGTCAAAGAAAGAATAATTGAGCACATGGGTTGATGGCACTAGCATGCAATCCGCTTGATTCGAGATATCGAGAAAAAGGGATTACATTACACGGTAAGTGTTCGTAGGAGGTGACACGTCATTACGATGTTAACTGAATGTTCTGGGAGTAGCGGAAGCGCGTGGGTAGATGTGCCCACTTGGCTTTTTGTCATTAGCAATGATCAATCCGGGATCAATACGACGATAAACGCCAGTCTCCACGGATCGAATCATAGAAATAGGCAAAAGAAATAGAATGTCCTAGAACCACAAAGTAGGATCGTTACAGGTTGATTATAATTAATTTAATCAATTGAAAAGAAATACCTTTTGGGTGTTCTTTCTTCGTTGATGTTCTTGATCATGTTCCGATGTGATTCGTCGTTGCGTCGCAGAAACCAAGTGTAGACTTCCTCTAGCGGTGATCCACACGTGTACCTCGTATCTCGGGATGTTGCCAAAGGAGTCTCCGGGTGCTAGCGTGGAGAAACATTTGCTTGCATTGTCCGCCTTAGATCATCTTGATCCGATGGAATATGATCTCTCTCGATCTTAAGAGCGTTCTTGGTGGAAGAAGTTCTTTCAGCCTTGAAAGAATTCTCTTGTGTGTTACACACAGAAAAGAGTTGGGGTTGTGAGGATATTTATAATCGGGTTTGAGGTTGTAGAGTTATGACAATAAATAAATGTGTTACGCGTTTTATTTATTCCATTGACTCTTATTTAAAACCCCCATGTCGAATAATTAATTCCCTGACATGCGCCCACACTGATTATAATAAATATCATTTAAAACAATATTATATCCTCAAAATCCCGACTGGAAAAACTACACAGTGTGTATTAATAAATACACAGCGTATACTTGTTTTTCATTGAAAACTACACGGTGTGTACATTCAATGTACACGGCGTGTATATCTTATTTTCCTTTATTCATTTCCTTTCCATAAAGAAAACTACATGGTGTGTAATTATTAATACACGACGTGTACTTGTTTTCCATGAAAAACTACATGGCGTGTAATCTTTAATACACAGCGTGTATATCTTGTTTTTCATTTCCTTCTTCCTCCATCATTAAAACGATTTAGGATTTCTTGAATAATTATTAAACCACGTACGGGAATAATCTTTATTCTACTTGAGATACTTGAATACACTTAGTGTGTGACCCTCTAGGCCTCTTTCTCATTGGCATTAGGAGAGCTTGCCTAAAGTCCAAGATTACTGTCTAGCAATGGGTCAAGGCACTCAAGAGAAAGAATTTGACGCCGCATTGACGTATCACCTCATACGAACGCTTACTGTGTAATTTAATCCCTTTGTCTTAATATCTCATCAAGCAGGTTTCATGGTAGTGTCATAAACCTATATGCTCGATCCTTCGTTCTTTGACTACCTGAAATAAACTCGTCGTTTACACCATGTCCATTGAATTTCATGCGACAGTTCTATTTCAATCAAAGGGCCGAGATATCAACTTCCATAAATGGAAGGGACAAATCCTTCCTCAACTTATCCATTAACAAAATGTCACTCGTGACACACCCAACATACCCTACTTCCCACCAACTGTCTGCGTGATAGTTTTCGTCAGTAAATCTAAGTGCGCGAGTCATGACATGAGTTAATGACAATCTTCCAGTCTAAGGACCATTACACATGCTCGTAGATAGCAATGTCCGATGACACCAAGACATGCGAAATTGCTACTGGCAGGTCTATTCTCATAATCTCCCATCTTGGAGATTACCAAGTGCGAACTCCATGAGAGAGGGCCTCGTCTTCTTACGAGTACTCGCACATGATGGTCTGTATACTATGTGTCCTATTATAGTATGTCATCCAACCGTAGAACTTTATTTAAGAATATTGTTATAGCATTTCAAGGTTCTCATCATAGCGGGGATCTGCCATGACCTTATCAATGCAACAAATAATCCAGGACATTATTATATTATAGTCATGCAGAACAATGAACAATATATAATAAGTGAACATTCATGTAATCAAAGTACAAAACAGTTGGTTCTCAAGACACCAAACCTTACATTAACTTCTTTCTCTATGGGTGTCTTGGCATATTTCTAGATGCTAACCTTGGACTTTAGGTAGGCTCCGCCTAATGCCACTGAGAAAGACGCCTAGAGGGTCACACACTAAGTGTGTCCAAGTATCTCAGTTAAATATTAATTTAACAAGTTGAATAAAGATTATTCCTGATTGTGGTTTAATGATTATTTAAGGATGTATGATCACATTTATTTCAACATTAGTTATCTGAGAGAATATATTGTGGGCGAAATAATATATTTATTAGCGAGTAATCCATTGATATTTATTTGAGAAATAAATAGCCATTATTCAAGGTATAATAAATGTGGTGGAGAAAATAAAGAAAATGGAAAAACAAAAGGACATGCCGTGTAGTTTTTCTAGGGATTTGTGATAAATAATATTATTTATTTAATTAAATAATATTAGTTGTAATTCGCTGGGTGCATGTCAAGTAATAATAATTGTCAACTGTTATTATTAGACATGGGGTCTTACTAAGAATTAAATTAAATGAATAAATGATTTTTGGTAATTAATTCATTTTATTATTTGAAGTAATTAAAATATCAATTATATAATTCTCATTAGGCTAGCCATTTTTTTGTGGTTGTGCACAATGGATCTAGATAAATCTCTCAATACAAGAAATAATTCTTTTTTCTTCCAAGAACGCTCTCAAACTACGAGAGAGAGACTATCCTCCATCGGATCAAGGTGATCAAAGGCGAACATCGAAAGCGAAGGATATTCCGTGCTAGCACCCGAATATCCCTTTGGCGACGTACAAAGATACATAGAGAATGTGTGGATCACCTTTAGAGGAATCCTTAACTTGGATTCTACGACGCAAAGACATATCACATCAGATCTTGACCATAAACATAAATAGAGAGAGAATTCCATCAAGGTAATTCTTGTATTTTAATTAAATTAATTATAACCAACATACGATGATCCTATATATGGTTCCAGGACTCCCCTATTTTATTTTGTTCTTTGTTCTATTCTGAAGATCCGATGTTTTATTATCGTGATGGATCTCGGATTAAACGTCGTTAATGAAAAAAATTAAAGTTGGGTACACCCACCAATGCGTTTCCGCTGCGTCTGGATCTTACAAGTGGTATCAAAGGGGTCATATCATTGATTATAATTATTTAGTTTTTTGTTGATGATTTACGTATTTAATAATTTAGTTGTTTCAATTCAATTTAATCGTTCTACAAATACGAATATCGAGATCTATTCCTCCTCTTTCATTTCTCGTTGACCTTACAGAAATGATTTTTTCTTTTAATTTTGATTAAAATAAAATAGAGGATCTCATCTGGAGGTTCTAAAACTTACTATATGTACAAAACCAGAATACACGGTGTGTATTCGGCTGTACATGCCATGTAGTATAGGTTCCATGCACTGAGACGGTCCTCTGAACCAGGTCATGTCATTGGATCCTATCTAAGTCTTTAAGACTCTATGTGTTGACTAGGAATATGTGACACATGGTTTCTGGATTACACACCGTGTGTCCCATAGAACACGGCGTGTGTTCCCTTCGAGTTAGGGTTGTACCGTGTGCCCCATACACGGCTCGCCCGGCTGGAAGCCGTGTAATGTGAATACTATATGGCGTGTGTCCCACTGAACATGCCATGTACTCCAAAGATTTTCGAAGTACATTTACATGTCATGTCCCTAAGCGTGTACTTCGGATGGACGGTGAACAAAAGTACACATCGTGTGGTCCGAACTACACACCGTGTACTCATCCAAATTACACAGATTTATTAAAATTTATTATTATATTATACAAACCCTTGAGATGTGTACCATAGTGCAGGCGTAAAGTTGAGACACAACACATGATAGACATTTTATATATATGTGTTTAATTTAACATCTGCGTAATGTTCATTTCTACTCATTTGGTAGTTATGAATGAGAATTCACAGGGTTGAATCCAAGGTACAAGTTACGTATAAAGATTTTTTAAATGAATTTATTTTTTTAAAGTTATGATGGATGATAATCTCAAGGAAATTCATAAAAAAGGGTTTAAGATAAAATGATTGATTAATTAAATATAATTAATTGATTCGAGCATGATTTATCTTAAACAAGAACGATTAAAGAATTGAATGCTAGTTTTATTTATGCATAAATATCGTTGAATGTATGGATGATCATAAGATAGACCAATACCTTTGTATGTGAATGATTTCTTTTAATTAATTTATTTAAATTAAATTTGTTGGTCTGTGAGCCTTATCCTCATTAATATGTAGGGACTGCGTGCCCATGGTTTATTTTATGTAAAACCCTATTTTACCCCTCACCTATGTGTGAGATAAAAGCATATGTAATGGATGGAGCTCCCAAACTAGTGGAGGCAGCTCAAGTTAGGATCCAAGGTGAAACCAATCCAAGGAGATACAAAGGTGGACAGGTGGAAAGCTGTAAACATAAACCCAAAAGGTTCAAGGTGTTTCTACCCTAGGTCTTGGGTTAGTTTATTAACCGCTAGATAAACTAACCAATAGAACAAGATCATGATCATACCATTTATTTTATTTCTGGCAGTTGCATGGTTTATTTATTGTGGGTGTGTTGTCACGACCACACAATTAATGAATTAAATAAGCATGCAAGATGGAACTAAAATAAGTTTGGATTATGCGTAAATATTATCTTAGACATGGTTAATCACTTAAGTATATACTAATTAATATTAACAAGAATGTAATCAAAAGATAATAAAATGGAAATTTACGTATAAGGATAAAATCCCTCAAAGAAATATTAAGTCGGTATAGCCTTCCATAATCTTGGTTAAAATCGATCCATAGTTCAAAGTGATTGACCAACCATAGTTGGAGTGATTTCAATTATCGTGGAATTCTAATTCAAGGTTTTGTGTTGACTTGACTTGGTTCACATCAAGGTTTGACTTCTACAGCAGGACTTGGTGTGAAAAAGAGGCAAAGGTTGAGGAAATCCAAAATAAAAGGATTTCAGGATTGGGGAGTCCACTCAGCGGATCAAGGAGCTGCGAGTTAATGCAGTTGACATTTGGAATGCCTACCTAAAACCCTTAAAGTTTCTTGACCAACACTAGTTGGGGTAATGCAAAGGGAAATGTGGATCCTTTCCACTAGAGTATTTAGGAAATGAAATATTCCAAAATCAATGGTGAGGTCTATTGGATTTTGATAAAATAGTAGGAGACTAATAAGTATTAATTTATTTATTTGTATCAATTTTATCATGATAAAGTACTAAAACTTTTCTCATCTTAATTTTTAGAAACAGTAAGAAAATGACTTCAAACATATCATTTCAAACCATACTCGAGAAGGAAAACCTTCTCATCGGCACCAATTTCCAGGAACGATAGAGGCGTTTACGCATCATCCTTCACCACGAGAGGAAATTGTATGTGCTGGAAGAGCCTATTCCAGTTGTGCCTGAAAAAGAGGCCAGTGATGAGGAACTATCTATCTATATGAAACATATGTATGATGCCACATATTTACAATGTTTCATTCTATCACCCATGTCTAATGAGCTCTTGAATCAACATAAAAACATGGACGTGTATAGCATGATGTCTCACCTTAAGGATCTCTATCAAGAGAAGGTGAGACAAGAGAGATATGAGATCTACAACTCTTTGTTTACAACTAATCTTGGAGAGTCTGTGCCAACTGGGCCTCATGTAGTCAAGATTATTGGATACATTGAATGTCTGTACATCTTAGGGATTAAGTTCCCGGATGAGTTGCGTACAGATCTCATCCTATTATCACTTCCCAAGACCTTCTCTAGCTTTATTGTTAATTATAACATAAGCAACAATGAGAAGAGTCTATCAGAACTTATGACCTTAATTCTCCTGGTAGATAATGACATATAGTGTGATAGACCCGCATTCCTTATGGTGAATAATAAAAGGAAGGACAAGGCAAAGGGTCCAAGGACTTATAAACATTCTGAAGCCCCCAAGCATCGTCCCTCCAAGAAGGGGAAAATCCAAAGGCAGGGAAATTAATGAGAGGTGGTATGTTTTTCATATGGCAAGCTAGGCCACTCGAAGAGGAATTGCACCCAAAAAGTGTGGGTATGCTAAAGGTGAATTCGTTATCGAGTGTAATATTTCTATTTCTACGCATTGGGTATTAGATACAGCTTGTGGGGATCACATCTATATTCAAATGCAAGAACCAAGTATATTTAGAAATATTGCCAGAGGATAGGTGGATCTTCAAGCTACCAATGGAACGAGGCTGGCTGCATTTTCCATTGGTGATTACCGTCTCTCATTTCCAACTGGGATGATTTTGGTTTTACATAATTGTTATTATGTTCCTACTGTTACCAAAAACATAATTTATGTATCATGTTTGGATATGGATGGATTTATTTTCATGTTTGGAAATAAGGTTTGCTTCTTTTATAAGAACAACTTATGCTATGGTATGGCGCATTTAAATAATGGTTTGTATATATTAAATTACAAAAACCAAGTGTTGGAAATCGATAATGAAACAAACTCACATGACTCATACATCACCCAGTTGTGGCATCACCGTCTTGGTCATTTAAATGAGAAGTGCTTGACAAAGCTCTGCTAAAACCACTTGATATATGTCATGTTCATTTATAAGGTAAAATGACCAAGCCACCTTTTGGTGGATAGGGTGAAAGGGACACAGAGCTTCTAGGATTGGTTCACACAGATGCGTGTGGACTATTTCCAGTAGAAGCTAGAGGTGGATATTCTTACTTAATTACTTTTACTGATGATTTGAGTAGATATGGCTATATCTACTTAATGAGGTATAAGTCAGGAGCCTTATAGAAATGTAAGGAATTCAAGAATGAAGTATAGAATCATCTTGGTAAGAAGATAAAGAAGCTTCAATCAGATCGAGGTGGATAATATCTGAACCAAGAGTTCATCGATCTTCTACGGGAGTCTGGGATTCTATCTCAGATCACTCATCCTTATACACCATAGTGGAATGGTGTTAGTAAAAGTAGGAACCAAAACTTATTGGACATGGTGAGGTCGATGGTGAGTCATACAGATCTTTCATTATCCTTTTGGGGATATGCATTACAAACTGCAACATACACATTAAACCAAGTGCCAAATAAGGCGGAAAATGGAATTCCCTCCAAGTTGTGGAATGGAAAGAATCCCATTTTGTTGCACACACGTGTATGGGGATGCGAGAAGTTTGTTAAGGCCTTCTCAGGTAACAAACTAGCACCCTAGGGCACAAGGTGTATCTTTATAGGATATCCCAAGGAAATAAAAAGATATTACTTATATAACCCTTCAGACAAGAAAGTGACTGTCGCTAGACAAGACATCTTTCTTGAGAGGGAGCACATCCTCAAAAATGATAGTGGGAGAAATATTGAATTCAACAAAGTTGATGATCAAGATACACAAGATTTGATATAGGAACAAGTTCCACAAGTACCTATGGAAGAGGTTTTAGAAACACAAGTATTGCATAGGAGCTCAAGAGAGGTAAGAGAACCAGAGATATTTAGTTTCCTAGTCACTGAGTATGTGAATCATTATTGTTGGAAAATGATGAAACTCTCTCCTAAAATGAAGTAGTAGAAAGATCAGAAGCTGCAAGATGGCTAGAAGCTATGAATTATAAGATGGATTCCATGTATCAGAACCAAGTTTGGGTTCTATTAGATGAGCCAATTGATGTAAATCCTGTTGGATGAAAATGGGTATTCAAGAGAAAGTTGGACATGTAAGGTCAATTTAGCACCTATAAAGTAAGGCTAGTGGCTAAAGGATTTAGAAAACATCAAGGAATTGACTATGATGAAACCTTCTCACCAGTTTCCATGTTTAAATCCATAAGAATCATACTTGACATAACAACTTACCATGACTATGAGATTTGGAAAATGGATGTCAAGATTGCATTCCTTAATGGAAAACTTTAGGAAGATGTCTATATGACACAACCAGAAGGGTTTGTGACACCAGGTGAAGTCAAATGGGTTTTTAAGTTGCAGAAATCCATTTATGGATTAAAGTAAGCATCCAGGTCATGGAACATTTGATTTGATTAATCCATAAAGGAATTTGGTTTCATTAAGAATGAATGTGAGCCATGTGTTTATAAGTAGTTTAATGGGAATGTAGTCATTATCCTAGTAGTATATGTTGATGACATATTGCTTATTGGAAATGATGTACCAGTCTTACAGTCAATTAAGGAATATTTGAACAAGTGTTTCTCCATGAAGTACTTGAGTGAAGTAGCCTACATTATAGGGATCAAGATCATTCGTGATAGATCCAAGAGGATGCTTGGACTAAGTTAGGGTACATACATTGACCAGATACTAAAGAGATTTAGTATGAAACAATCAAAGAGGTGATTGGTTCCAGTGTCACATGCCCAAAATCTTTCTAAGAAAATATGTCCTCAGACATAACAAGAGAAAGATAGAATGAGTAAGATCCCATACGCTTCGGCTATAGGATCCATCATGTATGTCATGTTATGTACTGAGCTTGATGTTTCCTATGTACTGATCATGGTAGTCAGATATCAAGTAGATCTAGGAGAATAACATTGGACTACCATTAATACTATCCTTAAGTATCTAAGAAGAACTAAGGATATGTTCCTGGTGTATGGAGGAGACAAGGAGCTTGTCATCAGAGGGTATGCTGATGCTAGTTTTCAGACAGATTAGAACGATCTGAAATCACAATCTAGATATGTTTTCTGTCTCAATGGAGGATCTGTGAGCTATAAGAGTTCAAACAAACCAGTTGTCGCTGATTCTATAGTGGAGTATGAATATATAACAGCTTATGATGCAGCCAAGGAAGCCGTATGGATTTGGAACTTTGTCCAAGAGCTTGATGTGGTGCCTAGAAGTAAGGATCCCATCACATTGTATTGTGATAATACTACAACAATGGCTCTTGCAAAAGAACCAAGGTCACATCAACGGACAAAGCACATACTCTGAAAGTATCACCTCTTGAGGGATTTATATTAAAGGGGTGAAGTTACAGTGATCAGATTTTCCATGGAAGAGAATGTGGTAGACCCCATGACTAAAGTCATATCTCAGCAGAAGCATGAATATCATGTGAGAGATAGCGGGTTAAAGGTTGTTAGCAGTTGGCTCTAGTCCAAGTGGGAGTCTGTTGGAGTTGGTGGCCTAGAACTAACTACTTTATACTTTATTTATTAATAAATACCTTATCACATCTTGATTGTTCATCTGCATAACAATTCATGTGATAATGTCTTAAGGATAAAAATTGTACTAAAAGGTTATAACTGATCTCTGTTTTGATGAGAACCCGAAAGTTCCATAACACTGTTATTGAATATATATTTTCTATGACCAGATGATGTTATTTGAGGAACAAAAATAATACAGGCCATTGGGGTTGATGACTCATAAAACTTTGAGGCACCTTCTCATGATGTGTGTCCTTGGTAATATCCAGGAGGATATTATGAGAACGAGACCCGCCAGTAGGAAATCCACATTTCATAGTCTCATTGGATGTTCCTATCTATATATGTGTGTATCGGTCCTTAGACTTTAAGATTATTATTAATGGGTATTACAACTCGCGCACTTAGATGTATTGATGAAAATTGTGACGACACACTATTTGTAGTAAGGTAGGATATGTTGGGTGTGTCACGAGTAATACTACATTAATATATAATGAAAGAAAGGATTTTTCCCTTATGTTCCATAACGAAAGTAGATATCTCAGGTCCTTTGATGGAATTGATATAGCCTAAATAAATCCATGGATATGGTAATCAATGAGCAAGTTCAATTCTGGAAAGTCAAAAAATGAATAATCGAGCACATGGGTTGATGTAACTACATGCAACCCACTTGATTTGAGATATCAAGACAAAGGGATTACATTACATGGTAAGCGTTCGTAATAGGTGACACGTCATTGCGGTGTTAACTTCTTTCTCTATGGGTGCCTTGGTGTGTTGATAGATTCTAACCTTGGACTTTAGGAAGGCTCCACCTAATGCCACTGAGAAAGAGGCCTATAGGGTCACACACCAAGTGTGTCCAAGTATCTCAGTTAAATAATAATTTAACAAGTTGAATGAAGATTATTCCCGATTGTGGTTTAATGATTATTCAAGGATATCTGATTGCATTTATTTCGACATTAGTCATTCGAGAGAATATATTGTGGGTGAAATAATATATTTATTAGTGAGTAATGCGGTGATATTTATTTGAGAAATAAATAGACATTATTCATGTTCTAATAAATGTGGTGGAGGAAATAAAGAAAATGGAAAAACAAAAGTACACGTTGTGTATATTAATATACACGCCGTGTAGTTTTTCTGGGGATTTGTGAGAGATAATATTATTTATTTAGTTAAATAATATTAGGTTTAATTCACTAGGTGCATGTTAAGTAATAATAATAGTCAACTGTTATTATTAGACATGGGGTTTTACTAATAATTAAATGAAATGAATTAATACTTTCAGGTAATTAATTAATTTTATTATTCGAAGTAATTAAAATTCCAATTATATAATTCTCATTAGGTTATCCATTTTTTTTGTGGTTGTGCACAACGAATCTAGATAAAGATCTCAAGCTAAGATAAAATTCCTTTTTCTTCTAAGAACGCTCTCAAGCTACGAAAGAGAGATCCTCCTCCACCGGATCAAGGCGATCGAAGACGGACATCACGAGCGAAGGATCTTCCGCGCTAGCACCCAAAGAGACCTTCAGTGACATCCATAGATAAGTGGAGCACATGTGGATCAACACTAAAGGAATCCCACACTTGGATTCTACAATGCAACGACAAATCATATCATATCGTGCGGGGAAACATCAATGGAGAGAGAATTCCATCAAGGCAATTCTTGTCTTTTAATTAAATTAATTATAACCAACATATGATGATCCTCTATATGGTTTAGGGACTCCCCTATTTTCTTTATTTCTTCATTTTATTACAAATATCTGACATTTTATTATCGTGATATATGTTGTATTAAATGTCATTAGCGGAAAAAAATTAAAGTTGGGTACACCCACCAACACGCTTCCACTGCACCGAATCCTACAACTGGGAACATCAAGTATCATATTGAGATATAGCTAATTAATACACATCAAAAATGAATTATGTATCATTTTTATAAAGTATCTAAACAATACAAATGTGTTTCCTTGGTTTTGAGTAGGTCAGTTGTCATTTTTACTAAAATTTATGTCAATTTTAAATAAAAAGACACACTCAGTGTCATACCGATCACACCATGCATTGGATTGAGGTAAGGATGATTATTACACATCTCAAATGACTTATGGATCATTTTAATAAAGTATTAAAACAATCTAAATGTGTTTTCTCAGTTTTAAGTAGGTCAGTTGTCATTTTTTACTAAAATTGATGTCAATTTTAAATAAAGATGAACTTAGAGTCATACCGGTCACACCGTGCATCAGATTAAGGTGCGAATGATTCCTACACGTCCCAAATGACTCATGGATAATTTTATTAAATTATCAAAACAATAAAAAATTGTTTTATCGGTTTTGAATACATCACTTGTTTTTTTTTACTAAAAGGACATTTTAAACTTGAAATACACACTTTGACTCATACCAATCACATCATGTATCAGTTTGATGTGAGATTGGTTCCTACACATCAAAAATGATTTATTAATCGATGTCCTAAATTATCAAGAAAATCCTAGCGCGTTTACCTGGTTTTCAGTAAGTGACACTTTTTGAAGTAAAATATCAATTTTAAATAATAACATGCAATTTGAGTCATACCGGGCACATCATGTATCAGATTGAGGTGAGAATAATTCCTATATGTCACAAATGACTTATGGATAATTATCTTAAAGTATCAAAACAATATGAATATTTTTACCCGGTTTTGTGTATGTCAGTTGTCTTTTTTACTAAAATTAATGTCAATTTTAAATAGAAAGAAGTACTTTGAGTCATACCAGTCACACCATGTGTTTTATTAAGGTGAGAATGATTACTAAATGTTCCAAAGTCTCAAAAAAATACTAACTATCAACGTTACCATGATTTCCATTGAATTTCTCTATTGAACTACCAACACTACATATTGACTTGAGTTTTTAGCGGAAATATCTTTCTCATTATTGAAAGATAGAAGAGTAGAGGAAGATTAAGTGATCATTATATCATGAGAAGTCACCGCAATGGGGACATGATCTTCCTAGACTCTTATGGATTTCAATAAGAAACTTTTTTCTACTAAGAACATAGAATCAATATACAGTGTTGGAAGACCGACAAAGAAAGGTAATGGAAAGCGTGGTAATATTGGAAAAAAGGAACATTTTATCTATTTTGTGGATTATTGTAGATAGTTGAAAGAGAAATACGACTTCCCAAAAGATATGTGAAAAAAACTAAATAAGTATTATATAAAAATGATAAGGAAATTAACTTACAAATAGTAGATAAAATGTGAAAAAATTAATTAAATAAGTAGTAGGAATTCACCTTTCCATGATGGTTGTATGTATTCTTGATGCATTTTCTTGTTGTCATTATCTCAATTGTAGGATTGAAGTACAATATCTCATGAGCATGTGCAACTTCAAACAAACCACTGCAATTCGAACAAAAGAATCCACTTGTATAAGAAAATAATTATTATATGAGTAATACTAAAAAGAAATAAATTAAACATAAATATGAAATAATACATTAATTCTATGGAAGACAAAAATGTTATCAGAACCAAGTGGGTGTTCTGTAATAAACTCATTGACTATGAAAAAGTGGCTCAAAATAAAGAAAGGATAGTGTGAAAGGGTAATTCCTAGTTCAAATGCATTTATATTTATGATAAATTTACTCCCATAACCTGATTGGAAACTATTTGAATTTTCTTGGATATTTAGGTGAAAATGTAGTTAAAAGTATAACAAATGAATGTCAAATATATGTTCCTCAATGGATTTATTAAGGGGGAGTATACAGAGAGAAATTGAATGGGTTTATTATGGATGAAAATGAGAAAGGTGCGTTCAGTTAAAGAATTATTTGTATAAGATAAAGAAATCACTAAGGACCTGGTATTTAAGGTTGGATCAATACCTAAAAAAGCTTTGTTTTTAGAGAGGTAGATTTGATCACAACCTCTTAATTAAGAAGTAGATTGATCAAATGATGTTGGTACTCATATATTTCAAAGACATGATATTTTAGGATTGGATAAACACAATGTATTTTTTTTGGATCATACGAGTTATGATATCAAGATGTCTATGATTGGTGAGTCAAAAAAATTCCTTGGTTTATAGGTGAATCAAGGAAATCATAACACATTAACTTCTCAATCAAAATATGAAAAGTGGTCCCCAAGTGATTTGTAATGGAATATTCCAAACCAATGACAACACCGACCGCTATATGGATGAAGTTTTCAAAATTTAATGATTGCAAAGAGGTAGATATCATGGAATATAGGTATTGGGAGCCTATTATACCTCACAACAACATGAACCAATATTGGGTATGATATATTTCAAGCCGCACAGTACCAATGTTGTCCTAAGGATATCCACATGATTCAAGGAAGATGATACTTCAATATATTAAAAAATAGTGAATTTGAGTTGTTTTATTATAGGATATTATAACAGGAGTTGTTGGGATACATAGATGTGGGATGGGAAGGTTCAATGGATAACCGAGGGAAAGTATAGATATCGAAAAACCTATATTTTGTTGAAGCCTTGGTTTTGTTCGACCCTAGAATCATTCGAGCCTTGGATTCGAGCCTTGGAAGAGTTAGAGCCTTGATTCTAGCCTAGATTCGAGTTTGGATTCGACAATGAGGAGCATCAACAATAGGTGGATTTCGTGGGGAGATTTGAATATCATGGACTAGTTCGCGATGGTTAGGGTTCTTAAAATAGATCGGGACACTTTTATCAGTGCTTACAAAAAAGTGCTAATAAATGATTTATAATATAATTATAAATATTTTTTTTGTAAATATAGTTATATAATTATATATATATATATATATTTAATATATATATAGTAAATATATTATTTATTTAAATATACTTATTATAATTTTATAATTATTGTAATGTACTAGATTTTCCATGTATTTTTTTTAAAAATTATATGGGATTATTTCAAGACCAGGCGCTAATAAGACACGTGATTCCGAGGTCTGGGGTGCCCGAAATAAATTTTCAAACTACATTTAAGTTTATTAAAAATAGCACGCATGTTCGGTTTTAGTAACTTCTAAATGGGTGTCCAGATTAAAAATTCGAGGGCACCTTTGAGCTCAGAACAACGATTTTACATTAGCCGGGGCCTAACATTGGTCGACGTGGGTCAACTACAAAAGTTAGTTTATGGATGTTTTAAGAGAAAAATAAAATATACATAAAAAGTTATTTTATTTTATTTATTCAATGTTATGCATCGAATTAGTACAACTGCAATACGATGACTCGGCGTTGTTGCAACGCAGTGTCGAGGAAACATTGAAACACGTTTAAAACGCTGAAATGCATTAACGTGTTTCCTCTATTAAACAGAGGCAGAGACCAATGTTAGAATTCATAATGTTGTAGAATTTCCCCCGGAGCCCTGAAGTTTCCCTGAGCTAAGGAGAAGGAAGCTCTCTTGCTGACAACGATGGTTCAGAGATTAGAGCTCATATCAAGCATCGACGAATGACAAACACCGATGAACAACGAATTGAGGATGTTCGTGGATAGATCGCCATCAATGAAAAATTCTCTCATCCTTATGATCTTATTTCCATATAGGGGGTTTATTTTTAAGTGAATTATTTCCCCATTATTGTTTCTCCATGACGAACGCAAACCAACCCATAAACAGATTGATCCGTGGGTCGATCATTCATGCGGGATAGGTTATCTACTATGGGGTTTTGAAGGGTTAAAAACATAGTGTTTCTCCTATTGTTCCTTTCCATTTTTTTAATAGTACGAACAAAGGCTGAAATGAACAATGTCGACATTCTTCCCTTAGGTGTTCTTGGTTCCTTTTCTATCCCCGTTTTTATGTTCTTCACTGATAGATCTACGTGGTCATGTCAGGATTTTCCAGGAGGTTCTAAACATAACTGGACCCCCATAGAGACGGTAATATGATCTTGAGCCCATGGCGGTGATGGTGACAACCGAAGGTTTGCAATGACATTCCCAGTTCAAAGAACATACCACCACAACAACGGTGGAGGCCCTCAGAAGAGGGAGTCGCCGATAGTGGCACACGACGGTGCGACCACCCGGAAGGAGGAACTCACGGCACAATAGCTGTGGATGACGGACAGGGCCGTCAACTCAACGGTCAGTGGCGACCTCGACCAGACATGGTAGGAAGTCACATCACATAGAAAAGGTCTGTGATCTAGCTGAACCATGGCGGGACCTCATGAAAACTGCCGCGTTGAACGCGACGGCCACCCTGTGTTGATCGGGTGGGGACGCAGTGCCCGCTGTGTCTCCGGCGGACGAACCATCCCACTTGAGAGGGATTGGTTGGAGTCGGTAGTGGGCTGGGTCGAACCGACGGGTCGGGTTAGGCGGGACCTAGTTCAGGTCAGGTCTGTCCGACTGGGTTGGACTAGACCCGGACCCCACCGACCCCTTTTTACTTAAATGTCCACAACTTTCAAATTGTAAGTCCGTTTGATGAGTCATTTGTGGAGTTGATACCCTCGTGATGAGGAAGTCCTTTTGGGATACTCTATGTAACATTTCGTGGAGGTTGGGGTACAAACTATTAGCTCGAGGTGTAGGTGCTCCTAGAATGAGCTTGCTAAGGATGGAATCCTGTGACTGACTGTGGCAAAGATACAGAGTTAGTCTCCTATAAAGATGCAGAGTTGGTATCCTGTGAGGGCGTGGAGTTGGTATTCTACGAGGGCGTGGAGTTGATCTCCTATGAGGGCACGGAGTAGGTCTCTTATGAGGGCACAAAGTAGGTATTCTACGAGGGTGCAGAGTAGGTCCCCTGCGGAGACGCAGCGTAGGTCTCCTATAATGCCCTGATCCTAGTTATCCAAAGTCGGTGCATTATTACATAACATTGGCATGATCATAAGAGATCAAGTCCTGAAATACTGATCTGTTTAAAAGTCTTGAAAGTACTAGATACATACATAAGTTTTACATTACATTATGAAATGAAAAACAACATTGTGTATTCTTTGAACACACACATATCCCTTATCCTATCCATGTAGGTAAATCATAATATACTTCTTCACATCCTGGAAAAAATAAAACATAAGAAAGGGGTGAGCTCAGATTCTTAGTAAGGATAACAATATAGCGAAAACTATCATAAATAAGCATAAACATTTAAGGCAATGTATAAGAATAAAACACAAGCCTTTTAAACATAAACTTCAGCATAATATGGAAAATATAAATCAAATAATTCCATTTACTTATTCACATGAATATTCTACTAGTCGTATAATCACATGAAATATCAATATCTAATTTCATAATGATGGAATGCATAATTCCAGACATCATAACCATATAGTCAATGCCTTGTGCCAATAATACAAATAAAAATATTGTCAAGGCCCTGTGCCAAGACACTAGTTTGTCTCATGAGACCTACCGATGCATCGAGGGGTTATAGAGGGCCTCACTCGTCACTTACTACATATAATGCAATCCTCATATAAAAAGGTTGAAACATAACATAAACATTTGTATTAAAACTAGTATATGAAATGTTAATACTTTAACCATAAACCATGAATGGTATAAAAATAGCACATCCATAGTCAAACATATCAAAAAACCTTCAATATAATGTGGAATATTGTATCATAATAAATCAACTTCAAACAAGCATAAAATCCTACAAAGGATGTTGATATAGATTAAATGAAAAACTATTTGAGAGAAATATCTCTTTCTATTTTCAAATCATTTAAAATTCACGTAATTATAAAAGAAAATATTTATTTTTAAAATATTCTTATAATATTGTAAGGGAATATTTGAAAGTGTTATAATGATGGAAAATAGATTCACCCTCTATATAAGACAAAAAAAACATTCTTACCTTAATTTTTCTAAAATAACATAAAGTACCTTGTTTGGAAAAATGACGGAAAGATTCCTTTCAAAACATTTTACAAAAAGTAAAATAATGGTATAAATTACTTTAACCCATAGTATATGAAATAGTAAAAATGTTTTTAAATACATTTTTTATGAAACATGGATGTGAATGATAAAGAAGTCTCAGTAGATACTTACGTATAAACAACCTCAGATAATAAAGAGATTGTAAAATTAACCCTTACCTTGTACTTTTACTTAGTCGAGGGTATGCTAACCTCCTGTATAATGGTTAAATCATTAGTATTAAATTATATAAGAACCATATTCATATTTATGATATCATAAAAAATTAATTTATGACTTTATACTACCCATTTAATAATAATTTCTATGTTAAAGTAACATTTCGGGTAATAATTGATTTCTTTATCGTACGTGTTTTAACTTGTTATTCTTGATCGTATCACTTATATCATGATTTCATTACTTATATAATATAAAAAATTATTTATATATCATATATATTTAGAATATAAATATGTATAATATATAGATATATGAAATGGAATACACCGTTCATGGAGACGGCAGACCGTACGTACGCATAAACGTTGTTTCCGTTTTCATATCACATCGAATGGAAGTAAGTGAATGAAATATATGTACATACATACATAAATAAACACAGATATATATATATATATATATCATTATAGTAAAATTATTATGTAATATATTTCATAATTATGAATACTATATTTTTTTATAATTATTCTTGGATTGTGAACATGGAAGATGAGTCTCATCGCATCGTGGAGACGGTAAGCCGTACATACGCACAAGCGACAATATCATTTACTTAACGGTTAAATGGTATGGAATTGGATGGAATATTAATTTTAAAGAAAAAATATCTTGTCATATTTATTAGTTAAATCCATTATATTCATCGTTATACCCATAGAAATAAAGCGTACATGAAAAACAATTTACACCATGACGTGGAGACGTTAAGCCGTACGTACGCACACATGGTGGTATTGTTTTTCATAGGATGGGTAAAAAGAGTAATATGGTTTTCCAATAATCTTAAAAAAATCTCAAAATATATTATATTCTGGAGTTATTATTTTATTATGGTAACAACTTAGACAGATGAAGTATAAGAATAAATTAAATTTTAAAGAAGAGATAAAACGATTACCTCTTCTTCGAGTGTCTTCTTTTGATTTGCACAAAAGGGATCCTTATGTTGGATTTATGATCAATGTAAGGACTCTAGGATGAAGTTAGGGTAGTTTTGAGGATATTTTAGTAGGGTTTGGCTGATCCAAAAGGATTTTGAGGTGTGAATTTAAGAGAAGGGGAAGTACCCTTTTATAAGAGAGGTGAGGGGAACTTTAGGAAAATCTTGAAATATTAATTTACTATAAAATCATTTTATATTTATAAAGGTCAAAAACTCATTAAATTATAATATAAGATGAATATAAGTTTAAATAAAATCATATAATAATAATTGGATAGGTTTTGGATATTTTTTAATCATTATCTTTTTTTATTTAACCATTTTTTACTCTTACTGTTTTATCAAGCATTTAACACTTTGAGAAACAAAATAGTTACCAAAACATGAAAAATATCAAATTAAAGAGTAAATAATAAAATTTTAGACTTATTATAACTATTTTTATGAATCCTATATTTTTTTGGAATTTTATAAAATTTAATAAAATATTTTATATTTTAAAATATGAATTATGTCAATTTTGACACTATTCATATCATGACTTTTTAAAAAATCCATAACAACTTGATTGTTTCAAAAATTTTTTATTAATACAAAGATAACATGTAACTATCATCAATAAAATTTTTGTATGACATCAAAATAACCAAATTACATTTAGTTTAACATTTTTAATATCATTTATTTAAATCCTTTATTAATGAAGCAATCACTGCATCATCATTGTGTCATAATTAAATTTGTTTATTTAATCTCTAAAAATTATAAATAAAATACCATAATTTAGGAAATATTTTTATATTTATAATTACTATTTATAGTCTAATATATCACTTATATAACCCCATATAAAATTGTTTTAGTAAAAGATATATGTTTATATTATATTTTCCTTAACTTTAAATTAATTTTTATAAAATGTCATTTTCACTTACAAGTGGCTCCATGGGGTCCCAAAATCTATATGAGGATGACCATTGTTTTAAATGTATCAGAAAATAGGGTTATGACATGTGTTAGGGTAATTTAATATTATTTGTTTACATTTATTTACCAGATTTACCCTTTAACCATGGAAAATAAAATATTTACTAAAGTTACTATTCATAATGTCTAAAAATAAAAGTCACCTATTTACATAATTTAGACCTCATATTTTAAAATATGGAATCCATTTTCCTAAATTCAAAACATATAAGTTGTAGAAATTAATTTAAAATTAATTCCTGTTGTCAAAACCAAAAAGCGTGTTTTTAAGAAGTAAAAACTATCAAAAGATTGACATGTGTTTATGTCTAATTTAAATGTGAAATTACTTATAATGAACTAAATTATATTAAATGATAAAAATATAATCTAATTAAACTTTAAAACCACTCAAATTTATAATTTAACACAATAAATTATTTTGATTAAAAAAGTTGTTTTCAATTAAAATTTGGTATTTTTCATAATTCATCAAAAATTGAATGTTTTCAGAAAATACCAAAGATTCACCCAAAGATAATTTTGATATTTTGAATTCAAAAATTAATTCTATTTTACCAAATTAAATTCTTAGGATTTTCTAAAATTAATTTTATTATTGTCCAAAAAAGGACATAAAAAGTAGTTATTTTAAGAAAACAGTTTTTATAACTATTTTAACAAAACTTATACATTTCATTATAAACATGTTTTATTTATATGAAAACATTATAAATAACAATAAAAATTTATTTTTTAATATTAATATCACAATATTTAATTGATTTTTAAATAATTATAATACTAATGTGTGGTTTCATAGAAACTCAATCTTGCATATAATGCAAGCCAAGTCTGTGTTGCATGCAATATAAGCTATTAAATTAATTTAAAGAGATAGCGTACTATGAAATATCAGGTTGTTAAATTCTCTCATTCTTTAATAAATTGTTTCCTCACAATTTTAAAATTTTCTTCAAAAATAAAAGGTTGAAAATAGAAAATACCTTTATGGAAAACCCACATTGGAAATAGGGTTAATAAAATTTAGTCTTAATAAGAGGGAGAAGGAATTGAAAAATTCACCACCAAATTAGGATTTTGAATAGGATAACATTGGTTGAAATTAGAGACACATAATTGGAGAAAAAACATAAATATTTATAGGTATTTATTGAGGTCATCAGTCAAAAACAAGTGAACAATAAATAGAAAATTGAGGGCCTCAGAGCCATAAATCTCAGATGATTTAAAATATCATCGGTTCAAAAAAACATAAGGTATTATGATAACACATTTTTGGTTTTAAGATCCTTTACCTAAAGTTTAAGAATTAATTTATTCATAGAATAAGAAAAAAAAGAATACTTAACAAGTATAATTCCATCCTTTAACTAATTTCTACCACAAACTCATCTTTCACTCTAAAAGATAATAAAACTCAAAAATATTATATTTAACCTAATCATATAGGGTTACAAAAATGAATTTATAATTAATTTATCATACCATTTAAAAAAACTAGATTATACGAACTAGGATATCACATAGGCCAGTGGTAGGTGATGCACCCTTGTCGCCCTTCGGTTGTAGGTTCAAATCTCGCGACCTTGCCGGACGCGGCGGGTTATCGCCCGACCTCTGAGTTTTCCTTTTTATAACAATCCAAAAATAATCTTAAGAAATGTTTTAACCTTAAAGAATAGTATCCAATATCCAACTTAATCCATTCCAACCTTTATAATTATCCAAAATACTTCTATCCAAACTCATAGTCCAAAAATTTATAAGGAAATCCAATCATAACATAATGAAGATCCCTTTTGTCACATAACAACATGTTAATACCTTCATCATGTATTCTATTAAAACATAGTAACAACCTAAATTACCATAAAACCTTATTTGAATATGTATGTACTTCCTTATTCCTTTTGTAAAACATAGAATACTGGATATACTTCTTAAATCCAAAAATGTTGTAATCTCCAACAATGATGGAATAAACAAACCATTAATTAGTTCCAAGGATGTCAATAATACCCAATTTACTTTATCCAAATCAATTATATCGGTATTAGGACCATATTAAGGTTTATCTTTCCCTCAACCATGTATTTTCCAAAAAAATTTAACTTGCTATTGAGTCACTTTTCTTAGTACCACACAATCTCAAATCCTCAATGAAATAGTATTGTAGTAAAATCCTTATTTATTTAAATAATTCATATAACCAGTACATCATTGATACAACAATCAAATGAAATAATTCTTCAATCAAAAAACACAAATACATTAATTATTCCACATCAGCCATAGTAATAGATTATTCTTGACCTTGATCCCTTTGATTCTTCTGAGCTATATTTCCTTGACACTTAAGACATTTATTTGCATATTGCCCCATTTCACTACAGTTGAAACACTGAATATTAGTCTTTTCTTTGTTCCCTTTGCATTCTTTTTCTTTTTGAACCTTTTCTCTACACTTATAACAAACACTCAGTTCTTTCAAGCACTTCCCAGGATGATTCTTTCCACAATTATCACATTTGGGAAAATCCTTCTTTCCCTTCTTCCCTTTATCCATCTTTTTCTCTGCTATCCTCTTCCTATATTGCTTCCCTTCAAATACATAGGACTCAGAGAATTCATTACTTATCTTATTAACACATGATACTATTTATTTATATGATGAGAATACATGGGAGAATATTTCCCTTCTAAATGTTGGCTTAATAACTTGAAAGATATGATCCTTATTACTCTTTGGATCATGCGTATTGCTGGAGTTCTCATTATTTCTACTAGGCGCCATTTCTAAATGATGACATACACTAGGTTAGATCATATCATAATGCATAATCCAAAAACTAGAAAAATTATCAGCATTAATTGAAGATTTTCAAACATCTAGTCTCATAATAATAAAATTGGTTTCTTTGCTGACATATTTACTCATAAATCCTTCATAATGGTTTTAAAAGAAAATGCAAATTATCCTGAGCATATCCCCCAGGAGTGTCAAACCAGGTGCGTAGTAAGGCTCGTTGTCATGTACCAAGATACATCGGGTCAAGCCCAAAATGTCATGACCTGTCCCCTAGGGCCCATGCCGTGACTACCCCAAGCCCGCCTTCCATAGGTCAGGGGCTGGAGACTAGCACCAAAGGCGTATTCCCTAAAACTGGGAAGACATTGACTTTATAACCTATAACACACAAAACCAAGCACACAACAAGATACAAACTCAAGTAAACTGAATATTAAACAGAGTGAGTACAGTAAGTAAAAGGGTCCAGAATACAAGCCAAACTGGAAATTACAAGGAAAACTGGAAAGTACAAGACGACTAATAGGTGAAAATCATCTCCTCGATTGTACACCATGAATCCCACTTGAAGGGTAGGTACAGCTCACGAACAACTATCTCTGCGGTTCGCCTCGTCTAACATCCACCTCCGAGCCACCTCCAGTCCTGGTACTCTCATCCTTAGTCAGCACTGTCCGTCGTCTGCACCAGACACAATAGGGTGCGGGCATAGCCCATGCAGGGGTGAGTATAACGATACTCAGTAGGGACCCCGAGACCCTCAAGGTCTCACAAAATCCACCAAGGATAAACCACGCAACATGTAATCAATTGAAAACCATACTTAGGTATATTCCCATACATATACCTAAGTTATCAAGTAAACCCATCTCAATCATGAGGAAACACAGAGTCCAACTCAAAATCCCAAAGCTCAACTATTCCACAATGGAAGGAATACCAGAAAGGCAAGTACCACATAGGTATGCCACACAGAAGAATACCACCAAGGTATTACCACGATGGAAAATACCACAAGGTACAGACTCAACTCACACCAGGTATAACTTAGGTACAATAGTAGAGATGATTAGATGTAACTACTAAATCATCTTACTCTGTTAAGAGGCAGACCCATGAAGGATCGCTAATAATCATCAGACCCATATAGGATCTCTAGGTGCTGACCCACACAGGATCACTCAGTGCTGACCCACACAGGATCGCTCGGTGCTGACCCATACAGGATCGCCCGGTGCTGACCCACACAGGATCGGTAGGTGCTAACCCACACAGGATCACTAGGTGCTGACCCACACAGGATCGCTCGGGTAGTCCCGCATGGAATCCTAGAACGGTTCCATGTGGGACCCTCAATCAAAAACCCACTAAGGATCTCTTCCTCATGTCACAACCAGCTACTGGGTTCCCGCACTAAGCTTGCTCGTCTCCGGGAGGGTCCGCTCCTCAAGCAACTGGTCGATACTCCAACTACCACGAAGTCCCACGAAGAAGTATCCCAAAGGACCGCCATGTCATAGGGGTCTCAATGCAACATACGGAGCGTCAATTAGACACCCGGTCTATAAGTTATTAGCCCTTTAGTCCTGAGAGCCCATTTGGATTCGTGCTCGATCCAACCCGACCGTATCCCAACTTTATCCAAAACTGTAGTGAGGTATACCAAAGGGACCGTATCGCTCCAAAGTTTACAGTGCTATTGAAGGTTTATCAAATGGATTCCTGGTGCCAAAATTATGGCCGAAAGATCCTAAAGGGTCAAAGTGGGTTCGGGTCCGGTCCGACCCGGTTGGACTGATCCGGCCTGACCTAGCCTGGGCCGACCCGATTTGGGTCGACCCAGCCCATGATGCGGCCCGAACCACTGGACGGCCTGGCCCGCGGTGCGGCCCAGCCCACTAGACGGCCCTACCCGTGCCGGGTGGCCCGACCCATTGGTCCGGCCTGACCCGCACTGGGCGGCCCGACCCGCGCTGGGCGCCCCAGCCCGCGCTGGGCGACCCGACCCACGCTGGGCGACCCAGCCTGGGCAGCGGCCTGTGGGGGGGCGGGGTGACCGCGGAGGCCGCGAGAGCTGCGGGGTGGCGTGAGGCCGTGGGTGTCAAGGGGCGGCACGAGGCCGTGGGTGCCGTGGGGTGACGGAGGCTGCAGGTGCCGCGGGGTGGCGGAGGCCGCGGGTGCCGCGGGGCGGCGCGAGGCCGTGGGTGCCGCGGGGCGGCGCGAGGCCGCGGGTGCCGCGGGACGGCGTGAGGCCGCGGGTTCCACAGGGTGGCGTGAGGCCGCAGGGCGGTAGAGGCCACGGGTACCACGGGGAAGCGCGAGGCCATGGGTGCCGCGGGGCGGCGCGAGGCTGCGGGTGCCGCGGGGCAGTGCGAGGCCGCGAGTGCCATGGGGCGGCGGAGCGTCGCGCCTTCGCCAATGGCCGGTTTGACTGACTGCCCTTCGTTCGTCACCTTCATCGCGGTTCTCGAGTTCCATCGGTGCCAACCGCCGACACCGGTCGCTGTCACCATCGCGGAGATCACACAAAAGATCCATAAGATTTGTGGAGGGGTCAGGCCTTGTTAGTTTGGCCCGTACCCTCCGCATTAGGGTAGTAGCATATGACTCAAGGAAGATGATTCAATGTGAGAGGGAAATTAACATTGATCAAATTAAAACACACCCCCTACCTTGTTTGTTTTTTGACGTCGATGAGAGAAGTCAAAGTTGTCGACGTTCATCGCACCCACCACATGCCTCTGATCTCGAGCTCATTCATCGGATAAAGGCTCTTCAATGGAGGTGGTTCTTTGTTGTTGAAGATGTCCACCATTGGAGGATGTCCCGAGGAAGAAGTCGAAGTCGTACATCAGCATTCTTCATTGGAGGAGCTCTTCGTTGGAGAGAATAATCCTCCAAAGCTTCTCCCTCCCAATTCCAGCCAAAATGAAAAGGTAACCCAAAATAATAGATTATATTATCTATTTAGTTTGTTGGAATAATTTAAAATTGGATTAATTAATTAATTGAGTTGGTATAATTAATTAAGGGGGTGGCATAAATAAAGTGGGGGAGTTCAAGAGGTTTTTCTCCCATAAAGAGGGGAGTTCAAGGGGGTTTTAGTATCGGGTGGTCCCCACCACCATAACCCACAAGGGAGGTTAATTCTGGTAGTCCCCACCTCTATAACCTCACATGGGAGGTTTAGTTCTGGTGGTCCCCACCTCTCAACATCCACATGGGAGTTCCAAATAAAATAAAATGTTACAAAATTTTATTTAATTTTATTCTTTCACAAAAAACCCAAATTCTATCCTTCACCCTCGACCTACTATGGTTGAGGTGAAGGTCTCCTTAAGTGAATATCGGTGCTACGAGTTCAACAGTTCCCTCAGATTTCAATTCCGAGCACCAGTTCAAAAGTTAAAAAAACCCGCTCGCACATTTACTAAACGTACCTGAAAAAAAGTTCAGAAATTCATTCTAGGCACACCGGACCTCAGAATCATGCGCCGCCAATTTTCGTGGACTCGTAAAATTCTCATTTAATTAAAAAAAATTTACATGGAAACTTCAGGTCTTTACATTCTCCATTTCCTATCAGTATATGAATTCTTCCTACTCTGTGCAGTCTTCATCTGCTCCTGGATGATCTGCACCTTCTCTGTGGTAGCCTATACCATCTCTAGTCCCACTAGTGCTAACTCCCCTAGTTCAGTCCAGCATAAAGGTGATCTGCAAGGTTGCCTATAAAACTCCTAAAAAGGTGCCATACCAATGGTAGAGTGATAACTGTTGTTGTATGTAAACTCCACCAAAGAAAAGTGATCCTCCCAGCTACGACCGAAGTCAAGGACACAAGCACACAACATGTCCTCAAGGGTCTAAATGATCCACTTAGTCTGGCCATCCATTTGAGGATGGAAGGCGGTGCTCAAACGAAGATGCATCCCAAAAGCCTCATGCAACCCCTTCCATAGCTGGGAAGTAAAATGTGCATCACAATCAGAGAAAATTGTTGAGGGTACTCCATGTAGCTACACAATCTCCTACACATAGAGGCGTCCCAATCTCTCTACCGAACCCTGCTCTCTGATTGGTAGGAAGTGGGCCGGCTTGGTGAGTTGGTCGACGATCACCCAGATAGAATCATAACCTCTGGACGTACATGGAAGTCCTGTCACAAAGTCCATGGATATCCCATACCACTTCCACTCTGGGACCTCTAAAGTCTGAACCAAGCCTGCTGTTACCTGATGCTCTGCCTTCACTTGCTGACAAGTGAGGCACCAAGAGACAAACTCTGCAACTACTTTCTTCATTCACAGCCACCAGTGTTTTCGTCGGAGATCCTGGTACATCTTCGCCACTCCGGGATGTACCGCTAGAGGGGATTTGTGGAACTCCCTCAACACTTCCTCCCAAAGTGACACTGGTACCATGGTACATCCTTTGAAGAGGATGACGTGATCCCCACCTTCAAAAAATCTATCAGGTGCCTGCCCTGTGGATGTATGAGCACGTCGAGCCTCGCAGTCAGTGTCCCCACACTGTGCCTCCATGACTCAATGAAGAAGTGGGGGAGTGACTGTAAGAGACTGAAGGAAAGCTACTCCATCATGTTCCATGAAGGATATCTTCAAAGCAGCCAACTACTCCGTCGCCTCACCTAGCAGTTGTATACCAGATCTCCAACTGAGTGCATCTGCTACAAAATTTCCCTTCCCAGGAGTATAGACTATCTCGAAGTCATAGTCCTGGCGGAACTCAAGCCAAAGTTGTTGTCTCAGGTTCAGGTGGTCCTTCTGAGAGAAGATATACCTGATACTATTATGATCAGAGTACATTGTAAAACGCTTGCCCATCAAGTAATGTCGCCACATCTTCAAGGCGAAGACCACTACTGCTAACTCTAGGTCATGGGTAGCGTAGTTCTGCTCATGCTGTCTCAGATGTCGAGAACCATAAGCGATAACTGCTCACTCCTGCATTAGGACACATCTGAGTCCAGTCCCTGATGCGTTGCGGTATACTACATACCCTACAACCTCCTATGGAATCCTCAAGATGGGGGCACTAGTCATCCTCTGCCTAAGCTCCTGAAAACTCTACTAGCATCTCTATGACCACATGAAGGGTTTCCCCTTCTTCATCAACGCTGATAAAGGTGCTGCAACTCTAGAGAAATCTGGCACAAATCTCTGGTAGTATCCATCCAAACCTAGGAAATTCTATATCTCCATCACACTCCTGGGTGGATCCCAAGAAATTACCACCTCAATCTTTACTGGATCCACTGCAACTCCAACCTCTAAGATGACGTGTCCCAGAAAGTGAACCTCTCAGATCCAAAAATGGCACTTTGAGAGCTTACCATAAAGCTGGCGCTCTCAGAGTGTTTCCAGTACTACCTGCAAATGATAGGCATGCTCTTCCTCAGTAGTCGAGTAGATAATAATGTCATCCATGAAGGCCACCACAAAGCGATCAAGGTATGGCTGAAAGATCCTGTTCATGAGTCCCATGAACACTACTAGAGTGTTGGTCATGCCAAATGGCATAAAAAAGAACTTGTAATGGCCGTACTGACATCTGAAATCCGTCTTCTACACATCCTCATCCCACACTATGAGCTGGTGATAGCCTAATCTGAGATCTATCTTCAAGAACCACCATGATCCCTTCAACTGATCAAAGAGTCCGTCAATCCTCGGAAGTGGGTACTTGTTTTTCACAATCACCTGGTTTAGGTGCCGATAGTCAAAACAAATCCTCAAGATCCAATCCGCCTTCTTGGCGAACAAAATCGGGGCTGCCCAAGGAGATACACTGGGCCGAATGAATCCCTTCCCCTGCAAGTCCTCTAGCTGTACCCGCAGCTGACGAAGCTCCGCGGGAGCCATCCGATACACTGTTATAGATATCGGTGTCATCCCGGGGTACAAGTCAATTTAAAATTATGCCTCTCTACAAGGAGGTAGACTCGAGATATCATCAGGGAAGACATATATGTATTGGTCCACCACTACAGGATAACTCAGACTCTCCATATCAACTACTCCGAGGGTAAGGCTATCCAACTGATGAGTGATCGGCTGAACTCTCCTCCGGGTAAGTCCATCCTGTGCTGCAAAGGCTCCCTTATCGTCGGTAAAGGTAAACCTAGTCCCATCCATGAAGACACACCACACTTTGTTCCTAATACAATCAATCTGAGCATGGACTGTAGATAACCAGTCCATAACCAAGATGAAGTTGTAAGGCCTCGACGCCGCTACTAGGAGATCCCAACCGAAGCTCTCGCCTCTTAGAGTAAGCTCTCACTACCAGAACCAGTGCGTAATCATCGAATCCTCTCCCGTAGGAGTCTCTATCCATAAGGATCAAGCCAACAGCTCCGTCGAAATCTCCGTGCTCTGAACAAGGGAAATAGAAATAAAATAATGACTGGAACCTGTGTCTATAAGTACTGCAGCTAAGGTGGAGTAGACACAGATCATACCTCATATCATCTCCAGAGTGCCATGATCATAGGCCTCAGCTTCCTGGAGCTTAGCTCTCCCCTATCCACCTGCTCCCTATGATTGGGGTGGACCTCTTGGTGGTGGTAGTGATAACATATCGAATTGTCACCTACTGCCAGCTACACAACCATCTCCTCTACCACGTTCGCCTACTCCCTGTAGACCTCCTCAGTCGAATCTCTGCCTCTGCCTGGGCGTCCCTTCGACCATCTGATGATCATCCATACAGAAGTCCAGATAGTCACGAGCCTTGTGACCCTACCCGCTGCATGCGTAACACTGCCTACTCCTGGCATGACTGGATCCACCTCAGGTGCCCCACACAACCGACCCTGAATCCTGTGGTCATCCACCTGAAGGTCTAATCCTCTTGGACCTCTGCAACATCTATCTAATACCAGCTGTAGAAGACTCCGCTACATGATGAATAGTTGTAGGTCTCACTGCTGGTGACTGCTCACCAAGAAAACTCTCCACTAAGAGGGCTCACTCTAACACCCCCGCCTGCGTCGGGATGCTGAGTGAGATCATCGAAGCACTGATCTCCCACCTGAGTCCCTTCTCGAAGGTCCGGGCCCTGAAGAATGGGTCCCGCACCATATCAGTGGAGTAGCATGAGAGGTTAGTGAACCTCGCAGAGTACTGAGGCACAATCATACTACCCTACTGCAGATGAAGAAGCTCCTGTATGCGCACTGAGCGAAGAGTTTCTAGAACAAACTCTTCCTGAAACAGCCTCTCGAAGTCTGCCTAGAGAAGCGTCACCTCATCGTGAGCCGAGAGCATCAAGCTCTACCATCTTCCTGCTGCTTCCTGTAGAAGGCTGGCGGTAAGGATCACCATGGGATCAGCTGGTATCCCTACTACTCGAAAGAATCTCACCACAGCCTCCAGCCAATCCTCAGCTGCCTATGGGTCTGTATCTCCCCTAAACCTGGGTGGCCTCTGGTGCTGGAACTCGTGCAATGCGCTGAAGCGGTGTGCACCCTCTATTGCTGGGGCTGGTGGCATCGGTGGCCCAATGGGTAATGGTACCGCTGGTGCCTCCTCTAGTGCCTCTACTAGAATAGGGTCCTGCACCGAGGCCTCGTCGCTCGGTGGGATATCAGTGCGTACTACATCTGGAACCCTAGATAGCTGTCTGTGTGGAGGCATCCTGAAAAGAAACAGGTGCGCCAAAGTCAAAAAGTTATACCTAGTGAGCTGACTCAAAGAGATCACAAAGAAAAATCTTCAAAACACACATGCAATTAGGGTTTTCATGCACTGAGTTGGAAATCATAAGTCAGGGTCCTGGTGTATGGATACGTCGATCGCCGCACCAATACTGGATTACCTAAATTGATAAACACACTCACTACACTTAACACTATTTCTGTTAAAAAAAAGATCAGAGTCCTATGTTCTACAGTAGAACCGACTCCTCTGATACCAATTTGTCACGACCTGTCACTTGGGGCCCGTTACGTGACTACCCCAAGCCCACCTTCCATAGGTCAGGGGCTGGTGACTAGCACCGAAGGCGTATTCCCTAAAACTGGGAAGGTATTGCCTTTATAACCTGTAACACACACAACCAAGCACATAACAAGATACGAAATCAAGTAAAATGAATAGTAAACAGAGTGTGTACAGTAAGTAAAATGGGCCAGAATACAAGCCCAACTGGAAAGTATAAGGAAAACTGAAAAGTAAAAGATGATTGATAGGTGAAAATTAGATCTTGGATCGTCCACCACAAATCCTACCTGAAGGGTAGGTATAGCTCATGAATGGTCGTCTCTGCGGTTTGCCTCGTCTCCGAGCCACCTCCAGTCCTGGAACTCTCGTCCTTAGTCAGCGCTCTCTATTGTCTGCACCAGACACAATAGGGTGCGGGCATAGCCCGTACAGGGGTGAGTATAACGATACTCAATAGGGACCATGATACCCTCAAGGTCTCACAAAATCCATCAAGGATAAATCACACAACATGTAATCAACTGACAAACCTACTTAGGTATATGCCCATACATATACCTAAGTTATCAAGTAAACCCATCTCAATCACGAGGAAACACAGAGTCCAACTCAAAAGACCAAAGATCAACTGTTCCACAATATAAGGAATACCACGAAGGAAAGTACCACACAGGTACACCATACAGAAGAATACCACCAAGGTATTACCACGATGGAAAATACCATAAGGTACAAACTCATCTCACACCAGGTATAACTTAGGTACAGTAGTAGAGATGATTAGATGTAACTACTAAATAATCTTACTTAGTTAAGAGGCAAACCCATGAAGGATCTCTAATCATCATCAGACCCACATAGGATCTCTAGGTGCCGACCCACACAGGATCGCTCGGTGCTGACCCACACATGATCGCTCGGTGCTGACCCACACAGGATCACTCGGTGCTGACCCACACAGGATCGCTCGGTGCTGACCCACACAAGATCGCTAGGTGCTGAACCACATAGGATCACTCGAGTAGTCCCACATGGAATCCTATAGAGGTTCCATGTGGGACCCTCAATCACAGACCCACAAAGGATCTCTTCCTCATGTCACAGCCAGCTATTAGGTTCCCACGCTAAGCTTAATCGTCTTCGGAAGGGTCCACTCCTCAAGACACTAGTTGATACTAAAACTAACATAAAGTTTCACAAAGAAGTATCCCAAAGGACTGCCACATCATAGGGGTCTTAACGCAACAGACGACGCGTCAATCGGATGCCCGGTTTGTAAGTTATTAGCCTTTTAGTTTTGAGGACCTGGTTGGATTCATGCTTAATCCAACCCGACCATATCCCAAATTTATTCAAAACTCCAATGGGGTATACCAAAGGGACCGTCTCATTCCAAGGTTTATAGTTCCTTTTACGGTTTTTCAAACGGACGCCTGGTGCCAAAGTTATGGTCGAAAGAGCATAAATGGGTCGAAGCAGGTCTGGGTCCAGTTTGACCTGGTCAAACCGACCCGACCCGACCCAGTCGGACCGGACTGACCCGACCCGGCCTAGGCCGACCTGGTTTGGGTTGACCCAACCCGGCCCACTGGGCGGCCTGGGCCGCTGGTCCGGCCCAACCCGTGCTGGGCGGCCTGGTCCGCTGGGCGGCCCGGCCTGGGCAGTGGCCCGCGGGGCGGCCGTGGAGGCCGCGGGTGGCCGTGGGGCGGCATGAGGCTATGGGTGCCACAGGGTGGAGGAGATCCCTGCCTTTGCCGGGGGCCAGTTTGACCGGCCGCCCTTCGTTCATCGCCTTCGTCGCAGTTCTTGAGTTCCACCGGTGCCAACCGCTGGCACCAGTCACCGTCACCATCGTGAAGATCACACAAAAGATCCACAAGATTTGCGGAGGGGTCGGGCCATGTTTGTTTGGCCCGTACCCTCCGCGTTAGGGCGATAGAATATAGATCAAGGAAGATGATTCAATGTGATAGTCAAATTAACATTGATCAAATTAAAACACACCCCTACCTCGTTTGTTTTTTGACGTCGATGAGAGAAGTCGAAGTTTTCATCATTCGTTGTGCCCGCCACACGCCTTTGATCCCGAGCTTTTTCATCGAATAAAGGCTCTTTGATGGAGGTGGTTCTTCATTGTCGAAGATGTACACTATTGGAGGATATCCCAAGGAAGAAGTCAAAGTCGTGCGTCTTCATTCTTCATTGGAGGAGATCTTCGTTGGAGAGAATAATCCTCCAAAGATTCTCCCTCCCAATTCCACCCAAAATGAAAACATAGCCCAAAATAATAGATTATGTTATCTATTTAGTTTTTTAGAATAATTTAAAATTGGATTAATTAATTAATTGAGTTGGTATAATTAATTAATGGGGGTGGCACAAATAAAGTGGGGGAGTTCAAAGGGTTTTTCTCTCATAAAGAGGGGAGTTCAAGGGGGTTTTAGTCTCGGGTGGTCCCCACCATCATAACCCACATGTGAGGTTAATTATGGTGTTCCCCACCTCCATAACCTCACATGGGAGGTTTAGTTCTGGTGGTTCCCACCTCTGAACATCCACATGGGAGTTCCAAAGAAAATAAAATCTTACACAATTTTATTTAATTTTATTCTTTCACAAAAAACCCAAATTCTATCCTTCACCCTCGACCTACTGCGGTCGAGGTGAAGGTCTCTTTAAGAGAATACCAGTACTGCGAGTTCAACGGTGCCATCATATTTCAATTCCAAACACCAGTTCAAGAGTTACAAAAACCCACTCACACGTTTACTGAACGTACCTAAAAAAAAGTTCATAAATTCATTCCAGGCACACCAGGTCACAAAATCACGCACCGTCAATTTTTGAGAACTCATAAAATTCCCATTTAATTAAAAAAATTACATGGAAATTCTGGGTCTTTATACAAAACTCCTTGTTGGAGTTTTCACTCTTAGGTACATCTGTACTAGAACCACGTCCACTTGTAGTATCCAGACATAGATGTATTGCTTGGAAATACCATATAATATCTAAATTACCAATTTTTTTGGATTTTCCTCTATACTAATCCTCAAAGTCCATCTTAGGGTAATGTTTCCCAATCAGATTTTATCTAAATCTAGTTTCCAAGGTTATTTCTAAACTTCCTCTGATACCAACTGTAACACCCCGATCCCAATTACCCTGAGTCGGTGCATTATTACATGACATTGGCATGATCACAAGAGATCAAGTCCCTAAAGACTGATTAGTTTAGTAGCCTTGGAAGTACTAGATACTTACATACGTTTCACATTACATTATGAAATAAAAAACAACAACATTTTGACTTCTTTCACTTGTGGATAAAACGTTTACCACGTTAGAGTTTTTTACGTTGGTTATATATAACCAACATGAAAAGCTATAAAAATTGGTTTATCACATTGGTTATTTTTTAACCGAAATGATAAATGTAGAGAATCAATTTATCACATCGGTTATAAAACAACCGACATGATAAATAAAATATCAGTGATTTATCACGACAATTATAAAATAACCTACATGATAAATCAAATCTCTGTGATTTATCACGCTGATTATTAAATAACTAACATGATAAACTCTGTTTATCATGTTGGTTATTTAATAAACGATGTGATAAATCTTTTAAATGATTTATCGGGCCGCATATTCTATCATTCTGTTTTCTTCGATCGAGGGACCTGTGACTCGTCTCTCTCGCACAAAAAATCTAAAAACAATTCTACAAAGTTGTGCCCTCAAAACTCATTTTTCCAACATCATTCATCATCTTTATTATCACCAGATCTATCAAGTCAACTCACAACACTCAAGTAAGCCTCACATGCCTCAATTTCATTCTTTATTTTTCACGATGCCCTAAATTTATATTTTGAGATATTATTTTTCTATCATTGTTCTTGCTATCATGGTAAGTGTTATAGTGTTATTTTATAACATGATAAGTTATTTTCTAGTAAAATAAACCATGGGAGTGATATCATGAAAGTTATATGATTTTTGTTGCTACCATGTGTGTTCTATCATGTGTTTGTGCATGTACTTCGATGTGTGTGCCACCATGAAATCATTATTGTGCAAGTTCTGCCCTATAACCTTACAACCAAGGAATTTATTCAATAATTTTTTTACCATCAATAATTTTATCATTATTTAATTCTTAATTTTGGTAATATATTTAAATTAAAATTCCTTTTATATTCAATATTTTATTTTTCCTTATATGATAAAACTCCTTATTAAAGGTTTGAATCTAAACAAAATTACTCTACCATTATTTTTAAAAATAAACTTGGTTGGACACAAGAGATATAGAGGTGAATATAGTCATCATATAGAGAAACTTAATACTCTCTTGTTGTCTCTTGGAGTTATTGAGGAAAAATAAATTTAAGGTGAATGATTGTAAATATTGCTTATGTGGGTAGTCATTCATTGATAAAGATAGGTATATTTTTCTCTAATAATGATATCCACTTCAATCCTAGACTATTTTTTACTTCTATTTTCATGTTTAATATGAGTTTATAGAAATAAAAGACTTCAATAATGTTTTTTTGTGGATAAGAGTTCATAATATCATCTAATGAATGGGTTAAGTGATTTTAAATTCCTCATTAAGGAGTATATGAAGATTTACACAGTTACAGCCTTATTGTACATACAAGGATTCTTATTGAAGAAGATCTTTAAGAGCTCACTAGAGATGTTAACACTTGAATACCTATTTAGTTGGATCAAGATGGTGAATGTATACATATTTTAATATTTATACTTCATATTTCATGTTTATGGAAGGGTGAATTTGGTATCCAGTTTCACCAGGATGTATTCTTTGTGAACCGTAAGGAAAAAGGATCCAAGATGAATTTATACTATTATATCATGATCCATATGAGAGAGATATGTAATCCTAAAATGATTTTCATATTATCCCTCCAAACATTGGTCTCTTCCATCAACATCAGTGATTTTATAATTAATTTCCTGAAGTTTTTTTTATTTATGATAGAGGTAATAAATTATTACTAGAAGTATATAGTTTTCAAATTCCTACACTTCAAATTATTTGGAGATAACATCTTCTTGGGAAAGAAAGTTCTTCTTTATAAAGGATTTCCATTTTAAATTAAACTTTCCTTTCACACACTTTGAAAATTTTTCATGGGTTTTTTATCATAATCATATAATAATTTCATTGGACACTTTTCTATGAGATGACTAACTTTTCTATATCGATAAAAATCGAGTATAATATTTTCTTTGAATTTTCCCCAATACCTGATTACTAACACATCTATTCCCAATTGTTTTTTCAAAAAAAATTTACTTTCAAATTATTTCAATATTTCATATAAATATAAAACTGTTATATCTAACTATATTTTCTTTTTAAAATTATTTTCATGCATATATTTCTCAAATATGCATATATTTGTTTTATATTTAAAAATTGTTTTACATTAAAATTATGATATTTTTCATATAAATCTAAAATTGTCTTATCTTAAAAAGATGTATAATTTTTATATTTTTTATAGGTAATAATGATTCAAAGTTGGATCACGACACATCAAATGAGTAATGAATATGAGGAAGGTGTTGATGCCTTTTTGGAATTTTCTAAATGAAATGTTCCAAGTAACGACATTTTTTTGTCCATACCTGAAATGTTTGAATATGAAGAAGTTGAAAAGTAGAGAGATCAAAGATCATCTGACTTGTCATGGTTTTAATTTGAGTTACAACCCTTAGATTTGGCATGGTGAAACTGGACAGAATATCAAATCTACTGATGATGATGATTTGTAAGATGATAACTCTGATGGAATTGAAGAAATGATTCATGATATTGTAGTAGAAAAAATTGAGATAAAACTGACAGTTACGAGTCTATATGGTGATGATAAAAAACAATTGTATCCCAGTTATACGGATTTTACAGTTTTTTCAGAAGTTTTAAGATTGATTAACCTAAAGGAGAAACATGGATAGAGTGATAGAAGTTTTATAGAGCTGCTAAAATTGTTGAAAGACATTATTTCAAAAGACAAAGATCTTCCATATTCACATTATAAAGCCAAGAAAACATTATGCCTGATGGGATTAGGATACAAGAAAATACATGCCTATCCAAATGACTATATGATATATAGGAAGAAATATGAATTTATGTTAGAGTGTTCTAAATGTGGGAAATCACAATATAAGTTGAAACAAAAATCATAGGTTAATGTAGAGATTACAAAGATCCCTGCCAAGGTATTTTGGTATCTTCCTATAATTCATCATTTGAAACATTTATTTTCTAATTCACATGATGCAAAAAGGTTAAGATGGCATGATGATGAGTGGATATGTGATGGAAAAATATTCCATCTATCTGATTTCCCACAATGGAAGAAAATTGATGAGAAGTATCCTACATTCAGAAATGAAATTATAAATCTTAGACTTGGGTTGTGAATAGATGGAATGAATCTATATTGAAGCCTCAGTAGCACACATAGTTCATGGACTGTTTTATTGGTAATATTCAACCTCTCTCCTGAAGTTTTTATGAAGTGAAAATATGTCATGTTGAGTATAATGATCTTTTATCTGAAGCAACCTAGAAATGATATTGATGTTTTCTTGTCACCATTGATTGATGATTTGAAACTTTTATGGGAGGACGGTATTAGGGTATATGATTATTATAAAATGGAATATTTTAAACTACATTCAGTGCTTATTTTCACTATAAATGACTTCCCAGTGTATGAGAATTTGTCTAGATATAGTGTTAAGGGGAATAAAGCACGCCCAATTTGTGAACAACAGACTTCATATTTTCAATTGAATCATGGGAGGAAAACAATATACATGGGTCATCAAAAGTTTTTGCATATGTATCAATCTTATAGAAGACTAAAAAAGGCATTCAATAGATCATAAGAATTTGATATTTCTCCAAAAAATTTATCCCCTATTGTGTATTTTGAGAGGGTGGAAAACCTTAATGTGACATTGGGAAAGGCACATAAATTTGGTAATGATAGACATATTTAGAAGAAAAAGGTTAATATTTTTTGAGCTACCATATTGGAGATATCATGAAGTGAAACATAATATTGATGTCATGTACATAGAGAAGAATATCTATGATAGTTTGATTGGAATATTGTTAGATATTAAGGGAAATACTAAAGATGGGTTGAATGAAAGATTAGACTTACTATCAATGGGAATACATTTGGAGTTAGCTCCCACTCCTAATGGAAGATGAAAATTTCTTCCCCCGACTCGTCATACATTATCCAAGAGGGAGAAAATTAGCTTTTGTCGGTGTATTCATGATATCAAAGCACCTTAAGGTTATTCTTAAAATGTAAATTTTTTTGTCTCTTTGAAGGATTTGAAGTTGATAGGTATGAAATATCATGATTTTCATGTCATGATGAAACAACTTCTACCAGTTTCATTGCATTAAATATTTCCCATACGTGTCAGAAAGATTATAATGAAGGTGTGTAAAATTTTCAATTCAATTTTTAATAAGGTGATTGATGTGAATGCTTTGAAAATTTTGGAAAAAGATTCAATTTATATACTTTTTCAATTGGAAATGTATTTTCCTCCATCTCTTTTTGATATAATGGTGCATTTAATGGTTCATTTGGTTCGAGAAATAAAGGTTTGTGGACCTATATATTTTTGTTGGATGTATCCTTTTGAAAGGTATATGAAAATATTGAAGGGGTATGTTAAGAAACCATATCAACCTAAAGCCTCAATTATTGAAAAGTATATTTATGAGGAGGTTGCGGAGTTTTGTACGAGCTACTTGGTTATAGCGGAGCACATAGGTTTGCCTTAATCTCACCATGAACGAGTTAATAATGAGGGAAAGCGGATTCATGGATTGAAAGTTGAAGCGTTGTCAGCTGAACATATGAAGAAGGTACATTTATGCATCTTGAATAACATAACTGATGCTCAACTATATATCACATTGCATATTAATGAGTTGAAATAATGTCATCCAAATAAGAAAGAAATGTGGATTTTGAATTATTACAACAAAACATTTTTTACATGGTTTAAAAAGAACTTTCTTGGTAGATTATATGTATCAGAGACATTAATATGGTTAGTGGGTGGTCCAATTTTAAATGTGATAACATTGTCTGGGTATGACATTAATGGATATACATTTCATACAAAATCTTAGGACAACAGAAGTGCAGTTTAGAATAGTGGTGTATTGGTGTTTGCAGAAGCAATGCATTTTTCGAATTCTAAAGACAAAAACCCAATTTCTGCATCAAGTGCATATTATGGAGTCATTGAAGAAATATGGGAGGTTGATTAATTTAAAATTAAAGTTCCCATTTTTAACTGCAAATGGTTTATCGGTAATAACAATGTTAGATATGATGAATTTGGAATGACAGTTGTTAATCTGAATAGATTGGAAGACACAACAGATTATTTTATAATGGAAACACATGAAAAACAGATTTTCTATGTGCTTGATCAATTAGATATGTAGTGGTCTATTGTTTTACAAGAAAAAAAAACAATATGTTGGTGAGGATCAACTTAATGAAGATGCTGTTTTATGTGATATCCCTACTTCCATGGAAATATTAGTATAAAATAACGATGAGCATGTTGAATGCATGGTTTGTTCCATAAGGAATGATCATGATTAAGGAATTTTGGAAAACAATCCATTTGTACATTCCTAATATTACAGGTAACATATGTTCATTTATTTTTTACATTTATTATTTTCATAAAATGTTAGATATTGTAATTTTTTTATTTATTAAAATGTTTATTAAAACAAATAAGTATAAATGTTTGTTTATTTAAATTTTGTTTAGTTTATTTTATCATGTTTACCATTATGTAACTTATATATCTATTGATTTTGTTTAATGACAATTACTTTACCATGTTTACCATGTTTACCATAGTTTACCTTTACATAAATTATATATTTATTGATTTTGTTGAATGAAAATTACACTACCATGTTTACCATGTTTACCATCTTTACCATTGTTTAACATGCTTACCATATTTACCATGTTTACTATTACATAACATAGTTTCGTTTTTCATTTTTTGTTTACATTAGTATTGTAATATTTGAATTTGTATATTTGTGAACTAATGTTTTCTTTTTTGATTTGAAGGATAATGAAAGATCAATCTGTTGATCAACCACATGATTCTGGAGATGAGAATCATGATCATACCTCTAGGGAGGAACATTCATATGCTCCTCTTGATGTTCCCCAATCTTCCTTAAGTTCTCCCATAACTACAAAGAGGAGTTCAAGAGTTGGTAAACATGGCTGCACACGTTTACCAAAATTATCACTTACCCATAGCCAAGTTCATAGGATAATCATTGAGTTTGATGAGAATGATATTCCTAGAGGTCCAAATGCAAAAGATTTTAAGAGTTTTATTTCAACTCATGGTAAAAGAAAAGTAAGAATTTTGTATAATGATTGGTTAAGTGTGGACAAAGCAATAACATCTCAGTTTTGGGAGATAATTTTGGTAAGTTATTTTTCTATTGTTTGATTAATATTTAAATGTTTATAGTATAATATGTTTTACCTCTTCTTTATCAGATGATAATTGATATTACTGACACTGGAGGAGTCAGGAGAAAATGTTTATTGATGGATGCTAGAAGATGGAGGTATTTCAAATCAACCCTCACATCTGCTTTATTTTTGGTCATAGGAATCATGACAATCCATGTCATATATATCCTTCTATAGATAAAGACACATGGACACAATTTGTTGAAAGTAGAAGAAAAAAATCATCTTTAGTAAGGGAAATGTAAACTTTTATAAGATTTATTTTAATGATTTATTATTCTTAATTTACAACAAACAAGGACATATCATCAGGAAATCCAATCTAAAAATGTATACCCTCATAGTTTATCTTGAGGAGGGTATACTTTATTGGAAGAACAAATGATGGCGAAAAAATTGCAAAAACTTAGAGATGATTCTTCAAGATTTGGAGAGGTTGCCCCTCTATCCCCTCCATCTAGACATGAAAAATGGAAGAGAGATCAGATGGGAAAAAAAGGAGGCAATATCTTTTGGAGGAATCGAGAATCATAGCTGAGAGGATTGTAGGATATTTATCTTATTTATTTAAGTTAATTATATTATTTATATACTTTGAATCATTACAAAAATGTTCAATTAAACAATACAATATTCTTTTGAGGAGAAGAGCTCACAGGGGGTATTTACAACTACTGGGAGGCAAGATATTTTATCTGCAACATTGGGAAAGCCTGAACACCCACATCATGTATGAGGATACCCGACGGGTGTATCAATAAGAAAAGTGTTTCCACATTCTTTAACTTCTTCCATTGAGGGTGTTTATAACAAAATAGAATCCTTGGAGGATGAAGTTCATAATATTAATGTGACGATGGAGGAAAAATTAGAGCATTGGTAGAGTATATGTTTGTAGACATGCAAAGATAATTTCAGACTGAGGCTCCCACTTCTCCACCCCCTATAGACCCCATTATTTATTCTCCACTTTTTCTAGCAGCTCCCACTCCCCCACCTTAGCCTGAGGACACCATTTTTATCCTACTCCTCTTCCACAACTTCCTACTTATTGTGAGTTGTATCTTGACGATACTCACCATCATATAGTTGCATATGGGATGATATATTGTATAAGAGATACAGTTCATCATCAATAATTAGAGGTAGAGAATCATAGGGTCACTATACATGATATTATAGATATATCATCTCAAGTACCATTACCTACAGATGAGGTGACGATAGTTGAACATAGTATCAACCACTTTTTAGTTTGTCCATCCAGAATTCTGCAACTCATTAGCATAGAGGTATATATGTTATATCTTTTATTTTATTTTATTTATTAAAGTTGTTTTAACATTTGAAAACTAATATATTTTCTATTTATTTATAGGAATACTTCAAAGGTAAAGAATAAACAACAACAAAGACAAATGGATATGATATCAGATACAGATTCTAGTAGTCTTGAAAGATTGTCAAGATATTCAAATTTGTTGGTGGATCATTATTAATTTCCAATGGAATCTCATGTTTGTGGAAGTGAAATAAATGTGAGGATTATGAAAAATAATATCATGGAGCTTGTTACTGGAGATAAGTTGGGAATCAACGTGGTGCCGATTTTTTCCATGTAAGTCTTAACACCTTTCCCTACGTTATATTTATTAAAAATGTATACTTATGTATTTTGTATTAGGTATCTTTATAAAATGCGTGAAAAGAATGAGCAGATATATGTATATGGATTCATAGATCCACATATGATTTCCCCTGAAGCATATTCATTGGATGAGGAACAAAGAACACTTTATATTGCTGAAATATTTGAACAGAATATAATCATGCAATGTTGGATGATGCCTTTTTGTGAGAGGTATGAAACACATATCTGGAAAAGTGTTCTTTATCTTTTAATATAAAAAACCACTAACCTTAAATTTTATTTTATATAAGTGATCATTGGATGTTAGGTGTTTTTTGTCCAAGGGATAAAACACTTTATTGGATATGCTCTGTCCATGGAGATGTGTGGGGAAGTTTTAAGAACATATTGGAAAAGTAAGTTTCAATTTCTTAATAGTCATTTATATTATAATGAATTTTAAATTTATACCATTCATATTATTTTATAATAGTGTATGAGGTTAATTTAAAAAAAACACAAAGAGAAAGAGTGCCAAGATCAAATATTTAAAAGTAAAGGTAAATATCCATTTATAATTTGTACTTTTTGATGTATTACATAAAAATGATATTTTGAATTGACACTCATTTAAACATAATTGTCATGAACAACAAGGTATCATCGAATGTGGATATTATATGTTAAGATTTATTTATGAAATAATTACAACTAGAACAATTTTGAAGTTTGAACAGGTTATATTTCCTTATAAACTTTTCCATAATATTTCATTTGATTTATTCATTATACATCTTAACTACTTTCCTTTAAATTTTTATCTACTTTATTACCCTAAACCCTATAGTGATCAATAGGTCAAACAATTACAAGTGGAATGGTTAAATTATTTTACAGATTTGATTGGATTTTAGTTAGTTTGTAGTGTAAAATGTAATTTTGAATATTGTAACTGTAATTGTGTATTTGGTAGTTGTTTTGGTTGGATTTAGGTTTTTTAGTTTACATTTTAAGTTTTGAATGTTATAAATGTGAATGTTTAATTTTTCTCTGGTTCTTATTGTTTTGGTCTAGTTCTGATGCTTTTCTAGTATGGATTTTGGTCTGGTTTCTACTTGTTTCAGGTATACTTTGGCAGAGCATAGTAATGGTTTTATGGTTTTATTAATTTTTTTTAGTTTTTATGTTGGTTATTTTATAAATGATGTAATAAATTCACGGGAATGGTTTTTTATGTTGTTTATTTAATAACCAACATAATAAATTCCTAGGGAATGGTTTTTTACATCAGTTATTAAATAACCGACGTCATATATTGTTTTTCACATCGCCTGTTCAATAACTGAAATGAAAAATGCTTCATAGACTGGTTTTTACGTCGGTTATTTTATAACCAACCTAATAAATGCATGGGTTTGGTGGTTTTTACATCGGTTATTTCATAACTGATGTATTAAATTCCTGGAGAATGGTTTTTTACATTGGTTATTTAATAACCAACATCGTATAACATTTTTCACATCGATTATTGTATAACCAACATGAAAAATACTTCAGAGGCATGATATATTATGTCAGTTATGTAATAACTGATGTAATAAATCGAGCCTCTGAAGCATTTTTCACCTCATTTATTTAATAAATAATGTAAAAAATGATTCGGATTTATGTTTTTTTACATCGGTTTTAAAATAACCTACATAAAAATCAATATTTATAACATCACTTTTAATAACATCGGCTAAAAAGTGATGTAAAAAATAAAAAATAAACAACATAAAAAACATTTTCTACACTAGTGTTTGAACACACACATATCCCTTAGCATATCCCTATAGTTCAATCATAATATACTTCTTCGCATATTGGGAAAAATAAAACATAAGAAAGGGGTGAACTTAGATGCTCACTAAGGATAACAATATAGCGGAAACTATCATAAATAAGTATAAACATTTAAAGAAATGTATAAGACTAAAACACAAGCCTTTTAAACATAAAATTCATCATAATATGGAAAATATAAATCAAATAATTCCATCTACTTATTCACATTAGTTTAATAATCACATGTAATATCAATATATAATTTCATAATGATGGGATGCATAATGCCAGACATCATAACCCCATAGTCAAGGCCTCATGCCAAGACTACAAATAAAAATATTTTCAAGGCCTTATGCCAAGACACTAGTTTGTATCATGAGACCTATCGATGCATCGAGGGGCTATAGCAGGCCCCACCCGTCACTTACTACATCCAATGCATTCCTCATTTGAAAAGGTTGAAACATAACACAAACATTCATATTAAAACTAGTATACAAAATGTTAATACTTTAACCATAAACCATGAATGGTATAAAAATAGCACATCCACAGTCAAAAATATCACAAAACCTTTAATATAATGTGGAAGATTGTATCATAATAAATCAACTTCAAACAAGCATAAAATCCAACAAAGGATGTCGACATAGATGAAATCAAAATTATTTGAGAGAAATATCTCTTTCTATTTTGATATCATTTAAAAGTCACGTAATCATAAAAGAAAACATTTATTTTGAAAATATTCTTATAAGATTTTAAGGGAATATTTGAAAGTGTTATAATGGTAGAAAATATCTTCACTCTCCGTATAAGATAAAAAAACATTTTTACCTTAATTTTTCGAAAAGGTCATAAAGTACCTTGTTTGGAAAAATGACAGAAAGATTCCTTTCAATTTTTTTATATAAAAAGTAAAACAAGGGTATAAATTAATTTAACACATAGTCTAGGAAATAGTAAAAATGTTTCGAAATAATTTTTTTAAGAAACATGGATGTGGATGATAAAGAAGTCCCGGTAGATACTTACGCATAAACAACCTCAGATAATAAAGAGATTGTAAAATTAACCCTTACCTTGTACTTTTCCTTAGTCGAGGGTACATTAACCTCCTGTATAATGGTTAAATCATTGTTATTAAATTATAAAAGATCCATATTAATATTTATTATATCATACACAATTAATTTATGACTTTATACTACCCATTTAATAATAATTTCCATGTTAAAGTAACATTTCAGGTAATAATTGATTTCTTCATCGTACGTGTTTTAACTTGTTATTCTTGATCATATCACTTATACCATGATTTAATTACTTCCAAAATATAAAAAATTATTTACATATCATATATATTTAGAATATAAATATGTATAATAGATAGATATATGAAATGGAATACACTGTTTATGGAGACGGTAGGTCATATGTACGCATAAACACTGTTTCCATTTTCATATCGTATTGACTGGAAGTAAGTGAATGACATATATTTACACAAAAAAACACACATATATATCATTCCAGTAGAATTATTATGTCATATATTTCATAATTATGAATAATAATTTTTTTATAATCATTATTGGATAGTGAAAATGGAAGATGAGTCTCATTGCATCGTGGAGACGGTAAGCCATACGTATGCACGAGTAACGATATCATTTTCTTAATGGTTAAATGGTGTGTAATTGGATGGAATATGAATTTTAAAGAAATAATATCATGTTATATTTATTATTTAAATCCATTATATTCATTGATATACCCATAGAAATAAATCATACATGAAAAACAATTTACACCACGGCGTGGAGACGGTAAGCCGTACGTACGCACACATGGTGGTATTGTTTTTCATAGGATGGGTAAAAGAGTAATATGATTGTCTCATAATATTTAAAACATCTCATCATATATTATATTCTATATTTATTATTTTATTATGGTAACAACTTAGATAGAGGAAGTAGAAGAAGAAATGAACTTTGAAAGAAGGGATAAAACGATTACCTCTTCTTCGGGTGTCTCCTTTTGATTTGAAAAAAGGGATCCTTAGGTTGGATTTATGATCAAATTAAGTACTATAGGATGAAGTGAGGGTAGTTGGGAGGATATTTGATCAGGGGTTGGTTGATCCAAAAGGCTTTGGAGCTGTGAATTTAAGAGAAGGGGAAGTATGAATGTGCTGTCGTGACACGTCAAATTGATAGTGATTTAAAGAATATTTTTTAGTCTAGGGAAGACCCTAGGTAGTCTCTCAAGGATACTTAATAGGTTTTTAGTGTTTATTTTTAATAAGAAGAACAAAATAGGGGGGTGGTTTTGAAAATAGTTTCAAGAAAGTAACTTAATTTAAAGAGTTATAAAGTTGAAAGACCAAGTGGATTATGAAAAATATGAGATAAATAAGTGATCATTGCTAAGTTACTATAACACTTGAATAGTTCTTCATTCTTAATTTATTAATAGGTTTTAGTGTAATCCTTTGGTTGAGGGTTAAACAAGATATTGGGTACCCATAAGCCTCTTAAAATGATGCGATTAGAACTAAATCTTGACATAATAATCATGTAGTCAAGTTCCATCCCCTTAACATGCTTTAAGGTTTGTAAAGAAACATTGAAATCTCAAATATTTAGGAAATAAAAGGGTTCATATGTTGTGAAATCAGAACAACACAAGACACACACTTAAAATCACACACCAATCGGTTATGAAATAAAAAGTGTTTTAATTCAATGCATCAGAACAAGTTAAGATACATATGAAAGAACAATTAAAACCACAATATACACAAAATAGGTAGATAATTATGTTCCAAAACTCCCTCTTCAAGTGTATAGCTCCCTCGCAATGATCACCCACCACTTACCTCGACATCAGGAGGAGGAGGAATCTTGGGTGGAACTCCTTCTTCATTCTTGATCCCCCTATGAGGATAGGGGCCTCCAGAACTTCTAGGATGAGGAGGAGACTCCTATAGGACTCAAAAATGGCAGAGCTTTTCTTCTTGAATGAACTTACAAATGGGGAGTCCAAGGTTCCATTTTATAGGAAAATGGGAAGGTGGTTTTGAGCACACAGATTTCTTAAAACCACTTTTTACATGTGTTTCAATGTCTATACAACCTTATCTCACTTTGAATAAAATAAAAAAGTTGTATCCCCACCTCTTTACTATCTCCACCTAAATTTTGGCACCATTTGGACAAATATAACCCAAGATATGGACAGATCACAACACACCACTTTTGACTTCGTGCAGATTCAGTGTGCTGGACAGATCAGGTCGGTTGGGCCACCATATGGACGAATGAGTCTTGTGTTTCTTCAGATGAAATATATCCCACTAAATTATGGACCAGAACACAAAATTCCAACCCATTTGGATGCACGGTTAAGTAGAAGTGTGAGGATGAGTCCACTGGCGTGCATGGATCCTACGCAGTTTAGCCCATTTTTCTTGGACATCATCATGGGCCCTCCAAATCATCTCCTCCTGCAATAGAATCATCAAAACAAGCAACATAACCCTTTTTAATAGTGATAAACACAAAATAAATGATTCAAACATGGAATTAAATTTTTTATTATTTTTATAATTTTCAATATAAAATAAGTTTAGCATAGTGGTGTAAGGGTGAAAATGAAACAGTGAATCGCGGTGCGATCAAAGTACCCTTTTATAAAAGAGGTGAAGATCACTTTAGGAAAATCTTGAAATATTAATTTATTATAAAATCATTTTTGGTTTCTAAAGGTCCATAAATCATTAAATTCTAAGATAAGATGAATATAAGTCAAAATAAAACCATCCAATAACAATTGGATAGGTTTTGGATATGTTTTAATCCTTATCTATTTTTATTTAACCCTTTTTTACTCTTACCATTTTATCAAGCATTTAACACTTTGAGAAACAAAATAGTTACTAAAACATGAAAAATACCCAACTAAAGAGTCAATAATAAAATTTTAGACTTATTATCACTATTTGGACGAATCCTAGTTTTTTTTGGAATTTTATAATATTTAATAACATATTTTATATTTTAAAATATCAATTATGTCAAGTTTGACACTATTCATATCATAACTTTTTAAAGATCCATAAAAACTTGATTGATTCGAAAAAAATTCATTAGTACAAAGATAACATGTAACTATCATCAATAAAATTTGTGGATGACATCAGAATAACAAAATTAAATTTATTTTAACATTTTTAATATCATTTATTTGAATCCTTTATTAATGAAGCAATCACTACATAATCATTGTGTCATAATTAAATTTATTTATTTAATATATAAAAATTATAAATAAAATACCATGATTTAGGAAATATTTTTTATTTCTAATGACTATTTATAGTCTAATAGATCACTTATATAACCCCATATAAAATTGTTTTTGCAAAATATATATGTTAATGTTATATTTTCCTTAACTTTAAATTAATTTTTATAAAATGTCAATTTCACTTACAAGTGGATCCATGGGGTCCCAAAAATCTATATAAGGATTCCCATGTTCAGAAATGTATCATCAAATAGGGTTAGGACATGCGTTAGGATATTTAAATATTATTATAATATTATTTTTTCACCTTTATTTACCAGATTTACCCTTTAACCATGGTAAATAAAATATTTACTGAATTTACTATTCATAATGTCTAAAAATAAAAGTTAAGTATTTAAAAAATGTAGACCTCATGATTCTAAATATTGAAACCATTTTTCCAAATTCAAAACACAGAAGTTTCTGAAATTAATTTAAAATTAATTCCCGTTGTTAAAACCAAAAAGCGTGTTTTTAAGAAGTAAAAACTATCAAAAGATTGACATGTGTTTATGTCCAATTTAAATGTGAAATTACTTCCAATGAACTAAATTGTGTTAAATGATAAAAATATAATCTAATTATACTTTAAAACCACTCAAATGTATAATTTAACACAATAAATTATTTTGATTAAAAAAGTTGTTTTCAATTAAAATTTGGTATTTTTCACTATTCATCATAAATTGAATATTTTCAGAAAAATACCAAAAATTCACCCTAAGATAATTTTGATATTCAAAATTCAAAAATGAATCCTATTTTACAAAATTAAATTCTTAGGAGTGTCTAAAATTAATTTTATTATTGTTCACAAAAGGACATAAAAAGTAGTTATTTTAAGAAAATAGTTTTTATAACTATTTTAACAAAAATTATAGATTTCATTATAAATATGTTTTCTTTATATGAAAAATTCTAAATAACAATAAAAATTTATTTGTTACTATTAACATCACAATATTTAATTGATGTTTAAATAATTATAATACTAATGTGTTGTTTCGTAGAAACTCAATCTTGCATATAATGCAAGAAAAGTCAGTGTTGCATGCAATATAAGCTATTAAATTACTTTAAAGCGATAACGTACTATGAAATCTTGAGGTGTTACATCTCTTGTGAAGACTATATGTCTTGTTGTATTTGGATATTCCCTAACTTTCTTAGTATATTTATCCTGGTGTGAGCTGGCTCTAGTGACTCTCTTAACTATACTTCTTATAGGCTACACTTCATGTACCTCTTTGGTAGTATGCATTGTGTCTTGATTTTTAGTTTAGCTTTGTGGTTTGTGGTCCCTACTAAGTATTGTTTTACTCACCCCTGTACAGGCTTTGATTGCATGTGTCATGTCTTGTGTAAATGATCGACAACTTTGATGGAGTCCTTGGTGGGCCGAAGACAGGTGGTGCTTCAGGGTGACCCGACGAACATGGTACGCTTCAGTGATATTCAAACAACTTATTGTACCTACCATTCAGGTAGGGTTTTCTGTGGATGATATCTAGGAGATTTTACTTTTTTTATTTCAGTTGGGATTGTATTATGTCCCATTTACTTTTAAGTCCTATACTGTTACTCTTAGTGGTTGTCTTAGTGGGATGCATATCTATTTAATCAGTGTTTTTAGTTTCAATACTTTTTCTTAGAGATGGGTGCGTGTGTATAAGTTCTTGGGAAAATGCCTCCCCTTTGTGGGATATTCCTACTTGGTTCTAGTCACCAGCACTTGGCCTACGGGAGGCGGGCTTGGGGTAGTCATTACATGGGCCTTGGGGGATGGGTCATTATAGAGTGGTATCAAAGGGTGGTCTATTTTATTTTTGTTTTAGGGAAACAATGTAAAGTGTTTCAAGTTAGGCTGTCAGGCTAGGGAGTCCAGTGTTGGTGCGGTGACCAACGTATCCATACACTAGGACCCTAAATTTTTATTTTTGACTTGGTACATGAAAACTATGATTGAATGCATCATATAAGAATTGAGTATGTTCTCATATCCTTCTTGAGTCAGAGTCAGCTCACCAAGTATACTCTATTAACCGTGGTACATCTTGTTCTCTTTTTAGGATGCTTCTACATAGGTATCCATCTAGGATTCTAGGGCGTGACCAAAAGGATGGTCTGTTAAATAATGATACATCAGTGTAGGGACCGTTTCTAGAGATAACACCTCCTGGTGGTGTACCAGTGATACCACCACTCGAAGAAGAAGTTCCTACCGGCATTACCGGTAGAGGATGCATGCGGTATTAGTGTGTTTCATGAGTTCTAGAGACAACGAACTCCTAGGTTTTGAGGTGATACAAATCCATAGGTAGCTTAGGATTAGCTGGAGGTAGTTACAAGAGTATTCTTCCTAGTGAGGATGCCTCTCGACCAGAGGGTGGTCTTAGACGTGAGTCTTCTACAGGGATTAATGGGGAGATGGTGGAGCTTGATGATCCAGACATATGATGAGGTGGCCCTCACCTGTGAAGACTTTGAGCACTTCTTTAGGGAGGAGTTTTTTCTAGAAACACTACACTCTATGCGTATATAGAAGCTACTGCACCTACAACAAGGAAGCCTGGCGGTAGTAGAGTACTAAGCAAGATTCACAGATCTTTCTGACTACTCTACAAACATGGTGTGGGACCCATTATTTAGATCCTAAACCTTATATAAGGGAATACTTTAGGATATCAAGGCATCGATGATATATTTTATCATTCCTAAGCATGCTGAGGTGTTGGATAAATCTATACTAGTAGAGAGATTCCTTGCAGAGTAGTCACTAGCAGTGGGAGCTACCACTAGGCATCAGGTAGCCGAGTCTTCGACAGAAGGTAGATGATAACTGAAAAATTGGTTCAAGAGGACCATATAGTCTAGGGGATGAGCCTAGGACACTAGATAAGCAGTTCAGGTCTTCCAGGGTAGAGCATGTTAACCGAAGGAAGGGCTGTTCTACACGTGTGACGGTCGGGGACATATGGCTAGAGATTGTCTAACCAGCCGTACGACTGACCAGGAGACAGTCTAGGGACCTCCGAGGTAGAGGTAGAGGTAGGAACAAGGAATTATGATAGGTGAAGGATGTTTAAGAGGAGTGGGATGAGCGGTAGGAGGTGGAAAGAGGTTCGAGGCACTACTACTACCACCCCTAAGTGGTCCACCATGAGCTCAGGGAGATGGTGGATAGGGGAAACAACAGCTCTAAGTGATGGAGGATTATGATATTGAGACTCATGGGATGATTATAGGTATAATATATGTCTTTTAAACCCTAGATAAAGTTCTTATAGACACATGTTCTAGTCACTCTTTCCTTGCCACAACCCTTGTTCGAGACACAAAGATTCCAATGGAAATGTTGACTCAATCCCTATGCTTAGAGACTCATACGAGAGAATATTTGATGATCACACATTGGTGCTGACAGTGTTCCCTTACTCTTAGGGGTGATAGTTTTAGTTGGGATCTACTAGTAGCAGCATCGAGTCCTTACGATGTCATTCTAGGTATGGACTGGTTATCCACAGTCCATGCTCAGATTGACTATTTTAGGCACACAGTGCAGTGTATCCGTGAAGATGGGTCCAAGTTTTACTTTATTAGTGAAAAGGAAAATGAATCAGTTCAAGATGGAGTCACACCTAGGAGGGTGCATCCAATCACACATAAATTGGCTAGCATGACCCTCAATACAGTGGATGAGATGAGTCCTCAGTTTCTTGTAGTGGTGGATGTATACGAGGAAATCTTTCTGAAAGATGTTTCAGTATTACCTCTTCGCAGAGAGGTAGACTTATGCATTGACCTATACCCCAGGAAGACACAAATATCTACAACGACATATCGGATGGATCCCATAGAGCTTCGTGAATTGAGGATACAATTGGAGGACTTGTAGAGGAAGGGCTTAGTGAGACTCAGTGTTTCACCATGGACAACCCCAGTATTTTTTTCCAAGAAGGTAGATGATAGATTGAGGTTATGTGTGAAATTTCAGCACCTGAATCAGGTGACCATGAAGAATAAGTATCCACTACCGAGGATTGATGACCTCTTAGATCAGCTGAAGGGAGCGAGATGGTCCTTGAAGATAGCCCTTAGATCGGGCTATCACCAGCTTTGTGTACGAGATGAGTACATTTAGAAGACGACTTTCAGATGTCGCTACAACCACTACAAGTACTTAGTGATACCATTTGGTGTGATGAACTCCCTAGTAGTGTTCATGGGACTCATGAAAAAGATCTTTTGGCCTTACCTACACCGGTTTGTAGTGGTCTTTATAGATGACATCCTAGTATAGTCGGTGTTTGAGGAGGAGCACACAATACACTTGAGGATGGTCTTGGACTTACTCTGAGAGCACCAGATTTACAATAATCTATCTAAGTGTTAGTTCTGGATATGAAAGGTCCACTTTCTAGGACATGTTATTTTAGAGTCTAGAGTTATAGTGGATCCAGCGAAGATAGAAGAGGTGCTTGCTTGGGAGCCACCCAAGAGTGTTACAGAGGTACGTAGTTTCCTTAGTTTGGATGGGTACTATCAGAGGTTCATAATTGAATTTTCTAGAGTAGAAACACCCATGATAGCCTTGGAATGAAAGGGGAAACATTTTGTGTGGATGGAAAATTTCCATGAGTGATTTCAGTAGCTGAGGCAGAGTTCGATGATTGATCCCATCTTGAGATTTCCAGAGGAGGGTGTCGAGTATGTGGTGTTATGAAATACATCAGATACTGGGATTGGTTTTGCCCTGATGCAGCAGAAAGTGGTGATTTCTTACAGTTCATAGTAGTTGAGACTACATGAGAAGAACTATACAACCCAAGATATGGATTTAGAAGCAGTAGTATTCACATTGAAGGCATGGTGACACTACCTTATGGGTGAGTGATTTATCATATAATCAGACCACAAAAGTCTCAGGTATATATTTTATCAGAAGGATCTGAACCTGAGATAGTGAAATTGGATAGAGTTTTTCTAGGACTATGACTTCAATTTAATCTATACTCCTGGGAAGGGGAACGTAGTGGAAGATGCTCTCAGTTGGAGATAGAGTTCATAGCTTCTGAATGAGGTCTCGAAGCAGTTGGCCTCACTTCAGATATCCTTCATGGATGTATATGGAGAAACTTATCTCCAGTCAATGGTAGTTACCCCTCCACTCTTATAGCGATTCAGGGAGGCACAAATTGAAGATACTAGCTGCGAGACTACACGTGATCAGATGTCCACAGGGCATGATCCTGATGAACATTTGAAATATGGGGAGAACATCATCCTTTTTAGAGGATGAATAGTTGTACCAGCGACATTATGGGAGGAGGTGTTGATGGAGTTCCATACATCCACTTTGGTGGTAAATCTAGGTGTGTAAAATATGTACCAGAACCTATGATGTCAGTTTTGGTGGCCGGAGATGAAGAAGGAAGTGTCAGAGTTTGTTTCTAGGTGCCTCATTTGTCAGCAAGTGAAGGCCGAGCACCAGGTTCCAGTGGATTTAACTCAACCCCATGAGGTTCCATAGTGGAAGTGGGATGGAATATTGATGGAATTAGTGATAGGTTTACCACATTCATCCAGGGGGTATGATACCATTTGGGTTATCGTTGATCAACTCACCAAGTTGGCCCACTTCCTAGCGGTCCAGAAATAGGGTTCAGTAAAGATCTTGGGATGCCTCTACATATAGAAGATAGTTCGACTCCATGGGGTCACATCTACGATAGTCTCAGATCATGATGCACGCTTTACATACTGATTGTGGAAGGTATTATAGGAGGCGTTTGGGACTCAGCTACACTTGAGCACAACTTTCCACCCGCAGATAGGTAGCTAGACGGAGTAGACCATTTAGGTCCTAAAAGACATGTTACATGCTTGCATCTTCGATTTTGGTCACAGTAGGGAGGATCACCTACCCCTAGTGGAGTTTGCGTACAACAATAGCTACCAATCCACCATCAGTATGAAACCATTTAAGGCCTTGTGTGGGCGATCCTACAGGTCACCAATTTGTTGTAATGACCCTGAATATTTAGCACTCATGGGACCAAAGTTGGTGCAGGCTACTACAGAGAAGGTGCAGGTCATCCAAGAGCGGAAGAAGACTATACAAATCCATCATAAGTCCTATGTTGATAGGATATGGAGACCCTTGGAGTTTTATGAGGGGGACCATGTGTTCCTTTAAGTCTCTCCCCAATTTAGGATACAAATTTTTGGTCTGAGCGACAAGTTATCTTTGAGTTTCATCCAACCTTTTCTGATACTGTGTAGAGTGAGCGAGATGGAATACCACTTGGCTCTACCTCCATAGTTAGAGTGGGTGCACGGTGTCTTCCACGTATCCCAGTTGAGGAGATACATACACAACCCATCACATGTTGTTGACTGAGGCAATCTTGACGTTGACGATGGGGAGACTTTTACAGAGTTCCTAGTGGAGATCGAGGATCAACAAGAGAGGAACCTCTATGGGCGATCGATTACTCTAGTGCATGTTTGGTGGAAACACAAGAATCTCCAAGAGAGCACATGGGAGTGGGAGGATCAAATTCATGCTCAGTATCCCCATTTTCTTATTTAGCCATTCTTTTGTCTTTCAGATATGTAAAGCCCTAAGGTGGGGAGAATGTAATGTTCCAGATTTTCCTTGTAATTTTTTTGAAAAACTATATGGGATTATTTTGAGATCAGGAGCTGAGATGGCACATGATTCTAAGGCCCATGGTGTCCAAAATAAATGTTTGAACTATTTTTAAGTTTATTAAAAATAGAGCACGTATGTGGTTTTAGTAATTTCTAAACAGGTGCCCGAATCGGAAATTCGAGGGAACCGTTGAGTTCAGAACAATGAGTTTGCCTTAGGCGGGGCCTAACATCAACCGACACGGGTTGCCTTCAAAAGTTAATTTATGGACATTTTAAGAGAAAAATAAAATATACTTAAAAAGTTATTTTATTTTATTTCTTCAATCTTACACAGCGAATCAGTATCACTGTGATGCGATGACTCAATGATGCCACATCACAACATTGTGGCAATGACGAAAAACATTAAAAATGTTAAAATTCATTAACACATTTCCTCCATTAAACAGAGGAAAATACCAGTGTTAGAATTCATAACAATGGAGAATTTTCCTTGGAGCCTTGAAGTTTCCCTGAGGCAAGGAGAAGGAATCTCTCTCGTCGGCAACGATGGTTCGGAGATCGGAGCTCAAATCAAGCATCAATAAACAATGAACGCCAACAAATGATGGATCGAGGATGTTCATGGATGGATCACCATAAACGATGAATTATCTCCTCTGATTGATCCTATTTCTAGGTATGGATTTATTTCCAAGTGAATTCTTTCCCCATTATTGTTTCCCAATGATAAACGCAGACCAACCCACAAACAGGTTGATCAACGGGTCAATCGTTCATGCCAGATGGGTTATCCTCTGTGGGGGTTTGAAAGGTTAAAAACTTAGTGATTATCATGTTGTTACTTTACCTTAATGGGAAAAATTAAGGCTAAAATGAACAAGTCCAACGTTCATCCCTCGGGTGTTCTTAGTGCCTTTCCTATCCCTATCCTTACGTACTTCACCGACAGACCCACATAGTCGCGTTGGGCTTTACCGAGAGGTTCTGAATGTGAACAGAACCCTAGAGTGATGAAAAAATGATCTTAATACCATGGAAGTGATGGTGATGAATAGTGGTTTGCAATGATGTTCTCAGTTTGAAGAACAGACCCCCACAACAATGGTGGTGGCCCACAGAAGAGGGAGCCGCCAATGGTGGCCCGCAGTGACGCGACCACCCGGTAGGAGGAACCTACAGCACAACGGATGTGGGAGATGGATAGGGCCATCAACTTGATGGTCGGAAATGGCCTCAGATGGATGAAAAAAAGGTCCGTAGTCTAGATGGACCGTGGTAGGACCCTGCAGTAACCTACACGTTGAATGTGGCGGCCACCTCACATTGATTGGGCGGGGACGCGATACCCACCACATCTCGAGCAGACGAACTAGCCCGCTCGAACATGATGGACCAATAGTGGTCTGGGAACAACAGGCTAGGTCGACCCGATAGGTCGGGTCAGGTGGGACCTGGGTTAGGTCGGGTTGGGTTGAACCCAGACCCAACATACCCCTTTTTACTTAAATGACCATAACTTCCAAACTTTAAGTCTATTTGACGAGCCATTTGTGGTGTTGGGACCCTCTCAATGAGATGGCCCTTTTAGAATACTCTAATGATATTTCTTGGAGGTTGGTGTATGACCTATTTTTTAGAGGAGTAGGTGCTCCTAGAACAAGCGTTCTAAGGACAAAATCCTGTGACTGGCTATGGTAAAGACGTAGAGTTGGTCTCTTGTGAAGATGCGGAGTTGGTATCATACGAGGGCGCGGAGTAGGTCTACTATGAGGGTGTAGAGTAGGTCTCCTGCAAGGACTGTATGTCTCGTTGGATTTGGATATGCTTGGACTTTCTTAGTATATGTATCCTGGTGTTAGATGACTCTAGTGACTCTCTTGACTTTACTTCTTAGAGGCTACACTTCATGTACCTATTTGGTAGTCTGCCTTGTGTATTGTTTTGTAGTTTACCTTTGTGATTTGGGGCCCCTACTGAGTATTGTTTTACTCACCCTTGCACGGGACTTTCCCGCACGTGTCATGTCTTTTGTAGACGATCAATAGCTTTTATGGAGTCCTTTTTGGGTTGAAGATAGGTGGTGCTTCAGGGTGACTCGATGGACGTGGTACGCTTCAACAACATTCAGACAACTTATTGCACCTACCCTTCATGTAGGGTTTTCTACGGACGAGATCTAGGAGCTTATACTTTTCTATTTCAGTTGGGTTTATATTCTGGCCCGTTTACTTTTCAGTCTTGTACTTTGACTCTCAATGGTTGTCTTAGTGGGATGCATATCTGGTTACTGAGTGTTTTTAGTTTCAGTACTTTTGCTTGGAGACAGGTGCGTGTGTACAGGTTCATAGGCCAATGCCCCCCTTTATGGGATATACCTACTTGACGCTAGTCACCAGCCCCCGGCCTATGAGAGGCAGGCTTGGGGTAGTCACAGTATGGGCCTCGGGGGATGGGTTGTGATAATTATATATATATATATATATATAATTATATAAATGCTTTTCAAAAAAATAATATTTATATCATTATATATATTTATATAAATATTTAATAAATATATATAAATATTATTATAGTAAATATATTCATTATTTAAATTAATTTATTATAATTTTATAATTATTTAAATATATATATATAATTAATTATAATTATATGAATACTTTTTTAAAAATAATATTTATTTGTTTATAATCATAACTATATAAATATAATAAATATACATTTATAAATATATTTATTTATAATTTTTTTATAGATATATTTTTAACATTATTAATGAATATTTAATCTTAAGTGAATGCATGTTAAAAATGAGTGAAATTGAATAATTAAAAATGAGCACACTTTAACAATATTAAAAAAATGGATAAGTTTTATTAATTAAATATAAATTATTAAAAAAATATAGATATATATTGTAATAAAGATGAATACATATTGAAAATATTAAAACATAGAAAATAAAAATATATAAAATTAATAACAGAAATTGATTAAATTACCAAAAAAATAAAAAAATAAAAAATAAAAAATAAAACATATTAGAAATGAATAAATAATACCTAACTTTAATAATATTAATAATAAATAAGTAAAATTTACCGATTCAAAACATAATACATTAAATATGTGTCATGTTATAATGAAATTCTGAAATGAATACTAAATTTTGAATAAATTACATAAATATTAGTTGTATGTGTTTCTATACAAGATTTCATTAATTGCATAAATATTTTTGTGTGTGCATTGTATATACAAATTCATTAATTTTTTATATGTATGCACAATCAATATAACACATGCTTGATCTATGTTAAATTGAAAAATCAAATTACGTTCAATTATATCCATTACTCGATGCAATTAGTTAGTATTTTTAATTCATACTAATTTTAAATTATAAACCATTATTCACTAAATATATTAACTATTTAATGTAAAGCATAAATATTTTTTATTATATAAATCATATTTATATATATTCATATATATCTATATATTTAATATATACTATTTATTAACATTATTAATAATTATTTAATCAATAAAATGTTTAATATTTTTCTCAATTTACTTATTTTTATTTTTTATTTGCTTAGTTTTTATTTTACACATATATATATTTAATATATACTATTTATTAGTATTTATAATTTATATATAGTATAATCAGTTTATTCATTTTTATCAATAATTATTTAATTGATAATTTTTTTAATATTTTTTAATAAACCCATTTTTATTTTTTATTTATTTAATTATTTCATTCTTTTCAGACCTTTATCATCTTTGAAAAAGAACTGATAAAGGATCCCTTTATGGGCGCTAAAAATAAAACACTAATAAAGGATACCGTTTATCAGCATTAAAAAAAGTATTGATAAAAGGTACCTCTTATTAGCTATTATTTTAGAGCTGATAAATGCCACCTTTATCATTGCTTTTTGCTAGTGGTGATAAAGGTCTACGCTGTTAAAGTCCTGTTTTGCAGTAGTGTCTCTTAATAATGAAGAGTGACCCCCCCACAATCACTCTAAAGTCTAGAGAGATTGAAGATAACCCTTCCTTAAAGAGATTATCAGAGCGATCAAAGAAGAACGCCACTAGTGTTAGGATCTACCGTGATAGTACTTGTAGATTCCTAAAGCGACATTCATAGGTTCATGGAACATGTGTGAATCACTGCTGGAGGACATCTACAATTGATTCCTACAACACAACGACGACATAACTAGAGACATTTTTAGATTCACCAACAAAGAAAAAATTTATCGCAAGACAATTCTTTAATTATTTAAATTAATTATTAATAATATGTGATGATCCCGTGATTTTGTTTGAATTTTCAATCATCAATTAATCTTGATTCCATTATACTGGTCATAATTATTATCTTAAATATATATCTCGAATTAATCATCAATTACGACAAAAAAGCTGAGTTGGACATGGCCCATCTGGTGCTTTCACCACGTCCGAAACCTTCAAATGATACCAAAGATGTAAGAACCCAGGTTTTTGTATGAGGTATGAATCTATTTAATTTTATTTTAAATAATTTTTTATGACTTAATGTGAATTCCCTTTGAGTTCATGGGTGTATCGAAGGTGTCCGGGTCTTGTTCGGAGCCCGAAACTGAGATTTTTGGAAAAAATAGGCAGGTCACACAGTTAGTAGAAACTGTACGGGGCAGGCTGCACAGTTTGACTAACCGTCTGAAACCTAGACATAAGGCTTTATGGAGATTCATAATTTGATAAACCATGTGATTTAGGGTGCATAACCATGCTGAAACTACTATTAGAAAAACTGTACGCACTAACCGTACGATGTGTCCCTTCCTACAACAGATGGCGCACAATATGGCCAACTGTGAAAACAAACCATGCGACCCGAGGATTTTTTTGTGAAATTACCAATTTTACCTTAGTAAATTTCAAGACCCTAATTTCTCTTTTCTATTTCTCCTCCGCTGACATTGGCATGTGTGGGAGAGCTCCTTTGAAGCTCAAAGGTAGTTTTTGATCAAATTTCTCTGTCTGATCTCAAAATCGAGCATCGTCAGTATAGTTAGATCCACATTGATGAGTGATCAATTAATTTTGCATCATTCCCCATTCTTCTTAGTATCGACCATGCTATTTAAGTGTAAGATAATTTTCCATATTTCTAGGTTCTTCACCCATTCTTCATTTTTCTTTTGATCTAAGTCGAATTAGAAGATGATACTAGATGAGCACTCTACTACAGACCTATAGTAGGCGGTCTATAATTTTATTGAATGTTTGAGTGATTTATTAATCTAGTTTCCATTGTTCCACCCGCCAGACTTTATTTCATGACCCTAAAATTTAATTGGTTAATGGAATTAAATGAAATAAAACTTATTAGGGATACCCTTAGTTTCTTAAGTCAAGTTAGTGGTTGTTTCCCTAACCAAGGCCAACCATAGGGTGTGACTTGTAATTATATATTTTTACTATCATCGATGTAGCATCCCAACTTTAATCCATGTACAAACCATTTAAAATTCTATTTCAAATCTTTAAAGGACCTAGGGCGCACGCCTGTGCACCTTGTTGCGGGTCTCGAGCAACTATTAAAATTATTTAAATGATTGCACATGTTTTATGTAAAATATTACATTTCTCCCTAGTGCAGCGTTCAATTTAAAAATAATAAAAATAAATTGGGAAGGAATAAAAAGGAATTTAAAGGAATTTAACAGAAAGTAAAAAGAGATAAAAAGAAATTTTAAAATAAAATAAAAAGGGGGCTATGAGAAAAGTAAAAATAATTAAAATGGGAATTAACCTATTTTTATTAATTTTATTTCCTTTTCTTTCTCATCCCTTTTATTTTATTTATTTATTATTTATTTTCCTTTTTTTCAATTTTACTTTATTTTCTTATTTTTATTTTTTATTTTATTTTTCTATTTTCTTTATTTCTTTTCTTTTCTTTTTCTATCTTTATCTCCTTCATCTCCCTTGGTGCATATCCCCTATAGCACCCACCTTGTGGTGCACCTCCTCCCCCGCCTCTCCTCCTTTAGATGTTTTCTGTGACTCTGTTTCTCATCCGTTTTCAACATCGTCTAGTGTGCAGTAAAGCCCTCAGTAAGAATAATGTTATATACCAAGAATCACAGGATCTCATCCACTATCTGTAACATAATCTTCTATGGAAGGTTTGAAATTGGTCCTTTTCTAAAATCATTATATTTATTCTATTTTAGATCAAATCAAATATTGTCATGGAGCATAGGATCCTCTATGATTATGAGGCAGGGTGGCTACTCTATTTCCCTTTTTTTCATTGTGTATATTAGATTTCATGTTGTGTCAATCTTCAGTGCCTACCAACAATATTTAATTTCACATTTTCTAATTTAATTAAACTGCTTGACATGAATATTGCACCCTTGTTTGAGATAAACCAGATTGTTTAAATTTTTTCAACATCCTTGGATACCCCTTTGGGTGTGCTGATGAAATTGGTCTATTTTCCATTATCCCAAAATAATTAATTTATTAATTGCATGTGTTGCACAACCCCTTTTTGGTTGAGTTTTAAATAAAATAAATTATTTAGGATAAATTAAACCATGGATTTTGGAGTTTTGTTGGTTGTTTATCCCTAACGATTTCCTTGTTTAAAAGTCTTATGGTGTAATGCCATTATAAAATAGAAAAGTGCATTTTTAGCTTTCACTGATAAACTATTTGGGCTGTAATTCTTTATCTTGAATGATCAATAAGTATGTGGATTTAGTTGCTAAATTGTTTTGTTGCAATTATAAATTCATTCTCTATGATATCTACTTCCTTGAAATATAATTAAATTCAGGGTAGTGAGACAACGTGGGTTCCATATTTAGGACCATACATGAACTCTCCATTCCTGATTAGTTACTACACTATGTTCCAGGGAGGATATGTCTTAGCCTTTTCTAGATGAGTGTTTCCCTGGGTTTTCTATATAATCATGAGTGATACTGGTTCTCTAAGGGACAATCAAGGATGGACCCATTGACAAAGTGCCTATGCCATGACTCGGGTGATACTCGACCCCTGATGTGTGATATCAGGGACCGACTCATGATAAAGCCACACCTTGAGCAATACTTGGTCTTTTGGAATATTACCTTGGACAAGCTCGATGGTATTGGATAAATTGTAGGATGTACTATAGTGATACCTTCGGGACGAGCTCAAACTCCAACTATAAACTTTAATATAATAACAATAATGATACGTGGAAGGTTTTATTTGATGAAATTTTGGGTTAATTTTGAATTGTGATAGTTTTCTTGTGCCTTGAGGCACACTTTGTTGACACATAAATTAGACCCAAGCTAAAGCACAAGCTTGGGGGTATGTTCCTTTTTGTTCGCCTTCTATTTTTCTATCCATTATATATATATATATCTTCTTATTACAGGTACTTTATTCAAATTCCTGACTTAGACTGAAGCAGGTGGTATGGATGGGTGCCATTGAGAACCCGGGCCAAGTTATACTTATTTTATTTTGTTTATTTAATTGCTTGAAATTATTGTATATTGACACACTGCTTTTGTTTATAACACAAGATGAAAAGGTTTAGACACTGTGGGTGCCGACCTATTGGGATTTTATCTCACTCCCTGCTCAGGTATTTTTTAGTATCCGAGTAGACTTTATGCCCATATGTATGGATACAAGGAAGTGTACTGCTTTCGATGCTTGAGTATTTCTTTGGTGCTTAGGATTGAGATTGGGGACAGAGGACTGAGCCTTTGCTCGAGATTCTATTGTTTCACTTCATGTCGTTTTCATTATAGTTTGATAAAATTATTGTATTCTTGTTTTTTGTACTTTTATTTTAGTACATACATCATAGCGACATCATTGTGTAGTTGGTTTGATTTATCATCTTCCGAACTTTTTATTTTTTTAGTTAGGATTATTTAATTGCTTCTACTGCAGTTTGATTATTTATATGCTTCAGATTCTTATTATAAATTGTTTTCTTCCACTGTATATTACCTATTTTCTATGAGGGTGTAGTCTCCCCCACAAACATGTTAAAAAGGCTCTCACTGCTAGTCGGTGGCCTTTGGTGTTTGGGGAAATTCATTTGAGGTCATGTGGCCAACCCGGCTCGGAGCACCCTTCTAGTAGCTCCTGGGATAGGGATGTTACAAAGTGGCATCAGAGGTTGTTTTTCCTTTTGTCTTACTATTGGGGTTAGATATGTGACTAGGATATAGGGATTTGGAACTTACCCTATGAATGTACATAGCTAACCCATGTACATGAGAAACCCAAATTCAAGGGTTGGGATTGCAGTTATTGATTATGTCAATTATTTTTTATATGATTTCACCATTGGGTGACACAATTATTTTATATTGTTATGGATATGGTATTATTGATGTAATGGTTTTTACCATTATATCCCGATGATATGAGGACAATGCATTTACATGCATCATATTAGGCACTATAGGGATTAAAATGACATGCATATATCCATGCTATATCTACTTTCAACATGCATATGCCTATTTTCATGTGAGTTTTGTTGTGTCTAATTGTAAAAAATTGAAGTTTCTGTTTGTTAAATATAAAGTTGTGATAGTTTGTTAGATTTTAACTTGATTTTACATGGGAAATAGGTGGTAGGACTCATTTTAGTGATCCTTCTAAGTTTTCACTTCCTTACCTAGACCCGAATCTTGGAGCGGGGTATTTGTTGTGTAGTGCTCAGAGGCAGGCTATGTACCTACCCTCTTTATTACACCGTTACCTATATTCATTTTCTATTATGAAATCCTATCTAAAGGTGTGTGTATGTCTATTCTAGACCAATGCCACCACGACATCTTTGTGCCATACCCCAAGAGAGTGGCGATAAGAACATTCTTGATATGGTGGGTCTCAAACCACCAGAAGTGCCTATTGTAGTGCCTCCTGTAGTGTTACCTGTAGTACCACCCATGGTTAATCCCGTACCACTTCCTGCCGATCTTCCAATGGGACTTGATGCTCAGTTCAAGGATAGTCTCCTCAAGTTTATAAAGTTAGTTCAAAATGTTCCCTGACCTACCCCATCTATGGCAGAGCTTACATGAGAATTTCTACAATAGCACCCTCCCAACTTTTCAGGGAGTGATGGTCTTCATGCTACAGAGTCATGGATAGAATCCATGAAGTCTATCTTCGACCATCTTGAGACGCTTCCAGAGTGGAGGGTCAAACTTGCAGTCTACATGCTTTGTGACTTCGCCAAGTGTTGGTGGGATGTTATTTCTAAGGCAGAGCAGACTAGAGACATGGTTTGGGAAGACTTCCAAATAGATTTCTATGATCACTTCTTTCTACAGACTCTAAGATATGATCATGCTGGGGAATTCTTACATCTTTAATAGGGATCTATGATAGTGTTAGATTATTCTACTCATTTCACATAGCTTTAGTGTTTTTCTCCATCTCTAACCAATAACACACAAACCAATACGAGATGCTTTGAGGATGGACTCAAATATACCAACCACTCATAGGTGAAAATATTTCATTTAAAAACTATTATAGAGATTGTAAATTAGGCCCTAATTTCATAATGAAATGTCAAGGAAGCTAAACCTATGAGATAGGGTGGTTCAGTTATGATACAGGGTGATAGTTCTTTAGGCAGTAGGAAACGCCACTTCGAGGGTGAACATGGAGAAAATTCCATCCCGAATACACGTATCGACATAACTATCATATGTCATCAGTGCAGTATGATCATCCATAATAAGCCTTAGTGCCAAGGAACCCAATGGAGTGTTGAGATTGTAGAAATATGGATCGTCTTAAATATTTATGTCATTATTTCTCATCATCATCCAGTGGTAGAGGATATGTACTAGCACCTCTATCAGGTATGAGATCTATGAATCCACAATAGGCTGGAAGTTCATTTTCCACCAGATGATTAAGACGAGGTAATGGTAGAGGTCATAGTTGAGGAAATAAAGTTCTAGACTATCAGTATCAGTAGAGTGAACCTGCTTAGGCCAGTGAAGCAACATCTCAGGGTCGTGATTTAGGTCTTATGTACGTAGTGAAACTAGCACCGGAGGAGCAGAGTGCGAGACCATCTATAGTTAAAAGTACTATTCTGGTAGGCTCTACTTTAGTTTCTGCCCTTTTGATACTGGTGCATCACATTCCTTTTTATCTACTACTATTGTTTAAATCTTTGGTTTTACAATCGAGTACCTTTGCGACATCATGTCTCTAAACACTCCACTAGGGCCCAGGACAGAGGGCATACGGCAGTGCCAAGAGTGCCCCTTGAGATATGTGGGTATAATTTCCTTTGGAATTTTTTACATCCTCGATATGTTTGGTATTGACATCATTCTTGGTATGAACTAGCTTTCTCCTTATAGTTCCTAAGTGGATTACTATCGCCATAGGGTGTCCTTAACATCCCCTGAAGGTGGCATATATCTACACAAAGGAGAATGGGATATACAGGAAGACCGAGCTAGAATTAAATGTATAGGATTGGGAAGAGTGACAGACCAATTATAAAGTCACTTCATGAGCGATCAAGGAACACAACTAGTGGAATTCCCTACCATTGTGGACTATTTTAGGGATGTCTTCCCTAATGTTTTCTCCAGCTTACCTCCCATGAGGGATATGGAGTTCACTATAAAGCTAGTTCCATGTGTGACATTGGTTTCTAATCCTCCTTATAGGATTCCACCTACAGAGCTACATGAACTCAAAAATTAGCTGGAATACCTTGAGGCTAAGGGTTTTATCAGACCTATCACATCGCCGTGGGGTTCTCCAGTTCTTTTCACCAAGAAGGCAGATGGTACCCTCATATTGTGCATGGATTATCTTTGGCTCAACCATATTATGGGAAATAATAGATATTTGTTGACTCTTATAAACAACCTCTTAGACCATCTATAAGGATAAACTGTTTTCTATAAGATTGATCTAAGGTCAGGATTTCACCATGTGCGTGTACGACCATCTAACATATCACATATGATGTTTTGGAGCAGGTACGACTTGTATGAGTATCTGGTTATTCCATTTGGACTCATGAATGCACTGATAGTTTTCATGGATATAATAAATAAAGTTTTTCACCCATACCTTGATTCTTTTTTGGTGGTTTTTGTTAATGACATCTTGGGGTATTCACGTTCCAAACATGACCATGCAACCCATATTGAGATCGTGCTGATTACACTAGGAGAGCACTAGATATATGCAAATCTTAGCAAATTACACTTCTAGATTGATAAGGTTCACTTCTTGGGTCATATAATATCTGAGGCGGGTGTATTGGTCAACTCAAAAAAGGTGAGCGCTATAGTTTCATGGGATCATCCCAAGAATATTTTCTACATATGCAGTTTCTTGGGGATTGCTGGCTATTACATGAATTTTATCTAGGATTTCTACCACTCAATAGTGCCTATTATGACCCTAACTAAGAAGGGTGTACAGTTCATCTGGTCAGAAGCTTGTGAAAAATATTTTTAGGAGTTAAAGGGAAGACTAATCTAAGCTTCAATCCCGATTCTACCTGAGCCAGGCAAAAGCTATACTATTTACTATGATGCTTCAAGAATTAGACTGGATGTAATTTTGATGTAAGGTGATTGAGTTGTGGATTATAGACCCCTCCAGATGAGACCTCATGAGTGGAACTATACTATACATGACATTGATTCAGTAGTTGTGATTCATGCTTTACACTGTTGGAGACACTACTTTTTGGGTGAGAGGTTCTTTGTTTACACAGATCATAAAAGATTGAAATATATCTCCACAAAATGAGACTTGAATTTAAGGTGGCGTAGGTGGGTCTAATAACTTTAGTTTCTCAATTTTGAGCTTTCTTATACCCCTAGTAAGGGAAATGACATGGATGATGCTTTGAGCCACAAGACACAGACACAAGCCATCCAAACAGCCAGTAGTGAGTGGAATATAATGAATTTTTTTTTGAGATGCATCTGGAGGTTTAGGAACAATGTGGGAAACTAGTTCTAACAGCTCTTACAGTGACATCCTCTCTTCTGGAGAGAGTCTGTATGCAATAGTTATCTGATCCATAGGGGATCATTTTGAGGGAAAACGTCACATGAGAGAACCCTTCTCCTGGTTGGGTTGTAGATAGTAGTGAAACTCTGCTTTACTGTGGCCATGTATGGGTGCCTTCAGATATACGAGAAGAAATAATGAAGGAATCACATACCTCAATTTGGGTAGTTCATCATGGACTTACCAAGATGTACAGAGACATGTGTCATCAGTACTGGTGTCCGAGTATGAAAAAGAAGATAGTGGGTTTCATCACTTGGTGCTCCACCTATTAGCAGATGAAGGCAGAGCACCAACGACCTGCTGGACTTATACAACCTCTATCCATTCCTTAGTGGAAATGAAATGACATCACCATGGATTTCATTATAGTCTTTCGAAGATCTCCTAGAGGTAGAGATGAAGTATTAGTGATTGTTGATAGGTTGACCAAAGTCACGAACTTCCTACCTATATGGTAGACCTTCTCTATTGATGAGTTGGGAAGGATGTATATCCGACCGATAGTGAGAATTCATGTCATACCTTATTCTATTTTCTCAGATAGAGATTCCCACTTTACTTCATGGTTCTATCAAGGGTTTTAGAAAGATCTGGGTTCACAAGTACTCTTGAGTACTGAATATCACCCTCAGATCGATGGGTAGTATGAGCGAACTATAAGAGTGTTAGATGATATGCTATGGGCCTGTATCCTTGATTTTGGAGGATCCTAGGAGAAACATATTCTTTTTGTTGAGTTTACCTATAATAACAGATTTTAGGAGATAATTCAAATGGATCCGTATGAGGCCCTCTATTGTAGACTTTGTTATTTACCTTTATGCTAGCTCGAGGTAGGTGAGGTAGCTCTGTTGGGTGCTCATCTTGTTTAGGAGATGTCTAAGAAAGTTTAGATGATTCAAAAGCGAATGACTAAAAATCAGTCCGGATAGAAATATTATACCGATCGTCACCGTATACCACTAAAGTTTGAGGTGGGACATTAAGTCTTTCTACATGTTTCTCCAGGGTTGGGTCACAGGCGGATTAGGAGATAGGGGAAGTTATCACCAAGATACATCAGACCGTTCGAGATAGTAGAGAGAGTTGGAACAATACCCTATCGGTTACTATTAAATCATAGGTACCATGCCATGCATGATGTATTCCATGTATCTCATCTTCAACAGTATCATACAGATTCATCTCATTCATTTAATCCTAACAACATCAAGCTCTAAGTGGATGCATCCTTTGAGGAGCGTCTAATCCACATCATCGACTATATCACAAAGGTTCTTCGGGGTAGGTCAGTTCCTCTAGTTTGAGTGCTATGGTAGCATGTATGTGTTCAAGATGATACCTGGGAGTGGGAGAATGATGTGCATGCTCAATGACTATATATTTTCTCATATTAAATTCCACTACCCTCATAAGGGAAACTTGGGGATGATTTGTCTTAAAGAGGGGGGGGGGGGTTATAATGACCCAACATTAATCAAGGTACGAACTGTTAAATTTTTAGTCCAAATCCTTAAATCTACCCAGGTCATGCACCTGTGCACCCTGTTGTGGGTCCTAGTAGATATTAAAATTACTTAAATTATTGAATAGGTTTTATGTAAAATATTACATCACTCCCTAGTGCATCATTCAGGTTAAAAATAATAAAAAGAAATTGAGAAGGAATAGAAAGGAATTTAATGGAAGTTGAAAGAAAGTAAAAAGGGATAAAAATAAATTTTAAAATCAAATACAAAGGGGGTTATGAGAAAAGTAAAAATAATTAAAATGGTAATTTACCCATTTTTATTAATTTTATTTCCTTTTCTTTCCCACCCCTTTTATTTTATTTATTTCTTATTTATTTTCCCTTTTTTCATTTTTTACTTATTTTCTTATTTTTCGTTTTCTTTTCCTTTTCTCTTTTATTTCTTTCTTTTATTTTCTCTCTCTCCCTTTCTCTCCCCCTCTCCCTTGGTGTGTCACCCCTATAGTACCCCCTTGGGGTGAACCTCCTCTCCTCCTTCAAATTCCCACTATGAATCCATTTATCATCCATTTTCAATGTTGTCTGGTGAACAATAAATCTCTCAGTAAGGGTAACATTACTCACCAAGAATCGTAGGATCTCATCCGCCATCCTCTACGCAATCTTTTGTAGAAGGTTTTTACCCAAAATTGGGGTTTTTCTAAAATCATATGATTTATTCTATTTTAGTTCAAATCAAATATTTTTGTGGAGTATAGGATCCTCTATAGTTATGAGGTAGGGCATCTACTCTCTTTCCCTTTGTTTCATTGTGTCACTTAGATCACACATTGTGCCGATCATTGGTACCTACTGACGATATTTAATTTCACCTTTTATAATTTAATTAAATTGCTTGGCATGAATATTTCACCCTTATTTGAGATAAACTAGCCTGTTTAGTTTGTTGCAACATCATTGGATACCCCTTTGGATGTGCCGATGAAATTAATCTATTTTTTATTAGCCCTGAATAATTAATTTATTAATTTAATGTGTTGCACGACCCATTTTTGTTTAAGTTTTAAATCAAATAAATTATTTAGGTTAAATTGAACCATGAATTTTGGAGTTTTGTTGGATGTTTATGCCTAACTATTTCCTTATTTAAAATTCATACCATGCTATGCCATTATAAAAGAGAAAAGTGTGTTTTCCTACTTTCATTGATAAACTGTTTGGGCAGTAACTATTTATCTTGAATGATCAATAAGTATGTGACTTTAGTTTCTAAATTGTTTTATTGTAATTATAAATGCATTCTATGTGATATCTACTTCCTTGAAATCTAATTAAATTCAGGGTAGTGAGACAATGAGGGTTCAGTATTAAGGACGACACATGGACTCTCCGTTCCTGATTGGTTACTACACTATGCGCTAGGGAGGCGATGTATTAGGATTTACCAGATGAGGGTTACCATGGATTTTTTATATACTTATGAGTGATAACGGTTACCTAAGGGACAATTGAGGATGGACCCATTGGAAAATTTTCTATGCCATGCCTTGGGTGATACTCGACCCCTGATGTGTGATACCTGGAAAAAACTCATGATAAAGCCATGCCTCAAGAGATACTTGGTCTTTTATAAGATTGCCTTGGATGAGCTCAATGGTATTAGATAAATTGAAGGATGTACTGTAGCAATACATTTAGTATGGGATCAGACTCCAACTTTAAACTTTAATATAATAATAATGATGATGCGTATAAGGTTTTATTTGATGCAGCTTTGGGTTACTTATGAATTGTGATAATTTTCTGGTGCTTTGAGGCACACTTTATTGACACATAAATTAGACCCAAGCTAAAGCACAAGCTTGGGGGTATGTTTCTTTTTGTCAGCCTTCTGTTTTTCTAGCCTTTATATATATATATAGACATCCTTATTATTACAAGTACTTTATTCATATTCTTGGATTTGGCCAAAGTAGGTGCTATGGATGGTTACCATTGAGAACCCAGACCAAGTTATACTTATTTTATTTTGTTTATTTAATTGCTTGCAATTATTGTATATTGGAACACTACTTTTTTTTACAACACGAGATGGAATGGTTTTGAAACCGTGGGTGCCAGCCTACTGGGATTTTATCTCACTCCCTACTCAGGCACCGTTTGGTACCCGAGTAGACTTTATGATCACAGTTATGGATAAAGGGAAGCATGATGCTTCTGATGTTTAAGTGTTTCTTGCTGCTTAGAATAGAGATTGGGGGCAGAGGACCGAGCCTTTGCTCAATATGATTTTGTTACACTTTGCGTTGTTTTCATTACAGTTTGATAGAATTCTTGTATTCTTTATTTATGTACTTTTATTTTAGTATATACATCACAACATGAAATCATTGTATATCTAGTTTGATTTACCTACTTATGCAATTTTCATTTGTTCATTTGGGATTATTTAATTGATTCTACCATAGTTTTATTATTTATATGCTTCCTCTAATTTTTATAAACTGTTTTCTTCCATTGTATATTACCTATTTCTATGAAGGCATAGTCTCTCACACAGACACGTTAAAAAGGACCTCACTGCTAGTTGATAGCCTCTGGTATTCAAGGAGATGCGATTGAGGTCATGTGGCTAACCCATCTCAGAGCACCCTTCTAGTGGCTCCTAGGATGGGGACATTACAATTGAACCACCCAAGGGGTGTGATTTGATCTTTCCTACTTAGAGTAAGCCTGTAATGAATTCAATTGAATTGAATTGTTTGATTAGGAGATTTATACCTAATTTTCATGTTGATGATTTTGATTAAATGTTTTCTACGGATCTTTAATTACTTGAATGGTTTATTTGGAAATGGTGGAAATGAGTGGGTATACTCATGGTATGAAATGGAGATTCAATTAATTGATGAATGATTCTAAAGGACACCATGGGTGTACTAAACCATGGGTCATGATAACAATAGAGAATTCATTGGACCCGTATGCACCTTAGATTTTTATTCCATGGGATGCCTTGGGCCTTGATACCCCCTGGATCCAGTTTGGTTGGGCTCACAGTGGACATAGTTGGTAGACATGATCCTTGGACCCCAACTCTAAGCCTAACTGAGTTTCCATCGAGATGATACTAGGACTCTATGAGGATTCCTAGGCTTGCTATACCTTTTATTTGGCCCTGATGGGTACAAAACTACTGATTATATGGTGTGTCCATGAAAAATGTGATATGTTTGTTCATACAATGAGGTTGTGGTTGATATGACACTTCTGGTTATACATCTAGGACATGGTGTTTGATACACAAGTTATATGGCAAGGCCATGGTTGACTTGATATGTATGGATGTACGACAAGGCTGTGGTATTGATTTCTGTATTGTTTATAGCTGCCTTGTTATAGGAGCTTGACCCATGTTTGTAGGGATCCTTGATGGGATAAACAATATCACTTTTTTTAGTATATATGTCATGGGAACTTTACTTTTGTTATTGATTAACTGTGATATATATTACACACTAATTAGATTATATTTCACAACTAGGATCTACTATAGACCTTTGGGTGGTTACCCAATAGGATTGTATCTCACACCTTATTCGGGATGCCACTGGGTACCCAGAAAAAATGTTTGGATTCATGTAGGGACCAGGGCAAGCACTCATAGTTTGATGCTTGAACTTATGCTATGCTTAAGGGGGGGGGGGGGCACAAGACCAAGATGAGGATCATGATACTATCAGGAGATAATGATTTTTGGTCTTTTTGGTATTTTTATATGTGTATATACTAATGCCATATATACCTGTTTTGGCTGTTTTATAGAAAAATGACATGTTTCACCACCATTTTATATGGGATTCCTTTTGGTATTGTCATCTATTACCATTGTTTATCTATTGTATGACTGTTATACTACTTATTTTATTTGATATGAATGTTTTCTACCACTGTGTTACACTCTAATAAGAGGGTATAATGTCCCCATAGACACACCCCAGGCCCTCACTACTAGTCAGTAGCCTCTGGCATTTGGGGAGATGCGCATGAGGCCATGTAGCCAATCGGGCTCGGGGCACTGTTGAGTGGCATCTGAGACTAGGATGTTACAAAGTGGTATCAGAGCATTTTATTATCTAGTTTATTATTTGGAAACAATAAATAGAGATATAAAGGAATAATAATTTGGTAATGAGATGTGTCTGGATGTAACTAACACACATATGGGAAAAATCCAAATTACCTCGAATAAAAATTATTATTTTCTAGATTTTGGCTATTACAGTTGATTTGATTCCACTGTCGGGTGATGTATTTTATTTATGATATTATTATTGATGTGATTGTGAGTTCTATTTTGTTTCAAATCGATGGGATGAGGGTCTTCCATCTCATTCATCATTTTATGCACTTGTTAGAAATAACATGCCATGCATTATGACATGCCATATAGGTTGCATTGCTTATTTTCATGATGTTATGATAGATTCCATGATAGATATGCATGCTATTGTGATAGACTTATGTACATATAATTGAGAAACATGATTGGTACTCATAGTGCCTACCATAAACTAAGCAGTGTTTTGTTGATTAGGTTAAGGAAGACACCCTAAGTAGGAAATTATAACACTTTGAGTCATGGACCATGAGTTTCATTGATTAGAAAGTGTTATTGTGTGGATTAGGTGGATGCCATATTTTGGTTCATGAGGACTATGGGGCCTTATGGATTGGAAATTGGTGGACTATTTGGTTTAACTATTAAAAAATGGAATATGAAATGAATATGAAATTAAAATGTAAATTGAAATGATAAATAGAGAACTCGACCTAAATCTAACTTTTGAGTGGGCAAGAGGCAGTTACTTTAGTGACTTTTTTGAATATCATTTTTATCAGTCATAGATTTAGGAGCAAGATATGTGGTATGAATTTTCTATAGGAAGGTTTTGACCTATCCTATGCTCTTGAGCTTTGAACTTTGATATCATCCTTCTCTAAGATGTGTGTTTTCCATTGTAGAGACATTCCACCATGACGACCTCTAGTTGTATGCTATGAGGGTGGTGAGACCATGCCCTAGAGGTGGTGAGCCATGGGAAACTGGTGGATCCTCCTATAGTTCCATTTTTATCACCATTGGTTGTTCCGAACATAGGTGATGAGGCATAGTTTCGTGAGGGGTTTTATCGCTTTATGTAGACTTTTGAGGGAGCACCAAAACCTTCCTTGTTTATGGTTTAGATAACGTGTGTGTTTTAGAAGTAGTAACCTCCAATGTTTTTGGGGGATGTAAGACCACAGGCTACTGAGCTATGTCTTGATACTATACTGTTGATCTTCAAGTATCTTGATACACCTTATTAGAGGATATTGAAGCTCACAACTTATATTATTTGAGGAGAATCCAAGCGCTGGTGGGATGTTCTGAACCAGGATAAAAACTGCGAGATATGGTTTGAGATTATTTTCAAACTAGCTTATATGACTACTTTTACCCTGAGAATATAAGAGTATAGTGGGATCATGAGTTAATGTGTCTAGAGTAGGTCACTATGACGGTTATGGAGTACCTGACATGCTTTACATAGTTTTAACATTTTGTGATGACGCACCCTACTGATGTGTTATCAAGGTTGAGATGCTTTGAGGAAGGTCTCCAACATGTCATTCAATGTTAGGTCAATGTGTTCAGATTGACCTCTATTACTAAAGTTGTAAATTTGGAACTAATTTTAGAGTGGAACCTAAGGGAAGTTGGGGACACCGAGTAGAGTAGTGCAGTCTATCAACCTAGTGTTTCAACATCTTTAGGTAGGAAGTGTCATTTTGAGGATTCCTATGAGATAAGTAACAGTTAGGCTATGAGTACTGGTAGCTCAGTCTTCTGTCATCAGTGTGGAATATGAGGCCACATAAGGAACTAGTGTGATTACAACCCATTTGAGTGTCGATCTTGCAGTTGGATGGGCCACATGCAAGGTTTATACAGGACCTTCCCTCCAGTAGTGAGTGGTGGGGGGTCAGTTCCAACACTAGGTTCAGGATCAAGTTTCTTAGATCCACATCAGCCAAGGAGCTGGAGAAGTACTGATCGTTTAGGCCGGGGTAGTGGTGGTCATGGTCAAGACAGCCAGACACCAGTTGTACTGAGGCGACCGAGTAGACCTACTTTGAGTAGTGAGGTTGTGTCACAGGGCCATAGTTTAGGCCCTATCTATTCTATAAATCCTACCCCTAAGGAGTAGGGTTCCAAACTATCTATAGTGAGAGGTATTATCTTAGTAGGCTCTGCTCTTTTATATGCTCTTTTTGACATAGGTTCATCAGATAGTTTCATATTCGTGCCTTTTGTAGAGAGCCTTGGGCTCTTTATATTATTTTATGAGGGAATTATATCGCTTAACAATTTTTTGGGGATCCAAACAGAGGATTTAAATCAATGCAGGGAGTTACCCTTGAGGTTGGTGGGTGTTACTTTGTCTGGAACCTTTTTTTCCTTGATATGACTGAGTTTGACATCATACTTGGGATGGAATGAATAGTATATTATTGAGACTACATTGACTTCTATCACTGAAGGGTGACTTTCAAATCACCATAGGGAATAATTTATACACATAAGGGTTAATGATATTTTCAGGTGAGCTGAGTTGGATCACAACATCGTAGGCTGGGTGGGATGACAACCCAGATTTCTAGTTTGTATCTGGACAACCAGGGAGAATTTTAGGAGGACTTCCCTTTAGTGGTTGATCATTTTAGGGATGTAGTCTTGTATTTTTTTAGTTTAACTCATGACAGAGAGGTTGAGTTCTCCATTGAGATAGTTCCGAGAGTTTCACCGGTATCCATTCCTCCTTATAGGATGACTACTATGGAGTTGCAGGGGCTCAAGAGGCATCTAGAGAATTTGGAGGCAAAGGGGTTTATCCGACCTAGTACTTTTCCATGGGGTTTGATGATCCTTTTTGTGAAAAAGGTGGATGGTACTCTTAGGATAAATGTGCATTATCATAAATTAAACCATCTAACAATTAAGAACTGATATATATTTCCATAGATAGATGACCTGTTTTATCAACTTTAAGGAGACCAGGTGTTATCGAAAATTGACTCGAGGTCAGGATATCACTAAGTGCGTGTTCAACCTGAAAACAAACCTCGTATAGTCTTTCGTAGTAGGTATGGTCTATATGAGTATCTGGTTATGCTATTCAGTCTCACTAATGTGCCAACAGTTTTCATGGAGCTAATTAACTAAGTCTTATATACTTATCTAGATTTGTTTGTGGTGGTTTTCATAGAGGATATCTTGGTGTATTCTTGCAGTCGAAATAACCATGCCAAAAATCTTGAGATAATTTTGGATACATTGAGAGAGCATCAGTTATATTATAATATCATAAAGTTCCACTTCTGGATGGATTAAATTCATTTCTTGGGTAACATTATCTTAGAGAAAGGAGTATCAGTTGACCTAGAGAAGGTGAGAGCTGTAGTTTCCTGGGAGCATACCAGGAATATCTTTAACATATGGAGTTTATTGGGGCTAGATTGATATTACATGAATTTCATACATGACTTATCATGCTTAGAAATGCTGCTTATGAGCTTGAATTAGAAGGGTGTGAAGTTTTTATGGTCAGATAATTACGAAACAACCTTTCAGGAGCTGAAAGGGATATTGACTTCAACACCAGTCCTAATTCTTCTAGATCAGGGTAGGATCTACACTATGTTTTGTGACACATTAGGTATTGGTCATGGAGTAGTTATGATGTAGGGGGATATATTCGTGGCATACGGGCCTCGACAACTGAGGCCACATGAGAGGAACTACATGATACATGATCTTGAGTTAGCTGGAGTTGTTCACGTTTTTTGCTGTTGGAGAAATTATTTATTAGGATAGTGTTTTGTGGTGCACATAGACTACAAAAGTCTCAAGTACATATTTACACAACGTGACCTAAATTTGAGGAAAAAAAGGTGGGTTGAATACCTACATTCTTTTGAATTTGAGTTTTCCTACACATATAGAAAGGGAAATGCGGTGGCCGATTCACTAAGCAGGAGGACTCGGATACAGGTAGTTCAGTAGGCTAGTGGCAAGTGGTTTCTTATGAATTTTTCTCTGAGATTCACTTTGAGGTGCAAGATAGTCAGGGGAAAAATTTTCTTTCATCCTTAGCTATAACCTATACCATACTAGATAGAGTAAGGACGAGGCAAACATCGGCTTTAGAGGACCTAGTACTATGGGAGAGTGTGGAAAGTGAGGATCCACCTACAGGTTGGACCATAGGAGAGGATGATATCCTATATATCCATGGTCATGTTTGGATTCTAGTGGAAATACATGAGGAGATAATGCGGGAGTTCCATGCATCAGTTTGAGTAGTGCATCCCGACATCACCAAGATGTATCATGACTTGAGCCATTAGCACTAGTGACCGGGTATAAAATGCGAGGTAGCTAGTTTTGTTATGAGATGTTCCACCTATCAGTAGGTTAATGTGGAACATTAGTGACCAACCATAATTTTACAATAGTTACCTATTCCTGAGTGGAAATGGTAAGACTTCACGATGGACTTCATGAATGGGTTTCCAAGGTCTCCTCGAGGTAGCGATGTTGTGTGGGTTGTTGTTGAAAGGTTTACAAAGGTTTCACAATTCCTATTGATCAAGGAGACATTCAGTGTAGATGATCTGAGAGGTTGTATATCCATGAGATAGTATGACTTCATGGGGTCCCATACACTATCGTTTTAAATAGGGATGATCGATTTACATATCATTTATGTAAAAGTTTAGAGAGGGAACTGGGTATACAGGTTATTTTGAGCACAACATACCACCCTCAGAATGATGGCCAATCAAAGCATATGATACAGGTTCTTGAGGACATACTGTGGTCATGCATCCTAGATTTCGGGAGCTCTTGGGTGAGGCACATACCTTAGGTTGAGTTTATCTACAATAATATCTATCAGGTGACTATAAATATGACACCTTATGAGGATTTTTATGGTAGGTCATGCTGATCACCCCTATACTATTTAGAGGCAGGTGAGTTAGCTTTACTAGTACCATGTCTCATGCAGTAGACTTTTGAGTAGGTCCAGTTGATAAAAAAGTGGATGACTACTGCATAGTCTCGATAGAAATATTATGATGACTTCTAAAAAAAACCTCTAGAGTTCAAGGTCAGGGATAAATCTTTTTAAATGTTTCACTGAGGATGGGACATAGACAGATTAGAAGACATGGTAATATTTTACCATGGTATGTCAGTATGTTTGAGATTATGGGTAGAGTCAATCCAGTAGCCTATCAGTTGTAGTTACCTCATAGGTATCAGGCCATGTACGATGTCTTCCACACATCTCAGCTATGCCACTATCACTCATACCTGTCTCATGTTCTACATCTTGAGGAGGTGGAGTTACAGGTAGATGTGTCCTTTGAGGAGTATTCAATTCATATTTTTGATATGAGCACTAAGGTTCTATGAGGCTGGTCAGTTCCTCCAGTTTGGGTGTTATGGTAGCACAACCATTTATAGGATGAGACTTGGGAGCATGAGGCCGACATACATTCTCAGTGGGCAGAGTTATTCTCTACCGGTTCTTGACCACCCTTGAGAGGGTAATTTGGGGATGAATTAATTTAAGGGGGAAGATCATAAGATTTAGGTTTTTATATGAGGTACAAATATCTTTAATTTTGATTTAAATGATTGTTTATATCCAAATGTGAATACCCTTTGAGGTCACGGGTGTATCAGAGGCGTCTGAGGCTTGTTCAGATATTGGAACCAAGCTTTTTGGAAAAAATAGGCAGGCCACATGGTCAGTAGAAATCATATGGGTCAAGCTACATAGTTTGAACAACCATGAAAATATTAGATAGAAGGCTCCAGGGAGCCACACAGTTTGATAAACCATGTTATTTGGGGAGAAAAGACATGAAAAAACTATAGAGTTTTTAATATAGCTGAAATAAACAGTTTGCACAAAGTTAGGAAAACCATGTGCACTAACTATGTGAGGTTCCCCTTACTATAGCATATGGCACATGGTTGGTGTACATTTTGGCCAATTGTGTGACCAAACTATGAAAACCAGATATTTTTGGTAAAATTACCAATTTTCACTTACTAAATGTTATAAAATAATTTCTCTTTTCTATTTCACCTCTCTTGTAAGCGGTATGCATGGGAGATCTCTTTTGAAGCTCAAAGGTAGTTTTTGATCCCATTTATCTATATAATCTCAGAATCAAGAACAATTAGTATCATTGGATCCATGTCGATGGGTACTCAATTCCTTTTGTGTCGTTACTCATTCTTCCTAGTATCAGCTGCACTATTGAGGTGCAAGATAATTTTCCCTTTTTTAGGTTCTTCATTTGTTCTTTAATTTTCTTCTGATCTGAGTCGAATCGAAAGATGATACTGGATTATAACTCTATTATTGACCTACTGTAGGTGGTCTATACTTTTCATGAATGGATAATTGATTTATTAAGCTAGTTTCCATTGTTCCTCCAACCATAATTTTTGATGCAACCCCAAAATTGAATTGGTCAATAGAATTAAATGAAATGAAACTTATTAGGTATTCCCTTAGTTCCTTGAGTCTACTTTGAAGTTGTTTCCCCAACCAAGCCCACCCATGGGGTGTGCCATATAATTTCACTTTGTCTTTAAATATCGTTGAACTGCCCAAGTAGTGTTATTTGATCTTTCATAGTTAGAGGAATCCCGTAATGAAATGAAATGAATTGAATTGTTTGATTAGTATATGGTTTCCTCATTTGCATGTTGATGCTTTTGATTAAATGATTTATATGGAACATGAATTGCTTGCATGGTTTATTTGTAAATAGTTTAAATGAGTGGGTATACTCATGGTATGAAATAGTGGTTGAATTAATTGATGAATGGTTCTAAAGGAGGCCATGGGTGTGCTACACCATGGGTCATGATAGCAGTAGAGAATTCCTTGGTCCAGTATGCTCCTTGGATTCTGATTCCATGGGATGACTTGGGCCTTACTACCCCTTGGATCTAGTTTTGTTAGGATCATAGTGGACATATCCGGTAAACATTCTCCTTGGACCCTAACTCAAGCCTAATCAAGTTTCCATCAAATTTCTCCTAGGACTCGAAGAAGATACCTTGGATTTGGCCCCTAGGGGCCTAACACTATTGATTATATGGTGTGGACATGGTAAATGTGATATGATTACATGTATGGCATGGCTGTGGTTGATATGATACTTCTGGTTATATGGCTAGGCCGTGGTGTTTGATACACATGTTATATGAAAAGGTCATGGTTGACTTGATATGTTTGAATGTACAGCAAGGCTGTGGTATTGATTTTTATATTTTTTATAGTTTCCTTCTAATTGGATCTAGACCCATGTTTTTAGGGATCCATGTTAGGCTATACAATATCACTTGTTTTGTAGTATATATCTCATGGGCACTTTACTATTGTTACTACTTAACTGTGATATATATTTCACACTGCTTAGTGTATATTTCATAGTCAGCATATGCTATAGAGATTTGGGTGGATACCTATTGGGGTTATATCTCACACCTTGTTTGGGCTACCACTGGGTTCCCAAATAGACTTTTTGTATATAGGTAGGGACCGGGGCAAGTTCCCACAGTTCGATGCTTGACCTTGTGCTATGTTTAGGAGCAGGGGAGAACAAGAACGAGTTGAGGCTCATGATGCTACTAGGAGATAATGTTTTTTGGTATTTTTTTTATTTGGATACTTGTATGTACTGATTCCATCTATACCTATTTTGAATATTTTGTAGAAACATTACATGTATCACCATAATTGTACGCGAGATTCCTTTTGGTATTATTATCTATTCCTCATATTTATCTATTGTTTGACTGTTATACTACTTATTCTATTTGATATTCATGTTTTCTACCACTCTATTACACTCTGGTAAGAGGGAATAGTCTCCCGATAGACACACCCTAGGCTCTTACTATTATTCGACAACCTCTCGTGTTTTGAGAGATGCGATTGAGGCCATGAATCCAACCAAGATTGGGGCACTATTGAGTGGAATCTAGGACTAGGACATTACAAAAGTAGTCACATAATTATTTATAATTATTTAAATATAATTGATTTATTTATGCCTTTACCATTAGTTTTCAATTCGAGTTTAATTATTCTTTAATCTGAATAACATTATATGCTTTTCTTCCTCTTCTTTCTTAAAAATATAATTAAAATTGATTAATTTTATGAATTAAAATCATTCAACAATCTCACCCAGAGGTGATGAGGATTCTGATTGAATAACATAAGAGTACACTCCATGTAGCCCATTGGTAAATTCCATGTACATGTGTTTAATGCACGAAGGAATTACTTCAATCCATGTTCATTTATTACGTGAGGTGTACATTTAAATACACCACGTTTTGACTGAGCCAGACTAACATAGGTTGGCCAAACAACATGACATGTAACATTCCTACATGATGTGTAATAATTTATCCAAATATGGCCTATGTATTTTCTTACATGACCTACATGATTGGTGACCATGTAACTTGGAGACCACATTCCATGTAGTCCATGTACACACCATGTACTCCATTATTTTCTATGGCATGATTACAAATTGAGTCCCCAGGTTGTGCCCTAGATAGACAGTGAGAAATATAAATATTGTGTAGATGGATTTTACATGCCATCTATGTTACCAAATTATATAGAATTAAAAATTAATTTATTATACTGATAAAACTTATCAACATGTGTTCTATGTATCATTTATTTGACTATGTACACACCATTTAATGGGATATATATATATATATATTAAATGTATAATTAATTTCTCTATGATGTTTGGAACTATATATCATGTATAAGTCATAATACAGACACTACTCTACATGCATTGAAATATAACATGCTACATAAATAACATGTGTTTCGTATGTCATTTATTTGACTATCTTCACTCCATGAAATTATGTGATAAATCATGTATTCCATATGCTGCATGAGTAAACTATTGCTTTTGGGCATAGTAGAAGCACCAGTTGGTGGGAATTAAATTAAAATTTCTTATTATATTTAGTTTCCCAAAACCCCAAATGAGGATCTTTAATGTTAAATTTATAATTAATTTATTTAGATTTGAAGAAAATAAATACCTTGTATTAGGATCATTTCTTCGATGATGTTGTTGATCTTCTGAAAGACCCTTTTTGGATTGCATTCATTGTGATGAAAGGATCCAAGGATAGAATCCCTCTAGCATTGATCCACATGTTCTCCTTTGATCTTCGAGTAATATCAATATACTTATGTGTGGTAGAAAAATAAATCAATTACCTTGTGTCATTTGTGTTGATCTTTCATCCTTCGATCTTGAAATAATCTCTCTTGCATTTCTCGTTTTTGTGAGGAAGAGAGAAAGAGGTGGAATTGAGAGAGAGAGAGAGAGAGAAGTCTGTTGTGCATAATGATTCTTTATTATTGACTTTTCAATTAACCCAACACAATATACATAACAATATATTTATAGAGTTAGAGTTTAGGTTAAAATACTATTTAATTGCGTACCAAACCTTATATAATATAACGACCATTATAAAACCCCATGTCATAAAATAATTGTAATAATAATATTATTTTATGGTGTGTGCTAACTTGTATAGTGATGAATATTATTTACGGGCTTGCAAATAAATATTTATCGCCAGATGTGGTCTTGATCCATTCAAACTCCTCAGTATTTACTGAATACCTGAATAAAATTATTTTATTCCCTTAAATAAATATTTTATTCACAAATCAACAAATAAATATTTATTGAATACACAAAAAATAAAATAAATATTTTTATTCACAAAACAATGAATAAATATTTATTTTATATATTCACACAATCAAATAAATTATTTATTAATAAATTAATAATTATTTATTACCTTGTGAATACTAGCGATCAATAAAACCTGAATAAAATTATTCCTCTCTCTTGAAAATAATATTTATCCCAATAATTAAATTAAAATAGAATTTAGTTGAGATCAACTGAAACACTTGGTGTGTGACCCTCTAGGTTTATTTCTCATTGAAATTATGCAGGTTTTCCTAAAGTCCAAGATTACTATCTAGAAACGGGTGAAGACACCCAATAGAAAGAAGTTAATATCACAATGATGATAACCAAATACGAACACTCATTGTGTAATATAATCCCTTTGTCTTAATATCTCATCAAGTAGGTTCCACATCTGTATCATCAACCCATTTTCTCAATACACCTTTCTTTAACTATCTAAAATAAACGTCATTACACCATAGTCATGGAATTTATGGGATAATTATATTTCAATCAAAGGGCTAAGATATAAACATCCATATATATGGAAGATATAAATCCTTTCTTGACTTATCCATTAATAATATGTCATTCGTGATGCACCCAACGTACCCTACCTCACTGCAAACATATTTCATCACAGTTTTCATCATAAAATCTAAGTCCATGAGTCATGACATTCATTAATGATAATATTAAAGTCTAAGTACCATTACACATACTCTCCAATTGGAATATCAAATGACATAAAAATATGTGGAATTATTATTGGCATGTCTATTCTCATAACCTCCCTTTTTAGAGATTACCAAGTGCGAACTTCATAAGATGAAGTATCATCTACTTATGAGTACTCACACTTGAAAGTCTATATACTACGTGCCCCATCATAGTATGTTATCTGACCGTAGAAGTATATTTTAAGAATATCTTCATGGAACTTCAAGTTTCTCATCATAGTGGGGAACTTCTATGATATTATCAATGAAACAGATACCCTAGGTCATTATGACATCAATGTCATGTATAAGAATAATCAATATGTGATAATATATTTAAATTAATATTCACTTATTTGAATATACATGTAATATAAAGTAAAAATTAGTTGGATCTAGGTCACTAACTCCAACAAACTCCCACTTACAATAGATCCAACTACTAATGACCGATTAGTTCTCACATGTAAAAACATGCTTCTGCTGAGTATGGATACAACTTCAAGGACTATCATATTTTCATGGATAAGGTTGTAAAATCCACACGTCTTTGTGGTGAATCTGTTTACTGCAGCATTTCTATCTTGATAAAATCCCTCAAGTAGTGATATAACCAAGTATAAACCTCTTATTACCATGTTATAATCTTGAGATTCCCTTGATCACTAGTATTATCACTTCTCCAGACACCATGAACTCATCCGGTTTTACTTTTCAATGTACTATTTGATAGTTCTAATTGCAATTCTATAAAATTATGTTTATTTTATTTGATATTCACCTATTATTCTTTATGAATCAGTAATATCAAACTTTAGTATATATCATGAGACATGAGATGAATTTCTAACACTTAATCTTGTGAACTTCTTTTAATCTCCATAATCTATTCTTATGTCCATGCATGTTATATTGGAAGGATTATATGCCAACAATAACTTGGTATTGAATTTTTTTAACTTTTATTTTTCAATACTTAGTTAATATATATACTATAACTAAATTGAGAAAACACACATATCCATTTTGTACATATTGTTCCCTAGAACGCATTTGCCGCTTCAAGTCATATTTGGAGAAATTTTCATTCCTCAGTATTAAAAAACTGGTAAGACAAAACATTCAATTTCTATATGTTATAAACATATCTAAGTTGAAAACTTATAGTGCTACCACTAAATGGATAGAGAAAAATGTCACTCATTCATTTCCTAACAAATATTCTATGACCACTATGCATGATTTATTCATAAATTAATTTATATAATTTTCATATATTATTGGCCTTTATTGATGTAATCAACCCTTTTAGTTATGTCTAGTAGACATATACCATAGGGTATCCTTTTGGTTTATTCATATAAGCATATTCTACAAGGGTTCCTCTAGATGAGGTGGCCTTTACAATCAATATACCAATATGATGATCATAGAAGTATGCTTTGACAAGTAGAATTAAAAAATAATTTTAGTTATGATGAGAGGTGAATAAATTTTATCATTGACTAAAATTATGATTATCAATAATTATTTATTGGTACTTTCTTATACCATCCATGTCTAGTTTCTCTTGAGTGCTCACCAGTAGTATCAAGTCTTAGAAACATTCAAAATAGGGAGTCCCAAATCTTGATACATGGATTCAATTACTTGAATTTATATATACTTGTCAACATTATCATAAAACCATTCACTAATTATTTGTAGGAATCATTATTATGAAATAATAATACATGTATGACCCAACACACTTAACATGAACCACCTATTTGGTTATGAATTCATATGCAATATGTTCCTTTGGAACTACTCTCCCACTAAGCTCAGTGGAGTCCAGTATTCCTATTATAACTCATGTGCATCCAGAGACTTAACCCTAGAAGTCAAGAATACCCCCACAATATTTAAAGAGATGGGATTACTTTATTGAAATATAGTAGATCTTGAATAGACATTAATATACTTAGTGGCTTTAGGATAATTAACTCAAATGCAAATTAGTGTTTTGATGTTTTTTTGTAGCTAAGGCCATCTTTTAACAAATGGTTTTCAACAAAAACTTTTAGTAGTGTTATAATTGATTCTTATCACATCACATTTGATATGATATCCATTAGATAATATAGTTGTTATAAGGTTATTTGTTACAAATTTATTGACATAATATGTCTTGAAAAGGGATAATGGAAGATTTTCAATATATATTAGACCCGTCCTTGATCTTCCTTTTACTATCATAATAAAATTGATGCATACAAGGAAATGCGATTTTGGGATAACCTTTAATCCATATATATGATCAATGATTACTTGGATAATATATACTCCCATAAGATAGCTCAAAGATTCCTTTTACCAAGTGCACTCATTTACTTCAATGAGAATTTATAAAAATTATCATGAGGTATATAAAGTTACCTTTATCTTTATAATAGTTCACATGGATATATTAAACTAAATCTAAAAGTTTTATGACACACTTTTATTTAAAAGTTTTATTTATCTAAAACATAATAATTAGTTTGTATGTATATCCAACATCTTAGCTCAGTTGAGACAAAAATACTTTAATGGAAATAAAAAAGTCAACTACTTTCAGTTTTATTTGAACAAGAATTATCTTTCTATAATAGGCTAAGAGTCTTACATTTTTTATTCATCATTAATAGTAATGGATATTTGTGATTAAAGAGTTACTGAATTGTTAGTTTAGTATTAAAGTACCACAACAACATTTATTAAAATACTAATAATGTATCATTATGTATATCCATACACTGAGATAAATGTTTGGATAACACTTATTACAAACTTGAATCAATCCATTTAGCAATAAAAAATAGTGAGTCCCCCTTTGTTGATATAAGAATCACCCCTTATTAGATCCTTTTGATTTCACTCTATAACCTTTATATTCTTGTTATTTTCCTGTATTCAAATACATGTATGTTTTAAGCATATTGTATTTAATGCACAAGAAGTGAATAAAAACTTGATGAATATAACTAAAGTGGATGAATCTTCTTGTTTCTTCAATTCATTTCAATTTCTTTTCTAGTGTCCATTCTTTTCACATAAGAATAAAATATCCTCCTTTTAATTATTTTTTTCCTTTGAATCTTTTGTCTCTTTGAAGGACACTGTAAATGATCTTTTGGATTTAGATTAACTATGGGATTTTTATCCTTTTCTTTCAAACTTATAACTATAAGGGGTGGGGAAATAGGTTTCAACCGATCCTTATCCACCGATGAAGTATGGAAAAAAGTTTCCTAAGTAACTTACCCATTTTGTTTATCCGATATTGGAAAATTAAGGATAATATTAGTGGTAAGGATAATAAAATAATATTAATGGATAATTTCTTATCCAATTGGAAGCCCAATTTTGCTAACTGATCAATATACCCCAACATTTTAAAAGCATGATCCATAGCTAGATTGCTTTATTCTAGTTTACATAGATATAGTGAATTGACAATATTATTTATTTCAAGGCTTTTTTTATCTTTCTCAAGAGAAAGAAGATGATATATTCTAGGGTAAGCGTCCATTTCTTTATGTTGTATCATCATCTCTTCGGAAATAGTTGATAATATTATACAATGTACATAAGAAGAATCCTCTACACATATCTAATAGATATCCTTTTCACCTTCAATCACTTTTTGGAGTAGCAGAATAAGATTAATGGATTCCAACACATAATACAATTTTTTCTGATAATAATTCATCACATAAAGGACTGTACCATATCTGGAAATTGTTATTTGTCAGGACATACACCAACTTAAGGAATGATTGCACTAATTTTGTGAATTTCCTTTATATTTTTCTACAATAATTAAAATAGATGATTAATACTTCACTTGATTACAAATTATGTGAGACATAATAGTAATATTAATTTTATTAAGTCTCCCAAAATTTTATCAAGTCCCAATATCCCTCACCATTGAACTTGGAATGTCTAGTTTCTAATACATTCTAGTAGAAAAGATCCATATTACATTTCTTAATGATCCAGATTTTGTCCATAAAAACTATAAGAAGGTTTTAGGTAGGCGGTCTTTACAACTACACGATTGAGGATCCTTGATCCATTGAGTGTACTCACAAATCCAGAAATCATGACTTGGATTTACTCAAAACTTGTCTCCAAATTTTTAATGAAGATACTTTGGATATTAAATTCAATACAAGTTTGGTTAAGTCAACCCAAAACCATCATGATAACTACCTAATAAAATTAAGTGTCCAGACTTCAGCCATGAAAAAACTTAGTTCTCTGGTTTCATTCTTAGTCAAGTAATGAAAGATATGATCTAACTTAATATTAAGTTGAGGGATTTTAATTTATTATGCCTAAATTATGACTTATTTTATCCTTTACATGTCTTGTTAATATTACAAGGAAAGGTGTGAACCACGGGTTAACACCCATGGTCCCAAAAGATTTATTATTATAAGTGAAAGTACATAAACATAGAAGATAAGTGGATTCAATGAAAAAATGTGGTGCAAAAAATGCCACCAAAAGAAAACAACCTTCAACAATCACATTCTTTTAAGTATTCCACCCCTTCCTCAGGAGCCACCATAATTTCTCAGATGCCTTCCTCTCTTACATTTCTTAGGATCCTTCCAAGTGTTAGTGTGATCATCCATACTCAATAATTAATCTTCCACATCATGAGTCTCAAATTATTTACCTATAGTATGATAATTTTTTAATATCAAAATAGAGCCTTCTTGATTTGAGGCATTACCCATCTGACCAGAGATGATCCTTTCCCTAATAGTCTTAGTGTATAAGGATTTTTGTTCAAATCCAAAAGGTCTATGAATGTTGAAAAATTAATCATGAAATACTTCCCAACAATCAGTTAAATTAAAAATATCAATCAAAGTAAATTTATTTTTACTGGGACCAGATTTCAGTGTGATAGTGGAAACCTCTCTAATTGCCACCTTCCTTTCCAGTGCACCAGCTTCTTTATCCATTTCCCAAAATGATATATTAATTAAGACCTCAACTTGGAGAGGGGGGCATGAAATGTATTCCATGGTAGCATGAACATATTTTGGGTCAATTTTGAGCACCTTATCATACTCATGAACTTCATGTTGCACAATCAAAGCCTGCCCAGTCACAAGTGAAGAAGTCCTAGGTTTTCTAGAAGTGACCAATTGAAAGACATAATCATCCATAACTTTTTATTTCCCCTTACTTATGAAATTAGTTAGTAATTCTTAATGAATATAATGATAAAATTCCCCCTGTATATAAACCTCATGGTTAGACTGTTCATAGGAAGCCTCATTCTCCATTGCAACTTCAATGATCTTGTAAAGAGCATCTTTAAAAGAAATATTTTCATGAGAAACCTGCACCTATGCCACCTTTTTAGCGACAATATCACCCCACGATGACTTTAGATCTAATGTTGATTTGAAACCTTCCCCCTTTCCACCTTTAGGTCTAGAAGAAAACTTAGTGATGCTGCCAATATGAATCTACCGCATGTCCTTGTCTAGACCTTCAACCAGGGTATCTCTCCCAATACTAGTATTCCCCATGCCTATGTCTCTATATAGGTAGCTAGAACCTACTTGAGTACAAATTTGTTTGAAGGCAACAACATCAGAATTAAAACCAGTGATCACTGAACTAGGCCAATGAGTCATAATCTCAACCCCATCAACTCTCCCAACACTAAATATAGGATCAAGTTGTGGTCTGAATACAATAAAAGATCCTACAACCAGATTAGGCCCACCCACTGTCATGTATTTATTTTTTTAGTGGTAGAGTTTTTGACTTTAGATCAAGATCTATAGTTTCCATTGATGTGACCAACCTTCCTACAGAAAGAGCAAGAAAGGTTTTTTTTGACACTTATTAGGAAAGTGTCCAATGAAGTTACTGATTCTAATTTTTTTTGATCATCTATCATAATCAACATAGAGATCAATTATGTGTTTAGAAACAATCAAAATAATATATTTAATCAAGTTATAAGTGAAATAAGACTCAACTAGAACCCTTTAAAACTATTCATAGAAGACACGCTCAATCTCCCTGTTGAATTTTATTAGGACCCCAATAGCCGAAGAAATTTCCCACAAGATTTTAGGATGATAGAAAAACCAACTCAAACCATGGATGCAAACCCAAGATTGGGATAAAAATGTCTTAACCTTCCTTGGATCAAAAAGAGGATCTGAGTCCTATATTTAAAAAAAACCTAGTTTAAGAGGGACAAGTCCATGAATCCAATCCCTAGTATTGAGATCCTTTAAGGGGAAGATCATGCGATAGAATCCTTTCCCAATAGAAATGATGCTCTATCCACCAAAGCCCCAAATCCAAATAATACGGGTCTACAAATCATTGATATTCCATGGATTTTCCACCTGTCCACCTATGTAACACCTGAGTTGACATCATTATGGTTCTGTCTTGAACTACCTCCACATTCCTTGAGAAACTCCATTAATTACAAGTATTTATAACTCACATAAATGTGAGGGAAACTAAAGTATTGGTTAAAGGGGGATTACATAAATATTCTTGGACACATAGGTCCTACATAATAATGGGGTGAGGGATGACACACATACCATCAAATTAATTTAATAATTAATATTGAAAACCCATGAAATAAATTAAATTAAATAAATTCCAAAACATTCACTAGTCTTGATATAACTCATGAATGGTCATACATGCAACACATACACAAAAGTAATTTGGTTAACATTCATTTCTTATTCATTCTTTATTATTAAGATAAACATTATTTCATTAATTAATTAATTAATTTATTAATTCCTTTTCATCTTAATGACCATTTGAATCCTCTTGAAGATAACAATTATAAAGGAATTAATAACAAATAAATGACACAACCAATTATTACAAATTATTATAATAACTTAATTGATTATTTAAAATTATTTAAAACCATTATTAAATTATCAAACACAACAAGTTACAATCAATAAAATAAGGTTTTAATGCTATAATTTTCAATTTAATGTAATTTAATTTTGTCATTAACTGATAGACTATATGGTGTATACTATCTAGCTACATGCCATGTACCTCAATTGCCATATATCAAGTTTACACACTTGGGGATTCATCATATTAACTCTTTCAAACTACACGACATTTACATGAAAACTACATTCTGTGTATCTTATTTTCATGTGCCCAAGATAAATTCCTAATCTTAGGTGTGTATCTCAGATGGACTACGCAGTGTGCACAAGACAGCTACACACCACATATCCCTTATAATGTGTGTCTTCTGTTCTCACTGAATGGCTCAGTGTATATTTTGTACATGGGAAATGATGGACTACATGATGTGTGCACCAAATACACGTCATGTCTATCATAAATTATTAGATTTCCAGTCTCATGTGGGTTGACCATGTATAATGACCACATAGATTGTGCAATTTGTGCCGCTAACCCATATAGACTGCACAATTTGTATGCTAGCTACATACCACATAATCTGAATTCCCGTGTGCCATGTTGGCCTAGTCTACATGTAGCGCGTGATAAATTCACCATGTGTAATTAACTATGTGATGTATATTGTATCCCGCAACACATCCAAGTGCAGTACACATGGGTATATGATGTGTAATTCGACCACACGCCTTGTAACCTAGTTTTACCAGCCAAATTTTTTTTCACTTCTCAATGGAATATCTGGTTATTATTCATCTATTCTTAGATATTTATGAAAATTAAACATTAAAAAACACGATTAATATGTCAATAATAGTTAATTCAAATCAAATTAAAGAAAAAATAATATGAAATGAAACATTCGACCACAATTGTGTATAGATCAAAAATCAAATAAATAATTATAAATTTAAAACATGACCACTCAGATACCACTTTTTGGTTCTCAGCATGGTGGAAGTGACAGTTGGTGGGCATTATATTAAAATTTATTTTAATATTTAGTTTCCTGAAACCCCGAGAAAATATATTTCATGTTAAATTTATAATTAATTTATTTAGATATAAAGAAAATAAATACCCTATCTTAGGATCCTTTCTTGGATGATGTTGTTGATATTCAAAAAGACACTTTTCGGATTGTATTCATTGTGATGTGAGGAATCAAGGGTAGAATACCTCCAGTGGTGATCAACACATGCTCCTTTGATCTTTGACCAATGCTAATTGACTTCTGGGTGCTAGTGCGGTGAATCAATTATCTTGCATAATTCATATTGATCACTAATACTTCGATCTTGAAAGAATATATCTTGTATTTCTCATTCTCGATAGGAAAAGATAAAGAGGAGGAATTTGAGAGATAAAGAGATAATTTTGTTGTGTGCAATGATTCTCTATTCTCAACTTTTCGATTAAGCCTACATAATAGACATAACCATCTATTTATAGAGTTAGGTTTTAGGTTAAAATATTATTTAATTTTGTACCAAACCATAAATAATATAATGAACATTAAAAACACCATGCCATAAAATAATTATTTTATGGGATGCATTAATGTACGCAACGATGAATATTATTTATCGAATTACAAATAAATATTCATCACTGGACATAGTTTTGGTCTATTTGAACTCCTTGACATTTATTGAGTACCCAAATAAAATTATTTTATTCACTTAAATATATATTTTATTCATAAACATGCAAATAAATATTTATTAAATATCCAAAAAACAAATTTAATATTTTATTCACAAACCAGAGAATAAATATTTATTATATATATTCATGTAATCATATAATTTATTTACTAATAAATAAATAATTATTTATTACCCTGTGAATATTAGAGATTAATTAAACATGAATAAAATTATTCCTTAGTCTTGAGAATAATATTTATTCCAATAATTAAATGCAAATATCATGGAGCAACCTTCATGTCAATAAATTTAGAACCCAATAAGTGTATAAACTGACATCTTTTAGAGAAGTGAAAAATGGAATATAAGGAAGTAACCATTGAGAGTAAGTGATTTATTCTAAAAATCATTCAATTGGAAGTGATCATTAGTGAAGAGTTAATTAACCTAAACTTTTTATCTACTAAAACAATGAGTTTTTAATGGATATTTTGGTACACCTTCACAATACTAAGTGTATTCTCCACAGTTGTAGCCTAATGTGGGTGAACTAAGTAAAATCATTATGTATGTGATTCTTTATTTTTGTCTATTTATTTATGATTGTGTGTGATCATTGTGATATATTCAAGGTTTCTTTATAAATGTAAGGATAATATTCAGTTTAACTCAACATAATATAAAATTTCAAGTCACCCTAATTCACCCCCATGTTGTATAGTAGGAAATCAGGTTACAAAAAACTAAAATCTTTTAAATCCTAAAATAAAAATTATTATATTAAATTTAATATTATATATATGATGAACTCATAAACATGAAATTATAATCAAAACCATTAAACCAAAACATACAAAAAATGGTTAAAACTACTAACAATTGATGATCAGTATAAATAAAAAAATAAGTAATAAATATGTAATAAATTAATATAAAATACTAATATAAAATATAATAAATATTAATAAGGTTTTTAAATCAATAATTAATTAGTATAAGTTTATTATATAAGAATTTATAGTATGTTTTATCAAGCGAGAATCCAAGGTAAGGGTTTTTCTTAACTCAATTTCCTTTTATTGAGTTATAATATTTTTTCTTGAATTTAATTATTCTAAGTTGGAAACATTCTACCTTATGATTGTATTATATTGAAATTAAACTTATTTTTATATGTATTTTACTTTATTTCTCATAATATTATTTTATATTGATTCTTATATCATAAAATATGACATTATAAGGGTTTTTACATAATCTTCATTCATTGGGTCATACTCTTTATTCATTGAATATATTCATCTATTTTTAGTAAATTTTATACAATGATTTTAATATATTTTATTTCATCTTCTTTTTTTGGATTTATATTTATTTCCAATAACCTTCTTTTCAAATGATTCTTATTTCATAAAGCATGATGTTCATAAGGGTTTGTGTCTCAATTTCCCTTCGTTGGGGAATGTTTCGCATTATGCACCTATTTTTATTAATATAGTGTTTATAAAACTCCATTTTCAATTTTTTATCATAATAAATTTTTTATTCATGGGATATAAAATTGCATTTCATTATTTCACTTTCAAAAGATATTCACTCATATGTAACCATAGTCATAACTATTTTTGTTGACTCAATCTCCTTTCCTTGAGTCATAATCATTCTTATTTGACTACATTCTTCCAATTTTGTTATATTATACAATTTATCTATCTTCTGTGATATTTTATCTTTCATTATAGGTATAATATATTTTATTACTAAAATAATCCTTTTGATGGATTCTTACATCATAAATATGGGTTGTTATAAAGTAAAAACTTTGAATTTCCATTTAAGGTAGTTTTATTTTATATCCATGTTCTTTCTTACCAAAAAAGTTTCTATTTTATCATTTTGAAAGATAAATATATGTTTTATTTTAAACATTTTGTATTTAACTTTATCTCAAATCAAAAATTAATTTTTATAATTATTTTTTGATGTGGGTTTATTTAAAATAATTTAAAATCTTAAAAAGGCGTTTCTTTCCACTTCCATGTATTTATAAATATTTTTATATATGTTTATTCTACTTTAACCTTTATTTATTTTTCAAGGTTCCATTATTGGGAATTATTTTTTAAAATAATGTTATAATTTTTTTATTTTTACCATTTAAAAATGATTTTGAATGTGACATGCAATGTTTTTATGTAAAATTACCAAAATGTTAAAAAACTATTTTTATGAACTCATTTTCATTTTACTCTTGGTAAAATAAAGGTTCTTTTTTAATGGAATTATTATAAGTTTTAAACATATTTAAAATATATTTTTATTGAACTATTCTTATATTTATTTCATTTCATGATGTTTAAGCAAGTTTTTTACTTATTTTAATTTATTTCAATATTTCATAAAATATGAATTTCTTTATCAAAACTTTTAAATTTTATTATCATCATATAAAGTATTCTTTAACTATAATTTATATTCCATCATTTGAATGTTTATAATTGTAAAATTTCTCTCATTTTACATTTTTTCTCATGTTTATCATATTTTAAAACAATCCTTTGATTAATTATCAAAATATCCATAAAGATGAGAAAATGAAATATCTATTTTAGGATTGATCCATCACTAAATTTTTTATTCCTTGTCAGCCATTGATGTGTAAATATAACCTTTCTACCAATTCTTTTCCATTGTGAGTACCCTATACCTATTTTTTTATTTAAGGTTATTCACCTATATGATCATACCTTTTTATTTATTTCGGAAATTTATTATCATGTCTGTATACCTTTTCTTATCTATAGTGTAAATAGATTATACTTAATAATTTTAATTCAAGAGTATTTAACTGGGTAGATTTTATCATTATTTGGATGTTTTTTACCTCCTGAATATTTATATGTATCCCACTATGTTTTCACATGTTAATCATGTTGTGAATTTTGATTGATTCATGTGGAACACATGGGTATGGTTTACTATTATGTGATGGTTGTGTCTGATATATCCCTCTAATGTATCAGGTAGACCTTTATATCTCATGATATCAGCATGGGACATCAGTGGTTATTACAAGTCCAAAATATTATGGGACACAGGTAGTTATCCTAATTATACTATGTTATGGGTAGGTGGTTAAGTCTATTATGATATGAATATATTGGTTTTTAACCTTGATATATGTTATGATTTCCTATGATTATGTTTTCACCACATGACTATGTTATTCTCCATGTATCATTATTATTTTCACACGTTTCCTTGCAATAGTATATGTGTTAGGATTCCATAATGATCCTTTTAGGGTCATATGTTCCCATACCATGATTTATGTTATTCTATCATGTCTTATGATAAACTCTTAATATACCATTATCTTTTTAATCAGGTATTTATCACATGTTCATGTTCTCCTATATTTTAGGAGATATTTAAGACTTATTTTAAAATATGAAGTACATATAGTTAATCTCCAAAGACACGAAACCTTTGGATCAAGGGTGTTTGTTTTAATATTGAGATGATATATAAAACATTATACGTGTTTTTAGGTCATCTCAGTTGGTATCAGAGTAAGTGTGTAATGTTTTTGTTTTTAGCACAAGATTTCGGATAATGGGTCTTGTTCATCACAATAAGAATACATATATAGATATGGAATATTCTCATGAGGCACAAATGGAGTTTTGTGGTATAGTTAACCCCCAAATAATACCACATAGAGTATCATAAAACATGTCTTTGGTATAATCGGGATTTGTCTTTCATATTTGGATTTACCCATTACCTATCATTGGAGAGATTCCTAAAATGATAACATTCATATTTTTATACATTTCTTGTGGAAGCCTCTAGTCTTATCTAGTCAAAGGTTGGTTGGGTATTTTTTTATCATGTCATTGGTTAGAGATTAACCAAGATGGGATTTTTCCTCTCATATTACGAGTATGAAATATGGTTCCTCTATTGAGATAGATATAATGAGTGTATGATTGTACCTTGATAATACATGTGATTTACTTATCTATTAGATGAGTAGTATGTGATTTACTCATCCATAAGGGGGAATGACATGTGATGTATCCATTTAACTGGATAATCTACACTTAGAGAATCAAAAATATATGAGTAGTTATATATGATTGACATAATCCATGTCATATGGTTACTCATTGTCTTAGAAAAATGGATCATATAAAAATTCATACTTGTATATGATAAAATTGGTGGATACATATATAGAGATACACGTGTTTTATAGATATCACTCTATAAAGGCCTATGAGGTTACACTTTTTGATTGATTGAATGAGGATTGAGTTTTATGAAACTTATAGAACTGTTCTAAAAGTGTATAGAATTTATCAAAATTATGTTTGGATAGATATTAATAATGTCTTTCATATTATTTGATATATAGTTAATTTGATGATAGAATTCCAAAAAAAATGTAAACATATCCAAAATGAGTTTTGGATATGGTTTCACAAGTTATTGATACAATATAAGGTTAAATGACACAAAGTATATTAGGATTTATTACAAGTGATAGATAGATTTAGGTATTACCTATAGCCAATATATATATATATATATATTGTTTTGGATTATATTATACTATATGTGTCATATGGTGTGACATATTGGATTCAAAGAAATATTTTATGCATTTGGTTTTCATATCATAAAGGCTTGATATATGATATCATGCTACTACCTCATCTTTTCATATTGTATAGTAAGAGTATATAATATCGATTTTTTATCTGTGTAATATGATTCATATTAAAATTGATAATGGAAACCAAATATTAATAGTTTTCATTTGAATCTCCACCACATAAGTTATCATTATTATGTTTGATGGGATGAAATGTTCCTTATAATTAATTGGATGGGTTATAAGTAGTTTTAATTGATATTCCATTTACTCATACATTGAGAACATATGGATAAATTCTTGAGAGGCTTGGGAAATTACCTTGATGCCTATATAAATAAGTATCATCAATGAGAATGTGTGAGTGATCCTTATTTTATCCTCTATCTATTATTATCCTCCCCTTAATCTCTCGTTCTCCTACTTCTTTAACTCTTGATAGATACTAGCATATCTTAGATGCGATGAGAATCTCATCCAAGCATTGGGGGATTAGGTCAACCCATGGATATACCTTAGAGGTAAGAGTTCAAAGGTTATTCCTCAGAGATTTTCATCAAGCATAAGTGTCGGTCCTAGTGGAAAACTTCAAAGGGGCAATTTGAGTTTCCAATTAAAATTTCTGTTAAAAATATTTAAAAAATTAAATCCCCCAATTTAATAAAAATTCCTAATTAACTAAAACTATATAATTATATAATTTTATCTTTCAAAAAGGATCTCAATATTTTGATAAAATATCTGTTAAAAATAAGTTTAAAAATGATTTATAAATTTTGAACTAGATTTAATTGAATCAAAGATATTATATAAAACAAAAACTAAATTAAATATCAAAGTCATATTTTTCAATTAAGGTTTTAAAAATATATACTAGTTCATTTTTAAAACAATTTAAAACAAAATATGAAATCACATAGTGGAATTAATCAAAGGGTTCAGTCTCAAGATAAATTCCAATACCATCCACATAGAAGTCACCCACTATTGAGTAGTTTATTAAATAATAAACTAACCCAAAACCTAGATTTGGTTTTATAAACAATTTTACATAGAAATTCAAATTTAGAGAGAGCCTCTTCCATATTTCTACATGGTAGAAAAGAATAAAACAAAAATTGCACATAGGTAGTTCATGTCACATATCCACTTACACAGTTCTATGTGGGAGTATAGCTGAAAATTAATAAAAGAGAGTGTACAATACTCTCCAAAAAAATACAGATGTTTGTGTATATAAATTAAAAATTTATAATAAAACACATATTGAAGGAATAATATAGAACATAAATATAAAGGAATAGAAATAATTAATATTTTATGCAGCTCAATTTGATTAGATATGGTTATTCATAAATATATAGATTTATCTTTGAAAGGGATCAACTGAGTCTTCATAGAAAGTTCAAGAAAATAGAGTGTTGTAGAAGAACAATTTAATTCCCATTATCATTTTTATTAGTCAAACTATGGTGATCATATTATGGTTTTTATCACCATATAGTTCTTGATATATTCCTATGAATTTATATCATTTTATAAATTTCTAATTATCCATTGTAGGATAATAATAAAATAAATCTTCATACTGAGCGGGAAATATGGAAAGACTAGATTTTTCTTTAAATCATATGTGGAGTTATTTAAGAATATTCATTCTTAAATCTATGTGTTCTGACTTTCATTTAATGCCTTAATCTAGTTGTTAGGATAACTAAATTTGAATTTAATCCCTAACATATATGGTATTAAGTATGACTAGTTATATGTACTATGGTGATAGAATCTCTTGGTAGTAGAAACACTTGGTGTTCAAAACACTTGGTGGTAGATTCACATGGTTGTATATGCATTTAGTAGTAGAAAAACATGGTAGTAGAAACCCTTTGATGTAGATTCACTTGGAGATAACATCACTTTTTTATAGATTCACTTGGTAATAAATGAACATGGTTGTAGATACACTTAGTGGTAGATGTTTGAACTTATGGTCGCATTAGCTCCTAGAAGTAGCTGATTTCAATAAATGGTAGTTGTAGATTCTAGTGGTAGGTGGTCATTGTAGGTCTAAGACTTATCCAATTTTATCATTTTTTTTCTAAAAAAGGTTGTCTATCATAAACCATAAAACTTATTAGAAGCATAATAAACATGATTTTGGATTATTAAAATAAGGAGGTGTTGTACTAAGTTAATAATAATATTGAAGATAGTTGTAGAGGATCATTGGTTCAAGGTATATTTTATTTATTTTATATATTTCTTATTCAGTTTCATGCATGGTGATCTTGGTATTATGATTTATAATGTATTTTTCTACATTGAACAAGTATTTTTTTTATCCTTAGAAATCCATCACAAATATCATGTGTGTACACATTGAAGGTCTCAAGATGAAAAATAAATGTTTGGACTCATTACAAATAATTTTTTTCATAATTTTCTTTAGATAAATCTTTATAATTTGATGATAGAAACCCCATAATATTTAAATAGAGGATATTTTTACATATAATCCATAATTAATTTATAGATAATGATTTTCTCACTTAATAATAATTTCTTCATTGATGATTTTGGTTGACCTTATTTTCGTGCTATCATTGTGATGAAGAATCCAAATCATAATTCCTATAAAAGTATTAACATATGATCCATGAACCTTGAGACATTATCAAAGGAAATTTTAGATAAGAGAATATAGTTACCAAACATCTTATGTCATTCACTATCAAATGGAATTCCTATTGGTGAGTCTATTATCATAACCTCTCATCTTAGAGATTATTAAGTGTGAAATTCATGAGAAGAAATAGAAATGTATAATAATCCTCCAAAACTAATATTCAAACATCATATGTGCCCCATAAGATAGATTTCATCCGACTATAGAACATATATTTATGAATATTGTCATAGCACTTCAAGGTTCTCATTATAGTGGGGAACTTCTATAACCTTTAAATGAAGCAAACATTATAAACACATTATCAAATTAATTTTAAAGAGATTAACACTCATAATGTGATAGAATATTTTTTAATATTAAGGTCTTTGAATATATATATATATATATAATTGAATGTATAAATTTAGCTGGTTCTAGGGAACCAACCCCCATAGACTCACACTTTCACTAGATCCAACAGATAAAAAATTTCAATCTGTTATCCCTCACATGATATTCATGTTTCTTATAACATAATTATTTAGTCAATGGGTCTGCTATGTTCTCTTTCTTTAAAAATTTACTTACTGCGACCTTACCCCTTTTATAAAAAACCCTCATAAGGTGATATTTCTTAAGTATAATATTTATCTATTTATGTGACCTCTTCTCCTTGGATAGGAACACTATTTTATTTTTATCATAATATAGAATGATATAAACTTTACTACAATTTGCCACATCAAGCTCCTAGAAAATGTTTTGTATCCTCACTGCTTGTTTAGCAGCATTAGAAGATGAAATATACTTAGACTATATTATAAAATGGTGAGAATTAGTTATTTTGAGATTTCTAGCTCAAAAATCCTCTATTAAGGTTGGAGTAATTTCCTAACTATGATTTTAGATCAATATGTTTTTTTGGAAACTAGCATCTATATATCCCTACATAATTAGTTCTGTATCTCCTCCATAAACTAGGAATATATCCTTATTACTCCTCTGATAATTCATGATAGCCTTAATAAAGATTAAATGTTATTATCTTAGGACTTCTTGATATATATTTACCATGCTCAATGTGTAGGAAACATGAAGACTAATGCATAACATATAATACATATCACTGACGCAAAAGGAATAATGATCATTCTACCTCTCTCCTATTGTATTATAGGACATTTTTTCTTAGAGTGATTCAAACCCTGTGATATTGGAAACAACCCCCTCTTGAATTATTCCATACTAAATATCTCAAGTATCTTTCCAATCTATATACCCTGACTTAGTCCATATAGACTCTTAGAACTATCATGAAAAATCTTGATCCTTAAAATATAGGTTATTTCACCTAAGTCTTTATTGGAGAAGAATTTATTTAACCACATAATAATAGACTATATTACTATTATATTGTTTCCCATTGGTAATATTTCAGCAACATATACTACTAGGAAAACAACTTCACTTATTCTAACTACTTAGAGACATGGGGCTCACATTCATTCTTTTTTAAACTAAATTGTCTTATGGTTTCATCAAAATTAATGTTTCATGATATAGATGCTTTCTTTAACCCATAAAGGGACCTATGAAACTTTCATTGATTTTTAGAATCCTTTATATTCACAAACCCTCTTAATTGTTTCATATATATGTATTCCATAAGATTCCCATTAAGTAAAGTTTTTTTACATTTTTTTCTAAATTTCATAATCTAAACTATTATGGAAATCATGATTTTGGTGGATTATAGAAACTAGTAAAATGGTTTCATCATAATATATAAATTGATATTGATTAAACACTTTAGCATATATTAATTCCTTTTAGGTATTCAATTCACCATCCATGTAGAGTTTCTTCTTGAATTCCTATTTAATACCAATAATATTTATATCCACTAGAGAATTTACCAAAACCAAGACTTTGTTTTGGTGAAAAGAATCCATCTCAAAATTCATGGATTATTTTTAACTAGAAAGTCTTAATTTACTTACTTATTTATTATAATATTAAGTTCCATCATCATCAACTAATAATGATTCACTATCCTAAATGGATAGAAAAATATATAAATTTGGTTCTTTAACCTCTTAGGAACTCCTACACAGTAATTGTGTCTCTAAAATAACTTATTCCATGGAGCCTTGTGTAATTTTTTAATGTGAAAGATCTTGTGTATCTTGAGCATCAAATTCATCATAGTCAGTCTTCCTTCCATTATCTATTTTAGATATACCCCCCCCTATCAGGGAATATTTCATTTATGTCCACTATTTCCTTTTTTATAAGGGTTCATATTGATAATATCCCATTATTTCTCCATGATAAACAATAAAGATACACTTTGTACCTATTTTATTCCTGAAATTCCACGTACAATAGGAATGGTGTTTTGTGGTGTTAGTGGGACAAACTTTTATCAAAAACATATACCCACATCTTTTATGGTCAGTTTCCAATGGGTTTTGTTTGTGGAACTAGAAACAACCAATGGTTATCATATCCGTTATGACTCATGGACTTACTTTCCAAAGGCATGATCTTATTGGGGAACTTAGACAATGATTCTTAAGAACTCACATTGGTTGATAGAATGGGAGTTTGGACCCATCACACCATTTTTGGGGAATTTTTTCCTACTCCAGGACTCTCTTATATATTTAAGATATGTTTGTGAATCCTTCATTAAACTCCCATGTATGGCATAGGTCACTATTTAATTAAAAAGAAATTATTAACATTCATGGAATTTAGAATCATCAGTGTATATATGATGTTATTAACCAATGGTGATATCTATATGTATGTGAGGTTATCCATAAATGGTATCATTTTATGTACTTATTAGTGATTCTTCTTCCATTTATTATTATGATGTTGGTTTTGAGCCATGTAGTGGGGCTCTCTGAAGTTTATCATCAACTAGGGAGACAAAATTTGTTTTGATGTCGGGGTCTGACCCATAATATGGGCTTCCTACATATACTTGTGAAAGGTAATGGATCCCACATAATTTGATTCCACTTAAGAGGACACATCATACCTTCTAAGGTCATGTGATGAGGATAAAAGCATGTAGTTTAATATCATGCATAAAGGAAATCTAAGCGGAGGGTGCCTAGTCAAATTTTGGTGTGGGGTTACTTTGAAGTGACTCAAGGGACCCAGAAGGGATTTGGGCTCCCAGGTTATACATGACCCTACTAGTAAATTTTTCTGTAGAGAATTAGGGTTGATTTGGGGTGTTGGGTTTGGACCTCGTAGAGTCTTCCTATGTACCCCATTTGTATAGGAATCAAATCCCATGCAGTTTGAATGTGAGGACCCGTGACTATGGAGGCCCTCTAAAGGTATGTCTTTAGGGAATGTGGTCATTTAAGAGGAAGGTAACATGTTTTTGGGGATTATACTAAGTAAGATTCCCTTTGGAGTGGGACTATGAGGAATGTTTCAACTCATATAAATTTATAGTTTTGGTTGGGGCTTACAACTATGAGGATTCCCTTTGACTTTATTTATTGGGAATATGGTCCCTTTTAAGATCAAGTGGTGGTATCATGGATTAAACTGTATAGGATGAATACCTTTTGGTTGGATATATAGTTTTGAGGACCCATGTAACGACCCAAAATTTCATTAATGGAAAATCCCTCTTGATCCAGTTAAATGTTTCTTTATGTTTTTATATGATGTCAACTTCTTTAGTTTAACGTTAAGATTTGTGACCGTTACTTTTATAGCCGTTGAACAGTGATCATCTGGGTAGTTTAAATATAAGGCTTTAACGAACCAATTTTCTACTCAGACAAAGGAAGCGATGGCCTCATCCAGTAGAATTGCCCCTTACGAAGCCCATTTGTCGGAGCTCGGAAAGGAGGTGGCGTCTTTGGGCTTTGCCCTTGACCAAGCCCAAGCTGAGCTTCATCAAGTCAAGCTCGAACGTGATCGTCTACGGGAAAAATGGAAGTTGATAGAGATTACCACTCGAGCGATGTTATCCGAGCAACCCCAAGAGTCTGTCACCATCGCACACCTTACCCTTAGGTCTTATGCGGCTATTTTAAGGGGTTATGTAACAAATAAGTAGCACCATGTTCATGTACATTATTTTTGTATATAATAATGAATATAATTTCTAGTCATTTTTGATGCATTGTAGTTAGTTTTTAAAGTACAAATGATGTTTTTAGTTATTATTTAATTAAGAATTATATTTTATTAAATTAAAGGATTTTTGAATTAAATAATATTTTAATAAAATATTATTATTAATATTAAATTAATTTTTATTAAATATAAATGATCTTATAATTTTATGAATGCAATTAAAATTTTTATTAAGGTTTGAAAGCCATTTCTATCAAAACCCGTGAATTTTTATAAATGTCGGTTTTTATTTTAAAAGTGAAAATTCACATATTTAGAAAATTATTTAGATAAAATAAATATTATTTTTGGAATCAGGACGTCGAAATTATCCAACGGTGAATTTTTCATAATTTTCTGAGACAGTCAAATTTTTGGGTAAAAATTAAATACCATTTAAATATATAATGTGTTTTATGACATCATAATGACCCAATGGTGATGTAATAAAATAAAATAATCCCTATATTCGGCCAATATGTGTTTTATCAATAAAATAATGAGGTTTTGGGTTTGTTTGACTCACTTTTCAAAGCATTAATGGAGCCCTCAAGACTTATTCAACACTTTGCCTTTTTAAAATTAATTTCCATGGGAGTGTGACTCACCTCCACATAAGCAACCCTAATTTTTTAATAAGTTCGGACCTTGGCCTTGTAAAATATTGTTTTCCTCTTCCCTTTTCCAGAAACCATGGGCAAATACCATGGGATGGTTTGTGGTTTGGATTATTTTAATATAAGGGGTCCCAAACCTAAATAATAAAGAATTCTCTCACCTTTCCTATATAAACCCACCCAAGCTCCCACTTCCTCCTCATCCAAAGCCCTTGAAGTTCGTCCAAACTCTGCCCTACTCTCTCTAGAATCCTCTCAAGGTGCCCCAAGCTCCCAAGAAGCCTCTCACAAGCCTCTCTCTAGCCTTTGGAAGCACACTTCCAAGTAAGGGTTTTTCTTCCTTTCTCATTTTTTTGTCAATTTCCTTTAAGATTGTATTGCCCTTTTAATTTCATTTATGAATGTTGGGGTATGGTTTCGCACCTCTCCCATACTGCCCTTTTATAGTTTGAATGATGGGAGACCCCTTTCTCTCTCATTAAATGCCTCCCATGTACACCCGTTACTATGCCGAAATTCCGAAAGGAACCTTCTTCTCCTCTTTTATATTCAAGCAATACTTTTGTATCATGAATCTAAATTCCATTTCTATTGTTGGGACATGTATATATATGATCTCCTTACTGTCCATTACATGTAAATATGATGAGGAACCCCTTTCTCTCTCATCAACCTTTTTTATGAATTCTTATGTCACGCCGTTACGCTGCCGAAATCGCACCAATTTTCTAAGCCAATGTCTTTGTGTAGTGAATACCATGCCCATTTCTCCATCAAGGGTATTCACTTTTATGCACATATACGTATTGATTGTAAAGTTTCATGTATGAATTCCACATTCCTTTATCGTGGAAGAAATGATTATGTTTTATGAATCCATGTTTTATGATCCATGTGGCACACTTATGCATGAAATGAAATGTTTAAGAAGGGTGCGCCCTGATAGCGCTCCAATGCATTGGGTAAAGTATAGTATCATGATACGTCATGTGCAATGAGTGTTTACTCATGCTAATTCAAGTGCAACGAGGGTTTACTCGTGCTTCAAGTGCAATGAGGGTTTACTCATGCTCCATGTGCAATGAGCCTTGGCTCATGCTAATTCAATGTTAAGTGTTGTTGCCACATTTCCATGTTATGATTATCATGCTTTATCATGCCTTTATGTTCATGTCTCTCTTATGCTCTATTGATATGCCTATTGCCTAACATGTATTGCACTCCTCATGTTATTCATTATGTACTCCCTTACTGGGCTTTATAGCTCACCCTTTTCTTATGCATGTCCTCAGGTTATCCCATGCAATGCTAAGTACGAAGGAATGTAGTGGTCATGTAAAGGAAGTTTTCAATAAGGATGTTGTATTTCAAGTTTAAAGTTTTTATGTAATGATCCTAAGCCCCAAAGACACTAAACCTCTCGATCTTCTTTGTTGTATCAAGTGAAGTTTTATGTAATAAATCATGTTTAAGTTGTAATAAAAAGCAGGGTTGTCATAGTTGGTATCAGAGGATAGGTTTAGTTATTTTTGGGATTAGGAAACCCTAGTAAAGCCTTAGATACAAGACTAAGCATAATAAAAACATCCCTAAATTTTGGTAAATACTAAGTAAGTGGTTTATCAAACAAATACATCCCTGTCTGGATACGAGCAGGTAGAGGCGGCTCTGGCACAGATGTATCCTAGGGGTAAAACCCGAAAACACCGCTTTGAGCTAGACTCGAACGGGAACTGGTGCACGACAACGGGCCTTGCTGCACTCTTGGTTACGACACTCCCGGGGGATATGTTTTGATAAATTTACAATCTTAGTATGAACCCTTATTAAGGGAAAAATGCCCCTAAGAATATATGTTAGAAGGAAGATCATGAAAAGCCTGGATTGAATCCTATAGACTCATGAGTTGAAGAGATTAAAGTTTATTTATAAGTCATCAACTTTTGTCTTTGGATTACCCTTTATGTGTTACCCCTAACTTTCCTTTTATTCCAGCCAATGGCCGGTAATAGGAGAACTCGGGCTAACAACCGTTGTGAAGATCAGTGTGATGATTGTACCAATGAGATGCCCAATCCAATGGGAGCGGGAATCGCGAAATTTGTCACGCTTCTCTATCAGCTAACTCAAGTTTTGAATAGAAACACTGGTCAAGAGGAACGTTCAACCCCCCCTAAGAAAGAACAAGTCGCTATTGAAAGCTTCATGAGACAAAGCCCTCCTACTTTTAGTGGATCATCCGATCCCACGATTGCTGAACAATGGATCAACTCCATTGAAAAGATATTCTCCATCCTCCAATGCTCTGAAAAAGAGAAGGTTCTCCTGGCGGCTTATCGTATGGAGGGTGAAGCTGATCAATGGTGGACGTTGATAAAAAATACGAAGCCTGAGGAGGAGATCGAGGCTTTGGAATGGAAGGTATTCCGGAAGATGTTTTTCGATAAATATTTTCCACGCACCCTCCATCTTAAGATGGAAAGGGACTTCCTTTCCCTCAAGCAGAAAGATGAGGAATCTGTGGGAGCGTACGAGGCAAACTTCACAAGTCTTGCACGATACGCTTCCGGCTTTGTCGTTACCCCCGAATGCAAGGTTGACCGCTTCTTTGGTGGGCTGAAGCCTAGCTTGCGGAAAGCATTAGCGATCCGTGACTTCGACAGCTATGAGGAAATTGTCCGATGTGCCCTCAAGGTTGAAATGGAGATCGGAGAATCACAGGGGTATCATGGGGACAAGAAGCGGAAGGTGGACTTCAATGCTGGTGGTCCGATGGATAAATCCAACGGCGCTAAGAAATTCCAGCACCCCACTTGCCAAAAGTGTGGAAAGAAGCACCCTGGAAATTGCCTTAGGGGGACAAGAAAATGCTTCAAGTGTGGAAGAGAAGGGCACCTAGCTGTTAACTGTCAGCAAGAAGGACCCGCGGCTGCGACGGAGGGGAGGAACGCTCCGTTCGAACCTCAACGCATTGTTCAATGCTTCAAATGCAAAGAACCGGGTCATTTTGCGAATCAGTGCCCTAATCCAAGGGTTATCGGAGGCAATCAACAACCTCCAAGACAGCAAGGAAGAGCTTTTGCCATCACTTCTGCCGAAGTGAACCCCGACAACGAAGTGGTGACAGGTACGCTAGTTATTCATTCAAGAATAGCGAACGTACTTTTTGATTCAGGTTCTACGCATTCTTTTATATCTCAAAAGTTTAGTAGAATAATCCCTGCACCACCACAAGTCATGGAAGTAAAGATGTCGGTGAGTACGGCAAATGGGGCAATCATTGCATCCCATGAGTATAAGTCCTCCCCTGTTATAATCTGTGGATTGAATTTCCCGGCGAACCTCGTCATACTCCCTCTGGTGGAATTTGATGCAATTCTTGGCATGGATTGGCTTTACTTATATAGAGCCAACATAAATTGTCGGGAGAGGGAAATCACACTCCATATGGAGAATCGACCCCCGATTCTTTACAAGTGTCAGGAGGAAGATGAATCTCCTTTAGCTCCATCATCTCAAGCATGGATATTACTGCCTTATGAGCACGCATATCTGGCTCAGATGATTGAGTCCAAGGAAGAAACCACCCTTGAAGAAATGCCTATTGTGAGGGAATTCACTGAAGTATTTCCCAAGGAACTTCCTGGTCTTCCTCCAAGAAGAGATGTTGAGTTCTCAATTGAACTTATACCTGGGGCGCTACCAATATCCAAGACTCCATATAGAATGGCTGTTGTTGAGCTTGAAGAGCTGAAGAAACAACTACAGGAGAATCTGGATAAAGGGTTTATACGCCCAAGTGCATCACCATGGGGTGCACCAGTCCTCTTCGTCAAGAAGAAGGATGGGTCAATGCGGCTTTGCATCGATTATCGTGAACTTAACAAAATCACGATAAAGAACAAGTATCCTCTCCCAAGAATCGATGACTTGTTTGATCAGCTGCGTGGAGCTCAATACTTCTCCAAGATCGACTTGCGGTCGGGATATTATCAAGTAAGGGTGAAGAAGGAAGATATCCCCAAGACTGCTTTTCGTACAAGGTACGGGCACTATGAATTCATAGTAATGCCTTTTGGACTCACCAATGCTCCAGAAATATTCATGGACTTGATGAATAGAGTCTTTAGAGATTACCTAGATAAATTTGTGGTAGTCTTTATAGATGATATTCTGATATACTCCAAAACCAAGGAGGACCATGAGGAGCATTTAAGAACTGTACTGGAGACCTTGCGCAAGGAGAAGCTCTATGCCAAGTACAGCAAGTGTGAGTTCTGGTTGAAGGAGGTCTCATTCTTGGGCCATATCATCACAAGCAATGGGATATCTGTGGACCCCTCCAAAACAGATGCAATTGAGGGATGGCCGAGGCCAACATCGGTAACTGATATCCGTAGCTTCTTGGGGTTAGCTGGATATTATCGACGATTTGTGAGAAAATTCTCACGATTGTCCAACCCTCTTACCAAGCTAACTCGAAAGGGAGTAAAGTTTACTTGGAGTGATGAATGCGAAGAAAGCTTCAAGGAGTTGAAAAGGAGGCTTATCACTGCACCTGTGCTCACTTTACCCACAAGTGGGGAACTTTTTGTGGTATTCAGTGATGCTTCGAAGAAGGGCTTAGGATGTGTGCTGATGCAGAATGATAAAGTGATATCCTATGCCTCAAGACAGTTGAAAATCCATGAGCGAAACTATCCAACGCATGATCTGGAGTTGGCGGCGGTGATCTTTGCCTTGAAAATCTGGCGGCATTATCTCTATGGAGAGAAATGTGAGATATATACTGACCACAAGAGTCTTAAATATATATTCACACAGAAAGAGCTTAATATGCGCCAGAGAATATGGATAGAGCTCATAAAGGATTATGACTGTTCAATACATTACCACCCTGGGAAGGCGAACAAGGTGGCGGATGCCCTAAGTAGAAAGGATCCAACAATTCTATCAATGATGAGAATTGAGAAGGATCCAATCTTCTTAGACTTGATGAAGATGGACGTGGGAATCATAAAGAAGGGAAAATCATCAATCCTTTCACAAATGATTGCTCAACCATCTCTTTTGGAAAGGTTAAAGGATGCTCAAAAGGATGATGCGAGAATCCAAGAAAAAGTGGAAGCTATCAAAAAGGGAAAATCCTCAGAGTTTAATGTTAATGAAGAAGGAATTGTGCGGTTTGGGAAAAGACTATGTGTCCCATCAAGTTCGGAGCTGAAGAAGGAACTTTTGGATGATGCACATAGTTCAAATTTCTCTATTCACCCAGGGAGCACAAAGATGTATCGAGATCTCCGAGAAAACTTTTGGTGGGATAATATGAAGAAGGAGATCGCCGAATATACATCAAAGTGCCTGGTGTGTCAGCAAGTGAAGGCAGAGAGGCAGAAGTCTAAGGGGATGATGCAACCATTGCCCATACCAGAATGGAAATGGGAGAACATCACCATGGACTTCGTCACTGGACTTCCAAGGACATCCAAAAGCAACAATGCAATCTGGGTTATTGTGGATCGTCTTACAAAGACTGCACACTTCATTGCTATTCGAGAGGATTTCTCTTTGGATCAACTGGCACGGATATATATCAGGGAAGTGGTACGGTTGCATGGAGTACCACTATCTATTGTGTCGGACCGAGATCCAAGATTTACCTCTAAGTTTTGGAAGATTCTTCAACATGCTCTGAATACTGAACTGAACTTCAGTACGGCCTATCATCCTCAAACTGATGGCCAATCCGAGCGGACTATCCAAACACTTGAGGATATGTTGAGAGCGTGCTCAATGGACTTTAAAGGAGGATGGGATCAACATCTTCCCCTAGTTGAGTTCTCTTATAATAATAGTTTCCACTCGAGCATCCAAATGGCACCATATGAAGCCCTGTATGGGAAAAGGTGTAGAACACCGGCATGTTGGGATGAGGTCGGTGAACGTAAGCTGCTTGGACCAGAAATGGTCGAAGAAATGGTGGAGAAGGTGAAAACCATTCAGCAGCATATCAAGGCAGCCCAAAGTCGACAGAAGAGTTATGCAGATAATCGTCGACGAGACCTTGAGTTTAAAGTCGGAGACATGGTGTTTTTACGCATATCTCCGTGGAAGAAGGTCATGAGGTTTGGAAAGAAAGGGAAGTTAAGTCCAAGGTACATCGGCCCATTCGAGATTCTTGATCGTGTTGGGCCTGTGGCCTATCGACTAGCACTTCCACCTACTATGGCCAAGGTGCATGATGTCTTCCATGTATCCCTCTTAAGGAAGTACATACCAGACCCTTCACATGTACTCTCTTCCGAGGTGGTACAATTAGAAGACGATCTTTCTTATGAGGAGCAACCAGTGAAGATCTTAGATCGTAGAGAAAAAGTTCTACGAAATAAGACAATGCCCCTCGTCAAGGTGTTGTGGAGAAACCACAAGTTTGAAGAAGCAACTTGGGAGTTGGAGGATATGATGAAGCTAAGTTACCCACATTTGTTTTAGTGTTGGAAAAGGAAAATTTCGAGGGTGAAATTTCTTAAGGGGGGAATGTTGTAACGACCCAAAATTTCATTAATGGAAAATCCCTCTTGATCAAATTAAATGTTTCTTTATGTTTTTATATGATGTCAACTTCTTTAGTTTAACGTTAAGATTTGTGACCGTTACTTTTATAGCCGTTGAACAGTGATCATCTGGGTAGTTTAAATATAAGGCTTTAACGAACCAATTTTCTACTCAGACAAAGGAAGCGATGGCCTCATCCAGTAGAATTGCCCCTTACGAAGCCCATTTGTCAGAGCTCGGAAAGGAGGTGGCATCTTTGGGCTTTGCCCTTGACCAATCCCAAGCTGAGCTTCATCAAGTCAAGCTCGAACGTGATCGTCTACGGGAAAAATGGAAGTTGATAGAGATTACCACTCGAGCGATGTTATCCGAGCAACCCCAAGAGTCTGTCACCATCGCACACCTTACCCTTAGGTCTTATGCGGCTATTTTAAGGGGTTATGTAACAAATAAGTAGCACCATGTTCATGTACATTATTTTTGTATATAATAATGAATATAATTTCTAGTCATTTTTGATGCATTGTAGTTAGTTTTTAAAGTACAAATGATGTTTTTAGTTATTATTTAATTAAGAATTATATTTTATTAAATTAAAGGATTTTTGAATTAAATAATATTTTAATAAAATATTATTATTAATATTAAATTAATTTTTATTAAATATAAATGATCTTATAATTTTATGAATGCAATTAAAATTTTTATTAAGGTTTGAAAGCCATTTCTGTCAAAACCCGTGAATTTTTATAAATGTCGGTTTTTATTTTAAAAGTGAAAATTCACATATTTAGAAAATTATTTAGATAAAATAAATATTATTTTTGGAATCAGGACGCCGAAATTATCCAACGGTGAATTTTTCATATTTTTCTGAGACAGTCAAATTTTTGGGTAAAAATTAAATACCATTTAAATATATAATGTGTTTTATGACATCATAATGACCCAATGGTGATGTAATAAAATACCATAATACCTATATTCGGCCAATATGTGTTTTATCAATAAAATAATGAGGTTTTGGGTTTGTTTGACTCACTTTTCAAAGCATTAATGGAGCCCTCAAGACTTATTCAACACTTTGCCTTTTTAAAATTAATTTCCATGGGAGTGTGACTCACCTCCACATAAGCAACCCTAATTTTTTAATAAGTTAGGACCTTGGCCTTGTAAAATATTGTTTTCCTCTTCCCTTTTCCAGAAACCATGGGCAAATACCATGGGATGGTTTGTGGTTTGGATTATTTTAATATAAGGGGTCCCAAACCTAAATAATAAAGAATTCTCTCACCTTTCCTATATAAACCCACCCAAGCTCCCACTTCCTCCTCATCCAAAGCCCTTGAAGTTCGTCCAAACTCTGCCCTACTCTCTCTAGAATCCTCTCAAGGTGCCCCAAGCTCCCAATAAGCCTCTCACAAGCCTCTCTCTAGCCTTTGGAAGCACACTTCCAAGTAAGGGTTTTTCTTCCTTTCTCATTTTTTTGTCAATTTCCTTTAAGATTGTATTGCCCTTTTAATTTCATTTATGAATGTTGGGGTATGGTTTCACACCTCTCCCATACTGCCCTTTTATAGTTTGAATGATGGGAGACCCCTTTCTCTCTCATTAAATGCCTCCCATGTACACCCGTTACTATGCCGAAATTCCGAAAGGAACCTTCTTCTCCTCTTTTATATTCAAGAAATACTTTTGTATCATGAATCTAAATTCCATTTCTATTGTTGGGACATGTATATATATGATCTCCTTACTGTCCATTACATCTAAATATGATGAGGAACCCCTTTCTCTCTCATCAACCTTTTTTATGAATTCTTATGTCACGCCGTTACGCTGCCGAAATCGCACCAATTTTCTAAGCCAATGTCTTTGTGTAGTGAATACCATGCCCATTTCTCCATCAAGGGTATTCAATTTTATGCACATATACGTATTGATTGTAAAGTTTCATGTATGAATTCCACATTCCTTTATCGTGGAATAAATGATTATGTTTTATGAATCCATGTTTTATGATCCATGTGGCACACTTATGCATGAAATGAAATGTTTAAGAAGGGTGCGCCCTGATAGCGCTCCAATGCATTGGGTAAAGTATAGTATCATGATACGTCATGTGCAATGAGTGTTTACTCATGCTAATTCAAGTGCAACGAGGGTTTACTCGTGCTTCAAGTGCAATGAGGGTTTACTCATGCTCCATGTGCAATGAGCCTTGGCTCATGCTAATTCAATGTTAAGTGTTGTTGCCACATTTCCATGTTATGATTATCATGCTTTATCATGCCTTTATGTTCATGTCTCTCTTATGCTCTATTGATATGCCTATTGCCTAACATGTATTGCACTCCTCATTTTATTCATTATGTACTCCCTTACTGGGCTTTATAGCTCACCCTTTTCTTATGCATGTCCTCAGGTTATCCCATGCAATGCTAAGTACGAAGGAATGTAGTGGTCATGTAAAGGAAGTTTTCAATAAGGATGTTGTATTTCAAGTTTAAAGTTTTTATGTAATGATCCTAAGCCCCAAAGACACTAAACCTCTCGATCTTCTTTGTTGTATCAAGTGAAGTTTTATGTAATAAATCATGTTTAAGTTGTAATAAAAAGCAGGGTTGTCATAACCCACACCTATGGAGGTCCCCTAGAAAGGTAAGAGGAAGATCCAAAAAAATATTTTTTGTTAAGACATGCATCTGAACATGTGGATGTCAGGATCATAGCTAACCCCTAATCCCATGTGAGTCATGCTTGAATTTGAGAAACAAGAGGAAGAGGAAGATCCAAAAAACTACACAATTATTCTTCCATTGGTGTAAGAGTCCATGTATATGGGAGAAGAAGAAGGGGTTGTCATGTGCTCGCCTTCTCTCTCCCCATATGACTACCCATATGGTTACCTCCCTATAAGAGAAGAGAAGAAATAGTGAAATATCCTAAAAAATTCTAGGATATTAATCCAAGAGGGATTCCATAACCCTAGTTCTAGGTAAGGGATGAGGATAAAACATTATCCCTTAAATGGAAAATCAAGTGTGATCATCTCCCTCCGCTCCTGGAACTGGGGTTCCCTGGTCTTAGAGAAGATGAGGGAAGAAAATTTTCCTATCTATTATAGCTGATACTAGAAAATCCATGATAATTCACCTAGAGTTTTGGTCCTCATGGTCTATGGGATAAATAACTACATTCACACCAAGGAACCTATATTCTAGGTAGGAAAAGTGTTTGACACCTTTGAACGATGGAATACATAACTGATTGGGAGACACGATGGTGTATATCTTTCCATGGTCATGTAAGAAAGAGGATTTTATGTAAATTTAAATTTAGTCCTCCTCATATGAGGGATTAAAAGTAAAGGGATCCCTATAATTGGTGTCTTGAAATAGGGCTTGGATGGTATCTCACACAAGTAAAAGCTTGTCAAGTAGAAGGTGCTTCACACATGGTGACCTAAGAGGAGTTGGAAGTACTTTACATAGGGGTAGGCCTGTGTGAGATGGAGGTTCCTTGGGTGATGGAACACATGGGAAAAAAACTTGGTTGAGGACTTTCTCTAGGAACCAATGGTCTCCTCAGGTGTCCCTATAAGGGTGTCACGTGGGTCCTGAATTTGGGAAGGGACCTTCACGCTAGTGATTGAAAACTAGGGGAAAGGAATCCTCATGCAGGTGTCTTGTGTTTCAAACCCTGGAGGGACTTTGATCCCACTATCCCCCTTAATTACATATTCTCTAGGGTTTTAGAGATCTACCTAAAGTAGTTTTGAGGACCTGGGTGAAGGTTCTGCGTGAACATATCTTGGAGGATTCTTTAGTTTTTCTAGTATGTTAAATGAGAAGCCCCAAGGTACTATTTATAGGAAAACTGGGACCTTGGTCGAAGGAGGTTGTCTACACATGTACTTGATGTAGGTGTATCATAAAGGTACCCTTTTAGGGGTGGGCGATCCTTCAAAGTTTTAATAACCCGGATCTTCTTTTCAGGTATGGATCTTGATTTTGGGTGTTTTTTGAGGAAAAAGAAAGAATTTAGAGATTTTCTAAGTACACGTTGTGTACTCTTGAGTACACGTTGTGTACCCAGTTTCCGTGTGTATCTGTATAATGATTGTGTAATGGCCAAGTACATAGTCATGTGGACCACCTAAATCGGGGGTCGGTTAAGGCTCGTACATGGCGTGTACATTAAATGAATATGTTGTGTACTTTTCTTTTTATTTGATTAATTGGACTGGGGTCGCGTCTAAACCATAGAAATGTCTTCTTCTTCCCGTGTCTCATATAGGAGAGTGACGTATGGCCGGTTATCTTTGAGAACCTCCCATTCCTCCATCCAAGATTCGATTGAGGCATTTACAATTGCGTTGGATTCCCAATGATGAGTTCTCTCTTTCCCTAGAACCTATCTTCTTGATTTTTCATCTCTCTCGAGTTATCCAAGGTTGAACGTTTTTGAATTTTTTGTATATCTAGGATGTTCTAGACCAATTAAAAGGATTTTGTTCAACTATATTGATCGTAAAACATCATGGTAGGTGGTTTTTTGCCTTTCAGAGTTTGTATTTGAGTTATATATGCCTAAATGATGATTACCCATGATTTGGGTACATCGTGTTAAGGAATTCAGACCTATTTTCATCTTCCTTAGATTTATTGATAAATTTGGGGTTTTTGTTGGTATATGATACTAAATTGCATGTTTATGAGATACCCCATGGGTGAGTTTCATTGTTTGAATGTTTATAGCCGTTTGGTCCCAGTTTCCTATGAGGTAGAACTTGTTTCCTTTATTTACTTTATAGGTTGGAATTGATTACTTAATTGATGATTGTTAAATTATTGTTTTATACATTATAGTTTCTTATCCTTTTATTAGTTAAGATTACTTAGGCTGCTGGATATCATTTGTGCAAAATTGTATTATATAGGGATGTGAGAACCTGATGTTGTTAGACCATAGGGGGAATTGACGTTGAGGTCTTCCCCAGATTGTATCTTACTTTTACGTTGCGAGACCATAGGGGGGATTGATGGTGAGTGCTTCCTCAGAGTATCTATAGTATACCATTATGAGACCACATAGGGAATAGATGTTGAGTTCTTCCTCTGAGAGTCTATAGTTTATTGTTAAAAGACCATAGGGGTAATTGGCGGTGAGTGCTTCCTCAAATAGTCTTTCTTTTTGTGAGACCAAAGGGGTTAGACTATGTGAGCTTTCCCAGAGGGCCATTATATCTTTATTGAATTGATGATATATTGAATCAGAGGGGTTTGGATGTGATAAATTTCCTAGAGGGTTGCTTGTGAATGATTGATTGATTGTGATGAGTCTACCAAGCCAAAGCACAAGATTGGACTTGATCTTACTTGATTGTTAGACGGTCTTCTGAGACATCTATTTTCTATTACACAGGGGACACAGAGCTTATACTAGATCTTCTGATTTTAATTATTCAATGGTTTGAATAATTAATAAATGTAAATGAATGTAATTTGAAATAGTAGGATTGTTTACTTTTGAGTATTTCCCAGTTTATTTATTTATTTGTGCATATTACCTACCATATATATTCACTGATAATTAGGCACAAATTGTTTGGTGGTTTCCTACTGGACTTGGGGAGCATGGGACCCAGCTGAGGCTTGCAATGTTGTTGGAGTTTACTGTTTTCTGTTCTTGGGTTTCAGTATTGTATTTTCAGAATTTTGACTTGTTTGACTACTTTCCTATTTATATGTGACACTAATCATTTATTTATATATGCTTTAGTTGGTTATACTATCAGTCTTCTGCTGTTTAATTCTGTTGTATGGTATTACTGCTTATGCTATTGTTTACTGTTTGTTTCTGTAGTGTTACACTTCCAATGAGGGCATAGTTTCCCCAATATCACACCCAAGGCCCTCACATCTAGTCATAATCCTTTGGAATTTAGGGAAATGTGCTTGAGGTCATGTGACCAACCGGGTACGGGGCACCTTTGGGCGACATCCAGATCCAAGACGTTAAAAAATGGTATCAGAGGAGGTATTTTTTCCTACTTTGTCTTACTATTTAGAGGCTATAGACAAGGATATAAAGGAATAGGTATTTGGTAATAAACTGTGCCTGGGATTATCTAACCCATGTAAATGGAAAATCCAATTTACCTTGAATATTAAAAGTTTTCTGATTTTGAAAGTGTTACAGTTGATTTGATTTCACCGTTGGGTGATTCACATGATTTGTGTTGTTATCATTGATATTATTGAGGTTCTATTTCTGTTGAAACACGATGAGATGAGGGTATGTCATCTCATGCATCATATATTCACTTGATATAGATCATATTTCATGCATTCTTGTCATGACATTTAGGGTGCATTACAGATTACATGTTGTTGTGATAGATGTTGTGCTACATATGAATGTTGTTGTGATAAATGTCATGTTATAATACCTTATATTTGATAGGGTATTGCTAATATGTAAATTTTCATTTGGATAGAAACCAAAATTTGGTCCCTTAGGTGTTATGGGCCCTCTTGGATCGAAATTTGGTGGATCATGTATGAAATTTTGTTGAATTTTTTCAAGTTATGACATGAATACGGATGCCAAACTTTGATTCGTGGGAGTATGGGCTCTCACGGGTTATAATTTGTCATTATGTGGACAAAATTTTAAGTTTTTAAGGGTTCCAGAGAAGTTTCAGAGGTCTACTATCCATAAACCCAGACAACACGACATGTGGTGTTATGAACACATGCCATGTGTTCTTCTGTTCTGGAAGAAACAAGTTTTCTTAAGTACATGTTGTGTAGTATATGTACACGCCATATAGTATTTAACTGTGTGACTGATTGTGTGATATGAGACATGGGGTTGGAAAAATTTTGGTAGAACATGTCGTGTCTGGATTGTACACACCGTGTTGTAAGGATTGTGTATCCGACCTTGTGACTAATGACACGAGTTGATGAAACTGAGGTTGTACACATTGTGTTCCATTCTTGCATGCCGTGTAGATTCGACCATGTCTCCGACCATGTGACTAATGAAACATGTGGTTAAAACTTAAGTGGTATACACCGTGTATAGGGTGAAGACATCATGTAATGTTACCTAGGAAAGAACCATGTAGTTCGAGCCATGTAGAAGAACTCAGGCAGGGGGGAAAAATTCAAATACATGCTGTGTCACAGGAGGAACACACCGTGTGTAGGGCTGTCACATGACTAGGTTTGGAAGAGGTACATGCCCATATTGAAACCTAAAGGAACACGTCGTGTGGAGGGTATACATGCTATGTAACCCTATTTTGAAAAACATGAATGTTTTCTTATTCTATTCCTTTCTTGCAATTCTAAGTTTAGTCCTTGATAATATTGAACCGGGGTGTGCACTTGACCTTGCAGAGTCATGCCACCAAGACGTCCGCCGGTTGTATGCCAGATACAGAGAAATGATCAGACATTGGAATTAGTAGATCAGGAACAACCAACAGATCCTCCTTTCATGATCATCATGGAACTAGATATTATACCAAACATAGGTGTTGATTTATAGTTTCAAGAAGGCTTCATGAGGTTTATGCAAACCTTCTATGGAGCACTGCATCCTACCCCTTATATGGAAGAGTTGATGTGGGTTTTCCAACAGCAGCATCCTCCCACTTTCTTAGGTTATGGAGGACCTCAGGCTACAAAGTCATGGTTAGAATCCATGCTATCTATCTTTGAGCATCTCTAGACTCCTATTGAGAGGAGTTTGAACCTCGCAACCTACATGCTTCGAGAGTCTTCCAAGAGATGGTGGGATGTGATATCACAAGAAGGATGCCAATGATTTGTGGCTTGGGATGAGTTCTAGAAGACATTCTATGAATATTTCTACCTAGAGACCTTGAGGGCTAACCGAGCGTGAGAGTTCATGGGTCTGGAAAAGGGTACTCTTTCAGTCATGCAATATTCTTCTCACTTGACAGAGTTGTAGTGCTTCACAACCATTCTGGGGGTGATGAGTTATTTCTTACCAGGAAGTTTGAGGATGACCTCTGACATGAAATCGGATCTCAGGTGAACATATTTAGGTTGAATTACATATCTTTTATAGTCAACCATGCGCTGATCACCAAGAATAATCTGAGGGAGTCTGGAGCTGTGATCTAAGGAGGTTCGACATCCAGATTTGGTACTTCTCCAACTAATAGTAGGAATCACCGTAGGGAGTCTATGTGCAGAGATATGAGTATATGGGACACTCCTTCAGGTAGCCAGCTGGTATGCTACCAGTGTGGTAAGAGTGGGCATACAAGACTTCAGTGCCCAAGAGACCCAGTCAAGTGCTGATCTTGAGAAAATATGGGCTATCTTCATAATTTTCGCCAGTTTTTATCACCATCATCTAGTGATAGGAGTTCTTATATGACTCCATGTTCAGGAGAAGGACCACCAATTCCTCATAAGTTTGGGAACTGGAGTTCGTCTGACCGTTCAGGCCAAGGAGGAGGTCATGGACATGGTATCCAGTCGGCAGGCTTTCAGTGACAGTAGGGTGGATTAACTCAGGGTAGTTAGGCAGGGTTGTAGGGTCGCGATATAGGTCAAACTTTTTCAGTGGAGTATACCTAGTAGGAGAAGGATCTCGGACCCTCTACATTTAGAGGTATGATTATAGTTTCCTTATTTTTAGATTATACACGTTTTGATACAGGGGCTTCCCATATTTTCATATATGTTTCTGTTGTGGATATCCTTGGGCTCTGTATCTTTTCTTCTGAGGATTTTATGATTCTAGACACTATGTTGGGGATTAGGACGTCTAGTGTATGTCAGTGCAAGGAGTTCCCTCTTGAGGTTGGTGGGTGTCACTTCTTATGGGACTTCTATATCTTAGAGATGACAGGCTTTGATGTCATTCTAGGAATGAACTGGTTGGTCTCTTTCTAGGACTTTGTTGATTTCTATCTCTGTAGGGTGAGTTTTACATTACTAGAGGGAAAGTATTTTCTACACAAGGGTGAATGGGATGTCCAAGAAAGTATATATGGACCCGAGCATATTGGGTTGGGAGGAGTTACAACCCAAATTTCTAGTCTATATCTGTATAACCAGGGGACTTCACAGATGGACTTTCCTCCAATGGTGGATCATTTTAGAGATGTGTTTCCAGATGAATTTACAGGTTTACCTCGGGAGAGAGAGGTAGATTTATTTATTGAGCTTATACTAGGAGCGACATCGGTGTCCATTTCTCCTTATAGGATAGCTACACTAGAGTTATAGGAGCTCAATAAGCAGTTATAGGAGTTACAATAAAAGGGTGTCATCCGACCCAATACTTCTCCTTGGGGTTCGCTTGTCCTATTTTATAAGAAGGCGGATGGTACCCTTTGTGTGGATTATCGAAAGCTAAACCAGTTTATGATTAAGAACTGATATCCCTTGCTGAGGATTAATGATATCTTTGATCATCTTTGATGAGCCCAAGTGTACTATAAGATTTAATTGAGATCTGGTTATCATCAGTTTCACGTTAGACCATCAGATATACCTCTTACATCCTTTCAGAGCAGGTATGGTCTATATGAGTATGTGGTTATGCCTTTCAGTCTCACAAATGTGCTAGTAGTTTTCATGGAACTGATGAACCGAGTTTTCTATTGACACTTGTATTCCTTTGTGATTGTTTTCATGGATGATATCTTGGTTTAATGTCACACTCTATACAACCATACCAACCATATTGAGATCGTTTTGGGTACATAAAGAGAGCATGAGTTATATTATAAGCTCTCAAAATGCCAATTTTGGATGGACCAAATCCACTTCTTGGGTCATGTTATCTCAAAGATAGGAGTATCAGTAGACCCAGAAAAATTTAGACCAGTAGTTTATTGGGAGCATCTGAATAAAATCCTTGTGGTACGGAGTTTTCTGGGGCTAACTGGTTACTATAGGTGCTTTATACAGGACTTTTCATGCTTAGCAGCGCCACTGATGGGTATGACTAAGAAGGGTGCGAAGTACTTATAGATAGAATCTCTAAATTCATACTTTTAGGAGCTGAAGGGGAGATTGACTTCAGCACCGATACTAATTTTTCTAGATCTGGGAAAGATTTACACCATTTACTGTGATGTATCAGGAATCAGGCTAGGAGCAGTGCTTATACAGGGGGAATGAGTCATTGCGTATGAGTCTTAGTAGTTGAGGCCACATGATAGGAATTACCCGATGCAAAATCTCGAGTTAGTTGTAGTTTTTCATGCTTTACACTACTGGAGACATTACCTTTTGGGATAGAATTTTGTGGGTTTCACTGACCACAAAATCTCAAGTATATCTTTACTCAGTGTGATCTAAATTTGAGACAATAAAGGTGGGTTGAGTACCTTAAGTATTTTGAATTTGATATTGCCTACATTCCTAGGAAAGGTAACGTAGTGGCTAATGCATTGAGCAGGAGGACTCATATATAGGAAGTTCAAGAGGCTAGTAGTGAGTGGAGGCTTATGGATTTGTTCTTTGAGATTCATTTGGTGGTGCATAACAGACAGGGGTAGACTTTTATTTCTTCTTTAGTTGTTACCTATACTCTTCTGGATCAGGTGTAAATGAGGAAGCTATCAAATTCTAAAGGCATAGTCCTACAAGAGAGTTTGTTAGGAGATGACCCTGCTCCTCAGTGAACCGTATGCGAGGATGAGATCTTGCGCTTTCATGGACGTGTATCGGTGTCAGTAAACATACGCGAGGAGCTGATGCAGGATTTTCATTCCTCAGTATGTGTAATTCATCCTGGTGTCACCTAGATGTATCGAGACCTATACCATCAGTATTGGTGGCCAGGTATGAAGAGGGATGTTGCTGGTTTAGTTATGAGATGTTCCACCTGTCAATAGGTGAAGGCAGAGCATCAGTGCCCTATATGACTTTTACAACAGTTACCCATTCCTGAGTGGAAGTAGAATGATGTCACGATGGATTTCATGATATATTTACCGAGGTCTCCACGAGAGAATGATGAGATATTTGTTTTCATTGATAGACCCACAAAGGTTGCACACTTCTTATCGATCAAGGATACCTTCAGTGTTGATGAGATGGGTAGATTGTACATATGATAGATTGTATAATTTCATGGGGTTTCGCACTCTATCATTTTAGACAAGGATTCCCATTTTACTTCTCATGTTTGGTAGGGACTACATAGGGCTTTAGGTACATAGGTACTTCTAAGTACAACTTACCGTCCCTAGACAGATGACCAGTCTGAGTGCACAATTCAGGTTTTAGAGAACATGCTACGAGAATGCTTCCTGGATTTTGGGGGCTATTTGGAGAGACACATACCCATAGTGGATTTCTCCTATAATAACATTTTTCAGGCGATAATTCAAATGGAACCTTATGAGGCTTCATACAGTAGGCCATACTGATCACCCCTATGTTGGATGGAGGTAGGATAGGTAGCTTTGCTGGGACCTCATCTTGTCCAAGAGACCACTGAGTAGGTAGAGTTGATTTGGAAAAGTATGGTTACTGCACAGTCTCACTAGAAATCTTATGCTAATCGACAGAGATGACCTTTGGAGTTTGAGGTCAGAGACCAGGTTTTCTTATGTGTCACACTGAGTTTGGGACACAGGAGGATTATGAGACATTGAAAGCTTTCACCGAGATATGTCAGGCCATTTGAGGTTTTGGAGAGAGTTGGGCCAGTTGCCTATCGGTTGCAGTTACCTCAGAGGTATCGGGCTATGCACGACGTCTTCCATGTTTCTAAACTAAAAAATTACTTTTCAAATGCATATCATGTTTTTCAACCCTAGGAGGTTGAGTTGGTGGTGGATGAATCCTTTGAGGATCACCCTATTTGGATTGTAGATCACAGTATGAAGGTTCTCCATGGCTGTTCTATTCCTTTGGTACGGGTGCTATGACAGCACAAACGAGTACAAAACGAGACTTGGGAGAGGGAGGTCGACATTTGATCACAGTGGCCAGAGTTGTTTGAAGTTTCTTCTTCACCACCCTTGGAAGGGAAATTCAGGGATGAATTGCTTCAAGGGGAGAATTTTGTAAGAACTTAGATCTTCTTTTCAGGTGTGGATCTTGATTTCAGGTATTTTTTAGGAAAAAGGAAGAATTTGGAAGTTTTCTAAGTACACGTCGTGTAATATTGAGTACACGCCGTGTACCCGGTTACTGTGTGTATCTGTGTACTAGTCATGTAAATTCTGAGTACATGGCCATGTGGACTACCTAAAGTGGGGGCCAGTTGAGGCTAGTACATGACATGTACATTAAATGAACATGTCGTGTACTTTTCATTTTTATTTGATTAATTGGACCGGGGTTGCGTCTAATCCCCATAAATATCTTCTTCTTCTTGTGTCTCATACATGAGAGTGATGTACAAACAATTGTCGTCAAGCCCCTCCTATTCCTTCAGTTGAGCTCTGATTGAGGCACCTCCAAGTGTGTTGGATTCCCACTAGTGAGTTCTCTCTTTCCCTAAAGCCTCACTTCCTGATTTCTCCTCTCTCTTGAGTTATCCAAGGTTGATTGTTTTTGACCTTTTTGTATATCTATGATGTTATAGACCGATTCAATGGATTAGGTTTAACTATATCAATTATACAATGTCAAGGTATGTGGTTTTTTGCCTTTAAGAGTTTGTCTTTGAGTTATATATTCCTAAATTCTAGTTACCCATGATTCGGGTACTTCGTGTTAAGGAATTGAACCCTATTTTCAACTACCTTAGATTTATTGATAAATTTGGGATTTTATTTGTTATATTATGCTAAATTTAATATTTAGGGTACACCATGTGGGTGCATTTCCTTGTTTTAATGTTTATGGTCGTTTGGTCCAGGTTTCCTATGAGGCGGACCTTGTTTCCTTGCCTTGCTTGTTAGGTTGGAATTTATTGCTTAATTGTTTCTTGTTAAATGCTTATGTTATGAATTATAGCTTCTTAACCTTATAGTATTTGAGATTACTTAGGATGTTGGATATCATTTCTACATGATTGTATTACACAGGGCTGTGAGAACCTCATGTAGTTAGACCATAGGGGGAATTGACATTGAGGGCTTCCCCAGAGTGTCTGTTACTTTTACGTTGAGAGACCATAGGGGGAATCTATGGTGAGTTCTCCCTCAAAGTGTCTATATTATACCATTATGAGACTACATGGGGAATATATGTTGAGTTCTTCCTCATATAATCTATAGTTTATCGTTAAACGACCATAGGGAGAATTGATGGTGAGTGCTTCCTCAGAGATTCTTTGTTTTTGTGAGACCAAAGTGGTTAGACTGTGTGAGATTTCCTAGAGGGCCGTTATATATTTATTGAGTTAATGATATGTTGAACCAAAAAGATTAGGCTATGATAACTTTCCTAGAGGGTTTCTTGTGAATGATTGATTGATTGTGATGAGTCTGCCAAGCCAAAGCACAATCTTGGAGTCGGTCTTAATTGATTGTTAGATGGTCTTTTGAGACATTTTTTTTCTATTACATAAGGGATACATAGCTTAGGATAAATCCCTAGATTTTCATTATTAAATGTTTTGAATAATTAATAAACGTAAATGAATGTAATTTGAAATAATAGGTTTGTTTACTTTTTATTATTTCCTAGTTTAATGCTTTATTTCTATATATTACCTACTATATATATATTCACTAATAGTTAGGCATAGATATTTTGGTGGTTGCCTAGTAGGATTCATATCACACCCTATTTGGGTCATTATTTTAGACCCAAACAGATTATATGGTTGCAGGTATAGACAAGGGTAAGTGCCCTTCTACATTGGGTACTTGATTGCTATGGAGATGTGGAGCATGGGACCAAGATGAGGCTTGCGATGCTGTTGGAGTTTACTATTTTTTTCTTTTGTTTAAGTATTTTATTTCCAGAATTCTGACCTATTTGGATGCTTTCCAAGTTACACGTGACATGCATCACTTATTTATATATGATATAGTTGGTTATACTATCAGTATTATGATATTTACTTATGTTGTATGGTATTACTGCTTCCACTATTGTTTACTATTTTTTTCCAGTGTGTTACTCTGCCAATGAGGGCATAGTTTCCCCACTATCACACCCAAGGACCTCACTACTAGTTGGTAGCCTCTGGAATTTGGGGAAATGCGCTTGAGGACATGTGACCAACCTGGTACGAGGAACCTTTGTGTATCATCTGAATATGGGATGTTACAAAAATTGAGCAGGGTTCAAAGCATAGGTGGTTTGCATAGGTGTTGCATTTAGGGGTGGATGATACTTTAGATCTGCATGGGGGGATACATGATCCTTCTGGTGTGTAGGATTTGTGCGTGAAGGACCACTAGGGTGAACCACCTGGGAAAACCTACTACTCCATACCATGGGGGTTGTGACCACACACTCTATCTTAGGATCAGTCCTAGGATAGAATCTTGATCCCTTCACAACCACCACTCACCCACTGAAAAATAGAGAGTCACATCGTGAACCTTTTGGGCTTGGTTGGAGGATGTTTTGGTTCATGACGATACAACCCCAAATCTCATTACAAATACACCAAATACTCTAATAGGTATGTTATCAAAATCACTTCATTGGGTTGGGAAATGTTTATGAGGAATCTCCACCCCTTGGTGTGTGAAATTTTTTAAGGAACATGGAAATCCAATCTGCACCTTTTGAAATAAAGGAACATTTCCACTCAAACTCTAAATTTGGTGTCTAAGTGAGGATAACAACATTAATTATATGGAAAAGGGAATGGAACAAATTTTACAGTGTTAATAGTACATCAAGGTATAATTATGTGGCCAAAAGTGGCCTTAAAAAATATTTATATACCCAAACTCAAAAATTCAATAACATGGATTTTCTTCCCCACCGTAACTCATATAGGATTGTGTTTTCCACTTTATTTAGAACTTTGTTTAGTATGTATTCCACAGTATATAATTGACATCCCAAAAATTTTAATGTAATACTCACAAGAGTAATCATTAATCTCACCATGTTCAACAAGCTGCAGTTCATCCTTTCATTGACACCATTTCGCTGTGGAGTATAAGGAGGAGTGAGTTGATATAGAATCTCAAACTCACTTTTAAAATTAATTAATTATTGGTTAAGATAATATCTACTTATTTTTAAGGATACTTTCTTTATCTACTTATCAAGATTATTCTCTATTTAATTCTTAAAATCCTTAAATTTCTCAAAATATTATGACTTATACCCCCATTAAGTAGATAAATCCATATCTACTAAATTCATCATTAAAATATATAAACTAAGAGTATATTACACTAGATTCAAATAGAGAAGGTCCACACACATCTATAAGAACTAATTCAAGAGTCTTTGTGTCCCTTTCACCCAATCCTCTAAATGGATATTTGGTTATTTTTTTTCTTGAAAATAAGTATGACATATATCAAGTGGTTTCATTTCAAAAGAATATAAACACCCTTATGGATATAGATTTTTCAATAAATTCTTATTTACTAGACCAAGTTGGTGATTCCATAACTAGGTGTGATATAAGTCATGTGAACTTTATTCTTTATCAATTTCCAGTGCTTGGTTTTTATATTCAAGTGTATGAAGACCATTATTAAGATGTGACATCCCAAAACATATGTTATCTTTATAAAAGTAGAATATCTTATTTATGAACTTGAAAATAAATTCATCCATATATAAAATAGACACAAATATATTTTTTATGGTTACACTTGTCATATAATAAAAACTTTCAAAACTAAAATTAAACTCATTATTAATGTAAGATAGTAGTCTCTAATAGCCAGTGCGGCTAGTCTTTCTCCATTGGCAACTTGAAGATCCACCTCACATATGGAAACCTTCCCGAATATACTTGGTTCCTATATTTTTATACAAATATGAGCATCGCACTATATCTTTCCCCTTATTTCTCCCCTTGATTTTCCTCCTCTTGGCTGAGAATTATGAATCTTCCTTAGACTTGGTTCTAGTCTCAAGGCCTTTCTCCTTTCCCTTCCCATTTTTTACCATAATGACTGAAGGTTTTTCACGCTTCATGTCTTTATCTATCTGAAAAATAATAGTTAAGAGATCTAAGAGTATCTTATAAATATTATTCATATTAAAATTCTCAATAAATATGGAGAAGTTATAGGGAAGTGAAAAAACATGAGGTATATGAATAATTCATTAAGTAACTTGAAACTAAGAATTTTAAATGTTCAATATAACTAATATTATTGACTATATGAGGTAGGGTTCATGAAAATTATCTAATCTCTCTCATAAAGAGTGTCTTTGAGATATCATACCTATTTTATCTTGAGTTCTCCTGATAAAGATCATGGAAATAGGAAAACATGGTGTTTTCATCCTTGTATTCATACAAATTTTGAATCTCACTAATCGTGGATGGAATCATGAGACACTGTAAATCCAATTAATAATCCACATGATTCAAAAATATATTATTCCCCTACTCACTAGCCTCTATATAAGGATATTTAGGAACTTGGGACTCTGTTATGTGAAAATTTTTCTCCTAGCATAGTACAATGCGTAAGAACCTATACGACTTCTGAAATTTCACATCAGTTAGAAGATTTAATTTCTCCAATATTTATCATTGGGATAATGTCAAGGTCATATAAATTTCCATTTTCTACAAAAAATAAAAGTATATTTTTAGTACTTTATCTTTATTTCCAAACATATGGTGTAATATATTTTATTTTATTATTCTTTCACTATTTTATCAAATCTAAATATTCATCACCATTGGATTTAGAATATCATATCTTGTGGATATTCTAGTTTCAATGGTCTACATTCCCCTTAACATAACCTAGATGAGGTCCTAGTCAAATTACTCAAATGATTTTAGGTAAACAATCATACCAACAACATTAGCTGGCAGTTCCTCACTTTGTTGAGTGCACTCCCAAATCCTATAATTATAACTGGGATTTCATCAACACTTTCCTCCAAGTTAGTTACACCAAGTCTAGTGAGATAAACTACTCTTGCTGTTAACTTCGTTAAGTTAACTGAAAACTTTCATTATAATTCTCTGATAAATGAAAGTGTATTGATGAGGGCATGGACAATACTTATATATATAGTTTCACTGTAAATCAATCAATGGAATGATTTTATGAATTAATATTTCATTGAGGGGTTTTGTTTATCTTATACATAAATATTATTTATTTTATTCTTTACATACATGTTAATATTATGTGAATTTTACATAATTAATTAAAAATTAATTGATACAATACCTTATGTATTATCAATTTATCTTTATCTTATCTTATCATGATTTCTATTTACTTAAATTATGTGATCATGTTTAATAATCAAATAAAACTATATCACATAAATAAATAATCATGCACTGGATAAATTAAATAAACATTTGGCATGATCATGGGCTTAGACTATTGGTTTTTTTATCAAGAAGATGATAAAAAAACCCTTGTCCCTAGTAAAATTACTCCTTGAGTTGGGTTAGGATCAAGTAGCATTCCACCTTTAACCTATGTATCTCCTTAGTTGGTTTTACCTATGCTTGGTCTGAAATTGACTCCTCTCTTTTGAAGCTCCATCATTAACATGTTCTTACTCACTCACATGCAACAAGAACTAGGGGTATGGGTCACAAAAACTAAATCATGGACATACGGGTCCACGGATAATAAAAAGGAATGATTCAAAGATCATCATATTAAATATAATAATAAATTCAATATAAAGATCATGAAATAAATAATAAAATTAAATATAAAACCAACATATATGTAGGTATGTCAAGATCATGATCATCCACACATACAAAAAATACACATTTAAATTGAATATAATTCATTTTAATCCATTATTTGTTAAGATAAATCTATCAAATTAATAAATTAATTATATTATTAACCCATTCATTCAATTATCTTAATTATCTATCTAAATAGTCCTTAAGATTTTCATCTAATAATTTTAAATAATTAAACAAATTAATTTCAATTTAAGATTAATTAAGTACATAATATGTACTGGAGGTGGCACTATGTGTATCCTTTTAATTATAATCAATCCAATTTTCGAAGTTTAACCATTACACGATGAATACCATTATACAACACAACATGTGACTAAAATTTTGTATAGTTCTTATTGTATAAAATTCACTTATATGACATTTATGCCTATACAATGTTTCATGATACACACACCATGTTTTTCTATGAGTCAAACTCTATAGTCTAAACAATGTTAATGACTACACAACATTCATTGAACATATTCAAAATGTACCATTGGAAATTACCTTATAGTGCATGGAATTTTTGATAGCTATACTCATTGTGCATCTACATAATAACATAAAAATTAATCAATAATCATTTACTACCATATAAAAACTTCCAAAAATCACTTGGCATGTAATATGTGTAAAAAAACATTGTCAAGGCATATATAACCTGCTACATACTGTGTAGTTTGTTTTTTATTTAATTAATTTCTCCATATTTTGACCAACACTACATGCCTAGGGACTCAGTTTTTTATTTTGTGCTAGTTTTAATGCATTTCATGGCATGAAAATCCCTATATAAAACTTTTACCTTTCATATTAATACATATATTAGTTGATAGTCATTACATGACATGTATTAATTACATGCTGTATACTTTGATCACAAATTTTATGTGATTCCTATATGGGAAATCATGTGGTGTTACACAATGTGTACATCGACTATGTGTTGTGTATACCATGTAAAAACTTATGCTAACTTAAAATTTATGCACATCATGTAATGAAAAAACATATCAAATCCTTTTATGATGTGGTATGGTTTGAAAAATTGTCTAGGTGTGGATAACCATGGGTACACTGTGTGTACATTTTTCATTGCATGTCATGTAATTATGACAATCATCCATAATCCTCAGCACCTTCTTATGGGATATTCTAGAAATATTCATCCATCCTCAACATGTTCTTAACCATATAAAATTGAAAAATCATCATATATCAACTCTTATATTAAAGAAAGAATAATTGGAAATGAAAAACCAAAAATAAAATGCATAATTGATCAATGATTAATAAATAATTATAAATTTATATGTAACCTCTCTAATACCACTTAAAAGTTCTAGGATACAACAAGAGAAATTGGACCCATGGAAAATAATGATTTTCATTGGTTTATTTAGATAAATACTGATAAAAGGATAATAGGAACCCTGGAATATTCAAATAAAATATATTTTCATATATAATGTATAGTTAGTTTATAGAAAAGAATTACCATGATTGATAATTATTTCTTCATTGATGAATACGGTTGGCCTTATTATCGTATTATCATTGTGATGAATAATCCAAAGTATAATTCCTTTATTTGTATCCTTGTATGATCCATGAACCTTGGAACATCATTGATGGAACTCTGAGTGTTAGCATAAAGGTACAAATTTTCTTGCATTATTCTCCATCGATCATAATAAGAATCCCTTTTGGATAGAAGGGTTCATCCTTGTTCTATTGATATTGAGAGGGAGGATGATGATCACTTCTCATTTTTGAGATAATATTAGAGAGAGTTCTCTATATTTTTTAGAGAAATATCTTGAGAGAAATTTTTTCCATAGAAAATCAATTAACCCTAAAAATGATATTAGCCAGGTTATATAATTAGGGTAAGACAGTAAGTTTTTTCAAAAAAGTCCTTAACTAATTTTTTAATTATAAGTAAACCCCATGTCTAATAATTATTTTATTATTATTATTATATTTCATGATGTGCATAAAATAAAAAATATTTAAATATAATTTAATAATAAAAAATATTATTTATTTAAATTATATTAAATATAATATATCATTTCTATCTGGACCCTTAACTAGACTCATCAATCATCCTCTACATTTATCAAACCTCAAATAATAAATATCTATTTTAATAAATAAATATTATTATATTATTCATTCAATAAATAAAAATATATATATTAAATTCACTATTGAGAAAAAAAATATTTATATAATATTCAACTCAGATATATTTCAAACTAAAATAACATATCACTAAATTTCTGTGATCAATATAACCTAAATAATTATTATTCATCGATTTGTAGAATAATATTTATTCTAATATTAAATTCAAAGTGAATTTAACTAAAATTATGGATACACTTTGTGGGTTCCCCTATATACCTCTTTATTAGTGGTATTAAATGGTCTTATCTAAAGTCTGAGATTAGATTTTAGAAACACATCAAAGCACCCATAGAGAAAGATGTTAATATCACAATAATAACCACATATGAATACTCACTATGTAATATAATTACTTTGTCTCTATATCTCATCAAGCGGGTTGTATTCTTGTGTTATCAACTTATATACTTGAATATATTTATTTGACTCTCTAAAATGAACTCCTTAATAAAACAAAATTCCCATGGACTTAATCAAATAGTTTTATTTCAATCAAAATACCTAAGATATCATCTTCCTAGTAGGAAGAGGCAGTTAATTTATTGACTTATTCAATCAATGTTATGTCACTTATGATGTACCTAACATATCCTACTTCATCACATGAATATGTTGTCATCATTTTTTATAATAAATAAAAGTGCATGATTCATGGTATATATTAATAATAATCTCAAGTCTAAGGACCCATACACACATCTAATGTTAGGAATATCCAATGACACATATAACATGTAGAATTTCTATTGGAGGGTCTATTCTCATAACCTACAATCTTGTTGATAACCAAGTGTGAACTTCATGTGAATAAATCTCAATTATTATGAGCCTCTATCACCTAAGAATCAACCATCATATATGTCTCATCATATAGATTCCATTATACTATAGAATATATATTTAAAAATATCATCATAACACTTCGAGGTTCTCATTATAGTGGGAAAATTTTATAACCTTTTGTGTGAAAAAACCTCTAAATACATTATCACATTAATGTAATATAGAAGAATAATCATCATGTGATAATATATTTATCAATATCCAGGTATTTGAATAACAAAGATGTTAAAATGAAAAAGTTTGTTGGTTCAATGGCACAAAATCCAATATAGATTACATGCATGAAATTCCAGGAAATGGTAAGAGGAATTTTTAATTAAGAGTTATTATCTGGTGAGAATTTAGATCTATGAATATAATGGCCCAAAGTCCTTATTTTTTTATTTTTAGTTTTAAATAATACCATTTTTTTAACTAGGTTAGGTGGGAACCCTTACATGGATCAAAATCCCAGTGGAAAAAATATTAAAGTACATGGACCAAAAGCCCAAGGGAACAATCGCTTGACATATTTATGACTTGACAATATAGGAATAACCCCTCCCTAGTATATATTCAAGTCTGCATTATCTCACCACATGATGTTGATAATGGATTGTAGTGCCCTTGTGCAGAGCTGAATGGGCCAATGGTCGATGCCATATCACTCCTTCAGTCTTGGGTCTAATTTTCTCTACTTAGTGACTACTTATACTCTAATCCATCATCCCAAGGTTACTCTAGTATGTTAAACATGATCTTCTTCATGGATTGGGGGCCCTATGTCCCAATAGACTTGAATATTTTATGCCCTATTGTCTAAAGGCCCTTGGATGACCCAAATGACATTTGGGGCTATGATCATGATCTTTTAGAGTCATTTTATATGGGGTTTCCATATTTTGTTTTATAGTATATTCTAATTATACTGTTTATATATTATTGTTTAGAATATGTTATTGAATATTTTTTGCACATATGGAATATGTGGGGCATGTTGGGATGATATATTGAGTATATTGAGTTTATATTGTGGTTTTATGTTGATTATTATTTTTGAAATGTCTATTTTAGTCAGTTTGATGTAATGGGTTATTAATGGGTAAATCTCTCCCCAAGTGATACCCTTAAACCCTCAACACTATTCACTAGCATCTGGTAGTTGAGGACCACACCTGAGGTTATGTGGTATATCACCTCAGTGGAGCGGTCTTATGGTGGTGGAACATTACACATATTCCAACAAAAATATTTTTGATCTTATTTACATTATTTATTAATGAATAATGATGGCGAACATGATTTCTTTGAAGTGGTAATTCCAATAAATTATTCAAACAAGTGAGAGTTGTAAATAAAAGATAAGATATCATCACTATTTTTAGATTAAACCTAGAAAATAACTCCCTTATTATAGGGTAATCATAAATTTAATAACAAATAAATGTACCAAGGTAAGGAGGAATATAATGATTAGAATAATATGATATTGGTTGTGAAGGTTTTTCAATACAAGGATGGTATTAATTGCACTAAAAAATTCCCTAATTTCGTTGTGTTAGCCATTGTAAGATTTTTTTTAATATTTTAGTCTCAGGATACTTACAATAAATAGTCATGAACACCAAATACTATAATAATTATATCTATTATACTTATAATATATGTGTGTGTGTGTTTATTTCATAAAAATTTAAAACCAATATTATAATGAAAATAATTTAAAAAAAATCTTATGTCAAGGGGTAATGTTTGGATGTGTTTTTTATATTTTTTTGTCAAAGATAATATAAATAAATAAATAAATAAATTAATGTTAAGGTTTATAATGTATAATTTTGTATCCAATAATGAAATATTATTGATCTATTACTATTATGGTTACATGTAAAAGGTGAAGAAAAAAATCCTTGGAATAGATTTATGGAATGATTCCTTAGACCAATATATAATATGATTGTTTAAGTATATCTTCATATATATGATAATTTTTGAATCTAGGGAATCCTTATATTAAAAAGTTTGAATGAAATAGTTAATAAATGAGTATATGTATATTGAATATAGATAGAACAAATTTGAAATGTTTTATTTAAATGTTTACAATAGGTTCAAAGTGTATGGGATAATATAACTATTGTTAGAGGAAGAATACTTGGAATTATTATTATTCAGGTTGATGAAACCAGTGTGAATAATTCCTTAGATAAAGTTTATGGTCATTTTAATAATCCCTAAATCTATTGAAAGTCACTTTAAATTCATTTGAATGAATCTGTATTTTTAGAGTTTACTACAAAAATGGAAAAGTCGCTAAATGTATGACTTTAGATCAATAATATTACTTGAGAAAAATCATATGAATATTAAAAAATATATAAATGAATTATAATACTTTTTATTGATCATATTAATTCCCTACATATCGTATGTCTTAAGAGTTTGTCATAAATTTGAAAAAGGTAGGATTGTATGACTTCGTCTTATGTCTTTGTGAAAATTTTATGACTTCACTACAACTATAGGACTTCCAAATACTTAGGAATGGAAGATCATATGAATTTGTTAAGATCATAAGACTTTAACCCAAGGTATAAAAATCACAAAGGCAATAAGTTTATGACTTTATTGTATGAATTATACTCAGCGTAAGCCTTTATCGTAATACCCAGTCAACATAATGCTTTGGAAAAGTGTAACTCTTTCCCTGTGAGTGTAGGACTTTACTAGCATCATAAGTATCTAAAGATTAGAGTGTAAAATTTATCATACGACTTATAGATCATATAAATTTAAAGTTATGTGAAGAAAATTCACCCATAGAGTTAAGAATATGACTTTCATACTTAGAAAAGTTTGAGTTTCTATTGGGTGAAAATTTTATTTTTCTAGATTTATAATCTAAAAAATAAACTTGATTGAGATAATTTCAGATCTGGTATTCATGGATTAAAACTTCAAAAACATCTAAAATGTTTTGTGATTCTATCATGATAAATATGTGAGTATTTTATCATTATCCATGGAAAGTAAGGATTTATGTAAGATGAAAGGGAGGGGTTTTAGGAATTTTTTAATTCTAATGAATTTATTTTTTGAGGATGATTTTGTTGTTCTTTAAAGATCAAAACATTATGAAGATTTGAAAATTCATTATCCAATATTTAGTTGTTTATCTCCATGTTTAGTGAGAATAAGATCAAATCATGAAGAAATTTACTCAATTTAAAATGTGATAAATCGATTTTAAGGATTTCAAGAATAATGAATATGAAAATCCATCAAATATCAAACTATTATTTAAGTCCTAAATAAATATAAAGTAATTTTTTGATTTATTTGAGAATTAAAGTTTTAGATTATTTTGTACACATCTGAGTTTTAAGGCTATACTATTTTCAAGGGAAGTCTCACACCATAAAAACTGAGTTCCGCATCACAGATATGATTTTTTTTGATTATCTCATATATCTAGGAAGTTTTAAGGTGAATATTTTGTGGATTTTTTTTGAGATAATGATTATAAGATTTCTAGATTGTTTTAGATATTTATTGAATATCTATTTGGATGAGTTTCACAAGTGAGTTGGATTTAATAAGGGTATTGTTATAGTATCCCTTGAGTTGAAAAAGTTATGCATGAAATATCATGGGAACCTAAAATTAAGTTTTTAATAATGGTGATTTTGGAATTATATATGATAACAGTTGAAATATTCCATTTATAGAATATTTAGATGAGAGGATACATTTAATATATCTTCCACTAAACTTGATAATATTGAGGATATCAAGGAGGAAGAAAAGAAAAGTAAATAGTATTTGTTGATGTTGAGTGGTTATGAACTGAGTTGGAGAGAGAACAAGAGACTCTTGGTGAAGAAGTAGGAGGGGGAGGAAGCCATTGAAACTTGTAGTGAGGAATTATAAGAGTGTTTCAAGTATGCGAGACTTTCTAGGTCTTTAATATAAAATAATAATATTTATAAGATAAAGGAAAGTTTGTGTTCATCCGATTATTTTTCATCCCAATATTATAGTATTGATAGTTTTAGTTTTAGGTCCCAAATTTCATGTGTTTTGTTGAAGATACTTAATAAATCAAAGACACTATATGTTAAAGAAGTAGGTTTAACATTTCTATTATAGTGTCACCCAATTCTTAGTGAATATCTACTTCATAAGGATAAATTTGTAAGAACTTGTGGGTGAAAGTATAATGAACCTATAGAGGCAGAAAGAGTTCACATTCATAATATTATGAAAATTCAACTATGTAATATAGTGACCATACATGTTTAATATTGTGTCAAGTTTGTCACATGATGATCTCTGAACACCCATTGAAATTTCAGATTCAATTACAGTGGAGAATCCATTACTCAATGAGAGTTGATGTGATAAGGAGAAGTTCCCCACACTTGGATTGAACCTTGTAAAAACTATATACTGGTATCTTATTTATATTTTGGTACTATATGTGGTTGTCTCATTTTAGATAAATATTAATGGATATATTTATATCCTAATATATAATAGGGGTTCAAATACCAAAATGGATATATTAAAAGAATATTTAGAATTTTGTAAAAAGTTGACCACACCTGATCCCCCCTAGGTGTGTATACATGGTCCACTTGATACAACAAGTGGTATTATGGAAATGTTCCTTCTAATTGGATCTTTATTAGTTATCAAAATTGGAATCATAAGCACAAGGTTCTCTCTCATTAGTTCTAAAAAAATTCCAAATTAATTTTTATGGATATACATGAAGTGCATATTTGAAAACTATTTTGAAGAAGATCCTTGGATGGAAGAATATAAATCTAGTTATTTTACTACTGAAATAGAGTTTTTTTAGAGAAAAATGAAAAATAAATATTCCAATAATCTAAGTAATATTTCAAGAGTACACAAGGAACAACCACTAACTGAAGGTATTATGAGTGGTAAGTGTTTTTGTAAATCTGTTAGTAATTATTATTCCTCTAGTGAAGAAAGTTCAAGTTGTGAATGTAAATCAATTATATAGGATTATGGTTCTTTAATGAGGTATATATTTATTTAATTTTCAGTAAAATTTATTTATTTTATACCTTAAGCATGTTTTTAGGTGTTTGAGATAAGGTGGAAGAAAACTAAAGGGCTTGGGGCTAGATCTGGGACTACAACAAGCTATTTTAATCCTAACGATAATCTGATACACCACCACTAGCTAGCCAATCGTGGAACTAGCACTACAAGAAATCCACCGCATAGCGGCGGTTTAAACTGCTGCTATATGCTTCTATGACGGTTTCATAAAACTACCGCTAAATTGGGTTTCAGAATTGAATACATGACAATTTCTTTAATATAGTGGTGGTTTCTATAAATTATTGTAGTGAACACATTTAGTAGCAGTTGGTGTGGTTTTCGTGGCTGTTTTCCCGAAAAAATGAAATATTTTTTAGCAGAGGTTAAAACTACTGTAAAAAAAGTTTCATTTTTTTCCAGGGAAAACACTGTGGAAACCACACCAACCACCGCTAAATGATAATGGAAACTGAGAAGTGTTTATCAGTGGTTTGAATGACTGCTAAAAAATATACATTTTTTTGTACAAAAACCTCTACTAAAGCACAAAACTGCCACTAAATTATACTGTGCATATATTTCATGGAGGTTATAACCACCAAAGATAATAAAATACCAAATTATAGAGGTGGTTTAAACCAATTCTAAATATGTTCCATTTACCTAGTGACATTTTAAACTGCTGCTAAAGGTAGATTTACAAATAAAAAAATGATGTTGGTTCTGCTACCCCAGTATCAGTACCCTGAAAAAAAAAACATGTGAAAAATTCATATGACATATGGGATGGGAGGGGTACATATAGAAATAAAAAGACACATATAATTCACACACACACACACACATATATTTCCACATACATTCCCATCATATGGGTTCACAATAAGAGTTCCAACCAAATAATAACATCACCACCAAAGTTCATATAACACCTGGGATGGGTGAGGTACATATAGAAATCAAAATAAACATACAATTCACACACAAACACACACACACACACATATATATATATATATCCACACACATTCCCATCCTATGGGTTTACAACAAGAATTCCAACCAACTTAGAATATCACCACCAAACCTCACAACCTCCACCACTTTTACAACCACCACTAAATTCATAACACCATAAAAGCAATCCAAGAGCCACAATTTACATCCACCTTTATTTTTAAGTTAACATCACTCCATAATCTCTAATCATCATAAATAATTGGAAGGGAAACTAGCTCTGTGGCTAGATGGCCTATAATCTGGCCAAGTAATCTTACGACGTCATCTATAAGGACCCCATAGGAATCAAATGGGACAACTATATTCTCTCCAGTTAGATTCCATACATATGAAATTTCATATTTTTCTCCATACTTTCATTGTTTCCATATTTTATGAACAAAAAGTTAGTATAAAAAAGTGCAATAAATTTATTCATATTTAAATTTGTACCTATAACAATCACCCTCCAGTATCCCCACAAAGAACTAGAAGTGGAACCCCACTTCCTCCTTGGAATTACTATCATTAAATCAAATGAAATTAAGTTTATAACATATATTTCAAAAAATTTATGCAGAAAAAAAAATTAAAAATGATAATAGATGCATAATACTAACAAACAAAATATACATAACAATGATAATGAATGATTGTACAAATGAAACAAGTGGTTTCTAAATGAATGCATAACTGTACATATGATCATTTTACCCTTCAATCATGTCGGTTTCCTACTCCATTACTTCATCCACTTAATACACCCTTTCTAGACTAATATTTTCAATATCATGATGGAAAAATAACTCTTCTTATTTCTGATGATGAGATTCAATATCAAAGGTCAAATCTTCCACTTCATCACCCATATCATAAAAATCTCATTGTTTTATGTGAGAAACTACACTCCACCCTTCATCCACAACATCAATCACATAATATACCATTTTCGATTGAAATAATAAGATATACAGATCATTCAGTTCACAATCACCAACATCCATCAAGTGAGAGAAGTTTACAGAAGTATATTAGAAGGAATCTCTTTTAACACCTATGATAATATCGACCCAATTGCGATTGAATAAAACAACTAAAAAAATTACCATGGTAGTTTAATTAAATAATATTAGTAAACTTTACATAGTATCCCACTTCAGTAAATGTAAATATAAAACTATTTTGTGTTTTCAAACCCTCTTATCGATCGACTGTACGAAATCTAAAGCGATTCACGTTGTAAAAATCGAACTTTCTAACTTGTTTTAGAGGACCTAAAGAATAAAACTTCAAATATTCTGAAAAATCTACTCGAGTATCATTATTCATGATCTAAAAAAAGAAATATACATTATTATATTTAAAAAATATATGTGTAAACCTAATATCCGTATTTATTGTAATATTTATGAACTTACATGTTGTTCAAACCATTCTAAAAGATATTTATTAACAGATTTCATTATATCTTTCTCATTTCGTGTTCAAACTCACATTCATCTATTTGTTTGTATCCTCAACTCCTCAATAAATGGATCTTAAATTTCACTATTCAGAAGCACATATCTATGTGTCTATAATAATCCCATTTCTGTGAGTGTAACATTTGAGGTCCTCCCAACTGATCGACCAATAGTAGGAAATATTTTTGACTTATCATGTATTTGAGATTGAGTCAATTTGTCTTCAACATGTACAAATTGATTAAATCTTACCTCAATATCATCCAAGTATCTAGAACAAAAGTTAAGACACTCCTCTTCCAAACAGCCTTTAGAAATAGAGCCTTCAGGTTGAACTTTATTTCTCACGTATGATTTCAAATGCCCAAGATATCTGTGAAATAAAATAAAGAAACATAATTATGTATTTAATTATGTGCCAATAATTATATACTTAACTAAAAAACATATAAATAAAGTACCTCTCAATTGGATACATCCATAGATAATGTACAAGGCCTCCTAATTTAGTTTTCTCAACCCAATGCATAGTTAAATGCATCATGACAGTAAAAAACGATGGAGGAAAGATCATCTCCATTGAAAAAAGTCTCAATAAAAATCTATCCTAAAATTTGGAAAGATCAAATGGATGTAGTGATTTATCACATAGTTTTCTGAAAAATGTGCATAATTTGAGTACAATAGCAATAACTTTTTCAGGTAATAATGTGTGTAATTCCAATGGTAGTAACTACTGTAACAAAATAAGTGAATTGTGACTTTTCAATCCAAGTAACCTATATTGATTTAAGTAAACACATATTGAGATGTCACTTGAATATCCATCAGATACCTTCACATGCTTTAAAATTTGAAGGAATGTATATTTATCCCAATTTTTCATTCCAAAAATTGTCAGAGCATACTTTTCATTCTCATCTGGCCAGAGATCACATTTTATGTTCATTGCTTATAAGTCTTTCTGAGCATTGAGATGATCCTTCAACTTTCCATACTCATTAAGATATGTTAAGATCAAATTGTCACAAACATTCTTCTCAATATGCATCACATAAAGATTATGCCGCAATAAATTAAATTCCCAATACAGATGTTTGAAGAATATACTTTTTTTTCTTCCATTATTGCGTTGTGATTTCACTTGATGATTCACTTCAAACTCATTTCCCACTATCATTCAAATGATGCACCTTACCAAATTTTATTTCAATATTTCCAGGTTGTGCCAACATTTCAAAACCAGTTAACAACTTTAGAGGTGATCTATGATCAATGAAACCTTTGAATTTTGACCTATTCAACCAAAATTTATGAGATGCATTGAGAAATCTTAGATGGCACAAGAAGCACCATTTTTTACAGCGAGGTAGCTATTTGGACTCAAAATAAAAGTTACAAATAGGAAAATCCAAACCCATGTATTTTTTCCAACCAGCTAAATTCCCAAGTCTAGGGAATTCATTAATGGTCCACATTAGAGCAGTATGCATTTTGAACATTGTTTTAGAAAAAGCACTATATATCTCAACACAGTTTCTCTATTACTCCTATAATTCCTCAATTAAAGGCTGCAAGTATACATCAATATCATTTTCAGGATTTTTTTCTAGGAATAATCATTGAATTGATAAAAGAAATTTGTTTCATACACATCCATGGAGTTAGATTGTAAGGGATCAAAATAACTGGCCAAATTCTGTAACCGGTACTCAAAGTCCCAAATGGGTTTAATCAATCGACAACCAATCTCAATTGAAAATTCCTAGGTTCAAATGATAAATCTAGAAGTAATTAATCAAATGTATTCCATGATTTTTAATCTCATGGATATCATATTAAACCATCATTATTATTATCTACAGAATGCAACTTCATGTGTTCGGCAGTTTTCGATGACATGAATAATATTTTCAATCGAGGATTTAAAGGAAAGTAATGAAAAACCTTTTTAGGTGTGTTCCTTTTCTTCTTCTTCATGGTAGTATGTTGATTTAGACTTCCAACATCACCCATTAACTTACATCTAGAAGAAGATTTTTTTTTTGCAATCCTGTCTACTTGAATCCTCTCACCAATAAAGTATACAATCATTGGGGCATGCATGCATTTTTGTATAATTTAGACCAAGCCTGTTAACAAATTTTTTCATATCATAAAATGACTCAGGATGTTTTCTTCATGAAATTCATCACACAAAAATTCCAATATCATGTAAATTTCCTTATTTGTAATTCTACATAGGCATTTGATATGGTACAACTTCAGCAGAAAAGAAAGTTTTGAATATTTCAAACATCCACCATAAAACTCATGATTTATTTTGTCAACTAAAAAATGAAATTTATTTTTCTCAATGAAGTTTTCTCTTAAATTAGTCTCCACATAATCAAGAGGATGACCCAATGATATGTTACAATCTTGATATGGTTGTCCTACAGTCTCAAAAACATCATTTATCACGTTACTATTTGTATCACCATCAACTGGTTGTTCTAATATGTTTTGATGTTGATGTTGGTGTCTTGCAATGTATAATTCATCATTTATAAGGTTTTGAATTTCATTTTCCATTGTTGATGATGTTGGGAGATTATTTTTTGGATTGACATCAATGATCAACCTTTTTGTAATGTTCGATTCTTTGTACCAAATCCAAAAAAAAAATTGAGCAGAGAATTTTTTCAATATCAAGTGTTAATAAACTTAATCTCTCTTCAACCATCTTCTAAATTTACATTTAGGACATGTAAATCTTATTATCCCTTGAACAGATTGATTGGAAATTGAAAAATCTAAAAACTCCTCCAAACCCTTAGCATACTGAGGTGTTTTCCTCGATAATGTGATCCAACTTTTATCCATGTATATCACAATTTACCTACATAATATTAAAAAAAATTAAAACACAAAACTATTAATAAATAGGGAAATAGATTCATATATACCAGTTGAAGAAAAATATGAATATGTTAAATAATGTTTTCCTATATAAATACATATAGTAAATAATGATGGATTTTAAAAGGGATAAATGAAATACATAAAGTATAGTTGTGAGGAAAATAATGTGTAAAAGAGTTATATTTTTTATTTAAAACCCATTAAGAAACCCAATAGGGAAAATACATGTTGAAATCCATTTTTAATAAAAAACTTTCTATTAAGAAATTATTGAAAAAATTATCACAATCCAAAGTGAATAATTGATTAGAGGACCATCATGGTTCTCAAAACTATTAAACTACTATCATGATAGTCTTTTTTATTTAATGGATACATTTTGTAACATTTGTTCATTGAGTGAATTGGTGGATTGATGATGATAAAGGATTTGTTATCCAAATTTGATAGAGGGGATGGATTCTTCAGTGCCTCCTATTTGGATTGAGTTTTTGGTTACAACAATTCATCTGTTCAATATTGAAGTTATAGGTGGAATTTCATTGTTTGTAAAAAATATTATCAAAATTGTTTTAGCTACAAGGATGCTACAAAGTATTTAGGTTTCAAGGTAATTCATTTAAGTAGACATGTTCTTGGATCTAATTTAGTATATTTTTATTTAGAAAAACTAGTTGATATTCCTTTAGGAAGAGACTTATGAGCACATTCCTTTGTTTTATACTAAATTCATGAAGTCATAACATGTATATTCATTCTATAGTATATCATAAGGCGTAACCCACATCATAACCAAACTCATAGTTAAATAAAATGTTGTTAAAGGAGTTCACCTTAGGGCACCTTGGCGAGAGGCGTGGATAGGTGTAGCTGGAGTGCCTCATCGTAGGTGAGGTGAGGTGACCTCACTGAGGCATGCCAAAGGCACACGCCTAGCACTCCATCTTAGGTGGCGCTAAGGTACAATGCGCTATAATGACGTGCCACCTAAAAAACAAAAACTCCTTTCTAAAATTCAACACAACGGCATGGCCACCAATAAAAAAACTATAATCACACAAAAATATATTTCCAAACCACAAATTTTAACATAATTATTTTAAATGGGGCATTCAAATTATATCATTTTCTTATGCATGGGTATTTTTACACATTTTCTATATTAACATGGGAATAAAATTAATTGAAAAATATTCCTATTAAGAATTTTATTAAATGTGGGTTTAAAAAAGAATTAAATGGAAGGGTTATCAAACCAAAACAATAGTTTACAATTCATAGAATCCACAACATGCATATCACAACATGTTAAAATATTTGAGAGAAAATAGTCATAAATATTGACAAAATTGATAAACCCATGCGATTACACCCATTTAATTCCAACTAAATTTAATATAGTTAATTAAAATCATTAGTTATTCCATATAACCCACCCATTAGAAAACCAAAGAATTCAAATTAAAAAGATCTATAAAAGAAGAGGAGAACAAGGATCCAATCCCTATAGTTTTTTGTATGTCATGCTATACCAAAACATATGGACAAAATGATGATGCTATAACTTTGATATCACTAAGGTAAGGGCTTGATAAATCATATAATAATTTAATATAAGTTATGAATATGAAATGGAAATAATATCCTACCTTAAATATGACTCTCTACTTTAGAAAATATGTTGGGAACCAAGATGTAGAACATGCTAGGAATCATCAGGTAAAAGGATTCACGACTAGGGTAGATGAATCCAAGTATTATGAGTAATTTTTTTTTTTCAAAACTGAAATGAAACATGAAATTCCTAAGATAAATGAAATCATGTATATTAAATTTCCCAAAATAGATCTTGGAATAACACTAAAAAGTATTGTTGTCAATATACCATTTCAATTTCCATTTAATTTTGTTTCAATTATAGAAAGTGGGATAACCTATTAAATATATAGTTTTATGGAATTAAAATAAAATATTAAATCCCAAAAAATAGATATTAAAATATTTATTTATGACTTTAATTGTACATTTTACATTAATATCATTTTCACATAATTTTGTAAAAAATATTATTATCTTGAAGAACTCAATTTTTTTAAAAACTGTTGAACTGAACATGAGAATGGATCAAAAACTTGGAGATAATAAATTAAACAAATGAAGGTATTAACCAACCATAAGAAATAACCATCCAACTATATTAAAGATAAAGTGCTTGCAATAAGAAATAAACCAATTGCGTGAAGGAACCAATCAACCGCAAGATGAAACAAACTAAATAAATGAAGTAATAAGTGACTATAAGAAGAAACCAACCAATTGAATAAAGGATCGAGTGAATAAAAAAACAAATTGACCAACCATAATAAGGAAAAAAACTAACCGAATAAAAGAACCAACAAACTGCAAGAAGAAACAAACCAGTCACGTGAAGGAACCAATAGACCACAAGAAGGAACCAACAAACCGTACTAAGGAACCGACTGACTGTACCATGGAAAAAACTAACCACACATAGGGTAAAGTGATAAAACTATTGGTCAAGGGACCATTTATGAAAATTTATAAATTTCAAGTGGGAAAGTTTTTTGAACTCTCCCCTAATACTTCAAGACTTATGAAATCAGAAAAGAAAGGTTTTAGAAACCCAGGATATTATAATGGAAAACATAATAATTGTATAAGATAAATTTATTAGCAATATAAAAACTTATCAATATACCATTAATGGTTAGATCATAAGTATATGGTAAAAATGATCATGTAATAAATAACTTATTAAAAATTTCATAGATTCATGAGATTTGATCACATGTTATGATAGAAGGACATGCAATCTCAAATGAACAAAAATATACCATAGTGTAAGATTAAGGAAACATAATATAAAAAAGATGATACATTGATCATAACGTAGGTATTTAAGAGTGTGGAATAAAAATTTACATAGAAATAATCATAATAAATCCTAACATGGCAGATTCGATATGACTACATGTTTCCCCTAATATAGTAGAGTATGCATTAAAACTTGATTCCCATAACATAGTGGAGAATACATCATTACCTAATATCATAATATAACCCAATATTAGTAATTAAATACTCAATAATCCAACTATAATTACTAATATTTACAAAATTCATGGAACATAGTTATAAAGCATAAAAAATAAGGCACACATGAAACCAAACCAATTTCATTTTCAAAATAATCTTTCAATACATACGCACCTCAAAACCCTTTGAAAACATATTTATCTCTATTCACACAATTCATAAAGCACAATTAAGAAGAACATCAAGCATACTAAAATCATTTAATAATGTTAAATTATGGAATCACCTACCAAAAGCTTGGAAACTTATAGAATCTTGTGGAAAACCACAACCGCACCACAATGGGAACCTATAAATGCGAGATCATACCAAAAAATATCAATATTGAAAATAAAGAACTAATATTCAACTCACTTTATATAAATCAACCCAAGATCATACCACAACTGCACCATAATGGTATAGAGACCAGCCCTGAGGGGCGGCGAAGGTAGTGACTGACGACGATGGGCGGCGATGCATGGTGAGGGGTGGCGAGACACATCGAGGGGAAGAGGGGGTCAAGAATGGTAGCGAGGAATGTGAGGTTCGATACTCCTAGGTGTTTAGAGGTTCTAGGGTTCAAGGGGGTCAGGGGTGTGGGGGGTCGAGGAGAGAAGTGTTAGTTCTGTAAAAAAACAGGTTTATCAGTAGTTTTTAATAAACCACCGCTAAATTATTTAAAAAATAGCAGTAGTTTAATAAAATAACACTAAAAAACTGCCACTAAAGGCTAATTATGTTGTAGTGTAGTGGACCTGTAGGGATACTAGGGCCATCATCTAGCTTATGGACACCTAGTGGCTATACAATTTCCTTTCGGGTGGTTTTTTTAAGGTCAATTTTGATCCTTTAAACCCTTTAGCCCCTCTTTTGACCCTAAAACACCTTTTTCTCACATTTGTTTCTCCCATAGTAGTATGGTGTGGTGAAATCTTATTCATGTTATCTTCTTTTTATTTCTACCTCAAATATTGGGTGTTTGTACTTTGGATCAAAGCATAAAAAATCTCGAGTTAAGATTATCACTATTCTTCCTTATTTTCTTTAATTTCTTCACTATCATTAGTGTTACCTCACTGAAAGATAATATGCCCTATTTTTAGGTTTTTTTGGTTCTTTATTTTCTCCCATTATATCTCAAACTTATGGATAATAACATATGAGGAGTCTTCCATGATCCCTAGGTTGGTGATCTGCATGTTTTCCAGAAAAATTTCACCGTTTATAAAATGTGTTATTGTGCTACATGTTGGTATTTCTGTGCATTGGACCTATAATTAACATTCCTTTATTTTTTCAATTAAATCTAAATATATACATACTACAGGCCTCTTAAACACCATTGGTTGTTGAAATCCTCAACCCAAACCACCCATTAAGGTGTGTTTTTTCTAACAACCATGAAAACCATACCTCACGTGTAACCAAAACACACCTTAGGGTGTGTTTGTCTTAGAATTTAGGAAAACCCAAATTTATATTTTATATAAACAAACCACTCCTTAGGGTGTGTTTTGTCATGTAACTTAAAATATGGAATTCTTAATATGGGCCTTTGGGTATGTCATGGGTAAAATAAATATAGTTAATCAAATTAGGGTGTCTTGGATAAATTCTAGAGTCCGAACACTATAGTTTTTATATAATTATAATATGAATAAACTAATTTAATTATGAAGTGATGGGGGTATCTCATGAATAATCTTATAAGACACCTTTAAGGTTGATATTTAATTTTTGATAAAATCCTTACCCTGAATACTTTACTTGAAACATATTTTTTCATTTTGTGTTTTAGAACCAACTGAATGTACTTTGATTACATGTATATTCAAACATTTTAATATTAATAAAATGTCTTATTACACATTTTTCATTATTCTAAATGAATTTAATGTAATAATTTCCTAGTGTATATTTCAAATTGAGAAGGTCATAGTATTCACCCACTATGATGAGAACCTTGAAGTGCCATGATGATATTATTAAATATAGTTATACATATGGATAATGCACTATGATAGGACACATAGTATATAGACTATTATGTGCAAGTAATCATAAGTAGATGAATATTATTCTCATGAAGTTCACACTTGGTAATCTCCAATATGGGAGATTATAAGAGCAGACCCACCATTAGTAATTACACAAGTTTTTGTGTCATTGGATATTCATATCTATGAGTGTGTGTTATGGTACTTAGGATTTAGTATTATCATTAATTAATTTAATGACTCATGAACATAGATTTACTGACCAAAAATGTTATTCCATATTTTTATGAGAAGTAGGGTATATTGGGTGCATCACGAATTACATGTTATTAATAGACAAGTTGAAGAATTATTTATCTATTCCATCTTTATATAAGTTGACATCTTAATCCTTTAATTGGAATAGAACTATCACATTAAATTCCATGGTCATAGTGTAATGGAATGGTTATTTTAGCACAATGAAGGTAATCCAGAAAAGGGTTTTTCGATGATCAAAAACATCTTTATCAGAGAATGTTCCTTGATGAGGTAAAAATTTCCCTCGATCATAAATAAATTAATTATAAATTTAACATGAAAATATAATCTTAAGGTTTTGGGTTTTCTTCTATGTCAATATTCGGTGTAAAAATTTCATTTTCCATGGAATTCACATCATATAAAATATTGATAATGATCCATTGAATTGATAAAACCTTTATAGTTTATTACCACTAAGACACTTATTTTGTTCCAAGAACCTTCAAGTGTTATGAGAGAAATCATGTTTCCAATTTATAATTATTTATTTTATTTTTGATCTATATGGTCAATAGTGTTAATATTATCATTTCAATAATTATTTATTGTTTAATATGATTTAAATTAACATGTTTTCAATATATTAATAATCAGTGTTCGGTGTTTCATTTTATTAAAGTATGAATAGTATATGAAGAATTTCCATAGATGACATTGGGAAGTACTAAAAATTTTGGAAGGGTAGCATGGGATTACACAGTGTTTAGCTAGATTATACACCATATACCCAAGTTCACTACACCTAGCCATGTAGTGGGATACATGATGCATCGCGCTACAATTACACATGTTGAATTAATTACTCACCATGTGTAGACCAAGCCAACCTATAATGTATCATGTCATATTACACAATGTGTACCTAGAGTACATGTCATGTAGTGTATATGGTTTTGTAGTAAAATTTTCACAAACTGTGTAGTCAAATACATGGTTAAAATCTCATGATACTAGGAGACTATAAAAATAATGACATACAAAACATGTAACCAACATAGATTGAATATAGTTTATTATTTCTCACATATTAAGTACACATTGATCCATTGGATGAGTCAAGAGGACACACATCTAGTAGAATATATGGAATGAATCTAGAGTAAACATTATGTGGTCCCGTGTCTGAATAAAACACGAAGTCTTTCAGTGGGTTTCACAAAAAAATATCAAGATAAATACATGGCATGTGGCTCGCTAGTACACACCATGTAGTCTAGATGAGGTATATACTAAAGCCCCATGTGTGTTTCTTGGTTTTATGGAAACTGAGGTACACAACGTATAGATTATAAGTACACATTGGGTAGTCTTATAATAAAGTATAGAATTAAATTACATTAAACTGGTAATTATAGAATTAAAACCACATTATATTGATTGGAACCTATTTTGTTTTATAATTTAATAATTGTTTTAAAGATTTATTAATTTCTTAATTAATTTATAATAATTATCTACCATTATTGGTTCTACCATTTATTTTTCATGAATGTTTTTAAAATGGGTATCTCCAAGAGAATTTTGGTGTTCATTAAGATATAAGTTAATTAATTGATTAATTAATTAATTTAAGCACATTTATCTTGATAATAAATAATGGATATAAATGAATGACAATGGTTTTACTTATGTGTATTTATTGAATGTGTATGACCAGTCATAAGATTTAACAATAAATGTGTATGTGTTGGTTTTATTTAATTTAATTTATTGCATGGGTTTGAAATTATTAATTATTAAATTAAATATGATGGCCTTAGATCCATCCATCCATCTATTATTATGTAAGACCAGCATGATCATGGATATTTATATACCCCCCTTAACCAATCCTATGTTTCTACTCACCTATGTTTGAGTTATAAATACTTATAATAAATGGTGTATCCAAAGCCTTATGGATGTGGTTCAAGATAGAACCAAAATGATTTCAACCAAGGTGATACATAGGTGGATGAGTGGAATTCTGTAACTCATGCTAAGACCAACATAAGAAGATTTCCCCTAAGTCAAAGGTTGATTTATTGTCTACTAAATAAATCAACCATTAGATAAGATCATGATCAACTCATTTATTTATATCTTATGAATTATTTATTTTATAGATGCAAGACCATGATCACATAAATAAATGAATAAATTTGAAGATATAGAATATAAATAAATGGATTATGAGTAATTTTTTTATCAAAACATGGTTAATAACTTAAGTAAAATCTAATTAATATTAACATGACATGTAAAATATAAAACAAGATTATTTTACACATAAAAAAAATAAAATCCCTAAACTAAATATTAAGTCATACTTTGTCTTCCAATAATTGATTAGGAATGAAAGACTTATAAGTAAGTGTTTGACCAAACCATTTTGGGATGCTTACTTTTAAAGTGGATTTCTTGTGAAGGTTATGGGTTGAATTTACCATCTTACATAAATAGAAGTATCCCTCACTAGACTTTATGTAACATAAAGGAAAGTGTTGAGGAAATTCAAGTCAGGATTTATTAATTGGGGTGTCTACTCAGTGGATCAAGGAGTTGCAAGTCAATGGTTGGAAAAGAACCTCATACCTAAATAACTTCAAATATCTTGAACAACCCTCATTTGGGTTATGATAAGGGTTATATGGATCCTTTCCAATAGAATGTATAAGAAAATCGGCATTTTGAGTTCAATGGCAAGGATTGTTGGGACTTTATAAAATATTGGTAGATTTAATGGAAAAATTAATTATTATTATTATTTATCACATAATTTATAATCAAGAAAATTAATAATAATATTATATTTTAAATTATATAATAATGGATAGATTGTTATCCATGTTATCTATAATGGAGAAAGATCATCTCCTCACTAGAAGTAATTTCCAAAAGTGGTCCAGATGCCTTCGAGTTATGTTGTTCCATGAAGGGAAATCTTACATTTTAGAATTCTCAATAACTGGTTCACCTATGAAGGAGTAGAGTGATGAATACTTCCTTGTATTTGAAAAAAATTATAATGAAATTATCAATGTTCAATGTTTTATACTATCATTTATGTCTAGTGAACTCATGAAGTCTCACAAAAACATGGATTTGTGCAGAATGATCAAGAATCACTATAGTCTTTACCATGATATATCAATACAATAATGGTTTGATATCTCCAAGTAACCCTTTAAGAGTAGTATTGGAGAGGGTTCATCACCTAAGCCTCACATAGTCTAACACATTGTCTATATTTATCGTCTAGAGGTTTTAGGGTTTAAACAACTTGATGAACTGTGTACTAATCTCATTCTTACATCACTCCCTCAAAGCTTCTCCAGTTTTTTTGTAAAATTTAATATAAAAAACATTGATAAGTATCTTCTAGAAAAACTCACTATTATTATCCATGTAGATAATGATATGAAATTTGAAAATCCTTTTGTCCTTATGGTGAATAAATGGAAAGTATGGGTGAAGAGATCCAAGCCTAAATCTTCTTCAGAACACCTTTATAAGAACAAACAGATCAAGGGGAAATCAAGGGGAAGAATGTTATCTATTTTTCCTGTGGAAAGAAGTTCCACTAGAATAAATACTTCACCCAACCAAAAAATTAAGTCGAAGCTTCTGGTGAATTTTTTATCGAGTGTCATTTATTAGTTTCTAAAATGGGGTATTATATATAGATTATGGTCCTCACATATGTATCCAAATAGAGGAACCAAGTAGATTAAAAAATATTTACTTATGGGAAGTAGATATATGAGCATCCAACATGACTGAACTATTTTTTGTGGCTATTAGGTACTACCGCCTCACGTTTCCAACAAGAATTATCTTTATTTTCAAGTATTGTTATTTTGGTGTATCTTTTACCAAAAAACTATTTATGTATCCATAATTTATATAAATGTATTTATCTTCAAGTTTTAGAATAAATGTTTCTTATTTTATAAAGATATTTTTTATGGTAAGTAACATTTAATTAATATTATTTATGTATTAGATTACAAAAACAATGTAATGTAAATCAATAAAAAAACAACTTCACATGACTCATACCACACCAAACTTTGGAATCAACAGCTAGGTCATGTAAATGAAAATAATTTGACTAAATTACATCAATATGGATATTTATATTCCTTTTAAGTAAAACTTCTTGGTGTATGTCACACATGTTTTCAAGGAAAAATGACCAAAGCCCAATTATGTGGAAAATGTGAAATGGATAAAGAACATCTTGAATTAGTTCATAATAATGTTTGTATGCCATTTCCAGTTGAATCAAGTGGCGGGTACTAGTACTTCATAAATTTTATTGATGATTTTAGTAGATATGGATATGTATTCTTGATGTGGTATAAGTTGGATTCCTTTGATATGTTCAAGGAATACAAGAATAAATTTTAGAAACATCTTGGTAAGAAGGTTAAGAAAATCTACTTAGAATATGGTAGAGAATATCTTAATCAAGACTTTATTGATTATTTATGGGAGTTTGGGATATTATCCCAACTTACCCTTCCTTACACACCTCAATGGAATGGTGTAAGGAAAAGGAGAAATTGAACATTTTTAGAAATGGTGAGTTCAATGATGAGTCATGCAAGTCTTCCATTATCCTTTTTAGGATATTCATTACAAATAGAAGAAAACATACAAATCCAAGTTCCAACTAAAGTTAAAAATGGTATTCTATACCAATTATGGAATGTAAATATGCTTGTATTGTCATACTTATATGTGTGGGGTTATGAATATTTTTTTAATACCTCTTAACCTTCTCCTCAAGGAACAAGGTGTAACTTTATAGGATACCCACTACTGGAAAACTAACCTTTACCAACGGTTTGGAACCATTGGTATAGGCCTCCAAACCGTTGGTATAGCCTATACCAACGGTTTGGAGAACCGTAGCCAAGTAAGCCGTTGGGATAGGTCTATACCAATGGTTTTCCAAAAACCGTTGGTATAGACCTATACCAACGGTTTTGGAAACCGTTAGTATAGGTAATATGAAATCTATACCAACGGTAATGGAACCGTTGGTATATAAATTCAAAAAATAAAACATCCGCTGGGATTTGATCCCCGGACCCCTCGTTTATAATTGAACGACTCAACCACTAACCTAACATGACTTTTGTGATCATAATTACATAAATATATATATTTATTCTCATAAATATTTTAAAATTTGATTTATATAATGTTATCGGTACGAAGGTCCGATAAAAAATGAAAGTACCTATACCAACGGTTGTTAAAACCATTGGTATAGGTCTATACCAACGGTTTTAACAACCGTTGGTATAGGTCTTTGGTTGTGATTTTCATTCTGTGAAGGATGTTGAATTTTGGCCCACTTTTCCCAATAGTTTGGGAAAACCGTTGGGAAAGGTAGACCTATCCCAACGGTTTGGCCAAACCGTTGGGATAGGTCCACCTTTCCCAACGGTTTGTCCAAACCGTTGGGAAAAGTGTCCAATTTGAGGGTCTTTCCCAACGGTTTTGCCAAACCGTTGGGATAGGTCTACCTTTCCCAACGGTTTGGCCAAACCATTGGGAAAAGTGGCCAATTTGGGGGCCTTTCCCAATGGTTTGGCCAAACCGTTGGGAAAGGGGACCTATACCAATGGTTTTTTCAAACCGTTGGTATAGAAGCATTGGGAAAGATCTAATTTCCAGTAGTGACCCTATGGAAACAAGGGGATATTACCAATATGAACCATTAGAAAAAAATACAGTGACAATACATAACATATTCCTAGAGATGGAGAATATATCTAAAAGTGATAGTGGGAGTGAGATAGACTTTGATTAATTTAAGGCTCAAGGTATATAAGAGTTATTATAGGAAAACATTCCACAAAGTCCCATGGAAGAAAAAGAAGTTACAAAGACATAAGTACTATATATGGAGTACAAGAGAGGTTATATAACTAGAATAGTATGGTTTTATAGTCACCAAGGATGGTGAATCATTATTAGTTTATGATAATTATCCTTTAAACTACAAATAAGAAGTAAGTTACATAGATCTTTTCAAGTGTAAAGAATCCATGAATTCTGAAATTCATTCCATATACTAAAAAAAGTTTGGATTTTGGTAGACCCTATAGTGGAAGTAAATATCATTGGTTCTAAATAGGTATTCAAGAAGAAACTGGTCATGGATGGGAAATTCATTACCTTTAAGGCACGAAAGGTTTTAAAACAGATTAAATATTGTCAAGGCATTTAATACGATGAAACTTTTTCACTGGTTACTATGTTGAAATCCATCATAACTATACTTTACATTATAACCTTCTATGACTATGAGATTTTTATAATGGATGTCAAAACAACCTACCTTAATGGGAACCTTCAGGAATATTTCTATATGACATAACTTGGTGGGTTTTTGACTCTTAACGATGACAAAAAGGTTTCCAAATTTCAAAAATATATTTATAGATTCAATAAATCATCCATATCATGGAATATTTGGTTTGATGAAGCCATAATATAATTTAGTTTCATAAAGAATAAACGTGATCCTTATTTTTCTAAAAAGTTTAGTGGGAATGAATTCATTTTATTAATAGTATATATCAATGACATATTAATTATTAGAAATAAAATACTAGTATTACAGTCTATTAAGGCCTATTTGAATAAATGATTCTATATGAAGGACTTATGTGAGGCAGTATATATTCTTGGGATCAAGATTCATCATGATATATCAAAGGGACTACTCAACCCAAGTCAACGTACATATATTGACAAGATACTGAAGAGATTTAGTATATAACAATGCAAGATGGGATTATTGAAAATATCACATGGAATTTATCTTTACAAGAAAATGTGTCCTTAAATACATGAGGGAAGATAAATAATGGAAAGGATTCAACAAATGTCGTTAATTTGTTAAATAATGTGTGTTATTCTATGTAATAGGCTCAATGTTGTCTAGAAATTGAGTATGGTCGGAAGATATAAATCTGAACCAGTTAATCTCCATTGGATGGAGGCCAAGACTATCCTTAAGTATTTAAGGCATACTAAGGATATGTTCCTCGTCTATGGAGCATATGAGGAACTAATCATTAGATGATATGTATATGCTAGTTTTCAAATATATCAATACGGTCTAAAATCACAAACGGGATACATATTCCCTATGAATTGAGGTGTTGTGAGGTAGAAGAACTCAAATTAGTCTATGCTCATAGATTCTATAGAAAATTACAAGTATATTATGGATTTAAAGGCATCTAAATAAGAATTATAGATACAAAAATTCATCCAAGATCTTTATGTGGTACCTAGAATTAAATATCATAACACACTCTCTTGTGATAATACTATAACAGTGGATCTCACAAAGGAGAAAATATCACATCAATGGATTAAGAAAATACTTATAAAGTATCATATCTTTATGTATTTTTATTAGAGAGGTGAAGTTTCAATGAGTGAAATATCCATGTAAAATAGCGTGGTAGACCCCTTGATAAAAGACTTAACTCAACAGAAATATAATCATCATGTGAGGTCTAGCAGAATGAAATTCATAGGCATTTGGATCTAGTATAATTAGAAGTTTTTTTATAGTTGTGGTTCTATAACCAATAGAACATACGTTTATTACATGTATATTTTTACATTTTAATATTAATAAAATGTATTATTATGTATTGTTTATTTTTCTATATAAATTTAATGTAATAATTTCATAGGGTATTTTTCACATTGATAAGGTCAAGGAAGTTCTCCACTATGATGAGAAGCTTCAACTTCCATGAGGATATTATTCAATATAGTTCTAATGTTTAAAAAAGTGCTATGATAAGATACATAGTAAATATACTTTCATGTGAAAGTACTTATAAGAATATGATGCTTCTTCTCATGAAGTTCTCACTTGGTAATCTCCAATATGGGAGATTGGGATAATAGACCCGCTAATAAGAATTATTCATGTTTTTGTGTCATTGTATATTATTATATACAAGTATCTGTAATGGTACTTAGAATTTAAAATTATCAGTTATTCATGTCATGACTCATTCACTTAGATTTACTAACCAAAACCATGGCACCATATGTTCACAGGAAGTAGGGTATGTTGGGTTCATCATGAATGATATGTTATTAATGGATAATTCACGATAGGATTTTTCCTTTCCATCATTATAGAAGTTTATATCTTATCCTTTTGATTGAAATATAATGGTCACATTAAATTCCTTTTCCACAGTGTAATGACATGTTTATTTCAAATAGAAAAATAAATACATATTGAGCATATAGGTTAATGACATAGATTTGTAACTTTCTTGATGATATATTGTGATAATGAGATTATATTATACAGTGAGGGTTTATATGTGGTTTTAGATGTTGGGACATTAAGTTCTTTCTCTTGGGTACCTTAAACCATTGTTAGATAATAATCTTGGACTTTAGTAAATCATGTCAATGCTAATGAGAAATAATCCTAGAGGGTCACACAATAAGTGTTTCATATGATCTCGATTAAATTATATTTGAATTTAATTATTAGAATAAATATTATTCCCATGACCGAGGAAAAATTTTATTCTAGTTTTATTGATCATTAATATTCATAAGGTAATAAATAATTATTTATTCATTAATAAATAATTTATTTTATTATGTGAATATTTAATAAATATTTATTCACTAGAGTGTGAATAAAGTTTTTATTTTATTTATAAATGAATTAAATATTTAATTAAATATTTATTCAGGTATTTAATAAATGTTGAAGAGTTGGAGTGGACCAAGATCATGTATAGTGATGAATATTTATTTGCATGATGGTAAATAATATTTATTTTTCTGTGAGTTATTGCATTCCATAAAGTAATAATAGTAATATTATTATATGGAATGGGGGGTTTTTAATGATTATTATAATATTTAAGAGTAGGGTATGAAATTAAATAATATTTTAACCTAAACTCTAGCTCTATAAATAGTTGGTTATGTCTACTTGTAGGGTTAATCAAGATTTGAGAATTATTTCACACAAAAGTATTCTCTCTGTATTATTCATCCTATCTTCCCCTCAAGAATGATAATCACAAGAGAAATTCCTTCAATCTCTATGGAAATAGATTTTATCAACAAGAATAATATAAAATAATTGATTCATTGTTCTAGCACCCTGAAATCAATTAGAATTGTTTAGAGATCTAAGGATCATGTGTGCATCCCCTCTAGAGGGATCCTATACTTGGATCCTTATATCACAACAAAAGTAATATGGAAAAGGTTTTTAAGATGATCAAAAACATCTTCATCAGAGAAAGTTCCTTGATGAGGTAAATGTTTCTCTTGATCACAAATAAATTAATTATAAATTTAACAAGCAATTATCCTCTCTGAGTTCCATGTTTTTTTTCTATATTAGTATTCAATGGAAAAATTTCATTGGTCATGAAATTGAAATCATGTACAATATTATAAATGATCCACTGAATAAAAAAAGACCTTTATGGTTTATCAGCCACTAAGGTGTTTCTTTTGTGCCTGGAACCTTCACTTATGACTTATTACCATGGATGTCTTGGTTAAAAATTATAGAACTTGTTCACACCATCAATGGTGTGGTATGCCTCAAGAAACTCTTGGATTATATTTTTATATTTCCTTGAGAAAACCCATAAGATTACACTTAATTCATTTATGTGAATTCCAAGTGGTAAACCTACCTTGGATCCAGTCAGTGTCTTACAATCATGAATGTCATGGCCAGTCATCATGGATTCATCTAGAACTCTAAAAAAACTAGGATTCTTGGAATGATCTACCAGGTTTAGATTGATATCCTTGGATAGGGAATTCCATGGTTTATCCTCTTTGATTCCAATCAAGACCTTCCCCAAAATGCAAGGATATCTTTCCTTGGTTCAGTCAGAAACTCTTAAGAGTAGAATACCGACAATTTTTCCCTTGGATTCCACTCAAAACCAAAGATCTAAACTTCATGTATTGATCACCGTATATTGGATTGAAAGATAAAAATTAATAATTTCATGGGTCTTCTATGGATTCAAAATGTGTGTGTTATGTGAGAATTCCTCAACCAATTATATGTATTCCCTATAATTATTTATTCTTGGATGCCTTGGATATATAACTAAGGTCCCATGACCAATTAAAAGGAAAAATAATCAGATACATCCAACTTAGGATAAAGTGGTTAGGGTTGGTCAGGAATCCCACAAAGAGCTCGAGCTCAACATGGTTTATCTTAATTTAATGTTTTAAATTATTATCTCTATGCATCTTTACATTTTATATTCATAGACTATATTTTTATTTTCCATCATTAGTGGTGTCCTCCTAAGTTTCACTCACACCTTTTTTAGTCCATCACTTGGTACTTGGGAAGATTTCTTGGATGCAGGAAAGGACAAAGGAAATTTCCCTTCTGTGGACACTTAATTTCTGTCTTAGGTTGAGATAATAGGAGAAAAGGACTGAGATGGAACTTAGGATTCTTATGAAGATTGTAATTTTATAGTATTCTATTTTCATTTTTTTATCATAGCACTAATTGAGTGACTTTTTCCATGACATACTTGACTTATATTTTACACCACCCTGAAATCATTTGTATCTAGTGTTGCTTTAGTACCTCATGTCTATTTTATGTATTATCTAGATGGATTGTTTTATTTTCATTCTTTCTATGGTTCACCCTGATAAAAAGGTTATAGTCTCCCCACTATACCACCATACACCCTCGTTGTTATTTGGAAACCTCTATCATACAACAAGGTGTTCTTTAGGCCTTATGATTGATTAGACTGGTTACTTATTGGTGAACCAGGTCAGGGACATCATAAATTGTTATCATAAATGTTTTTTCCTTTTGTATTACTTTTTTAGGTTGGTATATATAAGACTATTAAATTTTAGAACTTGGTAATAATAATGTTCCTAGGAGTAGATAACCCACATATGGGGGAAAGGCCAAGTTTTTAGGGAAGGGACTATTGTTCTATAATTCGATTATTCTATTATTACATCTATACTATTTTAACATTTGGCTGATGCACATGCTATATGTTGTTATGTTTTATGGGATTTCACCCTTAGGATGGTAAAGTAAGATAGAATTAGTTTATGCATCATCATAGGTGTTTAGGGATTTATATTTCATTCATATTCCATGCCATGCATATTTCATTTCTTGTACTACTTGTTGCATACTTGTATATATTGGTTATTATACTTGTAATTTTGAACATTACTTGGAAAAAAATTGGTTAATTAAATTATCTACATCAAAATAAATGGTGTTTTTCTACATATATTTATGATGTAATTTTATTTAACCAACCTTAATATAATCAACATATTATAACCTTGGTTACATAATCTGATAATTAAAACTGGTTGTAGTTAAATGGAGTGAAAATTGAAACATATAGGGTTTATACCTCTATAACTTGTGAATGGAAACCCATATAATTTAACTATTATATATATAATTGTTAAATTCTAAATCCTAGAGTTAATAAAAAATTTGGTTATGCTTAAATGGGATTCCAATTGCAACTTAAAGAGTCTTTACCTCTATAACATGGGATTCACTGCCCGTATAACTGAAAAATTATGATAAAGACTTTAAAAATTATCATATAACATAACCCTTGTAATGGGTAGTTGGGGTAAGTGTAATCACCTGAATTAAATATATTTATGAATTTAGGGTATTTCAGGTAGTGAGGACTTGATAATTTTATTACTTTCTCTATCTGCAATGACCTCTTTTATGGTATTGTGTCTTGAGGTGTGTGCTTGGAATTGTAGATGCATTACTTCACATTAGCCTCTGATCAAGTGTTGGGAAGGTAGTTATGACAATTCTCTTGAGGTGGTGGGACATGGACCACCAGTGGCACCACCTTTAGTGCCACATGTGGCACCCCCATTGTACCACTGGTCATTCCTAGACTGGGAATTGATGCTCAGTTTAGAGAGGGTTTTTTGATGTCTTGTACAATATATGGAGGAATCTTGATTGGCTACACTGAACATGTATTAGTTGACTAGGGAGTTCTAGCTACAATATCTACATGATTTCTTGAGGGAATGTGATCCCCATACTACAGAGTCTTAGTTAGAGGCTATGAATAACATATTAAATCATTTAGAAACACTAACAGATAGGAGAGTGAATCATATATCCTATATGATTCATGGATCTACCAAGAAATGGTAGAGTATTCTTACTCAGGTAGATCAACATATGGGTATGGTCTGGTGGGACTTCTAAGATATCTTTATCGATTAATTCTTCTTGGAGACTTTTTGAGAAGATAGGGATATGTAATTCATGTATATGGAGTATGGTAATATGTTCATCATGGATTAATCAGCCCAATTCACTGATCTCCATTATTTTTTACCCACTCTTGTTGGTGATGAGGTGTCCAGGGAAAGCCTTTTTGAGGATGGACTCAAGTATGTTATTTGATCTGATGTGAACATCTTTATAATGACTATTATATCAGATATGGTGAAATTGGTTGTTATCTTTGAGTGAAATTTGAGGGAAGATGAAGGTGCATGTTATGGTGGTTTAAAAACTAGTCCAAGAAGTAGATCATCTAATGGAAGGAAGAATCTTCATGAGACTTATATCTAGGGTAGTGGTAGTCAGGATGTGTATACTGGTAGTTCTGTGGAATGTCATCAATGTGGTAACTAGGGTCACATGAAGTCTCAACGTGATAGGGACTCAGTGGAGCTTTGATCTTATGTTAATATGGACTATCTCCATGGATTATATATGACCTCTTCACCAGTGACTAACGAGAGGGGAGTTGTACCAGTTTAGAGTTCTAGATTGGGATCTATGGCACCATTCCATTCCGGAAGCTAGAGTACTACTATTCATTCAATCTAAGGTAGTGGTTGAGGTCACAGAATCCAAACACAAGATGTAAAACTAAAAAAAGGAATGGAAACTCAGGGAGGTCATGTTGTATCTCAGGGTCATGGATCTATCTAGTTACATGCAGTATAACTTACACCTATTCAGCAGAGCGCTAGACCATCTATAATGCAAGGTATGATCTTTTTGGCCTTGACTTTAGTTTTTTACATTGCTTTATATAGGTACATCGCACTCATTCATATATTATGCTTTAATGGGGATCTTGGTTTTAGATATTTAATACCTATATGGGGTGATGTCCCTTGACACACCCCTTGAAATATGGCCATATGACATTCATCATTTTAAAGAGTGTTCCATAAAGATATGTGGATATCAATTTCCATGGGATGTTTTCATCCTTGAGAAGGAAGGATTAGACTTAATTATTGGGATTGACCGGCCAGTTCTCTTTCAATATCATATTGACTATTACTATTGATGAGTGCCCTTATAGACACTCGATGGTGGTAGAAATGTTTACATGGGATAATGGGATGTTTAGGTAGTTCATAATGGACCTAATCATCATGGTTTGGGTAGAGTTTCAGCCCAGATTTCCAACCTCTTATTGGATTAACAATGAATACAAAATTCTATCTTTCCTTCAGTTGTGGATTGTTTCAAGGATTCCATCCTTGAAGATTTTTCTAGGATACCTTCTAAGAGTGAGGTTAAATTTTTTATTGATCTTATTACAGAAGTAGAACTAGTTTACATTACTCTATATAAGATGACTCATACCGAGATCAAGAACTCAAGAGGTAGTTGGAGGAACTAGAATCCAATGTATTTATTTGATCCAATACAAATCCTTGGGGATCATCGATAATTTTCACCAAGAAGGCATATGGTACTTTGTGGTTACGTATGTTTTACCGATGGTTGAATCATATTACAGATAAAAACTAGTAGAAAATTCCTTGTATATATGTTCTCTTAAACTGACTCTAGGGAGATATGGTATTCTTGAAGATTGATTTGAGATTAGACTATCATTAAGTGAGATTTATTTCCTCAGACATACCATGTAAAAAATTATGAATAAATTATGTCTTATATAAGTATTTGGTAATGGTATTTAATCTTAATAACACACCAACAATATTTATGTACTTAATTAATTGGGTATTAAACACATATCTAGATGCTTTCATGGTTTTTTATGATATTTTAGTGTACTCATGATCATGGGAGGATCATGTCTGGAATCTATAGGTAATTTTGATGACTCTTTTGGAGCATTGAATTTATGAAAAACTCTCAAATTAAATATTTTGGATTGATAGTTTTCACTTCCTAGGCCACATAATATCAAAATTATAGGTATTAGTGGATCTAGTGAAGGTGATAGTAGTTGTTTATTGGGAGCATCCTAGAAATATTTTTTATATTCAGAGATTCTTGTGATTATCCTATTACTACCAGCAATTCATTTGGAACATTTATCACCTTACACTGCCTCTTATAGGCTTGGCCAAGAAGGATGGAAGGTTTATATATTCTAAATCTTATGAAAAGTATTTTCAAGAGTTGAAAGTAAGATTGGACTTAGTACCAATCCTAATTTTTTCTATGCTTGGAAAATGGTACATGATTTTTTGTGACATATTAGGCATTGCGCTGGGAACAATATTAATGAAAAGGGAGATATTCATGGAATATGAGTCTTAGTAGTTGGGGCCCCATGAGTGAAACTACCCTGTACATGACTTTTATTTAGTAGTTGTTGTTAATTATATGTGTTTCTCAAAATGTTATCCCATGGGGGAATGGTTTGTGGTGTATATGGATCATAAGAGCCTCATATATATATTTTCTCAATGGGATCTAAACCTATGGTAGTAAAGGTGGGTTGAGTGTCTTAAGTGTTTTAACTTTGATCTTGAATATAATACAAGGAAAATTAATGATGTTATTAATTCTTTAAGCTAAAATTTTCTGGATCAATTGGTTCCAGAAGCTAAAAGTGAATGGAAGTTGATGACTCTATTTGCTGAAATGCATCTTGATGTTCAGGATTGTTAGGGTAAACTTATCCTCATGGATTAAGTAATGGTTCCATAACTTCTGAATCAAATATAGAGGATGTATCTTTTATGTAACACATGAACCCCACAATCCTAGAGTGGGTTCATTATTTTAATACATTAGCATGATTACAAGGAATCAAATCCTGAAGGACCGATCAATTTAGCAGTCTAGGAAAATAGATTACACATATCAACTTTACATTACAATTAAAAACAAAAAATACAACATAGAAAATCCTTTGAAAATTTCATTATTATCCTAGATTAAATCTTCATATCAATCATAATAAACATCTTGGAATCCTTCGAAAATAAATCATAAGAAAGGGGTGAGTTCAGATACTCAGTAAGGTAAACAATAAAGCAGAATCTTTTATAAATAAGCATAAAATTTTAAGGGAAACTATGCAAATGAAACAAAAGCCTTTTAAACACAATATTCAGCACAACATGGAAAGAATAAATCAAATAATTCTATTTGAACATTCACATGGATATTCTAATAGTCTAATAATCACATTTAATATCAATAACTAATCTTATAATGAGGTAAATCATAATTTCGGACATCATAACCATACCTTCAAAGCCTCATGCCAAGACCAGAAATAACTATACCATCAAGTACTTGTGCCAAGACACTATTTTGTCTCATGAGACCTATCAATGCATATAGGGGCTATAGTGGGCTCCACCCATCACTTACTAATTACAATGGATTCCTCAATGGAAAATGGTGAAACATAACATAAACATTTAAATTAAAACTAATATAAGAAATGTTAATACATTAACCATAAACCATGAATGGTATCAAAATAGAACATACATAGTCAAACATATCATAAACCCTTAAATACAATATGGTAGATTTTATCACAACAAAGGATGTTGACATAGATGAAAATAAACTAATAAAATATTTAAAATCATTTGAGAGAAAGTTTTCTTTCTACTTTGAAAATCATTTATAATTTGTAAAATTATAAAATAAAACATTTCTTTTGAAAATATCCTTATAATATAGTAAGGTAAGATTCAAAATTTTAAGGCATCACAACAGCGGAAAATAGTCACTCTCTCTGTATAAGTTAAAAAATATTCTTTCCTTAATTTGTAAAAAACTTCATAAAGTAACTCATTTAGAAAACGATATAAAGATTCATTTAAAAATGTTTCTAAAGAGTAAAACATGGGTAAAAATGAATTTAAAAAATTATTAATAATATTTTTAAATATATTTTAAGAAACATGGACATGGATGATAAATATGCCCCAGTGGATACTTATGTATAAACAACCTCGAATAATAATGAGATTGCAAAATTAACCCTTACCTTGTACTATCCTTTAGTCGAGGGTGATTAAACCTCATGTATAATGATTAAAGTATGTTATTAAATTATACCAGATCCATATCCATATTTATGATATCATATATGATCCTATTATATCTTTTGGTGAATAATATATTAGTATTACCATTGTCTTGGGTGTTAACTGCTTTTTTTCTTATGCATATTTTGTTGTGTAAGACATGTTTGTTATGAATAGGATGTATTTTATTCATATCCAAAAGGATATAAATTTTATAATTATTATTTTTACTCATCATATACATTTTATAATAATTCTTCAATGGTTAACATGGAGAATTAATCTCACCATGTTGTGGAGACGGTTGGTCGTACTTACGTACAAGCGACGATATCATTCCATTGATAGTTAAATGGTATGAAATTGGATGGAAAATTAATTTTATAGAATAATTATCATGTTATATTAATTATTTATATCCATTATACTAGTAATTATACCCATAAAAATAAAGTAGTATTGAATAAAAAATTACACCATGACGTGGAGACGGTAAGCCGTACTTATACACGCATGGTGATACTGTTATTCATAGGATGGATAAAAGGAGAAACATGGTTGTTCCATAATAATAGTAACATATAATAATGTATATTATACTATATTTATTACTTCATTATGGAAAAAACATAGGTGGAGGAAGTAGAACAATAAAATAAATTGAATGTAATTGGTAAAACAATTACCTCTTCTTTGAGTATCTCCTTTTGATTTGTACAAAAGGACTCATTAGGATGGATTTATGAACAAATTATTTATTATAGGATAAATTTATGAAAGTTTTAAGGATAATTGGGTAGGATTGTTCTTATAAAAACGTATTTAGACGTGTGAATTAAAGAGATAGAGGGGTGCCCTTTTATAAGAGAGGGGAGGGGCACTTTTATAAACTCCAAAACTATTAATTTATTATAAATTTATTTTCAATTTAAAATAGATCAAAAGTTATTTATTTATATTATAATATTATGATGGGTATAAATACTCTCAACCAATTATTTTTATATAAGTTTAGGTCACAAAATTAACCTTATCTTTTGGATTTAACCCTTAGTTAAATAGTTTAACTCTTACTGTGTTTACTTGTCTTTTTATAATATAGGATTAATATAGTTACTATAAAATTCCAAAAGAACCCCAATTGGATCATTTATGAAATATTTAAAATTATAATATTCATTTTGATAAACCTTATATTTTTATGAAATTTATAACATTTAATAAAATATTATTTATTTTAAAGCATCATTTATGTCAATTTAGATACTATTAAATATTTTCATTTTTAAAAACATCAAACCAACATGATAACCTATAAAAAATAATTAAAATATGTCAATAATATGTATATGTTATCTATAATTTTTTTATTTAATTAATGAAGTCAAATTATATTTATTTTAATATTTTTAATATCATTTATTTTATATTTCTATTAATAAAATAATTTCTTATTTACTATTATGTCATCATTAGTGGTAATTATTTAATTTATAAAAATTATAAATAAATTAATATGATGTAGATAATTATTTTATATTTGTATATACTATTTATTATCAAATTTATCTTCTGGTTATCTCTATATTAAAATTATTATACTTATAAGAAATGAGAGACTGATATTTTGTCACATTCATTGATTTTAATAATATTCATGTCATATTCATGGAAAAGTGTCCATTAAATGATTCCATGTTGAACCTTATATGATAAGGGTCTAATGTAGTCATCCAATAGGATTTTTAAAAGAGTTAGGGTAATTTTATAATTTATTTTTACCCTTAATTACCCGATTTACCCTTAACCGCGATAATAAAAAAATACTAAAGTTACTATTCATAATGCCAAAAAATAAAAGGAACCTATTTAAATAATTTGGAACTAAGGATTAAAAATATGGAATTAATTTTTAAAAATTCAAAACACATAATTTTTAGTAATTATATTAAAAGTATTCTCGTTGAAGGAATGAGAAAGCGAGTTTTTTAAAGTAATAACCATCAAAAGATTGACATGTGTTTATATCCAATTTTATTGTGAAAATAATTCCAATTACCTAAATTATGTTAAATAATAAAAATATAATCTAATTATACTTTAAAACCAATCAAAATTTTAATTTAACACTATAAAGTATTTTGATGAAAAAATTTATTTTCAATTAAAATTTTGTATTTTTTACTATTCATCAAAACATGAAACTTATCATAAAAATACCAAAAATTGAACAAAGTAAATTTTTATATTATGATTTCAAATAAGAAATGTATTTTGTCCAATTCAATATATAAAAGTGTCCAAATTGGATTTAAAATTGGTTTGCCATTAAAAGGTGGAAAAACTGCATTTTTTGAAAAATACTTCTTTTATCTGAAAAATTGAATTTGTTCTTATATAATGTCTAGAAAAAAATAATATAAATTTTAAAATTATATGTAATTTATAAAATTCAAAATTTTGTTAATACTATTCATAACTGCTCATTTAATAGTTAGGTTATATATTATAATAAATAATAATATTTTATTAATATATTATTGTTCAGTAAAAACAAGACTTGTGTGTAACGCAAGCCAAATCATTATTGTGTGTAGAGTAAGATTAACATGTTTTTGTGCAAGAAATATGAAATCAACAAAATTAAATTTATTCAGAAATGAAAATACTATAAAGTCTCAGGGTGTTACATTTTTTATCCTAAAGGATTGGTCCTAAGGGATGATATTTATGGTTAGGATCCACTGAATGGTTAAATTATTGATAAGGATGAGATTATTCATGTACATAGGTGTGTATGTGTATCTATAGGCATGCGAGAAGAAATTATGTAATTAATATCATGATTTTAAGTTTTCATTGCATCCTAATATGACAAATATGTATCGTGATTTGTGTCACCATTACTACTAGCCAGGGATGAAAAAGGAAATAGAAGTATTTGTCACACAGTGATCCACCTATTATTAGATAAAATTGGAACACTAATATTTTTTTGGCCTATTATATCTATTACCTATCCCAAAATATAAGTGGGATAATGTCATTATGGACTTCTTGATAGGAACCCTGAGGTAGTTACGTCGTATGGGTGATTGTGGAATGGCTAATGAAGTTCTCCAATCTCTTGCATATGTGGGAGATCTTCTCAATGGATAATCTTGGAAGATTATATATATATGAGAGGTTATTGAAATGTAACTATCGTCATTTCTCTCAAATGATTTTTAATTTTTACTTCTTAGGTGCAACAGAGTGGCTGACTAAGGTCGTCTCTCAAAGAGGCAATAATTAAAACAACTTCTTAAAGGTATTATGAAAATAAAGATAAAATAATTAAGTAAATTAATATTATGGTGGTGGTTTTATGTTTATAAAATATAAATAATAAGTTTTATAGAAGAATATTGTTTTTTTTGTTTTTTTGGAAAAGAAGTTTGATTAATAAAACACAATGCGAAGATGTTTTTTTAGAAATCTATTTTAAAACGAGTAACTAATCTAATTATTAATAATTACCATTTATATTAATATATTATTAATTATTATCCCCTAATTTTCTAACCCTCAAGACCTACGGGAGTAAACTTAACCACAATGATGAAATGAATTAAACCCTTTGCTAGCTTCGAAACATGCAATCGTAGAACCCTGTGATGATTTTTGTTCCAATAATAGCTTACAGTCAGTGGTAAATTAGGGTACATATCCATTTTATAAATTAGTATGAATTTATTTCAGATATTATATTTTAACATTACAAATTAATCTCGTGTTGTTTTGTTTTTCCGATTAATTTTTCCCTCTCACAATTCGCACATTACTTGACCTCGCAAGTTTAATGTAAGTTGTTCAATTTCTTGATTAGTTTATTCTAATTTAATAACTTAATTCATAAATCATCCAATTTTAATAATATTATACCATTAATTCAAAATAATTATTTGAATAATGTTAGAGTTAGATCGATTACTAAGAAGAATTACTCTTCCATGGGCAGTGTAGTCATCGTAAAAACGCTTTGCATTTGCAAAGGTCATTAAAAGGGTATAACATTTGATGAAGGGAACCTTGCTTCAAGAGCTACACTTATTGAAATTCCTGGATAATTAGAGTGTAACCACTTATTTTCTACCCTAAACTTCTTAATACATGTCCCAACACATATAAATGAGAAAAATATATATTTATAGAGTGGAGGGGAGGCTGGGTTATAAGTGATTTTAAGTGTGAATGGGGAAATTCATCCAAATATTTTAAGCCAACTTGTACCACCTTATTAACCAAAAAAATACATAAATTATCTATCCTTAAAAAATTATTAGCTTTTATAAATTGAATTCTCTATCTACTATCTAAATTTTGGCCAAATCCAATCATATATGAAGAAGTTATGGCTCAAATACTGAAGTGGTGTCCAATCTGACGAGTCCATCCCACCTTTGACTTCATGGACCTTTCACTCCAAACAAATGCACTATCCAGCTTTGAAGACCTAAATTATTTTTGTATCCCATTGAGTAAATAACATAGTTATAAAATTTTAAATTCAAATAATTCATAAAAAAATATTTATGTCTGAAATACTACCGTGAATTTTAAAAAGGAAAAACTGGAATTTTCATCAAATTTTCAAATGAATGATCTAATACCAAATATTATATAAATAAACATATTTAGAAAAATGTATGGAAATTATGTCATTTATTATTAATAAAATTTTCAATATTTTTTTAATAATTTATGCATATTTATGGAATTCTACATACCATTGTGTTAGATAGGGAGGCTTGGTTTACATAATAGTTTTGGTAGGGGTTTCAAAATGATTTTTGTTCACAAGTACTCTTTATTACAGCTTATCACCCTCAAATTGAAGGCCAACCAAACAAGAATATATAGGTACTATAGTACATTCTTCATGCATGCATCCTATATTTTGGAGGTTTATGGGAGAAATGTTTTATTATTTTCGAGTTTCCATAAAATAATAGATCTCAAGTGACAATTTAGAAAGATCCTCATGAGTATCTATATAGTAGGTCATTTCATTTGGCTCTATGATGGTCAGAGGTTGGAGAGGCAGTGCTTCTATGATCAAGTCTCATTCAACAGACATCAATATAAAGTGCAACTAATCAAGAAGTGTATGGAAATGGATCGATTTAAGTATAAATAATATATCAATTGAAATCACTGACCTCTGAAGTTTGAGGTGGGAGATTTGGTTTTCTTATGTGTTTTTCCTAGATTGGGTCATCAATAGATTCATAAGAAAATGAAATTTGGCACCTAAATTCATCAGGATATTTGATATTTTAGAGAATATCCATAAAAAATCTTGTCAATTAGCTCTTCCTTGACCATATAGTTCTATGTATGATGCCTTCCATATATCTCAACTTTTCCATTATCATCCTATATTATCTCATATTTTTGATCCTTAGGAAGATGAATTTAAGGACGATGCTTCATTTTAGGAGTATACAGTTCATATCATTAACCATAGATTGAAGACTCTCTAAGGAAGAATGGCTCCTCTAATTTTGGTGTTATAGAAATGCATCTGTTTTTAAGAGGAGACATGGGAATGGGAGTCTGCTATACATGCTCAATGGACTGAATTATTAATGAATGTATCTCAACAACCCTAGAAGGTATAAATTAGGGATGATTCATCTTAAGGAGGGGAGGTTTTCATATTATGATTATTAAATGTGGTATGAATTGTTTTAATTATGGGTAAACCTCATTTATTTTATCTCATTATTTATGTTTCTGGGTGTTAGAGGTAAGGTAGGAGTGAAATAGAGGGACCAAGGCTATATACAAGATGATAGTAAGCTACTGAATTCCCACCGACTAGCCATAACACCATTATCAGCTGGCCAGTGGGAACCCAGTGGCTATTCAATGTCTTACTGGGTTGTTTTTTTAAAGTTCCATTTGGTCCTTTCACCCCTTTATCCCCTCTTTTAACCCTAAAACTCCTTTTTCTCACATTTTTACTCTTTTCATAGTATGGTGGAGATCTCCCTTATTCCTCCTCTCTTCCTGTGATTTCTCCCTCTAATATTGGGCGTTTGTCATTCTTATTGAAATATAGGAAATATTGAGGTAAGGCTCTCACCCATCTTCCCCCCTTCCTTCAATTTCTTTATTTTAATTAGTGTTAACTTTATGTAAGCTAATATGACCTATTTTTAGGTTTTTTTTTCAATTTATTAATTTTCTATCATTCTAGATCAAATATGAGGCTCATACCGGATGAGGAGTCTTCCAAAAGTTTTGGGTAGGTGGCCTATATGATTTTCTATAAAATTCACTCTATTTATAAAATGTGTCATTGTGCTACACCGATTTTCTAAGAGTTGACCCTAGAATTTACATTCCTTTAATTTTTCACCTAAATCCCGACCTAGATATAGATATACTAAGGGCCTCCCAAACACCATTAGTGGTTGAAAACCTCAACCCAAAAATACCCCCTTAGGGTTTTTCCCTAAAACCCATGACAATCACACCTCATGTGTAACCAAAACACCCCTTAGGGTGTCTTTGTCTTGGAATTTAGGAAAATCCCAATTTATATTTTATATAACCAAACCACCCCTTATGGTGTGTTTTGTGTGTCACTTAAAATATGGAATTATTAAGATGGGACTTTGGGTATGTCTTGGGTAACTTAAATATAGTTAATCTAATTAGAGTGTCTTGGATAAATGATAGAGATTGAACACTATAGTTTTTATGTAATTCTAAGAGGAATAGAATAATTGAATTATGAAATGAGGTGGGTAACTCATGAAAAATGTTGGAAGACGCTTTTAAGGTTGATATTTAATTTTGATAAAAGCCTAAAACTAAATAATTTACATGGAACTTATAACTTATTACCATGGATTCCTTGGTTACTAATTATGGAACTTGGTCACACTGTTAAAGGTGCAGGATGCCTCAAGAAAAACTTGGATACCCTTTTCGGAATTCCTTGAGCAAACTCATAGGATAAAACCCAATTAATTGATGAAAATTTAAAGTGGTAAACCCACCTTGGATTCGGTCAAGGTATTACTCTCTTGAATTCCATGGAAATTCATCGTGGATTCATTTGGAACTTTTTGAAAACTAGGATGCTTGGGTTGATCTCCTAGTTTTAGATTGATTTCCTCATATAGGGAACACCTTGGTAAGACTCTTGGATTCCAATCAAGACCCACCCCAAAATGAAAGGATAAATTTCCTTGGTTTGGTTAAAAACTCTTAGGAGTAGAATTACAAGGGTTCAGCCCTTGGATTCTACTCAAAACCTGAGAGATAAACTTCACAGATTAATCATCATAGAATGGTTTGAAAACTAAAAATTAAGAATGTCGTGGGACTTACAAGGATTCAAAATGGGTACATTATGTAGGAATACTTGGACCAATTCCTTATATTGTCAGTCATTATTTAGTCTTGGATTCCTTAGCTACATTCCTCAAGTCCCCCGACCAATTAAAAGGTCACATGATTAGATACTATTGGCTTAGGCTAAAGCAGATAGGGTCAGTTGGGAATCCCACAAGGTGATCAAACTCAATAAGGTTTCTCCTAATTTAATAATTTAAATTATCATCTCTACACACATTTAAATTTTATATTCACATACTCAATTTTCATTAGACACCATTAGTGGTGGCCTAATGAGTTGTACTCACACCCTTTTTAGGCCACCGCTTGGTACCCAGGAAGATTCCATGGATGATGAAAAGGACAAAGGAAAGTTCCCTATTATGAATGCTTTATTTCTATATTTGGTTGAGAGAATGAGAGTAGAAAATACTAAAAAGTATTCCTTTAATAGAATTTTCCTTTATCAACACTAGAAAAAAGCATTGATAGAGGTAACCTGTATTAGTGCTAAAACGAGCACTAATAAATGGTACCTTTTATTAGCTCTTTTTTTAGCACTGATAAAAGGTACCCTTTATTATCACTTTATTTTTATCACTGGTAAAGGGTACCCTTTATCAACACCGATAAAGGTTATCCTTTATCAGCACTTTATTTGTAGCATAGATAAAGGGTAACCTTTATCAGTTATTTATTTTTAGTGCTCATAAAGGAATCCTTTATTAGTGATTTTTTAGTACTAATAAAGGTTCAAATAAAATGAAATAATTAAATAAAAAATAAAAACGAGTTTATTAAAAAAATATTTTAAAAAATATTAATTAAATAAATATTGATAAAACAAATAAATTAATTATACTATATATAAATTATAAATACTAATAAATAGTATATATTATATATATATGCAAAATGAAAATTAGATAAATGAAAATTAAACAAATAAACATTAACAATAAGTAAATTGAGAAAAATATAAAACATTTTATTAATTAAATAATTATTGATAATGTTAATAACTAGTATATATTAAATAAATAAATATATATATGAATGTATATAAATATGATTTATATAATACAAAATATTTATGTTTTACATTAAATAGTCATATATTTAGTAAATAATAGTTTATAGTTAAAAATTAATATGAATTAAAAATATTAACTAATTGCATCGAGTAATGGACATAACTGAATGTTGTTTGATTTTTCAATTTAACATAGATCAAACGTGTTATATTGATTTCACATAAATGTAATTAATTACAATATTTCAACATACTCAATAACCAAAGAAACTACCACGCACTATTCTCACTATCCACATTGATCAGAACAATGTTATCAAGCTAAAACAATAACATATCCAATAAATATACCTTCCTATATCATAATATTATCAACTTATACAAATACACTTACCCAAAAATAAATAAACCATACCATAACATCATTTTCTCAGAAAAAATTGGTAATATAATACCATTATAATAGAAAATAAACAACAATTTGATCTTCTTAACTCTTCTCATTAAATCAATACTTCATGATAAAAAATGAATAAGAAATTCCATAATTATACATCATTATCACACTTTCATATCAAATTATTTAACACACTAAAAACTAGATTCAAAAAATAAAAAAAATGTACTCAACATTACATGCAGAACATATAAATAAAATAAAAACAGAGGCAATAATAACAAAATCAAGTAAAATGTTCACGCCATAGTTCAATTTATAAAATTAATTTATTTATATTAATTAGGTAAATATAAATCTATTATATAAATAAATTAAAATCATATGAAATCTAACTCATCAACCTAAATAAATTGAGAGAATCCAAATCTCCATCCTTATATAAAAATAAAAAAATAAAAAAAAGAAGTTAAAATGTTCGAATCATCAAATTCCTAGAACCTCACAACAATCCTCTACCAAACCAATAAAATATCAATCCTACATAAATAAAATATTAATAAATTATAAAAAATATCATCATCCACTACCATATCCACCCATTTAAAGAAAATAAAGAATAAAATAAAATAAATGAATGAGAAGAGCACTTTAAATCAGAAGATCTTGATCACATGAAATGAAGGGATTAAAGATCCAAGATGGGTGTCCAAGATAAAAAACAATCCATCAAAGCACGAAAGGATTAAAATGGGTCAAGTGAATCAAAAATAAGTAAGTGGAACCATGAATTTATAAAATAACATAGATGGGGAAGCATTTATTTGTTGGGACTAATCTATGATGTGGTATAGTTCTTCTAATGGTGTCCTGAAAAATATGAATTTCAAATGAATAACCATCTAAAAATATAAACAATCATTTCAATAAATAAAATTCCTTTTACATGGTCATATTTTATCTACAATATTCCACAAAATGTTATTTTTACCCCCAATTAGAACAAAAAATTTATCACAATGAAACATTATCCATATAAAATATTTTCCTTTCAAGGTGAAAAATGGGAAATGTTATCCTCTACATTTAAGAAAGAGATTTATTTTCACCCACTACCTTTAAATTAGAAAGTTCTAAATCATGGTTTGGACCATTATTCTACTCTCTCAACAAAATTGATAAATTCAATACATGTTCCATGTGATAAAAAAATTTCCAGGACACTATATTTAGTACCACAACCACAAGGGTTCCAAAATAACCATGATGAAATTATGTAAAACCATGCCATTGTTTCATCAAATACCCAAAATCTCATCTCCTCACCCCAAAAATATAATACCTAATATACTATTATGAATATTAATTGAATTCTTTGAATAATATTTTTCATATTTTAGATAGGAAAAAATCAATAATGGTTTATTTCATATGGTTATACAATTTAAACATGAAATAAAAAAACAAATATTAAAATAAATTAATATAGAATATAATTATGAATGTGATGATAGGTATATGTCCACATATAAATAAAAAATTTCAATCTTTATGTATTAATTATTGTGATCTCTATTGAGAGTAACATAACCATGTGTAACTATATAAAGAATAAAAAACATTATAATTTTGGATAAAAATTCAAAGAACTAAATTAAGGAATAGAATGAATTAATTTTGTATATTTATGTAAGGTAATATATAGGAATTAAAATGTGTAATATGAATCCCATATGGTTTTGGGGTATATATATAGTTATTTTTTGTATATGTAACTAATTGTTTCCTTGAAATTGTTACAATGAACATATAAATATTTTATTGAAATGAATAATGTAGAAGAAAGCATATATTAAAATGAATTTAATAACTAATGGTTTATATTAAGTAAAATACATTCATTAATTATATAATAAATTGTTTTTATTTTTAAAATAGATTTTAAAAGTATTAAATATTTTTAAATAAAAAATTACATTTTTTAGGGTTTGAGTTTAAACAATTTTATTTCGTTTTTTGAATCTTTATTTTTGAGATAAGTAAGAGGGATAATATATATTTTTTGAAAATAAATTTAATTGGTGGAACAGTAAATAACATCAAAAAATAATAAAAACAATAAATACCATATATGTTAAGAATTATTTATAAAAATGTAAAAATGAAAATATATGTTAATTACTTAATAAATCACAGAAAATGATTGTTATTTCTATACATGGTCCCATTCTAACTCAAAATGACTATCCTTAACCATTATGAACTAAATATTTAGGAATATTCCACTAAAATATGTCTATAAGAGTAACAATCCTTTACTTATTACAAAACACATCTTTTGTTTGGTTTCCTCTTAAATATGTCCCAAAATTTCCTCTTATATTTTCCTCTCTCATATTTTTGAGTTTTTTTTCAAATATAAGCCTAATTAATTCATTAAAAAATATGACGTTATGAGAAAACTAATCATAATTTTATTTCCTCTTCTATTATCATCAAATCATCATTTCATGTAAGAAAATATAATAAATAATTAAAAAATTCCACTTCATTGCGAAATAAATATATTAATTTATTCATCCCATTAAAAATATAATATCTTGAAGTAACAAATAATTAATCCCTATAGTATTCAAAGCATGTAAATAGAATAAGAAAAGTGAAGAAAAAATAAGTAAATATTTTTAAAAATACTAAAAACACTTCTCTTTTCCCAATTCATGTATTTTTCTTTATTAGGAAAATTTCATCCAATAACCAAAAAAATTATGAGGGTGATACTTCCATACCAACATATTAAATAAAATCAGATAATCTAAATCACCAACCTTAATAGAATTTTGAAGAAATGGACCCTACAAGCTCTAACTATTATCAATCAGTGATAATATATACACTATGATATATCTATGAAAACATTATACAACATAGGGGTGATAATGTTAATATATTGTGTACGATCCTTCCTTGATGACATATGTTTCTATATGAGTATATAATTCTAATATATCTATGAATGATACTGATAAAACAAAATAATAAATTCATAGTATGTTAAATCAATTTATCTACCCCTAAACTCAATTCAAGCATGAAATAAATAAATATCAAGAATAAAATAATAGAAACATCACATGACTTATCCCTCTGAAATCTCTAAATTCCCATTGAAAATAGTAACCACCTAAATTATATGTGTTTTTAGGTAATATCCCTATAATAAAGACAATTCATAATTATAGTTCCCAATTTTATTCAAGTCCCTCTTTGTGGTTGATGGTAAGGGGTACATAGTACATTATCAAATAAAGTGATCAACCAAAAGATATTTTTATCCGAAAAACTAAGGAATGAAAAGTATATATATAACATAGTATAAAATATCTAGTTTACTAAAAGTGAAAGAAATAAAATATAAGTAACTTGAGGATGTTAGTATATGGAAGGACATAAACAAAAACACAAACACAAGAAGTAATTTAGGGGGAAATTAGAAACAATAGTACGTAGAATATAAATTTGGGTCAAGTCATACAGTTCCATCAATGTTGAAAACATATTAGTGAAATGGATTTAAACAAGGAAAAAAACATTATTGTTGACCATACATAAGTTTTAAAAAACATAAGCATACCCAATGGAATATTAAATCTAGAAAAATAAACCATGAATATATCCAAAACCACACATTTTTATAATATAATCGTGTGACTTAGAGTTAGAAATATGAAATTCCACCCAAGAGACTATGAATGTCTCTAACATGGATTATATTATATGATATTACTTAAACAATATTAATATTTTATCTACAAGTGAATGAAATTAATAAATATAATATTTCCCATATATGTGTCCTTTAAATAAGATTCAATCTTTTAAATCTATCCAACCACATCGAACACCACTAAGCAAATAGCATGGCATAAGAATTTAGAGTTTCTCATTTTGAGAGGTAGTGAAATTAAATCCAAAAACATCATTAGGAACATATTTAACATGAATAATAGAATGTGTTTGTTCATATTAGACACAATATTTAATATATCTTGTATAAAAGACCATATATTATGTTTAATTTGTATTTCATATTATATAAATCTTTATTTTTTTTATTTTTTACAGTTAATAAACATTTATGTATTTAAAGAACAGGTGAATTTTCAAATAATATGAGCACAAATATCCTTTCCATTTTCTTTATTAATATAATTATCATCCTCTATTGATGGAAATATATTATTAAAAGCCTCTTGAGTAGTTGTATTTGGAAAATGGGTTACATAAATAGAAATCATAGAAACTTTAGTAGATAAATTCATTGAAGGTGTAATGGTAACACTACTTACAGATTTAGGAGAATGAAAACATTCATTCAATGATAAAACCCACATTGTGGGAGGGATCACTGATTTAAACCCCTTGTGTTGGGGAGGGGGATCTTTATTCATTAGGGGAGGGAAAATTTTTAATATTGGTTGCAAAATACTTATGTAAAGATTGTAAAGGACTTTTTAAAATATAACACACATCATAAATTTTAATAACGAGTTTCGAGAAATCATTTTTTTAGAAGGAATTAATTTTTTAAAATATTAATTTATGGATAGGTAATCATTAATAATAAAGGTAAAAAACTTATTTCCATGTTTTGTATGAGAATTACAATTATAGGGGAGGTTTTCATAATTGATGTACTGGGAAAACCTGATTTATGTGTTTTATATCTAGACCATGCATGTGATATCTTTCAAAATTTCATTCTCTATAATAATTATATCAACTTAAGGCTAATAACATTAAATATAATTCTGTTTTATCTTGACATGGGTCCTATGTTAGTGACCAATGGGTGAAAGGAACTAAAAAATGAAGAAGTGAACATGGAGAAACAAGATTGTAAACTAAAAGGGAATAATCATGCACCCAAATTGAGGGATGAACTCTAAGTTTAAATTTAAAATATTCATTTTAAATCACATAAAGAACCAAATAGAAAAATTCTAGAAGAAATATAATTATAAATTAGAAAAAATCTAATGATAATATTTACATCATAAATCTACACAACAAAAAATTAAAAAAATAACATTTAGGACATTTATAATCATTTAAACTCTTTGTATTCCATTATATAATTTAAAAATTAAAGTATCATAAAATGGTTGATAGAAAACAATAAGTGCATTATTAGTGATAGAGATAACTGGTAACCATTTTTCCTATACATAATATCTAATGAAATAATCCTAGTATGATAGGATCCTTATAATGAAACAATAAAATTGACTTCAATGATGAACTTTATATAGTAGTAAAATTAAAAATATTATTTATCCTTATAGAACAATCCATTTTTTATTTCATTGAAAACACACTTTGAGGGTATGTGGGAACCAACTGATCCATTATTTTAGTATCAAGACACAAACTCACAAAACACACATTACATTATTGAAATTACAAAACAAAAAAATAGAACTATGAAAAGACCATAAAAAGAATCCTGTATCTAAATTCTAAAGAAACCAACATCATAAAAAATATAGCAAATCTCACAAGCCAACCATTGAATCCCATCACCAACTATGAATTTACAATGTCACCACCAAAAAAACCATTTAATAATTTGAAAATCAAAATGCTAAAAGTCCATCAACTTGGCTCTTTCACCATTGCCTCGAGATGCACACATGATCCCATCACTGCATCATCATGGTGCTGGATTGAGACCTCATTCGACACCACTGTTTGATCATCACTAGGAGAACCAGTGAAGACCATTCACTAGAGAATGTACTACAAAGAAACCACCATGACGTCATTAAACACTCAAACTCACGACCCAAGGAACCATGAAGACCACTACGTATATCTTCCTTAGTGAGAGGGTGGATTTTTGGGGAAATAAAAGATAAATGAGTGGATGAATACTATTCATAACGATAGTGTGACTCACTGAAAACCGTCATCACCAAGAGAAATGCACCACAATATATGTCATAAATCATGAAATGACTCGCCCCATAACATAGAAATAATCATAAAAAAACCACAATAAAAAAGAAATGATTATTAGGATGAAACATAGGGGAAACTGGGTAGATGAAACCCTATAATAAAATGATAAAAGATGCTGAGAAGGCCCCTGACCATGAAACCATGAAGCCCAAATCCTCTGAGTATCCATCGCTCTAGATCCAACCTAGAGAGCGATGCTGGAACTTTAGGTTATGGTGAGGTTTATGTGGATTGGTAAGAAACCAAAGTGCCTTCACCATAGTGAAAATGAAGAATGGGTCCAAGAGCGGACCAACCGCCGGAGGGAGATAGATGAGAGAGAATGTGGCTCACCAAAAGCCATTGAGAAGGGGGCTAAGAGAGAAGATGAGGAATGACGGAGAGATCTCTTACTATAAGAGGGTGATGAGAGGGAGGGATTGGTAGTACTAGGAAACCCTATCACATTATCCTCATTACATAAATCATAATACCCCATAATTCTGAGGATATTAAAAATTACCACATAAAATAAAAGAATTATATGTATATAATAATAAATTAATACTCACTTCACACTTATCTTAGTCAATATCAATTATCCATTTAATAATATAATTTATAAAACATTATTATAATTAATCTACCATTATTTGAATTAAATGTATCTGAATTATAACATCCCTATTAAAAATTATTTTTCCACACCTTCCTCAATATAATTTATAAGAATAAATAATAACTATCCCTATTTAAAATTCTAATATATCCATGGAATATTAACATATATAGTTCAATACTCGCATTTTAGTAATATATAAAAAATTTAAAAATGAAACCCTCCAAAGAAATCTTATGTCAATAACCATCCATGAATAACCATACATCATCTAATATGCCACCTTTTCAACAAAATTTTCATATATTTTTATGATATTTCAAAAATTACCTATATAATGAGTGTCATACCTCTACTATGGTTTACTATGCCTATGTATCTATGAGTGTTGAAGGAGGATAAATAATATATTGTGGCATTCCACCATGCATCTCATTATATTCAAAAATATTTTTAAACATTAAAATAGTTCTATACATTGAGAAATTGTAAAAAAAATATTCCAGATAACTCATTAATGTTTTTGTTTATATTAATTTACAAAAATTTATACTATTAAATAATAATAATTAAAATTTTACATACGTATATCTAATTATAGATGAGTGAAAAAAAATTAATAAAGACACAAATCCATAAGACATGAAAACTAAAAACTGACCGTGATACCATAAATTTATTTCCCATCTGTATTCACTAAAAATGTCATGTCGGGACAACTATATTGAAGTCCACATGACACCCACTCCTATTCAGAGTGTTCTAATAAAAAAAATGAAAAATTAGAAAAAATAAATTTTATTAATGTTTATAATTTTCGTATTAATAAATTCATTCATTTTATCTTCATCCCAGCAATCATAAAAAATTTCCCATCTGATGGGGTTATTAATAAAAGAAATTATTATTTTTATTTTAAAAATTATGGAAATAGTACACATATTTGTGATTGAAATGTCTTGATGAGTACTTTTCCAAACTATTTAGTGTGGATCATGTTGTATAAAATGAACTCATATATCATATTATGTACATGAAATTTTTTGTAATTTAATGGTGTGTACTAATAAATTAATTCCACATGGAAAACATGAATATTATATTATTAGTATAAATTAATGTGTGACATCTTTAGTATTAATTTACAATACATGATTCATTTTTCCAAATGTCACATAAAATTAAAAAAGCCTTTAATATGATACAATTACTAAAGACCACCATGTGTTACCAATTTATGAATTAAAAAAAAACATATTCATGAGGATTTAATTAATAATTAATTAAATTTAATATTTCCTACTTAATAAGTAAAGTGCATGGAATGTGAAATATGACCACACATCAAAGAAATAATTTTTGTTGTTGTCCCCACTACATGCCTAAGGACTGGATGTGTACTACTTGTGGACATTTATGAATTACATAGAGTGTATAGTAGATAGACTATATGTATTTAAAGTAATAGAACTACCATCTTATATGTATCATGCATTAAGAACATGTGGTTTATTAATTATATAAAACATATTGACCATGTTTTTTCTTCCATGATAACACATGGTCTATATGATATGTATAAATTAACTTAGTGTTTCTTTAAAAAAAGGGTTCCACCCTTGATTGCTAACAAATTATAAGTTTAATGCACATAGTATGTATATTTTACCTGACGATCCAAATTCAACATTGATGTATTTTTTTAATGACTAAAAATACATGTAATTTGACAAAGAAGTATGTTCTTGGTAATCTAGGATGATTCAATCAAGAATCTTGGAACCTCTGCATGGGCTCTTCAATTGTGTTCTCAATTAATTATTAATAGATTTAAGTTTTGTGACTGATAAACGAAGAGTAGGATGATGAAATTTTGATGATGGATCAAGAATTAATTAAAACATGGAATTAAATTTTAATTTTAAATGAGTAAAGATCCGTGATAAAAATGATAATTATAAATATTATTATGAACTCTCTAATAAAACTTTATTGCTTCAGGAACAATGAATATTATTAGAGGGGCCAATCCAAAATCAATAATTATTAGATTCATTGATTCATTCATATATTGTATATGATGTAAACATCAAGATGAATTATATTTTTTCAAATATATTTTTAAAAGGGGGTTTTCGGAACCAAGAGATTTTTTTTCAAAATAAATATAAAATTAATTTAAATAGATTGAAAAAATAATATCTCAATAATCAAAACTTTCATCGATGAATATGATGATCATCTAAAACCCTTTTCAATCAAACATTGTTTTGTTTGTAGGATCCAAGTACATAATCCCTTTAGTGGTGATCTAAAAAGGTTACATTGATCTATGATAAATTCCAAAGGATTAATGAGTTCTAGCACTGTAGATAAATTTTCTTATGGTGTTCATCTTGATTAATATGATGATTCCTTCATTCATGAAGAATCATCTATAAAATTGTGTATATTAGATAATAATAGAGGTAGGAGAATCCTAAGGAAATTATTTAGTGATCAGAGATAGATCAATATTTTTTTTCACAATGATTCTCAATTTAGATAAACCTATACACAATAGTCATAATGAACTATTCGTAGAGATAGAGTTATGGTTAAAATATTATTTAATTGAATAATAGACCTAAAATAATATAATAAACCTTATTGTACCCCATGTAATCTAATAATTAAATTATTATTATTTTCTCCAGCCATGGTATATTTGGTGTGATTATAAATATTATTGTTCAAGCATTAAAATTTATTTTTTTTCACTAGACACAATCTTGGTCTTCTAGAACTCCACTAGATTTATAATATAATATTATATATCTACATAACAACTATTTACCTTGTGAATAAATATTTATTTTATTTAAATAATAAATAAATTCTGAATAAATTTTTCTTCAACCTTTATAATAATATATATTCCAATAATCAAATTGAAATAGAATTTAACTGAGATCAATGAAAAAACATTGTGTGTAACCCTCTATTTTTATTTTCTATTATCATTGGGAATTATTTTCTAATGTAAAATATTAATATCGTGAAACTAGTAAAGGATACCAAGAGAATTAATTTAATTTCATAATGTTTCAATCCCATATGAGGACTCACTATTTAATATAAACCCTTTGTCATGATATCTCATTGAGAAAGTTTGACATGCATGTCTCCAAACTATATTCTTGATACCTATTACTTTCACTATAATTAATAAACTCATAATTACATGATGGACATGAAATATAATGAAGATGTGTTATTTTAATCAAAGGTCCAATACATCAACTTCCATAAATATAGTATGGACAAATACTTCCTCGAATTATTCATTAATAACATGTCATTCATGATACACACAATATACCCTAATTCCTATGATCTTTTGGTATCATGGATTGGGTCATTACATATAACTATGTGGGTCATGAAAGGATTAATAATAATCATAATTTCTAAAGACCATTACATATTATTATAGACAAGAACTTCTGATGACACATAAACCTTCTGAATTCTTATAGGCGGGATAATTATCATAATCTCTCATTTTAGAGATTACCATGTGTAGAATAAATGATATAAAGAATTGTATGGATATATGTACTTTAACCCAATGATCAACTTATTATGTTCCCATATATAGAATTATATTTGAATATAGAATAATTTTATAATATTATCATCATTGAATATTAAGGGTCTCATCAAAGAAAAGAATAGATATGCCCCTTTAATATAATAGATTCTTTAGAACAATAATACATTAATTCACATAAAACTATGAATTAATTGTAATAATGTATTTAAATTAATATTAACTTATTCAAATATAAATGTTATCTAATACTCAAATAGTTGGTTCTATAACAATAAATCCAACACCATGGTGGTAGTACTTGTCGTTTCAGTTGTGTTTCTTCTCTCCCACATATTTTTATAGTAAATATTTATATTGGAAAACTTATTATGATAAGTTTTCATTATTTATTTGTTATTTCATGGAAATGTATTTTAAATTTTCTACTTGATCCTCATATTCAAACTTTTTATAATTATGACAATTCCACCCAATGTCATCCCCTTAGCTTCTTGTTAGGATTACCTTGATACATTGGTTTGTGTAAAGTAAATATGATTGTTTCATTTTGAAGAAAGATGAATTATGGGAAGACTATATCATCAAGAGAGAGGCTGTAAGGGAATGTTGGAAGGGATTCTTGATCCAAGTCCCTATCATTACTCCTTCCTAGTTTTACATTTCAATCCATACTGCATGATCAATAATCGATACTCTTGTGGAGATACCAAAAATTAAACTCCAAAAATAATTCTATATGATCACATTTAATTAATTTTAGTCCAAATGAACATATTTATAATATTCAATAACAATAATTTATTGGTTTTGTAACTTGGAATTATCTATGAGTATATTATATATTCATGGTTTTGTTTATCACATTTTGATATATCATTTTGCTTTTGGTGTGTAGAGTGTGTTCATCTTGAAAAGTAGAATTTTACCTTAAAAAAATTAATTTTAAAACCACTTCTTAGGTTAAAGATATTATTTTAATTGGATATATTCTCTAGATTATTATGGATATCAGTCTCCTGTAATCTTGTTGTTTTCTTTTTTCATAATAAATGATTTTCGAGGTGATGTTTTTATTGTGCATATAGGTCCAACTCGTGCTAAATAATTTTGAAAGCTATTTATTTTTCATTTTAATTTGATTTCCTGAAGTTAATTCATATTAATATTTCTCAATGAGTTTTATTTATATATTTGTAGATCATAAAAAATTATTTATCCAAATCACAACCACTATTATAATTCAGTGGACGTTAGGTTATTAAATAAGGATTACCACATCAAAATAGCCCATAAAATATGACCTAAATGGTTATGATAAAATAGATGGTTCAAAGTATTTTATCTATGATCATCATGATTGATGAATTATCTAATTATATGAAATTTATATTTTCGGTTCATTTTGTGTTCATCAAAACATGATGAAAAAAAATCATCAAAAGTATGATACATGTTGTAATTTTAATTTCATTTCACCATTTATAATTTTTATCAATTATGTGGTTAATGTTTTGTTATTAGTTACCCACTATTAAGTATAATACTTGTATAATTATTAATGAGAAATTAAAAATAACTTATTAATGATATTATTAATAATACTTTTCAAACAATTATATTATTACATAATAATATTTTTTTTAAAATTAATGATAGAAGAATGAATATATCATTAATTAGGATATATTAGCTTGAGTCCTGAACCCTAAAAACTATCATTCATGGCTAAGAGATTACTTCCTTATATATTCACCAACATCATTATGTCAGGAAAGCTATTATGAAGTCCATATGACTCCCACTATCACACATTTGGTTTCCAAAAAAATTAATTTTGTTTATGATACCATCACAAAGAATAGAATATATTAATGTTTATAATTTGTTTAGCTATATTTTTATCCATTAAATTATCCCAAAATAGTTTGTGAATTTTCTAAATACCTTGTTTTTTAAATCAATTTAAAATGGTACATTAAATTCATATATTTTTTTAGAAATCTAATCAAATGTGCTCAAAAATAGAAATAAGGAATTATTTGTTAATATATATATCATATAATATATGACCATTTATTTAGAGGGTTTTTTTATATTATTAAATAAATATTTTAAATAAAACAATTGCTTATGTTATCAGATTAATGAAAATAGAACATTTAAGACACTTATGAACGAGGCAGAGGAAATAAGTGAAAACAAAAATGATACAAATGAAATATTAGGAATGTTAATAATGATAATTTTTTTTAGTTATTAATGAAACATGAAACTTTGGGATTGGAAGGACTGATGTCTATTTTAAAAATATAACCCCCATTCAGTAGTCGACAACATCTTATTTTAAAATTTTCTTCAAAAGGAACATTAAATAAATGAATGAAGCTCAAGAGGATAGTTATCATTGATCAATTTCAACTACCACTTCAATGCATCATAAACCACCATATATGCTACCACCACAATAGTGGTGGATATAATGAATGAAACCTTTAGATTTTTACAAGGTTTATCAGGACTGATGACGTGCCACTTCATCCCTCTCAACTATGTAAATTCTTTCACAACATCATCCAACAACCTAACTACCACAAATTTCTCTTTCATCAGTGCCATGCAGTGACTCTCCTGGCTATCCTTCTCCCTATCTTTCCTATCATACCAACTGATACTATATTCTAGTATCTGCTTCAATTTTATGTTATTCCATGGAAACCCTCTAAAGATATGCATTCTATTTGTGTTGTTGAATCATTATTTATAACTCAGTGTACAACCTCTCTATTATATACATGGTTTTCCATAAGTTCTTTACCTTGGTTTTGATTCTGGAAAACTCTATATCCCTTTCGCTCTTCTCTTTTGTATGCTTCACTGTCAACTCCTTTCTCTCACCATTTTCCTACACAACAATTGATTTCATATGACATTATAACTAATCCAATTCTATGATATCCCTCATTATAATATCTTGATATAATCACATAGAATAATTATTATCCCTTTTAATATGATCCATCATTTTCAACTCGGTGCATAAAATATTTGATGTAGAAGTGGAATTACACATCCTCTTACCCATGGTTTTGAGCCTAGTGAATTCTAAATCCCATGTTCTTATATATTTTATGAGCTTATATTTAATATCAAGTGTATGGATATTAGAACAATCAATCATTGATTTTAGATTATTTAAGAACTCAAACTTTTATATGTTCTCCCACAACAGAAGACTTAAATCTGCTTATAGATAAACATTATTCACCCTCAGAAGTAAATTAATCATTTATATCTCCGTCCAAAAACTAAATTATATGGAATGGTGTTCAATAGGTTCAATTGCATAATTTTGAGTTAAGAAAACAACATCTCCCTTTCCCTCTTCTATTTCATAGGTTTTTCAATCATTGATTGTAGCTTAAGCTATAAATCATCCTTTTATACATTCTCCCTAAATTATAGTTCATGCCCTAATTGCATAGAAATATTCTTTTGTTAAAGAGATCACACTAGCTTCCACTACTCCACCACATCATGGAGGATCATATAGTTGAGGTTAATTTAGTTTTCAAGATTGGAAGTGGAATTTTAACTCAGTTTACATAGGATTGTATTATTCTGAAGGTTTACCATTGGTCAATCCTATGTGGGAGAAAATAAAGGTGACATGAATAAAGAGGGAGGAGGAAGAAGAGAAATGAATTAAGGTAGGATGAATCCATCCTTTTATGCACTATAATTTCCCTATTTTTTTATTGTTGGGAGCTAGAGTTTTAAAATTCCACATTTAGGAAACTCTACGCTTTCCCTCATTACTAGATCCCCTTCACACACAATAAATCAAAATATATTTTCACACCAAGTCAGTTGGAATTCCATATTAAATTATCAAATTATTCATTTATTTGTGTCATTCCTATTTATATATTATTAATTTTTAGGCGAGTATCATCACATTATAAGGGGTTATACTGATGGTATTGATATAAAACAGATTATATGATATGTCAATAGAATTGGAATTTTTTCCTAAATGGTGTATACGTTGGTTGGAAATGTTCCCAAAAACAAATCATAGATTAATCAGCAATTGAGGGAATGTACATCATTGTATCAGATATTTTAAGAGGATTTTGGATCAAGACGTTCATTACTAAACATGAGGTGGTTTCTAGAATGATAGGATCAAATGAGTTTTCTTAATATAGTGGGGCCATTTATCTATCCATATAACCACACTATCACTAAACAACCAAACATATCCTTTATAAATAATATTTATTTATAAAGATCATTGATATGGGTGATGTAATTATTTTTTGGGTGGTTACAAAATAAAATTTATTATATCCTTTGAAAAACCATTAACATTTCAATAGAATGGGGATAACTTTCAATCAATAGGAATTAGATACATGTGATATTGTATGTAATGGTTGTAAAATGTATCATGATATTATAAAATAGTAATATATAATAATCATTAACTCATTTGTGCTACATATATTACATGGATAGTGAACTGATACATTCAACTCATATAATGACTTTAACATATCAGTAAATGATTATCACCAAAATGTATCACGGGATGCGATAATTTTTTATACATTGCATTTGAAAAATTCTATTTACAATAATGATTGAAATCATGAGAAAATAAGAAAATAATTATTATTTTCCATGACTCATTAAAGTAAATAACATGAAATTTCATTCATTCATTTATATACTCATGTGTGTATACTCATTAGGAATCCCAATTACCTATTATTATAATGATATTTAGCATGTAAACTTTCATAGTATATAAAAATTCACACATCACCTATGGGGATAGGTAATCACAAAGTAGATATATGTGTTGCTGATTATATCATCTATTGAGGTTAACCAAGATAGGATTTTTCATATTGTATGACATGATTGACCTTCATGACCAAAGTTTAATTAGAATGAGAAAATACATGTCCAATATTGTTTTAATGACATGGGTTGTGCATAACTACTAGGAATAATTACATGTGGTGTATTCATTCATATTGGTCTATCTATTTCTCTGAATCAATAATATATAAGTTGTCCTATAATATATTTATATATTCCATTTACAGTGGGCAACATATTTCTTGGAGAAATGAATTATATAAATATATATAAAATGTATATGAAACATATTATACCAAAAAAACAATCATATAGAGATATGAGTGTGTTTAATTGAGATTATTTTAGCACCCTCTATTTATTTGGTAGCACTAACATTTTTGTAGATGTCTCTATTTGTATACACTTATGAATTGGGAAATTCATATTTCATACAAATTAAAAATTTACTTATAGGTTCACAAAGTTAGTTCTTAGAATAAGTATTGTATTTTGGATAAAGTTTATACTCCAAAATGAATAAAATTTTATAAATTGAATCCAATGGAATCTGGGTCTTAAAAAATTATTGACCCGGTTCACCCTCACATGATTTAGACTAGTCACCATGTGACCTCAAGAATGCCTCCACGTATGCTAGTGGTTTCTGAATAGAATCATATGTCTAATAAATATATTGGGGAGATTATTCTCTCTTTTAGTATATAATAATCAAATCAGAAACACAAAAAAATAATCAATGTACACTATCTCTGTGAGATAAACAATCAAAGGTCAAAAAAGTATTGAAAATATAAAATTTCATAATAAATTTCATTCTCTGATTTCATAAAATTGTAAAATTTCAATAAATTCACTAATTGATATGTTTCCAAAAAATAGTCATGAACCCCATGCTTCATCCCATATCTAGGCTCAAAGCTGACCATGAAACTCAGACAATCATGCACAGGGCCCAATGCCATTTTCTAGACTTGCATATATTAATTCTTCATGAGAACCAAATGGTTTCCCGAACATGGTTTCATTAAATACTAGACCATGAGAATTTTCATGCTAAGATACCAATTAATATAACAATTGTAACAATTCTAAATCACAATCAATTTATTCCTAATTTACATTTCACATGTAAATCCAAGTTCAAATATCTAATTTAAAGCACCATGGGTAACATGGTTCACAATTTCTAATCCAAATATCAGCCAAAAAGTATATAATTCAATTATGAGGGAACTAGGTTCTTATATCTACATTCCAAGCTAGGGTGGAGGATATGTGTGCCTCTCTAGTGGGAAAAAGTCTAGAGTGTCATTTCCAATGGACCTAACAGGATCCATGAGAGGTCTAAACATGAGTATTTAGGTCATGAAAGTGAACTAAATTAGAATAGTTCATGTTCATGGCATGTTGGTGTAATCAAAATTTTTATCATACTTTAAATCCAAAGTATATCTTGGATAGATGTTTCAGAACACCTTCCACAAATGTAAAGAAAAAAACCAAGAGATAAAATTTTCACATCCACAAAATAAACCATTGATCCCTAGTCAATGTGATTGAATCATCCCATTAGGGCTTGATGAGAAGGATACAAGAAAAAATGGGGTGAATTAACTAATTTAAAATAATACATATCGATTCATGATGATCAAATAAAATAATAGATCAAGTAACCAATAGAACACATTGGATATGCCGAGTAAGACAAATAGAACCGTTTTAAAAGAATAATTCTAAATTATTGTCCAAGGAAGGGTATTAATAAATTAAAATAGTTATTTGGGAGACATAAATAGGGTAATTCCCATTCCATTCCATGACCAGGATGCCACCACCAGCTAGATGTTGGCTGCCCCTAGCCAAATGTTAGCTGTCGCCAGCTATCTAATGGATCCAGGTAGAGGCCTTTTACATCTTAGAACCCCACCAATAGGTAAGTATATGTTCTATAAGAAATAAAAAATGATAGTATACCACCATTGAACTAGTGGGTCTCTTGAGTTGGCCAGTTCGATTCCTGTAATCTTACTATCCTATTGCCACATAAACTAGCTGGCCAATCACACTATAAAAGTCCCTTATTACATTCCACCCAATGTTATTGAAAGATCAGATCCTCCAAGACCATGAGAACAACTAATAACTCATTTCAACTTGTAAAAGGCTCATTTTCATAAATTAAATCATGTTCAATACTGTCATCATGCTAGGACCAGAACCCAATACTGTCATCATGCTAGGACCATCGGATTTTTTGGGGGACAATAATGACGACCAGTGGGCGGAAGGAGGGTCTTCGTACAACGCAATGAACGGGGAAAGAACTGGGGACAAGCAAGCGAGTTAGAGTTTGGACCCGGCCATTTCCTCAAGTACGATCCCTGCACCTATGAAAGATAATGCCTCATCACCATTTGGACCAAGGACAAAAGGTAAGGAACCACATGACCTGGCTTCTGAAGCTAGAAAACTTTGCAATAAATCAACAGAGTCTTCTCCTGGGCCAGTTTCCATTGATCCAGGGATCAACCTCATGGATGAAGCCAATGCGATTGGGATAAATTCATCAGGTACCTTTACTCAACGGACATGGAAAAGGGAAAATCGTGGAGACAAGAGTGGTGATACTACTAATGAAAAACCCGGGGAACATAAAATACATCTGGAGGATTGTACAAGGACAGAACGCCTCCCAAAAAGGTGGAAAGTGACAGGTGATGGACAACTCTATGAAGTTTCAGAGGCGGAGGCGGGTATGTCCCAGCCCCGCCTAGAGAAATGAAAATCCTATGTTGGAACTGTTGGGGGCTTGGAAACCCACGAACGGTTTGGATTCTCTAGCGCCATTGCGCACAAAGTCGCCCCGATATGATTTTTTTGTTCGAAACCATGTTAGATAACCAGGAAAACAATTTCATCGCTCTCAAATGTGGGTTTTAGGGTTGCCTCCTGGTTCCCCACCAAGAACACTTAGGGGGACTAGGCCTTCTTTGTAAGGATAATGCCGATGTCAGAATTCTCTCATACTCAGTGCATCATGTGGCTGCATCCATCCATGACAACCTCTCTCCACCCTGTACTTTTGTGGGTTTCTACAGATGTCCTTCACAAAACAATAAATGGAAATCCTGGGAACTTCTCTATTCTTTAAGACAAGGTATTACTGGACCTATCCTCATTGGCATAGATTTCAATGAGATCTTGTTCCAGCATGAAAAAAGCGGAGGAGCATGGCAGAACTTTGCATCGATGTCAGGCTTTTGTGATGCGATTTATAGGGCGGACTTGGATGATCTGGGCCATGTAGGCATCCCCTTCACCTGGTTCTAGGAGAAAACGAAAAGCACACGCATTGTTGATCATCTGGACAGATTTTTGGGATCTTCGGAATGGACTAATATCTTCAAGATGTTTAATATCTCCCACTTGTCGCCGAACTGTTCGGACCATTGCCCTATCATGATCGATTTCTCTCATAGTGGCCGCAAATCAAGATGTGGGGAACCCTTCCAGTTTGAAAGCTACTGGGACAAAGACCGTGAGTGTGAAGAAGTTATCCGATCGTGTTGATAGGGTGGAAGTGAATACATCAATATTAACCTCAAGTAGGTGGCTTCTAATCTGAGATCATGGAGCAATAAAAAATTTTGCCAACCCGACAAGCTATGTAACTCCCTTGAACGACAACTCACTTACCTTCTTGCCCAACCCCCAATGAATGATATTATTTCCAAAATTGCTACTCTAAAAAGTGAACTGGACGAGTCTCTTCACATTAAATAAATTTTCTGGGCTATGCGTTCATGATAAATCCACATCAAAGAAGGGGATGTTAACACCTGATATTTTCACCAGAAGGATTTTTCCAGGTGCCGCAAAAACAACATTTCGGTTCTCACCCACCCTGATGGGGGAAATGTGTCCAACATCGAAGGTATCCACGATATTATTTCATGTTATTTACAAAAACTCTACACTGCAGGAGATTCCATCTTATCGTCAGAGGTTGAGTCCTGCATCAAACATGTGATTACCGACGAGATGAACCGCCAGCTCACAAAAGATTTCACAGATGAGGAGATTCTTCAGGCTCTCAAAAAAATCCACTCCAAAAAATCCCCCAGTCCTGATGGCTTTCATGCTCTCTTCTTTAAGCAATACTGACACATTCTCGGCCCTGACATATGCGCGCTAATGAAAGACATTTGGGATGGGGAAATTAACCTCTTCTCTATAAATGATACAATTCTCACCCTCATCCCAAAGATCAAGAAACCCCTTGCGGCCTCGGACTTCAGGCCTATCAGTCTTTATAAGGTCTCCTACAAGATTTTCTCAAAGATACTGGTTAATCGTCTACGCACGTGGTTACCTGCTATTATCTCTGAAAATAAAAGTGCTTTCGTAGCAAAGAGGATTATCACGGATAACGCCATCATGGCCCATGAAGTGTTTCACTCTATGAAAACACGATTTGTTGTGAAAAGAGGCATTATGGAATTGAAACTGGATATGACTAAGGCCTATGATCAAGTGGAATGGCACTTTCTCTAGGCCGTCATGATAAAAATGGGTTTCTTCCCCAAATGGACAGATATGATCATGCAATGTGTTTCATCCGTCTCTTTTTGGATTAACATCAATGGTGGACTCACCAAAGGATTCTCACCCACCTGTGGCCTCTGCCAGGGAGATACCCTTTCCCCCTTTCTCTTCATCCTGGTTTCTGATGTCATCTCTAACCTCATTTCCTTGGCTGTGTCATCAAAAGGGATACATGGGGAAAAGGTTTGTTGGGCCAGCCCACCTGTCTCTCACCTCTTCTCTGCCGATGACTGTCTTCTTTTCTCCAGAGCTACTCTCAATGAATGCCTCACTATCTTCCAGGTGATCCACCTTTATGATAAGGCTTCGGGAAAGGTGATAAATCCTTCTAAGTTGGAAATCTATTTCAGTTCTGGTATCCCACTGATCAATAGAGAAGAGCTTTTTCTTACTGCAGCCATTCAAATGGTTGACAAACACAAAAAATACCTTGGGCTTCCCACTATTGCTGGTCGCTCAAAAAAATAAATCTTCTCATCTATAGTGGATAGAATCGAGAAAAAAAATCCAAGGTTGGACTCTGAAAAGAATCTCTAAAGCGGGTAAGGAAACACTCATCAAAGCCGCGCTTCAGTCCATCCCTAGCTATATTATGTCCCTGTTCAAGCTTCCTAGCACGCTTGTTGACCATATCCACTCCCAAATCGCTAACTTATGGTGGGGTCATAATAATGGCAGAAATAAAATTCATTGGATTGCTTGGAAGACACTTTGCACCCCCAAAACAGGCATCGGATTGGGATTTTGAGACCTCCGACTCTTTAATGATACTCTTTTGGCTAAACAGGGATAGCGCCTCATGATTCATCCATATTCTCTGTGTGCACAAATTCTTCGTGCAAAATACTTTCCCCACTCATATTTCCAGAACCCCTCTCTTGGCCTCCGCCCCAGCTTTCTATGGAGAAACCTTTGAGGATCACAAAATTTACTCAATAAAGGGTTGGGCTGGAGGGTCGGGGATGGTATGAAAATTAATATTTGGACTGATCCCTAGCTGATTGATAAAGATGGCATGCAAGATACCTCCCATACCTTACTTGGCTATAAGAACGCCACTGTTTGCTGCATGTTCGATGATCATGGTTCTGGGTGGTGTATGAATAAAATCAACTCATGGTTCAACGAAAGGGAAAAAATGATCATTCTTAGCACCCCTTGTGTGAGGGATGTAGGGACAGAATGTCCCTTTTGGAGCAATGATTTCTCTGGATCTTATACGGTGAAGTTAGGGTATAGGCTTGCTCTTGATACTCAAATCAAGTAAAGGGGAGGGATCTGGAAAACCCTTTAGCATCTTAAGGTCCCCCCGAAAATCCATTTTTTCTGGTGGAAGGTTTGCATAGGTATTCTCCCCACCATGGACTTCCTCACCTTCCGACATGTCACGAATGACAAGAAATGTCCCATCTGCTTGGGTGCTCTTTAATCCCCTCTCCATGAGATCACCCAGTGCCTAGGGGTGGAAGAGATCTGGACATTTTGGGGCTCTGACCGGGATCTTATACTGGATTTGGTGCCGGACCTCCCGACACTATTGATGTTGTGGTCGTCTTCTTTCACTGCTGAAAAAGTTGCTTCATTATGCATTGTGGCATTGATTATCTGGGCACGACGCAATGACTTCACCTTTAATCACACAACAAAGCCCCCTAGGTTCTGGATTGAATGGGATTCATCCTGGATTGAGGGGTGGAATCGGGACTCTGACCATCATGGGCTCTCTGGCACTCACACAACTGCGTCAAGATGGCACCCCCCCAAAAGGGATCCTCAAGATAAATGTTGATGCATCTCTCTCCATGAATGGATTTGTCGGAATTGGACTTGTGGAACATGATTTTCATAGTAAAATAACTGCTTCTAAACAAAAATCAAACCATGCACTCTAGGAGCCTATTGTTGCTGAAGCCTTCGCTGTCCTGGCCGGGCTGACGTTCGTAAAAGATTATGGCTGGGAAGCTATTCACATTGAATCTGATTTCCTCACCATCATAAATGCTATCAGGATTAATGATGGTGGATTCCATTAGTTTGAACCCATTATTAGGAACATCAAATCTCTCAGTCAAAGCTTCACAACCTGCTCATTCTCCTTCACTAAAAGGGATGAAAATGAAGTTTCCCATCACTTGGCTTCTTTCAGCATGTCTGGCGCGAATCATATATGACTTAATCACTTTCCCTCTTGGTTGCATGACCTTGTAACTTCTGACCTTCAGGATTAATTTATCATATTCATTTGTCAAAAAAATAACATAATAAGAGAGAAGTACCAAGTAAAAGAGAGGGGTCTTATAACCCCCCCACCATATAACAGATCCCCCATAATCTATACTACAAATAATAACTTAGGGGAATTGATGAAAATATAGGGACAATAAACCTACATATCTGACTCTCTCTACTAGGAACCCACCTACCCATTCCCATGATGCCACTACACCTACACTATAAGAATGATTATTCCTTATAGATTCCTATGACTATATACAATGATACAAATCCAATGCTTCTGCAAGTATGCATCATCCTCGATAACAACATCATAAACATCTATAATGTGACAAGGATTAATGTTACATATCTGAAGATGTGTCACATGAAAAACGTTAGGAATGAAAATGCAGCACTATGGAAGAGCCAACATGTATTCCAAAAGACTGATACTATCCACTATCTTAAAATTCCTAAAAAAACTCAAGCACTAGCTTCCCCTACTTCTAGATACAATGTTTCCCTAGCTTGTACGAAACCCACACAAACTTTCAGTGACCATTATAAATCATTCCTCTAATGATCGATATAATAATTCTATATGCTATATGTGATTTCTAAATAATTTATGATTAACTATAACTTCTCAGGTATATAATATTTGAGTGTAGGTTCAATGAGAGGTGGATCGCAGGCTCTAACCATCACAAAGGATAATAAAATGTGTTTCTTTATAATGCCTCAAAATTATACATCTTTATCAATACATGGAAGATATTATTATAAGAAAAATCTATATGAGAAAGATTCTACTCCCAAAAAAAAATAAAAATTTATAGCAAAAGATCACAACACGACCTCAATATTTTGAATCTTCTATTTATACTGGCCATTAGTTTGAGGATGATAGAATGAACCCAGAAGAACCTTTGATTATAGTTCCATTTTAAGACACATCCCAAAGCATGATGTAAATTAGGGTTCTCAACTAAAAATGATACTTTGTATAACACCATGAAACCAAACTATCTGTTTGTACTAGAGATCACCCATGTCACCAATAGTGAAGGTATCAAAATTAGAAATGAAATGGGATACCTTTATTAGTCAATACATGATCACACATTATTCTTAATTTTTATTAATTTTCCTAGAAAATACTATCATGAAGTCATTGGTGGTATAATACCACTTCTATTAAGAAATGGGAAAAGAAAACTACAACCAAGTAGGATACTGATGCTCGGTCTTCACCTAATGACAGGTGTAGCATCCTTACATGAAATCCATAATCACATTCTTCATCCTGAGCCAACAAAATTTTCTATATAGATCACAATACATATTTTTAAACCCAAGATGTTCCACCCATTTTGAAGCATGAAATTTTCCACATTAGTTACATCTGCATGATTGTAGGAACCCATATATGGCCATGGAAATGAATAACCTCATAATTATAATAGAACCAACCTAATTGTGTCACCACACCATATATGTTATCCTTATGGGATGAGCTCTTCAGATCAGATAATTACCGCATCTTGATCTGATTTAGATAAAAGGGAACAATAGAGGTCAATGTTTTATTTTCTCTCCACTAAGACCCCTGAATAACTATATGTATATCTTTAAAAACTATCATCACCCACTAATCATCACATTATTTCTATAGTTCATCTATGTACATTTCCTACTCTAGGAATTAAAAATGGTATTACTTTTATCGTAAGTATATTCCAACTAAATGTTGGAGGACATCAAATAATAGACCCACCTTATCAACCAATGTTTTAGGTCCCCATATGAAAAGATGTGATTAAATATATTGTGATTTTAATAGAACATGAATCTATCACCTAATATATAATAATGTCTACATCATAGGGAATGTACGACGTCAATATGTTCAAATTGTTAATACTGAAATTACATTTATATATCTGGTTACATAGATCATGCTATCTTAGTTTACTTTATATAATGTCAATATATTTCTCATGATCATCTCTATATGGGAATTATAATAAGATGTCTTCAATGAAACCCGTAATAAATTATTCTAAATATGGATGGAAGATCCAATTAATCAAGGCAATGAATACTACTAGTGCATTCTTTAGACGAAACCACATTTTCATGAAATCAAACAAGCTATATATGCTTCTAAAATCAGTCAAGGGTATATCAGATGGCCTGACCCTCAACTAATGATACAAAAATTTCATGTCAATCATAGAGAATTCCTATTAAAATATCAGATGATCAAAGAGATTGTCAATACATGGATGGGGATAACGGTTTCTAACTATCATCTTGTTTGGTCTCCAAAACAATTCACATAATTGAAAGGTTATATCTTCATTCTTAGTGAATAACATAGGGAAACTCCATAGTGATGTACTGGTTCATATGATTCACATAGCTTACAAAATCCTATATCTACACATTCAGAATCTAAATCTCTATCGATTTAATTTTGAGGGGTGGAAAAGAAACAAGTTCCTCTCATATAACCAACTCAATAGTGAACTCGATCTCCCACTCGGGTGGTAAACAGGATAACTCTTTTAAAAATATATCCTAAAAATGGTCCACTACGATAGGAATGAAATTCTACTAAAAATCACCATAATTCATAATATATGACTATAGTTGGGCCATGATCCATCTCAATATGAACTAAATTAGTTATATATGACCATATTGAAGATAACATTCACCAAAATGGATAAAACTACCGCCTTCTAGAGATAGAAAGGTCACATTACTCACATAAATGTTGATATGACCCTGTTATAGAACTATACAATAAATACCCAAAACAAATAAAAACTATCCATTTCAACTAAATATAGGTCCCATAGAAACTGATAACCTCCTATTTCAAGAGGACGCTCCTTATAGCATTTGATACACTCTTATCGCATCCCTAATGGTCTGATGATTTTCATCACCCCATCCATGATTTCCATAACCAAACCCATTACATTGGATAATTTAGTAGATATAAAATAATTTTATGCATCTATATTAATCTAAACATATGTATGAAATCATGCCTTTTTATTACATAAAATATTCATCACATGGTACAAAATAGTGGATGTTTTAATGTTTAGTGTCTTGGAAATTAGGAAAAAAATGCGTGAAAATATAAAACATTATTCTAGTACACTTGAAATCTTTTTTATGGGTTATCCCCAATTAAATTTACTATATCTCATATATTGGGAAAATACATAAAAGGAATGGGGTCATCATAAAGCCTAGTAAGGGAAAGTAGTTTAAATATATTCATGATGAATATCAATAAGAACCTAAGGAATATCATTATGGCATGAGAAATAGAAAAAGTGGAATATCATAGTAAAAAGGGCATGATTCATAACATGCAAATTTATAAAAAAAATTATTTGAGGTTGTTGGACTCCTCATGTATTAATCATGTTTTAATGATAACAAATCCTACTCAACCTTGTTAATAATGTGTAAATTATCTCAAATCATGTGTATTATTGTTTATTATACTTATGATTTATAAAGATCCATTCAAGATCTTAATTGCTATACATTCAGTTTAATTACTATATACTATCTTTGATTTACTTTTATAATAATTTCTTTTACAATTAATTAAGTCTAATCCATTATATGATCATCATTGCTTAAGTCTGAATATAGTTATTTGGAAAAGTCTGAGACACTGTGAGTCTGCCACCGGTTATGTTTTTCTAGAAAAGTAAACCAGACACCATGAATGAGACACCATGACTTTAAGACACTGTGACTTCGAGACACCGTGACTTTGAGACACCGTGACTTCGAGACACCGTGACTTCGAGACAACGTGAACAAGACACCGTGAACAAGAAATCATGTAAAAGACACCGTGAAAAAGACACCATGGAAAAGACACCATGAACAAGACCCTGTGACCATAGGACACCATGAACAATCAGGAACCGTGAAGAATCAAACACCATGACCATGAGACACCAGTTCAAGGAGACACCGTTTACATAACATATTGTGACACTATTTCTTAATCTGTTTTGTCGTTTTCAATTTAATCTCTAATGGTCATATTTGATGTTTTTAAACACACTGACATAATTAATGTTTCTTTGTAGTCATGTCACCTGACAGTATGAGGTTAGAGGTGCAGAATCCATGCAACCTGTCGGATCCAACACATGCACTCCAAGATAAAAGAGAAGTGTGGATCAGAAACAAAACAAGAAATGCATGAAAAAATAAACAAGCTTGTAGGAGTGAGAACGACAATGAAGAACACATTTAGAGAAAATTTTGAAGAAAGGATTATAACATACAACTTGAAATTGCTAAGGAACACACGAATCATACGTGAATTCCAGAATCATGGACATCTTCGCACGGTCAAACACCACAAAGAACATACTCCAATATTGCTGTCTTGCAATACTCTTTTTACAAACGAGGGCTTGATTTCTACATCTTCTTCATACCTGAAGTCCAGATCTATAAAGAAAAACACTCAGAGCACTTCTAAAACCATCCCAATATTTCTGCTCTGTTGTGTACCTTTTTATTAACTTTCGAGCAGTGTGTGTGTTTGTATAACAACACACTCTATCTCCTACATCAAACTGAAGGATACAAGATATCATTTTGCAAACATCTCTTTACACTTTTTTATACCCACAAATAAGTGTGGAAGAGGTCCCTATGTGACCTAGTAGTCTGTACCCACAAAGAACTATGGAAGAGGTCCATGTGTGACCTAGACAGTCCTGTGCACTATTTTTAAACCCTGATCTAGGGTGTGGATAAAGTTTATTTATATAAACTATTTGGTGGAAAGGTATCACCAAGTAGAGTGGATTAGGTCTCAGTTTGAGACTGAATCACTTGTTTAATATCTGTTGTGCTGGTTAATTTAGTCTTCTCTGTTTTACTGTTTTACTGTATAATTCATAAATCACTAAATTCACTTTGATAGTTAATCTTGGAAAGAATTTATAATTGTTTTTTCTTAGTATAATTGCTTCAAAAGTAATCCTAATAACTAATATTATTATTATTGAGAATTAATCAATATTCTAAGAAGTTATTTAAACAGTCAAACCTTCATAACCATATTAATTTGATTAAATTGGATGTATTTAATTTTTAGGGGAAACTGTTTCAAGAATACTTTTTAAAAAGAAATTTTTAAAAGATTGAAAGGTTCTGCAACCAACATACCACCATTCTTTAATGTAACCAACTATGCTCAATGGAAAATTAAAATGAAAATGCATTTAGAGAGTATGGGTTTTGAGATTTGTTCTTCCATTATATAAGAATATAAGATTCTGGATATTGATAGAATCACATGGGATGAACCTGTCAAAACTGCCTAAAATAACAATTGCAAAGCTATGAATGATTTATACTGCTCATTAGGAGATGAAGAATTCAATAGAATTTCTGCTTGTAAAACTGTCCATGAAATTTGGGATACCTTGTCTGTCTCACATAAAGGAAATTATAGTGTAAAAGAAATGATACTTAATAATTATAAAATTAAATATGATAACTTTAAAATTAAACCTAATGAGTCTATCTCTAACTTGTATCTTAGGTTCAATGAGATTGTCAACATAATGATTTATCTTGGAAGAGAGGTCACTGCCAAGGAACAGATCATGAGACTGCTCAGATGTTTGCTTGACATATGGAGAGGAACCTCTATTTTTATTAGAGAATCATGAGACATCAACAAGATAACTATAAAAGAACTCATTTGGAAACCGATGATGTATGAAGAAGAGCTGAAAGTCAACAAGGAAGAGGAGGATTAACCAAAAAGGAAATCTGTTGCATTCAAGACCACCACCTATAAACACAAAGAAAAAGGGAAATTGGAAGCTTCTTTAGAAAGCTCTAGTAGTGAACAATCATCACCTGATCTTGATGAGGAGATGGATCAATTAGATAGAATATTGTAGAGATTTTACAAGAAGAAGAACTTTTTCCAAAAGCCTAAATTCAAGGGAAAATATGACTAAAAATGAAGTTGGAAGAAGGATTGGAAAAGAAGTGACAAGACTGATGAGATTTTCTTCTATGAATGTAAGTGAAAGGACATATCAAGGCTGACTGTCCAAAGCTCAAGTACAAAAAGAGATATGAAGATAAGGACAAGAAGTATAAAAAGGAAATGAAAGCGACCTAAAGTGCTTCTGAGGACAGTTCAAGAAACTCGGAAACATCACATGATGAACAAGTTAACAAAGACAATATGTTTTTTATGACAAACAAATCTGAGGTAACACTGGACTCTCCTATACAAAATTCATACTATTCTGGAGATGAGAGTGACTATGAAAATATGACTAATAAAGAAATGTTTGAATACTGTAACATGCTTGAGGAAACATGCAATGAACTAAAAGAAAAATACAAAACACTAAAGAAACAATATGCTCTTACTGTGACTATTAAATCTAAAGTCACAACTGAAAAAGAGAAAAATACTCAACTGCTCAAAGAGAACAACTAATTAAATATTTCTAATGAGTAATTTAAGAATGACCTAGAAAAGTTTACCAATGGGAAAAATACCCTTAATCAAATTCTAGGTAAAAAAATTGACCCTAAATATAACACTAGCATTGGTTATCAACCTAGAAAAAGAAATATTGGCAGAACCAATTTCGTATTTAAATCTAGGACATATAGTTTTACTCCTAGTTCTGGACAAAAATCAACTAATTCAATTGATACACTTTCTACTATTTCAAGTTTTTCTGGACCAAATAGAGTTTTATTTTCAAATACTTTACATAATGCTTATAGGAAACCTATGAGGAAGATATGGGTTCCTAAAGCACTTATTACTAATATTACTGGACCCAAACAAGTATGGGTACCAAAATCTATTTTTGCTTGATCATTTCATAGGAAAGTTGCTTAAAGAGTTCCTATAATATTTTATGGTACTTGCACAGTGGATGTTCAAGGCACATGACATGAGACTAATCATGCTTCAAGAACCTAATAAAAATAGATGGAGGACATGTCACATTTGGTGACAATGACAAAGGAGAGATTATTGGCCTTGACCAAATCAGTAACTCTAATTCAGTTTTAATTTCTAAAGTACTATTTGTTGATGGATTAAAATATAATATGCTTAGTATCTCATAATTATGTGATGATGGATTTCATGTTAGATTTGAAAATGATGCTTGTAATGTCTTTAATTCTAAATGAGAATTAGTGTTTTCTACATTAAGAAATGAAAATGTTTACTATGTTATCCTAGATTCTTTAGCATCTTAAAATGCTTCATGTTTAAGTGTATTTCATAAATAATCTTGGCTCTGGCATAGGAGACTAGGACACTGTAATATTCACTCCCTTAGAAAGCTAGCTAGAAAAATCTTAGTTAAAGACTTACCCAAAAACAAGTTTCCAAATGACAAAGTGTGTAATCCCTATTAAAGGGAAAACAACACAAAATTTCCTTCAAACCAAATAAAGACTTTTCAACTTCTAAACCTCTCGAACTAGTTCACATAGATTTATTTGGACTATCTAGAGTTTCTAGTTTAAATGGGAAGCACTATGTTTATATTCTTGTCGATGAATTTTCTAAATATACTTGGACCTTCTTTATGGATCAAAAAAGTGAAGCCTGTTCTTATTTTAATAAATATTCCAAGTCTATGGAAAATATTAGTGGAATTATAATTAAATCCTTGAGAAGTGATCATGTATGTGAGTTTGAAAATCAAGAGTTTGAATCCTTTTGCTCACAAAATGGTTATAGTCACAATTTCTCTACCCCTAGAACACCTCAACAAAATGGAGATGTAGAAAGAAGGAATAGAACCCTACAATAGATTTTTAGGAAAATTCTTAGTGAATATGACCTACCAATTTATTTTTGGGCTAAATCTTTCAACACAGCATGCTACATAATCAATAGAGTGTTGATCATACCTATTCTCAAAAGGTCTCTTTATGAGTTATGGAACAATCGAAATCCCAAGGTTAACTACTTCAATGTTTTTGGTTGCAAAGTCTATATCCATAGTACTAAGGAAAATATTGAAAAATTTGCATCCGAGAGTGATGAAGGTATATTTTTAGGATATTCCATGTCTAGTAAATCCTATAAAGTGTTCAATAAAAGAACTAAATGTGTGGAAGAATCTGTTCATGTCAAATTTGATGAAACAGATCCACATGAGCCTAAAACCATTCTAGAAAACCTAGAGGATGATGTATCAAATCTAGACATTAATCCAAAATACTCAAACCATTCTGTGAAAGAATCAATCAAAAGTTATAGTTCTGGAAATTCCTTATACTCAAGTCACAATGAACCTGAACCTGTTTATGAACCTAAAATCACCAGTCCCTCTTTTTCTAGAGCTGTTATAACTCTTAAGAACCATCGCTTAGATGATTTTGTAGGAGACCTAGACAAAGGAACTCTGTTTCCGAGGCTTTTTCCAGGGCCCGCACGTCCGTCTGCTTGAGGAAGAAAGGCATGACTTTTATTGCCCCACATTCATGCTTTCCAAAGGTGGACGACATCCGTCTCTTATTCAGGGATTTCTACTCCTTGATCGAAATGGGATGATGGGATGTCAGCTCTTCCTTCTGTGGAATCCTCCTCGAAGCTCGTTACCTAATCCGGGTATCACTTATAGATTTAATACGTTGTTCGTGAAACCCTTCCTAGGGCCATGTCTTTATGGGTGCTAGTTAATTACACTGCTTCTGTCAGGAAATTCCAAGGGGTCAAGTTAGGTAAGTAACCTTTGGTCGGGGAAGTAGTCACGTTGGGCATCTCTGGCGTGTCTAGGAACTGGGACACTGGCGCGTCTGTCTTCTGTCCCTTATTATAGGGCTTCTCGAGGGCACGGAAGCCCGAGGCATCTCGTGTCGAATGCGAGGAATCTTATACCATAGGCATGTATCTAAGGTTTTCCTCAGCTTACCATGTTTAACATAGGGCATGCATCATGTTTAACGTCCAGCGGAGACATATCAGATTGATCAGAACACTGACTAGAGTTGATCAGATGAGTGTAACCCATGGAGGACACACTGATGTAGGTGGGTTGACATGACCTCACCGGGATGTGGTGGCTCGAGTAAGAATCAAGATGGATGATGGGGTTCTGAGTGAAATGGGTGGTTAATGGGATGAAAATGTTGTGAGGACTACGATAATGTTGGGCTTGAGTCTTAGGGAGACTTCCTACGTATCCCCGTGGAAGGGAATCAAAGTCCACGTAGTTCGGGAGGGCGATGGGACGTCTAAGGAGGAAACCCATGAGAATGGATGGGACCCAGAGAAGGTGGAAAATATGGGTTGGGGATTAACATTCCCAAAATGCATGTGCTTGAGGGAGAGGCTATGTTATGGGATTGAATTGGGGTGTACACGTAGGACAGAAATCCGACAATGTGTATGGGGCTTACGTGTGGTTAGAATCCCGGGTCGGTCTGATGCCACTAGGATGGACCAAAGTTGTGGGTCCCAGCTAATAAAATTACAACAGCTTACTGTTGAATAGGGGATGCAACGAGTTACTGCTGATCGGGAGACACAATGTCTTATCGTTGCGTGGGGCACAATGACTTACTGTTGACTGGGGTTTACAGTTTAATGTCATGCAGGATGAAGGTGAACCAATGTGAATAAGGACCTAGGGTCTAGATGAATGGTGTGGGAAAACCGACTTGAAGGGGGGTCAGAACGATCGGGTGTTGGGCTTAAACCTTAGGGAGGCTTCCTACATACATTTCCCCAGAAAGGATCAGAGTCCTTGTTGTTCAGATGGGGGGCATTGGGGATTATGCTCTGAGACAACCCAGAGTGTTGGTGAACTGATGTAAATAGTCATATCTGACATGATGTTGGTCTTGAACTTTGGGGAGGCTTCTTACGTACCTTACCTTGGCAAGGATCAAAGTCCACATAGTTCATAAGGGGTGCATTGGTACACCGACATGAAGATGGCCAGGACCAATGGTTTTTGGGCTTGAACCTCTGGGAGGCTTCCTACGTACCTTGACTTAGCAAGGATCAAAGTCCTCGTAGTTCCAGAAATGGGGCTTGGAAACCCGATGTGAGAATGGTTGGGGCCAATGGATGGTGGTGGGCTTGAACCTCAGGAGGCTTCCTACGTACCTTGCCTTGACAAGGATCAAATTCCTCATAGTTCATGATGGTGTGTCGGTGAACCGATGTGAATGAGGACCCGGGGTCTAGTGGTTATTGGTATTGAACCTCATGGAGGCTTCCTACATACCTCAACTTAGCGAGGATCAAAGTCCATGTAGTTCAAATGGGTGTGAGCAAACCGATGTGAAGGTGGTCAAAGCGACCAGATGTTGGGCTTGAACCTTAGGGAGGCTTCCTACGTACCCTACCTTGGAAAGGATCAAAGTCCTCATAGATTGGATGGTGAAATTGGGGATTGTGATCTATGGTAGCCTAGAGAGTATGTCATGGTCGATGCTTACTCTAATACCATGAGAGTCATGATCAGTGTGAGAAATAAGAGGCAGTAGTGACCTAACAATCACGTCGCGAAAGGTGCATCCGTGGGAAGTGGAATGGGGATTACGTGTATTTGGTGGCCCAGGGAGATGGAGATTGGGACTTACTCCAGGATGGAGGCCTAATGGTGTAAAAGCCCATCGGGAGATGGATTCTTCATGGAAGAGAGGATGAGCACCGTTCCCTATCACGCCCTTTGCTGGTCTTGGCACTGAAGAAGAAAGGTGAAGTAGCGGTGCTGCCTCCTGCAAGAAAGGCTAGGGGCTTACACTAACATGGTTTCCATTCCCCTCTGATAGGCTCTGCCTCAGCAAAGAGGATCTCATTCCATGTGAGGAATATTTTACCCCCGTTGAGACGAGCAGACGTGCAGAATGTCCAAGGTGGGGGACCCCACATAGGATACATGGGGTGAGGTCACAGTTTAATGTCATGTGCTGAGGACGATAGTGCTTGGCGGTTTAATGTCCTTCATCTCGGATGAGGTGGGTTCACTCCTCGCCCCTAGGACTTACATAATAGGTAACCTCTGCACCTTGGTGAAGAGAAGGGACATGAAACTCTATTACTGGGGGGTGTCGAGAGGTGATCCCATTGGGGGACCACGTTAGCATGACTATGCGAAGAATCAATAGCCGTTAGCGTGCCTATGTGAAGAATCATGAGGCAGAGAAACAAAATGAAAAACATCGCCCAAGGGACTTTGAAGTTACTTCATGCAAACCTAGGAGGCCACACATAATAAGGAGTTTCAAAGAAAGATAGTTCATAGGTAGAGGTCGCGTAGAGTTCCGATGCTCCATGAAATGTGGAGGCTTCGTGAAGGGGTGGGCTTTGCGAAGTGGAGTGAACTAGCCTAGGCATAGGGAATATGTGTATATAAGAGGTGCTTTATGAAGTGGAAATTCATTTGCAAAGCAAAGCCCCGCGAAGCATGGGTCCTCGCGAAGCATGGTGTTGTGAAGCAATGTGCTTTACGAAGCACAGTGAACCTATCTTAATATGTGAGTAACATGTTCATGGAGGGTGTTTCGTGAAGAATAAATGCTCTGCAATGACCCGAGTCCCCGTGGGGATCCCCTTCCATCGCAAGGGCCCGTGGGCTTCACGAAAGGCATCCCTCTCGGAAGAGGGGTTAAAACAAGGAAAAGGGGAGGCACTTCGCAAAGCAGAAGTGCCTTAAGAAGCTCATGGTTCACAGAGCATAGATTTCTTCATGATTTTAGTGCTGGGAAGGTGAAAGGTCGGATGATCCATCCATTGGGCTTGAGGGGAGCCCTGCATTTATAGGCAAGAGGTGATTTGAAGTAGAGATTGCTCGGCGCAAATATGGATTGTTTGCTTTGTAGCGGGATTGTGAACGTCAAATTGGCTTGTAGAGAATCCCACCTCCTTGCTTTGCAGCGAGCTAGCGAACATCAAATTGGATCACGGAGCATCCCGCCTCCTTGCTTCACGGTGGGCGTGGGGCCATGGTGCTTTTCAAAAGGGCTTCGTGAGGTAGATTCAGAGACATTATTATTGTTATTCTTCCTCCCGATTTTTGGCGGCAACAAATGCCCCCCTCAGACTTGGAGCCGAGGAGAAATCAAGGGTTAAAGTCTGAGGGTCAATCGACAAAATTCCTTGGCTATTTGTGAATCTGGATCGTGATTACTCTCTATGAATCATCCCTTCTGCTTCGCAGAACTTAGTGAGTCTCTGACTTCTCATCTTCATGCTTTGCGACTCTGCGTTTGAAGGCCGAGGAAGGGCTCCGCGAACATGATTCGTAAACGCACTCCTTGAATGTGCTCCACAAACCAACCCAAAAATCTCCCCGACTTAAAAAATGAATGGCTCATCAAGAAGTTTCCCAGGGGGTCCTTGCGGATGCTTCCCAAAGGGATGAGATGGCGAACAGTCTGGGTCTGGGGGAATTAATTCGGAGCCATTCCGACCATAGTTCATTGGTGGAGCAACTATCAGAGAGCCAGAGAAACTACCCACTATGTAAGAGGTTTCTTATATATGGATTTGGGCTGATGAATGATGTATTTATCCCAAATAGAAGTCGGTATGAGGTGGATTACTGGTTTAGGAGCACGTCGTGCTAGCGCCAGTGGTTCAGGGAGGCTGACGGTCATGCCCAGGAGGAATTTACACCCATCATTGCTGACTGCCTATACATTCATCTGAATAATGTTGACAGGAAGGAATTAAAGCCAGAGACATCCCCCCCTCTACATCAGACAATTTTGAAGGAAACTCTGTGAAATTTGGGGAAGGGATGGTCTGAGGAGTGGGACCTACGCCAGGGTGGAAACTTCACGGATGATTGGGCCTGGTCCAACTGGGTAGGTGCCTCGTGCGAGGAGTTTAGGGCGAATCTTATAAGATTAGGCCCATATGAGAGATCTTGGTCCTCCCAATTTCACATCTATCAACCAAAGCAGCTGATGCCGAAGTTGTTGATCAGGTGGTCATCTAGGACCAACACATTCCGCTTACACTACGAGGAGGTCGGTATCAGTATGTTGGATGTGCAACAAATCTCAGGGGTCCCTATATTGGGGGCTATGTATGATTAATTCCTCCCCATCATGAGTGTGTGGGAGGACCCAGAGAAAATACCATCATTGGCGATGGCATTGATGGAGCTTGTGCTGGCAGAGTACAAGGAGGCGATGAGGGACGTACACTTCAGGAGGTGGTTCAAGCGGTTCCTAAACTTCCTGGAAGACAGGTAATTTTCAGAAAGGCCTCAGAATTTCCCGAAGGGGGATCAGAGCAAGGAGCACTCATACTGGAAACTTTTAGAGGATAGCCAGTGGAAGATGTGGGGATTCAGCATCATCACAAAGCAGCAACCAATAGTCAGGCTGGTAGCATTTATCGCGGCTCTCATCTGTGGTTGGATCTTTCCGGTGAGGGATAACAACATTGGAGTGCTACCAAGCACATTTATCATGGAATCCACGTTGGCGACAGGAGGGCGGGTCAACCTCGGGATCCCGATGCTTTCCAAACATTATAAAATGCTATGGAATATTATCGAGGGGAAGAGGCCGCAGAGGATATGTGGGTCATTCCACCTCTTGTATGGGTGGATAGTATCACACATCAGGGGGGTCTATGAATACCCAAACCCCATCTCCCCTCTAGAATTAAACTTCCTTCCATCCATCTAAAATGCCGTGGGGAGATTTTCGGCCAAACTGACTGCTCCGTTGGTAATAAACCGAGTGTGGAAGGTGGAGGAATTCAATTTTCACCCGTTTTCGTTGCCGATGGGTGTATTCACTGATGACAGACAGTGAACATAAGAGCACTGTTCCTATCTACTGGTCTTTCGAGGTGGAGTTTTGGTGGCAAGAGTGGATCACGAGCCTCTCTGTGATCCTTACACCCCACACTAATTTGCTAGGAAATTCTAGTGCATGCAATGTCTGACCCCGCAGGTGCGCTTAGGGGTGATATATGAGGAAGAAACAAGCGTGATGAGGTAGATGTGGCTCATGTTCATGCAGGAAGATATGAAGATGCGGAATGAGTTTCCTCCGCCGACCGCTGTCTTCAGTCTTGTGAAGGAATATGCCCAGAGCTGGGAGGCGGCCTACCTAGGAGAAATTTTGATGCAACCAACCATTCGAGTCAATGATGGTGTTCCTCCTTAACCTCAAGGCCAGGTTCAGAAGGCAGCAAGGATATCCCGCGGTGGCGGGGTTGCTGTAACGGTGAGGCCCACACCAGTTAAGGGGGAGGCAGTAGCAGCAACAGGCTCGGTGGTCTCAGAATAACAGGGATATCCTGAGGGGAGGCCACCTAGAGGATTCCATAGAATCTCTACTCAGGCTCTGGGGAAGCGGCTGCACCATATTGATATACAGAAGAATGCTGTCTTCCCAGAGTCTTGGGATATCTGGGAAGTCGACAGGAAATTTCTTGACCTGTCCGAGATGTGGCAACACTTGAACCATTTGGGGATGGACTTGTCTGGGATAGGCCTTGTCAGGGCCAGCTTTGCAGTGCCCCAGGAAGAGGCAGAGTAATACCTGATAGAGCTGGAGGACTTTGTGCACTCCCTAGGTGCTCTACATCCGATGACAGATCGAGTCAAGGTGTTGCTCGATCACACTGTTCCTCCATAGTTTTCAGCTGCTAATTTAAGGAACATTTCCCTCTACTAGAAGAATCGGACGAATCCCCCTAGAGGGATGAGCTCGAGAGAGGGAGCTCATTGGAGGAGGGAGAAGTTGGGGATCAAGACTCATATCTCGAAGAGTTTGTGAAGGTCCTTGAGGTAAAAATATGAAACCCATTTCTCAAGGCCTGCTTAGATGTCATCTTGGACTCCTTGCTAACATCGGAACTATGCAGGGGAGTCTCATACACATAACTTGTTCTCGTCCCTTAGAAGATGCGAAAGCAGGACCTTTGGGATCTATGCCTACTGCTATGGAGATCAGTGCATCTGTCGGGGCCGTGACACCTGAGGTGGCTTTAGAATCTTCATAACTTACAACAATATACGGAGGGCCACACTTTGGGGTCCCAGTAGCATCAACCCAATAACGAGACTGGGAATTCGATCTCTATAATTCTCCTCTACCAAATTCATGACCATCGTCCCTTGACTATGTTAACTGATGCTCATACCCCTTTTTGATACTTTCAGTTCATCAAATGGCTTGGGTTTCCTTGGTGAGGTCGTTTGGCACCCCTGGAAGTGCCTTTCCCTGGGGAATGCCGATGACTATGGAGGTGGATATCTAGGTCGATCGAACTGTGGTGCTCCCAATCACTAGTGGGACCATCAGGGAGGTTTAGCCTGAGATCATCGAGGTGGGGTATGGCGATGAGGATCGGTCGGACAGCCCAAGTCCCACCATGCTTGATCAAACACCGGATGCGGACCCGGCTGATGAGTTCCTTGGGGAATTCCCTACATATGAGCCTACCAATCACACCAAATGGGACGAGATGACCTTTAATGAAGAGGACAACAAAATATTTCATCGCTGATCGGGGATGTTGATTAAGCACTTCATCGAGGACACCCCCCAGGCACTATAGCTGGATGAGATGGATAGAGTTCACTCGCGACTGCATGAGATTTGTTTCGGGGGAGTAGATTCCCAAAATCCACACATTCTTGTCCGAGATCTTATGGTGGAGAAAATTTGGTAGTATGATCATGGCCTTGGTGTGGGCTGGCAGCAGAGGAAAGCGGTGAGCATCAGAAGGCTCCAAGAGGCTGAAAATGAGGTTCAACGGCTGCAGAGTCGGGCGGACGGGCACTCAGCCTCCCTCAATGCGCAATCTGAGCTAGTATTGTGGATGAATTCCCAACTAGCAGAGGCTTAAGTGCGTCTGGAGCAATCCTCTGAAGAAATGGTTGACATCCGGACTGACGTGGAATGGGCCTAGGTCACGACGGTTGAGTTGCACCCCATCGTTGCCGAGGAGGAGCGGGAGCTGTACAGGTGGTAACAAATCCTGGACACCACAGACCAGAGGGTGGCGGATCTACAATGCTCTTTTGACGGGGTCAAACTATCCATGGAATGGGTAGACCCTCGGGTGTTGTAATGCCTATAACCTTTGAATGTACTTTCACGCTTTGATTGTTTTATGTCAACTTCATGCATGAGTTTCGTTACTTGTATTGGTTTATTGCATTCCTGTGAAATTTGTGGAGTTTCTAGAGATCAATCCCTAATCTCACATGGATCGGGCCCGGTGTAAGAAACAAGGTATGATCACCTTATTATTCCACTCAAATTTGGGAGTGAAAACCAAGATTCAGGTATCTGAGGGCTTGGACAACCGATCTGTATTCCTGGAGAGAGAGGTAAAAAGCCTGACTAGAGGGGGAAGACCTCGGGAAAACTGAATATCCATTTTACTAATGTGCTCTAGTGCACGAGTGGGGTAATGCCAGTGGCATTGGGGATCAATCTGAACATAAGGGAGTGTAAAGTGTGAATTACGATACCCCAGATTTGGAACACTGTGGGGGTGGCATGACAATAAAGGATAACTGCTAACCATGTTCGCAACATAGTATCTTTATTGCATTATCCTGAAATGGGGATGAAAAATGAGGGCCGAACACTGACCATGATCAAAACACAAGGCCTGACTCAGAATTTTATCCATAAGTCTTCCAAAACATTGGCCCAGGATAGTAGGAGAGCCATAGGCCGAGCATCCATAATTTTAGGGGGTTTCTTTAGACGTGAGAGGCAATGAGGGTCTGAATGAAGGGCATGCAAGGTATGGAATGTGGAGTGGTGGTTTTTCCGAATAGAATCTGAAACTCCATAAATTATGTCACTGTGGTGGAAACATGTTAGGTTAACTCATCGGTTTAATCATGGATCATTCCTAATTTTATACGGGACCTCTCTAGCGAGGAAACTGTTGCTTCCCAACGTTATCATGGGGCATCCCGAACATGTTTGGGGTAAATATGCAGTCACATGGTTCCCCAAAAAGGGTTCAAGCCAAGGGGCCAAAAATTTTGAGGAATAGGACTTATGATTCCTAAGGCTGGACCTAATCCGAAGTGCCTGGGTGTCCCAACGTATCCCATGAGGATGAGAATCAAGTCATACGTAGTTCTGGAAAATGTTGTTCAATTTCACATCTTGCGTAAAGGACATAAAGTGATCTTAGTTTATGGTCATAGAGCTTAGACCATGGATTGATAAGGAATATGGGGGACACGTAGTGAGATAATTATAAAACCTGACGTGAATGAGGACCCGGAGTCCAGATTACCAAGTGTTCCTTGGGGAAGTGTTTAGGTCAATGGACCGAACATGAAAGTTAAGATGGTCCCATGGGGAAGTGCCCAGGCATTCCTATGCATCTCATGAGAATGATAATCAATCCAAACATAGTTCTGAGGTGGTGTGATAAGGTACCAGTTCCAGGGATAAAAGGGGTGTGCGGGTCTGACCCTCGCGCCAAAAGAAGTGGCATTTGATAGGTCTTGTTTGTCCTTTAGGGTGAATGGAGGTGTTTTTTTGTGAATATATGAACCTAGAATAGCGGATCTAGGAATCACAACAAGAATCAAGCCAAATGAAGGCATTGAAAAATGGTATGGTGTTTGACCGATACCAAACATGATATCCCTTGTGCGAGGACACCATAATGCAGTGCCGTTTTTTGTTGTGTGGCCAGGAATATACTGTCACAGTTTAGGGTCATGTAATAGGACCAACCACTCATTTTAACATTGTGTGGTATAGACACAACATTTTAAAGGGGGAATATCCATGGTGCGATAAAGTATAACTGACGTGAATGAGGATGGGGTCCACACCACACCATGCGGGATTTCGAGAAAGAAACTTTGGGCCAAGGGGCCAAGAAGAGGTAAGAGGGTAGGAAGTAGGAGAGACTGGATCTCAATTAAGATGGACCCAAAGACGAGATGCCCGGGTGTTCCTACGTATCCCATGTGGATGGGAATCAAGCTGTACATAGTTATTACAAAGGGGAAATATGAAGAGATCTTAGTTTAAAGTCTTAAAACTTGGACCATGGAGAAGCTGGACTATTCCAAGTAAATGCGGACCTCAATCCAATCCCTAAGCCTACACGAGTTGAACTCAGTATAGAAAACAGGGGTGGATAAGGTATTTGAATTACATGAAATACATGCAAATGGGAAATCTGTGAGGAGCCTTGAACAATGCCTTGTCATGGCTTTTTTTCTTCTAACATGCGGATGCACACTGAGGAATAGTACCAATCGTTTCGAAGTTCTACTTGAACATGATGAAGTGGACAAGGGTGTGAGTCATGTAACTAGAATCTTGGGATTAATTGGGTTGGCATGACGATGGAGGATAACTGTTGACCGTGTTCAAAACACAACATCCATATCATGTGACCAGATATGGGAACAACAAATGAGCATCGACCACTGACCAAATTCGCAATGTGGTACTTGTATAAATTTGATGCTCGAAACCCTTGAGGGCGTTAGCCCGTAATGGTAGGAGGGCCCTTAGGCCGAGCATCCATGCCATTCTGGGCCCCCTTTGGATGTGAAAGGTGATGGAAGCCCTAATGAAGGGGAACACAAAGCTTAAGAAATGGGTAAAAGCATGTTCGGGTAGAATACGACATTCCAGGTTCTAAACTAGAGCGCCCTTGGGAACATTGGTGAATCACCAAAGAGGATCAAGGGGCTCATATTGAGAGCGGCCGATTTAAAAAGAAGATTATAGAAGAAGGTGATATAGAACTCTTAGGAGAAGGAGGTATATAGCGTGGTTGTTACAAAACCAGATGTGAATGAGGATATAATCCCATACCAGACCATATACTCCTCTCCCTGGGGGAATGTAGGCCAAGGGTCCAAAATAAGGCTGGACCCGAAGACTAAATGTTCCGGCGGTCCTATGTATCCCATGAGAATGGGAATCATGACACATGTAGTTCTGGAAGAGACACAAATACGGGTAAGATAACCCAACAAGGGGGGTGTACGGCATGAAGAGTAACCCGGAGTGAATGAGGACATAATACCATACCACACCGTACAACCTCTCTCCCTAGGAAAATACAGGCCAAGGGGCCAAGACAACATGGAGGTTTCTAAGGGATGAAGCTCGACCTGAAGATTAGTTGTTCGGGTGGTCCTACGTATCCAATGAGTATGGGAATCAATACACATGTAGTTTTGGATGAGAGTAATGTGCAGTTTACCATCATGAATCAAGGATGAAAATAGGAAAGATACCCCAAAAAAGGGAGGTGTACGAAGTGGAGAGTAACCCGACGTAAATGAGGGCATAATCCCATGTCACACCGTACAATACTGAGTGAAGGCTGGGGCGGGGGGGGGGGGGGGGGGGGCGAGATTGGGCCATAGATAGAATGTTGTGGCCAGATTTTAGTTTAATATCTTGCAGTTAGGATGATAGTGATCTTAGTTTAAGGTCATAGAGCTTGGACCAGGGAGGATAGCTGCTGACCAGATTCTCAACATAGCATCCATCCTTGCATGACTGGAGATTAGGTCAAAAAATTGGGCGTCAACTGTTGACCGTGTTCACAACACGAGACTTGTATCAATTCGTTGCTTGAAAGTCTCTAGGATATTGGCCCGAGATGGTAGGAGGACCCTTGGGCCGAGTATCCATGCCATTCAGGGGTCCCTCCAGACACAGAAGAACGAAAACCCAAATGATGGGGCCCGCGAAGCATGGTAGGGAATGTTCTTGTGGATGGGGCATAAATGGAGAAGGAATGTCTCCTAGGTATGTGTGTGGCATGGCCATATAGCTCGACGTGAATAAGGATACGAGTCCCTACAACACAACACAATCCCGAACAAGAACATGAGTCGAGGGGCCAAAAGGGTCGGGGGACCTAAGATTGGGTGTCCCGAACAACTTTTGTCATATGACCTATTATACGGGTGATGCCTCATCATAGCTTCTAAGACCATGTGAGCAATGCTCGGTGTAGGAAACAAGGAGTAGGACTTGGTTCTCCCCATTATATAAGGGTAAAATAGCTGGCATAAACCGAAAGAAACTACGACTTGACGAAAAGCAAGGTAAAATGAACCACTACACTCAATATTTGGGACCTATGGGGTGTCGATAACGACAAAGGATAGTTGTTGTCCATGTTCTAAACACAACGTCCATATCGTGTGAACTGGAATGGGAACAACAAAAGAGAATCAACCGCAGACCGTATTCGCAACGCGGGACTTGTATCAATTCGTTGTCCGAAACCCTCGAGGACGTTGGCCCGTAATGGTAGGAGGACCCTTAGGCTGAGAATCCATGCCATTCATGGTTCCTTTTGGACATGAAAGATGATGGAGTAACAAATAAGGAGCGTGAGTGAGGCATAAGTATGCACGTTCATTTCAATGTCAAGTATGATGGTGAAAGAGGTGGAAGTCTCTGAGGAATGGGACACATGGCGGGATCACGATGAGCTCGACGTGAATTGAGGCAAGAGCCTGCACCACACTATATGTCTTCACCCTAGGAGAGATTCCATAGTTTTGGGTAGTGCCAACAGAAAAACTATCCGGGCATTTCTACATATCCCATAAGGATGGGAATCAAGTCGTACGTAGTTCTTGAAGTCCATGCAGTTTAGCGTCGTGCAATGAGGATGTGGAAGAATAGAAGAATGATGAGGAAGCACATAGTGCATTCATCACAATTCTAACATGAGTGGGGCCAAAGAAGCCTTCACTACACCATTTAAGGACCCTCCGAGAGAACTACATCCAGGGGGAATAGTCAAAGGAAAGAGTTTGGGGCTGGACTCAAGATGAGGCATTTTAGTGTTCCTACATATTCTATAAGGATGGTAATCAATCCATACGTAGTTCTAAGAATTTTGTTCGGTTTAACGTCATGTGTCCAAGATATTGGGCAGTTTAAGGTCATGTGGGACTCGACAGTTTAGGGTCATGTATGACCCGATAGTTTAGGGTTATGCAGGACCGGGCAGTTTAGGGTCATGTAAGACTGACTACAGTTTAAGGTCGTGTGGGACCAAGAAGTTTAGGGTCATGTAGGACCGACTATAATTTAAGGTTGTGTGGGACCAAGTAGTTTAGGGTCATGTAGGACTGACTGGGTCTGACAAAGTATTGCTTAAGAAACTTGGCATTGGTGGGAGGAGTTATATGCTCACCATCCGTAGTCACCAGTGAGTAAGCATCGTTGGGATAAACCTTATGAACAAAATAAGGTCCTTCCTATATGGGCTCCAACTTGGGTGGTTTCCTGCCAGGTATCATTGGTGTTCTGAGAGCCAATACCATGTCACCTTGCAAGAAGGAGTGGAGGCAAACTTTCTTTTTGAAAGCTATAACCATCTTATTCTGATGCCTTTCTAGATTGTGAAGGGCACGAAGTTTATTCTCATAAAGTGATTCCAATTCATCCAGATAAATTTCAAATACTTTATTTGGAACCTGCTGATCATAAAACACTGTGCGTAATGAAGGAAACTAAATATCGATAGGCAGGAGAAACTTTGCCCCGTACACTAGGTAATATAGAGTCACCTGGGTGGAATTACGAGTCGTCATCCGATAAATCCCAGAGGGCATTGGGAAGCTTTTCCGACCAACTCTTCTTGTTCTGACCAACCATTTTATGAAAAATGTTAAAGAGTGTTTTGTTTAATGCCTCGATCTTCCCATTTTCTTTCACGTGGTAGCGGGAGGTATGGTTAGAATGGATGTTGTACTTGGCGTATAACTTCTTCAACTCAGCTGCTCGGAAGTTGGTGTTGTTATTAGTGAGGACGGCATGGGGGACTCTAAATCGGTAGATGATATTGGATCTCATGAAGTCAATGATATAATGGGCCTTGACCTCTTGAGAGGAACTGCTTCTATGCACTTGGAAAATAAATCCATAGTGGTCAAGATGAAACAACACTGGTGAGCTGTCGCTGACGGGTATGGTCCCACAACATCTAGTCCCCAGACTACAAAGGGAAAAGAGTACTTGGTAGTGTGGAGAGGCTCCTATAGACGATGCACAAAGTTGGAATGAACTTGACCTGAATGACACCTCTTGGTAAACTCGATGCAGTCATGGATCATGGAGGACAACAAATACCCCAATCTTCGGATATGGTGAGATAGCTTCGGCCCGATCTGATGGGCACCGTAGGAACTGACATGAACCTCCCGCATGAAGTGAGAAATATCGACTCCTTGGATGAAATGGAGGAGAACACCATCAAACCTGCAATTATAGAGGATATGCTCAATACTGGGACCACTCTGGAGGGTGAACTGCAATGCCCAACATCGGTTTCACTCGCGCTTGGCCCGATCTGCCGGGACATTACCGTGTTGGAGATATTCTACCCAAGGCATCCTCCAATCAGAATTCACTTCAATTAACGCATCCAGAGGACCTGGGGGTCCTAACATGGAGGCACCGACAATGATATTTCTTACCTATGGGCTGTTATCATCATCTGGAGTGATGGGAGCAATGAATCTCTAGTGTGCCACGTGGATAATCAGATCATCCTGCTTGGGCTCTACAAGTGATGCAGCTAGGACGTCCAAGGCATTAGCCCGACCGTTATGAGATTGTGGTACATGAGTAACCTATGGACGAGATGGGAACTGGTCCATTAGATGGAGAGTGCGTTACAACAATGGAATGAGCTCTGACTTCCTGATGACATAGTCTCCGTTGATCTTCTTGATGACTAGTTCAGAGTCCCCTTTCACATGTAGATGGGGCATGTCAATCTCGAGGCCCAGCTCGAGTCTAGTTATGAGAGCCTGATACTCCGCCTCATTGTTGGTGCAGCCTTATGGCAATAGGAATGATTATGGTAGAACTAATTGCACCGAGGTAATGAAGACAATACCCAGGCCTACTCTGTCGAGTCTGGGATCATTAAGCCTCCTGCCGGTGGGGCTTCGAGAAGCACCATCGAAATGCATCTTCCAACACAGGATGACATGATCTACCGAGAGGATTGCCTCATTAGGAATATCTAGGTCCAGAGACTGGTCTAAGGGGGTTGTATGGGTGGCAAGAAAGTTTGCCAATGCTTGTCCCTTGATAGCCTTCTGAGGCACGTACCTGATGTCAAACTGCAGGAGGATTACCATCCACCATGACAGCCGACATGTCAGCATGGGACGACTCAGGATATACTTCATCGGGTCTAATTGGGACACCAGCTGTATCTTGTGGTGATGCAGGTAATTTTTCAACTTTTTCATGATGAATACGAGTGCCAGATAGCTCTTATCGATGGGGGAGTATCTGGTCTCCGTATCAAGGAGCATGACACTGACGTAGTAGAGGCTGTTTTTAGTTCCCTCATTGTTCTTCAATGGAATAAGGGCACTGAGAGATCATTCCAGGGTGATCACATAAAGGAATAGCAGCTTTCCGGAGACAGGTGGAATTAAGACCAGAGGATGAAAGAGATACTGTTTGATTTCCTCAAATGCGGTCTGGCACTCTTCGTCCAATTTTTAGGTTGTTCCTTTCTTCATGAGCTAAGAAAAGGGCTTACACTTTCCAGCCAGATTCACAATGAATCAGCGTATATAGGCCAAGTGGACTTGGAAGCCCCAAAGATCCTGAATATTGCTCAAGGGAGACATCTGGATAATGGACTTGATCTTCTTTGGGTCAATCTCTATACCCCTGTATCTGACAACGCAGTCGAGGAACTCCCCAGAGGTGATCCTGAAGGCACACTTAAACGGGTTCATCTTCAGGTGGCGAGAACGGAGGAAGACGAACACTTTCTGAAGGTCATTGAGATGGTCCTGGCGTTGGCGGGATTTGACCACCAGATCATCCATGTAGCATTCCACTAGTGTTATGAGGATCAAATTGAATATGCGATACATAGCCCGCTGATAAGTGGCATCTACATTCTTTAAGCCGAAGGGCATGACTTGTTAATAAAATGTACCTTATGGTTTCCTGAAGGCTATAGACTCCTCTTCCTCAGGGACCATCCAGATCTGGTTATATTCAGAGTACCCATCCATGAAGGAAATGGCTTGGAATCCTGTCATAGCGTCGATCAGCAAATCCGTCACTAGAAGGGGAAAATCATCCTTCGGGCATTGACGGTTGAGATCTCGGAAGTCGATGCAGACTCTGATATGCCCATTCTTCTTCCTAGCTGGCACTATATTGGCTATCCACTTGGGGTACTAGACTTTATTAATGAAATTGGATCTGATGATCTTTTCAACTTTGGCCTCAACCATGGAACTGTGAGAAGGGTGCATCTTCCTGGGAGCTTCTTGAACCCACGATGATTTACTGGGAGACCGTGGTGGTGGACGAGCACCTGAGGATCTAGTCCTGGCATCTCATCGTAGGTCTAGGAAAACACATCATGATATTGTTTAAGGAAGTCTATGTACCATTGTTTCTCCTCGAGGGGCATGGCATCACTGATTAATGTGGGTCTTGGATCTGCGTCGTTACCGAGGTTCACCTGTACCTGTTCATCAACCGTGGTGGAGATGCCCTCTTCAAAGGTAGGGGGATCATCCTCCAGACCCTCTTATTCAATTGCGGAGGAGGGATCCCCAGTAGGAGAAGCTTCCTCTGGGTCGACAGACCCCTAAGAGAGGGTGGTACCATCCTGAGTGGCGGTTGTCATTGCATCAGAAGATTCCTATGCTGCTGAGACCATAGAAATGAAGGCTATCAATCTGATCCCATCTGGTCTTCGGCCCAAGGGGCCACACTTGGTGATATCAGAGCAATAGTGTCACATCATCTTGATATGGTTGATTCCAGCCTAGCGAAACAAGCAAGTATAACGTACTGCTATTTCCATGGGGAGAACGTCCTAATACCTTATGGGAGTAGGGGGATCAGGGATCACTGAGGCTTGATTCGTATAAGAATACGAGGTGATCTCCCAACGCTGCATGAATCTAAAAATGTGGTTCCTCCTTGTCCCAGAGACAACAAAATATTTCCCCATATCGGGGGTTGTGGCCTCCAATTGATGTATTGGGAAGATGTAGGCATCATTCAGGCCTACCCAGGGGTCGGTTACAACCGCAACAGGCTCAAACTCACTGGCCTGAATCTATTTGTCCTTGATCTTGTAATAGTTAGCGTCTGGATAGCGGGATTCACAAGAGGAAAAAGGAGATGTGTCACCTTGGAGTTTGACCACTCGACCATTGAGAGAGTACTTGAGGCACTGGTGATATGATGAGGGGACCGCCATGTGCCGATGGAGCCATGGTCCGCCCATCAATTCATTATACACGGTGTCTTGGGAGACAACCATAAACTCAGTGCTGGAAATTAGGCCACTGAACTGGGTCTTCAAATGGATATTTCCCACCAGGTTCTGATCTATCTTGTCATATCCTTGTATTTTCAGGTCGGAGGGAATCAAGTCATCCTCGGATAACCCCAGCTTCCGTAGTGTTCGAGTTGGGATAAGGTTGATCCTGGAGCCTGTGTCAACAATACAGCGGTGAACCTCCATGCCATTGAACTGGAATATGATATATAATGGGATAATGTTCCCCTGTATAAGAGAACCTTTATCTTATCCAGATAACAAGATAATGTCCTAGCATTCAGCTTTTTTTAGATCCTCCACATGAAAGGTCTCTATGGATACAACCTCCGTCTCGGACTGGAAGGGGATTCTTAACGCCTTAGTGAGGGCCTCACAAATATTTGGCGACAGGTAAAGGGACTCAAGGATAGAGATCCTTACTGTAATGATGGCAAGATGTTTAAGAACATCATACTTCCATGCCAGGCGTGAACTTCTTCTTGCAGGAGGTTGCTCCACGACATGAGGTATGGCGGACCCTGCCAGCTGGACCGGAAACTGATTGGTGGAAGGAATGTCCCGTTGCTCACTAGTCGAAGCATGCAGAGTGACTACCATGCTCAAGATAGCTAAATAAGACCAGTCTACAGTAGATTGTGGCTGATCACGGTGAGATCTGGGTGACTCTGCTTGGTCCAGTAGCACAAACAGCGGTGCGGGCTGGCCTGACGGCACCAGATGTGGAGGTTGCGCATGCTGAGCTCTACGTTGGACCTGGTGTCTGGTCTTAGTGGTGTGAATGGCCTGGATAGAGGTTTCAAATGATGTGCCTCAGAAACCCATGTATCTGCGGATCCTCCGATGCTGGCGTCAGCTGGGGACATTGGGGAGATCGGACTGGAATTCCCCGTCATCAAGAGTCATTTAGAGATTTACTATCTCCATGGTGTTGACAGAAGTGTACCCTTTACTGTCGCTCGAAGAGTCTTCCACTACTGGGAAGATTCTTGGAGGAATCTCCATCTCTTGGGGAATAAAGATGCCAAGAGTACAGGACAATGATGACACTGGCGGGGTGTATTGCTTTCCCTTGTGTTGCCGATGCTTTCTCTTTTGGGAAGAGGATGGTTGGGACGATGATGCAGAAGTAGTGGTTGCAGATTCTGAGGGTTCTATTTGATTCAGGCATGCACGGATGATACCATGGGCACGATCGACCATTTTGCGAGACATTTAGTCTTCATACTTCTGGGACCCATGGTTAGAAACTTGCTTCCACTCACCTTCACTGCCACTACTGCTATCTAGCCTTACGAAGACACACACCACTTGTGCCGAGGATGGGCCCAACCTGACTATGTTGTTGTCAACCTAGTCTTGGAGCTAGTCCTTGAACACATAGAACTACTTGAGGGTGTGCCCCAGGATCCGGGGATAGGAGCAGTAGTTGGGGAGATCAGTGAGGTTCTCCTCTTCTGGCCTTCTACACTCAAGCAAACAGATGATCCCCTATTCCAAGGCACTTCGAAAATAGTCGGGGACCTGATTCTCGTTGAATGCATATGTCCGGTTTCTTCTATCCAGGGAGGGGCCCCTAGTAGCCTGATTCTAACGAGGGGATACAGGAGCCTGTCGAGGGAGCAGGGACTGATTGTCCCACCTAAATGGTGGCGACGCATTACACAGAGGCACCTGCTGATTTTGAGGTATCCGTTGCTGGGATGGAGGCTGCACCTTTGGTGGTGGGCCTCTTCGAGGTTGTGGATGCGGCTCTACTGGTAATAATTCCAGTTGCCTGGGGGCCTCTATTTGGGCCACCATAGCGGGATCATCTCTGGCGGCCCTCCTCGTGGGAATTATAGTAGGCAAAAAACGTGTTTGGATGGTCTATTTAAGGGCTTCTTTCAGGCATTGGGCCTTATCTGAGAAGTCTCGGAGTCCTCCAGAGTAGTTCTGGGTGATCAGAGAGGGAGCCAGTTCCATCTTAACATTTCCTACACACATCGTCAGTAATTTCTCCTGAGTCAGTGGCATGTCAAGGGAGTATGTGAGCCCCTTCCATCGAGTGATGAAGTCTGTGACATGCTCATCAGGCATCTATTTTCACTTGAAGAGGTCTGTGATACTCATCTTACAAGTGATGGAGCTGAACTGGAACAAAAAGTTTCTGTAGAGATCTTCCCACCCTTCTATTGACCCGATGGAGAGTTGGCTATAACAGATGAATGTAGGCCCTTCCAATGTCTTTACAAAACATCGGAGCTTGGCAGCTTCTTACTGTTTCAGAGTTCCCAACATGGGTCCACACCTTGAAGAAAAGTGGGCTAGCTGTTGTGGGGGGTCACCTGTCCCATTAAAAGGGGAGAAGGTGGGATTTCCGAAACTTGGGGGTGATGGCATGTCATCCACCCACGCTGAATATGGCTTGCCATCAGGTGGTAGTGCCACCTGTCGCATTTCCAATGCCTCGAGGTGGGCAATGAGCACTTCCATTGGATCATCTGGGTGGGGGTCCCTATCTTGACGGGGGTACCTAACCACCAGCACATTGGCACGTACTTCAATACGAAAATCAAGTCTAGCGGCTCGTGGAGCGGCTAGTGGGGTGGACTGCTGAGCAACTGGGGGAATCTGAGCTCAGTCCTGAATATTGTCACGTCATTTAGAAGGATTTGGAAACACGTATTGCAACCTCTTTCCATGAGTGCCAAAATTTATCCTCTCCGCGTGGGCAGGATGTTCAGGGTTACTTGGAGGCAACTTAGCAGGGGGAGTTGTGTCTGTCCCTGCTGTACTTGTCACGGATCACCATAATTTGGATATTGTTCCGCAGCAAGCTCAGCCAAGAGGTTTTCAAACAACTTTTTCTATTTGTTAATTTACTGATGCAACAAGGCCTTCTTAGGGTCTTCCTCCATTTTCTTCATGGAGGAGGATGGGTCATAGTGGTTGGCGCCTCGAGTGTGCTATTTACCCTTACCAATATTTTGACTGAGAACCAATGCCTCGGTGGGTGGAGGGAGACCCAACAAATTTCTCTACTGGCGAGTAACTATTCCTGATAGGTCCAGTAGTGGTGGAATTCCCCCGGGAGGTAAGTCCCCATCAAGAAGCTCTAGCTCATTATACCCATCCGATATATCGACCATGTTGACTGTGACTCTTCCGGGGGGCATGTCCTCAATGTCGCCTAGTGATTTGGAATGCCATTTGATCAGACTGAAGGGGAGGGCAGTGTATTGCCCCCAAACATGGATCTGCACATAGGGGTAAGGATCCTTGATAATCTTGCGGAGTGCTTTGAAACTCTGAACACATTGCTATTGGAGGGATCCACAGTGGCCTAGTGACTTAGGGCACTGGGCCACATAGAGTGCAGCCAGGTCGACCAGATGGTATTGCTCACTGATATCCTCAAAATGCACTTGGATCCTAGGATAATCCACTCACTGACGATGAAGGCATAAATGCATCGACCAGAGGGTTTGACAGAAACATTCAAACTCCTCTTGGGTAAGGGATTCTGGCACTTTGAAATTTGGCGCCACAACCGTCCAGAATATCTCGGGGAAGTGGTCCACTGCGAGGATATTCCATAAGCTCCTCGGATCATATTCAGGGTCTGGCCCTTGGTTTCCCCATTCGTCGACTGGGGGAAGCTAATGAATTGTCAACGGTACTGAGGCAGACCGCTGGGATGACAGGCTGGCCGGTGGGGAATACGACGAATGGGCTGACTGACCATTGAATCTCGGGCTGTCCTCCGAAGAATGTAGTGACCTGGCCATTACATCGCAGTAAGATGGGCTGGCAAACAAGGTTTCTGGCACAAAACCAGTAGTTTCTATTGGTGGTCCATGCAGTGGATCTTCTACCATTGATCCCCAAAACAGATCTCTGTGATCTCTAGTCGAGGTAGAGGGAGCTTCCGGTGATGACGATTGTGACTGCGTGGTAGGTCCCTGGGAAAACGCCAAATTATAGTCTTCCTGGATGTACATATGGAGGGAGGTAGAGATCTGGTGGACCTCACATTCTGGGAGTACGAGGCTGATGCGCCTCTTTCCTGCCCCAGCCTTTGACTTGGAGGAGCGAGGGGAGGGTTCCAGTGCTGAGTCGTACTCTTCTTCAGAATCCAAGAAGCGTACAAGCTTGATCTATGCCTATACATTCCCCAAATTCTTATTTTGGTGGCAATGACCCGCCTTCCTTCCCCTAGATGGATCTTATGGACAGGTCATATTTCTGACACGATGAGGTACTTCGGTCGTACTGGTTCTGGGGCAGAGAGGGTTTCCACCTGGGTAGGCCGAGGTGCGCAGAGCACCAGGATAAATATCGAAGGGGACACAAGGAGGACCTCTATGGGTAGTGCTAAAGTGAGTAGTACCTCCACTGGAGTTGGTAGGAGCATGGGGAGGACCTCCATGCTTGTTTCCCCTAGTGACATCAGTGCGAGGAATGTCCTCGTATTGGTCGAGCTGAACATGAGTAGGAGCTCCGTGCTGTGGGTTGGTGAAGCGAATCTGACCCTCCCTCCTCTGACTGCTGGGGCGAGGAGGACCCTTTCCAGCTGCTAGGAGGACATGGGGAGGACCCCCATGTTGGATAGTGATCGTACGAGCAATGTATCCATACTTGTGGTCTATGGCAGGTTGAGTAACTCCATACCAAGTGTAATGAGCATAGGAGAGACTTCCGTACTGAACATCACCACCATGGGAAGGGCCTTCATTTGGATTAAAGGTGGCACAAGGTAGACCTCCATGCTGAGCTTGGACGTGGGGAAGGCCCACGTTTTTAATGGTAGTGGTACGAGTAGGACCTCTGTATTGGGTGGAATTGCTATGGGTTAGTCCGCGACAGTCACTGCCTATGCCGGAGACCAAGAGAGTCAACCCAGCCATCCTGTGGGGTGGTTGGGGCCTCGATCTAGGTCAGGAGTATGAATGTCCCTGCTCAGAATATACAGGGAGCTAGTGATATGCGTCAGTGGGGGCTCAGGCCACAGTAGCCAATGACGTTGATGCCCCTTGGCAGGTATTCTCTTCTGCTTGCACCCGACACTGGCTTTAGGTCATACATGCCAGAGCCAGTGGTGTAAGTATGTGACTTACCTGCTCCTCATACAGTAAGACCGGGCAGCGGTGCTGATGCGACCTGGTGGGGGGCCTCACTGAGAGCCCTTGGAATGGGACCCTGACCAGGCTGGCCCGGACATCCCCTACCTCATCTTCGTAGAGAAGGGAGTCGTTGAGACGTTCCAGGGACAGGCTCCCAAAACGTTTATATGTTGGGGTGGGGAGCAGTGGCTCTCTGCGCGACCCTTATGGGTGGCATTGATGACAAGGAGCAGACGCCTTTAAATCCAGGTGGGACATATACCTCATAGGGATGATCCCCTCCTCCTCGTAATGGTGCATGAGATCATTGATTACCATCCGATGAATAACATAAGAGGGGAAGATGGGGCATGGGTTCCCCATGGTCGTGGGTGTAGGGGCCATCACGGAAGATGCAGATCTATGCGGGACTTCCATGTTGGTACTTCCCCTGCCCCTACATCGCTGGGCGGGCAATGATTGAGTTTCGGATACAAAAACTTGGTTCCTGAAAGCAGGGAGATTAACTCATTAGTGCTGAAAGGAAAAGGAATCAATGACCAATTACCTAACATCATTCCGTCATCCATGACCGGTAAGAGGGATCCACGCTGACAATGTCACAGATCAGAATGCCCAACGTTTTACTGCCCCAACTTCTAGTGAGTTTCAGGCCGAGCCCACTATTTGCTTGGTGGGACCCAGCTCTGGATAACTAGATATGGTGAAACACTAATCTTCTGATGCCTCAAATGCTACTAATCTTTATAATGAGGAGAATAAATTCATGTTGGGTTCACCATTTTTTTTTCTGTTGCTTTCGTTGGGGCCCGCACATCCGTCTGCTTGAGGACGAAAGGCACGATTTTTATTTCCCCGCATTCCCTCTTTCAAAAGGGTGGTGGCATCCATCGTTTATTCAGGGAAATATACTCCTTGATCGAAATGGGATGATGGGATGTTGGCTCCTCCTTCCGTGGATTCCTCCTCGGAGATTGTTACCTAGTCCGGGTATCCCTTATAGATTTAATACTTTGTTCGTGAAACCCATCCCAGTGCCATGTCTTCATGGATGCTGATTAATTACACTGCTTCTGTTAGGACATTCCAAGGGGTCAATTCAGGGAAGCAACCTTCAGTCAGGGGAGTAGTCATGTTGGGAATCTCTGGCATGTCTGGGCACTGGGACACTAGCACGTCTGTCTTTTTTCCATTTTTATAGGGATTCTCAAGGGCATGGAAGCCCAAGGCATCCCGCGTCAAATGCGAGGAATCATATGCCATAGGCATGTCTCTGAGGTTTTCCTCAGCTTCCCATGTTTAACACAGGGTATGCCACAAGTTTAACATCCAGTGGAGAAGGATTAGACTAATCAGAACACTAACTAGAGTGTATCAGATGAGTGTAACCCTTAGAGGACACACTGATGTAGGTGGGTTGAGATGACCTCACTAGGATGTGGCAGCCCAGGTAAGAATCAAGATGGACGATGGGGTGCTGAGTAAAATGGGTGGTTAATGGGATGGAACCACTGTGAGGATGATGGTAATGTTGGGCTTGAGTCTCAGGGATACTTCTTACGTATCCTCACGGTAGGGAATCAAAGTCCGCGTAGTTCGAGAGGGTGATGGGATGTCAAAGGATGAGACCCATGAGAATGGATGCGTGGATGGGACCTAGAGGAAGTGGAACCTCTGGGTTAGGGAATAACCTTCTCAAAACACATGGGCTCGAGGGAGAGGCCATGCGATGGGCTTTAATTGGGGTGTACACATAGAAAAATAACCCGGCAATGTGTATGGGGCTTATGCGTGGTTAGCATCCCAGGTCGGTCTGACACCACTAGGACAGACCAAATATGTGGGTCCCAGCTAAGGGGATTTCAATGGCTTGCCACTAAATAGGGGATGCAACAACTTACCGCTAATTGGGAGACACAACGGCTTACCGCCGTGTGGGGCACAAAGACATACTGCTGACTGGGGTTTATAGTTTAACGTCATGAGGGATGAATGTGAACCGACATGAATAAGGACTTGGGGTCCAGATGAATGGTGTGGGCAGAACGATGTCAATGGGGGTTAGAACGACCGAGTGTTGGGCTTGAACTTCAGGGAGGCTTCCTACATACCTTTCCTTGGTAGGGATCAAAGTCCTCGTAGTTCAGATGGGGGCATTGGGGATTACGCTCTGAGGAAACCCATAATGTCGGTGAACTGAAATAAATAGTTAGATCCGACATGATGTGGGTCTTGAACCTTAGGGAGGCTTCCTACATACCTTGCCTTAGCAAGGATCAAAGTCCATGTATTTTCATAGGGGCACATTGGTACACCAACTTGAAGATGGTCGGTACCAATGGTTGTTGGGATTGAACCTATGGGAGGCTTCCTATGTACCTCACCTTAGCAAGGATCAAAGTCCTTGTAGTTCCAGAAATGAGGCTTAGAGACCCGATGTGAGAATGGTCAGCGCCAATGGATGGTGGTGGGCTTGAACCTCAGGGAGGCTTCCAACGTACCTTGCCTCGGCAAGGATCAAAGTCCTCGTAGTTTAGGATGGTGTGTCAGTGAACCAATGTGAATGAGGACCTGGGGTCCAATGGTTGTTGGGCTTGAACCTCATGGAGGATTTTTACAAACCATTCCTTAGCGAGGGTCAAAGTCCACATAGTTCAGATAGGTGTGGGTGAACCAACGTGAAGGTGGTCAGAGCGATCATGTGTTGGGCTTGAACCTCAGGGAGACTTCCTACATACCCTGCCTTGGAAAGGAGTAAATTACTCGTAGTTCGGATGGTGAAATTGGGGCTTACGCTCTAAGGCAGCCCATAGAGGATGTCATGGTCGATGCTTACTCTAAGCCCACATGAGTCATGCTTGGTGTGAGAAAAAGAGGCAGTAGTGACTTGATAATCACGTCACAAAAGGTGCATCTATGGGAAGTGAAATGGGGCTTACTTGTAGTTGGCGGCCTAGGGAGATGGAGATTGGGACTTAATCCAAGATGGAGTCCCGATGGTGGAAAATCCTAGCGGGAGAGGGATTCAGTAAGGAATAGAGGATGAACACCATTCTCTATGACGCCCTTTGCTGGTCTTGGAACCGAAGAAGAAAGGAGGAGCAGCAGTGCTGCCTCCTGCAAGAAAGGCTAGGGGCTTACACCAAGATGGTTTTCCTTCCCCTCGGACAGGTGTCACCTCAGGAAAAAGGATATCATTCCATGTGAGGATGATTTCACTCCCGTTGAGATGAGCGGACGTACAGAATGTCCAAGGTGGGGCACCCCGCATAGGATGCATGGGGTGAGGTCATAGTTTAACATCAAGTGCTGAGGATGAAAGTGTTTGGCAGTTTAACATCCTGGAGATCGGAAGAGGTGGGTTCAATCCACACCCCTAGGGATTACATAACCGGTACCCTCTACACCTTGGTGAAGAGAAGGGACAGGAAATTCCGTGACTATGGGGTGTCGAGAGGTGATCCCATTGGGGGTCTACGTTAGCATGGCTATGCGAAGAAGCAATAACCGTTACCATGCCTATGCAAAGAAGCATGAGGCAAAGAAATGCAATGAGAAACATCGCCCAATGGACATTGAAGTTACTTTGTGCAAACCTAGGAGGTCACACGAGATAAGGAGTTGTAGAGCAAGGGAGTTCGTAGGTAGAGGTCGAGTAAAGATCTGGTGCTCCATGCAATTGGGAGGCTTCGTGAAGGGATGGACTTTGCGAAGTGGAGTGACCTAGCTTAGGCATAGGGAATAGGTGCATATAGGAGGTGATTCTCAAAGTGGAAAGGCATTCGCAAAGCAAATCCCCACAAATCACGGGTGCCTCATGAAGCATGGTGTTGTGAAGCAATGTGCTTCGCGAATCACAGTGACCCTGCCTTAGCATGTGATTCACATGTGCATGGAGGGTGTTTTGCGAAGCATAAATGCTTCATGATGACCCGAGTCCCCGTTGGGATTCCATTCCTTTGCAAAGGCCCATGGGATTCTTGAAAGGAATCCCTCTCAGAAGAGGCATTAAAATAAGGCCAAGGGGAGGAACTTTACAAAGAAAAAGTACCTTAAGAAGCTCATGGTTCACAGAGAAGAGAGTGCTTCGTGATTTGAGATCTGAGAAGGTGAAAGGTCGGATGATTTGTCCGTTGGGCTCGAGGGGAGCCCTGTATTTATAGGTAAGAGGCACCGCGAAGCAGAGCTTTCTCGGTGTGAAGCTGGATGGTTTGCTTTGCGGCGGGCTCACGAATCATCCCACCTCCTTGCTTCGCGGTGGGCTCACGAACGTCAAATCAGATCACGGAGCATCCCACCTCCTTGATTCACAGAGGGATCACGAATGTCAAATCGGCACATGGAGCATACCGCCTCCTTGCTTCGCGGTGGGCGTGAGGCCACGGTGCTCCACGAAAGGGCTTTGTAAGGCATCTTTAGAGACTTTCTTATTATTATTCTTCCTCTCGATTTTTGGCACCAAAAAACTCAAACTAGAGATTCTCTTAGAAATCAAGTTGAACATCAAGTCTTCTTGTCACGACTTGAACCTAAAGACATTAATGAATCTATCAATGATGAATTTTGGGTGATGGCTATCCAAGAAGAACTTAATCAATTTGAAAGGAGAAAATTTTGGAAACTTGTTGAAAGACCCAAGTACACTTTCACCATAGGCACTAAATGGTTGTTTTGAAATAAGGTAGATGAAGCTGGTAACATAGTTAGAAACAATGGTATATTGGTATCAAAAGGCTATAGTCAAGAATAAGGAATTGACTATGAGGATACCTTTTCACCAGTAGCTAGACTAGAAGCCATCAGAATCCTGTTTGCTTATGTTGCACATCTGAATTTCAAAATATATCAAATTGATGTTAAGAGTGCATTATTAAATGGGTATATAGCTGAGGATGTATTTTTTGAACAAACCCCTGTTTTTACAAACCCCCTTTTTCCAAATCATATTTATAAATTATCAAAAGATCTATTTGGATTACAACAAGCTCTAAGAGCCTGTTATGATAGGTTAAGTACTTTTCTTATTTCCACAGGTTTTACAAAATGAATAGCTAATCCTAACATTTTTATAAAATGAAATTCTAACGATGTTTTAGTTTTTCAAATCTATATAGACGACATTATCATTGGATCTTCAAGAAATTATTTATGTGTTGATTTTTCTAAAATGATGCAAAATAAATTTGAAATGAGGTTTATGGGTGAACTAAAATTCTTTCTTGGATTTCAAATCATTCAAAATAATGATGGTATTATTTTAACTCAAAGTAAATATACTAGATATCTTATAATTTTTTTTGGATTGGATAGTGCTAAAAGTAGTGACACTCCCATGAGTAGCACTTGTAAGTTGGATCTTAATAAAGATGGAAAATCTGTTGATCAAACAACTTATAGAGGAATTATTGGAAGTTTACTCTACTTAACTGGTAGTCGACCTGACATTATGTTCAGTGTGTATATGTGTGATCGTTTTCAACCAAATCATAAGGAATATCATTTAAATGCTGTAAATAGAATTTCTAAATACCTCAAGCATACACCCAATATAGGACTATTCTATCCTAAAGGACAATCATTTGAAAAAGTTAGTTATTCTGATGCTGACTTCGGTGGCTATAAGTTAGATAGAAAAATAAACTATGGAATATATCAATTTGTAGGCAAGTCACTGGTACCATGGTGTAGTATGAAACAAAATTATGTTTCATTGTCTACTGTAGAAGCTGAATAAATAGCTTCTAGTAGTTTTTGTGCACAAATCTTGTGGTTGAAACACACATTACTAGATTATGGATATAAATTTAGGCATGTACCTATAAATTTTGACAATTCAAGTGCTATTAAAATCTCGAAAAATGCTGTTTCTTATTCTAGGACAAAGCATATTGATGTAAGACATCACTTTTTGAGAGATCATTATCAAAAAGGTGATATCACTTTATAATTCATTGGTACTGAATATCAACTTGCTGATATATTTACCAAACCATTATATTATGAAAGAATAGACTACAATATACATGAACTAGGCATGATAAATCTTAAGTAAATGTCTTACTATTTTACGTTTTACTATCTCACTATAAGCATATGTTTACTGTCTCACCGTAAGCCTATGTTTACTGTCTCACCGTAAGCGTATGTTTACTGTGTCACCATAAACCTTCAGTTACTGTCTCTCCATAACATTCAGTTACTTTCATACAATAAAATACATTCACTCTATTACTGTAAAGTTTTGTTTTTTTTCTACAAAGTAAAAATCGTATCGTTGTAATTATTCATGCCACCTTTTTATTTTCCTGAGATTTTAATTTTTTTGATGTTTGGTATTCCTAAATGATAAAATAAAGTGAATATCACTCATTCTTCACTTAATATTTCTTTTATTCACTCATTTCATAAGCCTTCTTCAACCCTGAAACCCTTCTCTCTCTCGAACCTTCAATAAATTCCTAGGATGAAACTCCCTTCATCATTGACTCCTGAGAAACATAGCTCAAAGAAGAAGAATAAGGAACCCAAGCTAGCACCCTAAGGTCCTCTAAATCCAAATTTGATGAACCGAGTAGCGGTAACTAAGAAAGAGATATGCCCTAAGTGGCTTCTATCGAGTAAGTTTCTGGTTTTGAAAGTTTTAGAATAGAAAGGCTGGTTAGAATGGTTTTCGAAGGCCGATAGACCCATCTACCCAAATTTTGTGGCTCAATTTTATCAATATGTTCAATTCTCTTTTGATTATGGTGATAGTTATGTCATGAGAAGCTAGATAAATGGCCAGAAATTCTATTTATCTTCTATTTTATGGGATGCATGCCTTGGGATACCTCATGAAGGCATCTGTGAGGACTATCAGAGAGGACCTCCACCTTCAACCAAATTCTTTGTTTTGGAAGATGCTTTGAAAAGCTTAACTGGAAATGGCACCAATAGGAGATCCATTGCTGCTGAACTAGATGAAGAATCTAGACTTCTGTTTAAGTTTATTCAGAATGTGGTCAGCCCCAAAAAAGGTGATTTTGGTGTATTTAAATATCAGGACGTGTTTCTGATTCATCTTTTAAAAAATTGGCACAAGATCAATCTTTGTAAGTATATCATACACCATATGTGTGATCTGATAAAAACCACATCCAAGCCAACCTTCCTATTTTATTCTCGGCTTATCTCAGCCATGCTTCATTCAAAATGTATGGTTGGATCTAATGAAGATTTTATCAAGGATTGTGATTTCTACCTTTCAAAAGTTACTATCAAGAGGATGAAAATCAATTGGAATCCTTGGAGAAAGGCATGGGTGGAAAACAATGATAGGATTTATGAAAAGTTCAATTCAGTGGAACATCCCTCAAGGCCAAAAGATATTTCTAATCCTGGTTTGGAACCAGAGGAAATGGTTGAGTATTCTGAAGAAGAAGAAGAATAAGAGGATTTTGTGCCTCCTAAGGAAATTGTTTTTTATAAAGAAGACAATACTATTGTTCCTCATGTGGTAAGTAAAAAGGAAGTTCCCTGATCCTAAAGATGATTTCAATATGGAAGATCAACCAAAAGTTGAAAAAGAATCTGTTGACAAAGAAACCAAAAAGAATTATAGGTAAGATCTTATAGAAGAAGAATTACCTGTTATGCAAGAAGCTGACCTTGAAGAACTCCCAGTGGAACAATCTGTTCCTGAAGTCTTTCCTTTAGCTGAGGAAAGGCTAGATATGGCTTTTCAGTTAGCCAGATAGGAAATGGGTGAGGATCTAAGAGATGAATTTGTGGAAATAGATCAAGATCCTAAGCCTCTTAGTCCTGAGAAGGATGCAACTGTTGAGGGGGAGCAACCCCCAAATCCGGAATCTATCGAAATACCAAATCTGATTGATTCAAGCCTTATAGCCACTCGGTTTAAATTACCCATATTTTATGATGTAACTGACTCCCTGGAAGTCTTAGTAAAAGGCCTTGACCTTTCCACTATGTTCAAATTGAAATCTGTCTTTGATCTTGCTCCTAAAAAGGAACCTGAGCCTGCATCAGTCCCTATCTTGAACAATTATCCATGGTAAGTAAAGATGATCTGAAGGAATTTGGAGCTACCCTTTTGTCTGGAGTTGAGAAACTCCTGAATACCCAACTATCTTTTGTAAAAAATCTAAGTGAAAGAGATGCCTCACTATTGTTTGAAAAAGTAATTTGGAAGATTCAACCCAAAATGCTTCATGAGATTCAAGAAGCCAGAGTTGAAAACAAAATTCTTAGTGAAGAAGTGAAGAATCTAAGAGGTATGATTGAATACATGAAGAAATTGATGACTTCGATATCAGGGCTTTCTTATCATCCTATGGAGCCTGTTGTTACTCAAACCCCATAGAATATTGTCTCTTAGATTCAACCTCATTTATCTTACTTAGCTGAAAAAGTGGCGGAAAGAAACAAACAGATTGTGAAAGAGATGCGATAGCTTGTTTTTAATCTTAACAAACTCACTGATGAGTATACGGGGTGCCATAAAAAATAGATGAATCAACTGAAATATCTTACCTCATCTATAATTGCCTCTAATGCCTCTGGTCAATAATCTCAATCATTCTTAGATAATGACCTTCTCAGAATAGTGGTCAAAGAAGAACTTCACTATGTGCTTAGTGGTTTCAATAAAGATTCTCTATATGAAGTTATTACGAACAGTGACAGAGTTCTTGATCTGGTCCAAATCCATTCCAAGATTGCTAATGATGCTCAGCAAGAGATTAATAAGAAAGTGGATTTCTACTTCAACTGAATCTTCTCTAAGACTGACATAACCAATCATTTCAAATATCTTGTAGAGAATCTGAGGATTCCTTCTATTACTCAGGCTTTCAAGACTCAAGTCTATAAGCTCATAGAGTTCACTCGTATTTTGGATAATTTTATGGAAAACAAGGATGAATTTTAGAAAGCAATGCAATATGGTGGATAGATCATTGCTGATTTTATCAAGCTTCCGAGGCCCTATCTTCATGTATAGAGTACAACCATTGTTGCTCCTGTGACTGTCCCTCTGAGATCTGGTCTTCCTACATTTTCCTCTAACCCTATCCTCTACTACTATGTATGTCAGTTAGGCACTGAGTCAGATTAGGCCTGTGATCCTTGATCAACAACTACCTCAGTCTTCTACTACACCTACTCTGGCTCCCTCGGTTTTTGAAGGACTTCCTTTACCTTCTCTCTCAACCGCCTCACTCCCTTCTTCTACCTCAACCTCTACTCCTATGGATTCCTCTTCTCCCAATACTTATAAAGTCCAAGAGAAGACCAAACCCTGAAGAAGAACAGTGGTTACTCCATTTTTGATAGGAATGACGTTGCCTTTTTTTTCTCTTTACTGTTTGTACTGAACCTTATTTACTCTAATTCAATGTTCACTTATCTTGTATTTTCTTATTTAATCTTTTTGATAATCCCAAATGGGGGAGAAATATCTATCTGTTAGTAATTTATAGTTGGAACAAATATACACTTTAAATATACATGATTTGTGATCATCAAAAAGGGGGATATTGTTGGACTCCTCATGTATTAATCATGTTTTAATGATCACAAATCCTACTCAACCTTGTTAATCCTGTGTAAATTATCTCAAATCAAGTGTATTATTTTTTAGTATCCTTATGATTTAAAAAGACCCATTCAAGATATTAATTGCTATAAATTTAGTTTAATTACTGTATACTATCTTTGATTTACTTTTATAATAATTTCTTTGACAAATGATTAAGTCTAATCCATTCTATGATCATCATTGATTAAGTCTGAATATTGTTATTTGGAAAAGTCTGAGACACCATGAGTCTGCCACTGGTTATGTTTTTCTGGCAATGTAAACCAGACAACGTGAATGAGACACCACGACTTCAAGACACCGTGACATCAAGACGCCGTAACTTTGATACACCATGACTTCGAGACACCATGAATTCAAGACACTGTGAACAAGACACTGTGAACAAGACACCATGAACAAGACACCGTGAAAAAGACACCGTGACCATAAGACACCGTGAATGATCAGACACCGTGAAGAATCAGACACCATGAACATGAGACACCAGTTCAAGGAGACACCATTTCTATAACATACTGTGACACCGTTTCTTAATCAGTTATGTTGTTTTCAATTTAATATCTAACGGTCATATTAGAAGTTTTTAAATGCACTGTCATAATTAATGTTTCTTTGTAGTCATATCACCTGATAGTACGAGGTACGAGGTGTAGAATCCATGCAACCTATCGGCTCCAACGCATGCACTCCAAGATAAAAGAGAAGTGCGGTTCAGAAACAAAAGAAGCAATACACAAAAAAAGAAACAAGCCTGTGGGCATGAGCATGACAATGAAGAACACACTTAGAGAAAATTTTTAATAAAGGATTATTACATACAACTCGACACTTCTGAGGAACACATGAAGCATACTTGAATTCCAGAATCAAGGATATCTTCACACTGTCAAACACCACAAAGAACATACAATAATATTGTTGTCTTGAGATACTCTATTTACAAATGAGGACTAGATTTCTGCATCTGATTCATCCCCAAATTCTAGAGTTGCAAATACCAAATCTCAGAGAACTTCTAAACCCATCTCAATATTTCTTCTCTGTTGTGTACATTTTCATTATCTTTCAAGCAGTGTGTGTGTTTTTATAACAACACACTCTATCTCCTGCATCAAACTGAAGTATACAAGATATCCTTTTGAAAACATCTCTTTACACTTTTTTATACCGACAGATAAGTGTGGAAGAGGTCTCCGTGTGACCTGGTAGTCTGTACCCACAAAGAACTGTGGAAGAGGTCCCTGTGTGACCTGGACAATCCTGTGCACTGTTGTTTAACCCCGATCTGGGGTGTGGATCAATTTTATTTATATAAACTACTTGGTGGTAGGTGATCAACAAGTGGAGTGGATTATGTCTTGTCTTGATACTGAACCACTTTTTTTATATCTGCTGTGCTTCTTAATTATTCTTCTCTATTATACTGCTTTAATGAATAATTCAGAAATCACTAAATTCACTTTGATAGTTAATCTTGTAAAGAAGTTATAATTGTTTTGTCTTAGTAGAATAACTTAAAAAGTAATCCTAATAATTGATATTATTATTACTGAGAATTAATCAATCTTCTAAGAAGTTATTTAAACAGTCAAAACTTCATAACTGTATTACTTTGATTAACTGGGCTGTATTTAATTTTTAGGGGAAACCTTTTCAAGAATAATTTTTAAATAGATTTTTTTATAGATACTCAATTCACCCCCCTCTTGAGTAATCTACTCCGACCAACAACGGTATTCATAATCATATCACCATGGATATTCACCAAGGTTTCATTAATGAAAAATTACCAACATTATTCGCCAAGGTAACGTAAAACATGTCATCTTTAGAGATTAGATTATTTACCCAATGAATTGGAATTCTATCGGAGAACACCCTTAAGAAGAATTAATTAATGTGATCCACATATATCAAAAATAAAAATTCATAAAAATACAATAGAGATTAAAAATAAGGTTTCATATCAAAATTATAGAATTTCAAAGGTGCTTAAAAACATGATCATTATGTTATTTTCAACCCACATAAGGGGAATGATAGTTTCATGTATATTAATCCCAGAATCAAATATTTTATTTTTATATATATGTGAATACCCTTGGAAAATAATGGTTCTTGGGTAATCAAAAACAGAAAATAAAAGGTAATTTCCTTAGGAGAAGAGTGAAATTTTGAGAAGTTTGGAATCATAACAGGTATAAAACCATATTATAGAAAATGGTAAATTTTTTTGGGGGAAAGGGTATCCCATATATAAAAAATAATTTGGAAGTAAGGGTATGATAAAAATTCTAATTGATGAGAGTAACCAAAAAATTTAGAACACATAAATGAAAATAGGTTCATGAATTGAAGAAAAATAGAGGATATTTCCCTTACCACGAAGATTTAATCCTCAAATATGAGGATTAGGACCATGGTGAATTTAGGTCACCTTGGGAGGACTCCACGAGAGGTAAAAATACTAGATAATCATGGAGGATGGTTTTTTAGGTAAATAAAATGGGGAAATGGTTGGGTATTTATAGTAAAAGTGGAGGTCTTACTTAATAATTTCTAAATATGCACCTTTGAAATCTAGGCTATGGAAAATGAAAATCCATGGGTTTCCTATAGTTTTAGCCCAAGATTTTGGAAACATGGGACATAATTTATGTTATTATAACCCCAAAAAAATGACCATCATATTATATTACTTCTTTTTTCAAGGAAAAATAATATTTTAACAAATTTAGATTTTTAATGTCAAAGTTTCCATTTTAGACTTTTGAAAATAACTTATAGGTTTGGAAATTGATTTATAGATTTTAAAATTATTGATATTAATGAAATAAAATATTATAGGTCTTTTATTGTGGTTAAATAATTATTAAATCATTGTGAAATAAATATAAAGTCATTAATCATACAAAAAATGTCAAACTATATTTTTACTATTAATGAAAAAAGAAAGTAGTTTAGAAAATTATCATAAATTCTCCCTAACATAAAATAAATGTGATTACTTAAAAAATATGTTTATTTTGTCAAAATAATTATCTAATTATGTTAAATTTATCATTTAACTATTAAAATCATTTTTTATTAAAAAAATAGTGGCTTTAATATGCCAAGTGAAATTACTGAGACATAAATTATTTTAGGATAATGTAAAATTATTTTATTATTTATGTTTAAATAATAGTTTTTTCATCATAATATTTAATTTAAATATGTATTATACATAATACCCTATTTATTTATAAAAATTTATATCTTTTACAAAAATTAAAATTTGGGTCTAAATAGTCAAGGAATAAAATTCCATCTTAATTAAATCTATATTTTGATTAAGAAAAACCATTGATGGAAAAATAATTATTTATACAACGGAATTAAACATTATGTAACTATATATGGGAAACACAACCCATTATGACACCCGTGTATGTCTTAAGAGTAATGTGTACGATGGTGATAGATTCATGACGTAGCTCAGCTTACATTGACGGAGTGGTAACTTTAAATAACATGAATATCACACATAAGAGAATTCATTCAAGATTCATCTTTTGAAGCTCAGATTGGGATTCATAAATGAAGAACCATAGTAACACTACCTCCCTCCCATGATTTAGAAAATTAGATATATAAATAAAGACTCCACTGGTTGAGGCCATCACTTCTCCTTTCAGCATTTATTATCCTTCAACAATTTATATTTACAAACACTAATTATAACAATTAAATTATAATCAAGAGTATAGTTCCTAAAAGTTATATTGAAAAATAGTCATATAAATGTTGAATCTTAATGATCATGTTTCCCTTTATATCCACTTCATTATTAAATAGATATTTTATTGTTTTGTATTATATAATATAAATTGCATTTTAAGGAAACGATTATCATTCAAAAAGTCATGGTTGTTACATATTTACCCATTATGAAATCTCATCTCTGAAATTTTCAAATCATTCTATATTTTGATAAAATATGTGGGTAATTTTATTTCATTATATCCTCTAGTTACCACATTTATTCTTCACATTAAATGATCCTCCCAAAACTTTGTAAATACAGGTAGTATTTTTGTGTGGAACCTTGACTTCATGGTCTAAGATCTACACCGACTTCTCCTCATATGATAAGTAATGTTTAAGTTGTGAAACCTCCAAATTCAGTACATGTGATCGGTCAGGTATGTAATTCTCAAGAGAGATGTGTGGAATATGTTGTGAACTTTAGATAGATTTGGTGAAAGTGCCAGCATATTGGTTACTTCTCTGATGCGATCAATTATTTCATTAAGGCCAATGTACCTATTGATAAGTTTCCATTTCATCCCAAACCACATGACTCTCTTCCAAGGTTATATTTGAAGTAATACATTATTTCCAAAATAAAACTCCATTTACCTTAGATGGTATTCACCATTTCTTTTCTTCCAACTATAAGAAAACATTGCGTTTTATTAGATGGATAAACCCTTTATGTCATCTCATGCACAATATCGGGCCAAGGAATATTTTTCAAATCAAATTCATCTCGATGAGTATGAGGTATACATTATTTCCCATATAGGGCTTCATAGGGTATCATTTGAATACTCTAGTGGAAGATAGTTTTTAATGGGAACTCAAATAATGGTAAGTTTTGATCCCATGCATATTTAAATTCCATTTACCATATTCCATATCTGTCATCGAGTGTCTAAATAGTAATTTCAGATTGGCCAAAAGTTTGGGGGTGATAGGCCATACTGAAATTAAATTTGGTAATAATAGAATGTTGAAGACTTCACCAAAATTTTTATGTGAACTTTGGATCATGATCATAAATGATATAAAGTGTTTCCCATGTAGCTTCACCAATTTACGTCTTGGAGAGTTTTGAATGAGGGAAATCTTCCCGAATATTGATAAAATTTGCAGTATTGGCGAGACGATCTACTGCAACCCTTATTTCATTATTTCCATTGGATGTTTTTGGGAGACCAATGACAATTCCATAGTGATATTTCCCCACATCCATGTTGGTATGGGTAGTGTTTGAAATAACCCATTAAGAATTTTTCATCCACATTCACTTGCTGAAATACATAAAACCTTGCAGTGTAGTCAGAAATATCCCTTTTAATATTATCCAACCATTAATGATCACAAAGTTCCCTATAGATTTTATTTATTCCAGTATATATAGAGACTATTGAGATATGACCCTGATCCATCATCTCTTTCTTTATCATCAAAAGATATGTGACACATAGTCTTGTACAAAATTTTATTTCCCTTATTTCTCAATATTGAACTCACAAAACATACCCTTTATTCAAAGCCTCTATATTATTTTTTAATAAGGGATATTCTCTTTGATCCTTCTTGATCTTCTATAGTAATAATTTTTGAGAAATAATTTGGGATAATGTTAATGATGTCTCTTCTATTATGATTATCTTGTCTAGTTTTTCATGATATTTAATCAGAGGATCTCCTTGAATCCTCAAAATTTCTAGAACAATAGGTTATTTCTTACTTAATGCATCAGAAACTATATTTACTCTTCCACGGTGAAAACGAATTGAACAATCATAGTCTTGAAGATGTTCAAACCATATTATATTTCTCATATTAAATTATTTTTCTATTAATATATACTTTGAGATTTAGTGGTCAATGAATATATCACATTTCTCACCATAAATATATTCCTCCATATCTTCTGATAAAAAAACCATAGATAGATCCATTTCATGATTTTGATAATTCTTCTCATGTGACTTTAACTATAAGGATTCATAAGAAATCATCTTTCTATTTTTTATGAGGAAGCACCCAATACCTTTTAGGGACACATAATTAAAAATACAAAATATTTCTTGGACTGAGTATAGATTTAACACATGTCTAGTAAGAAATAACTTCTTCAGTTCTTGGAAACATTATTCACACACTATAGTATAGTTAAACATAGCCCAATTTTGAGATAACATGGTTAGTGGAATAAAATTTAATGAAATTATTTTCACAAAACTCCTATAATATCATACTAAACAATGAAAACTAAAAATATCAGGTAAATTTTTATCAAGATGCCACTCCTCTACAAAACATATCTTGGTGGGTCAACTGAGATTTCTTCATTGGTTACAATTTTCCTCAAGAAATAAATTTTTTGAAACCAAATTTATAATTTTATAAATTTTAAATTTATCCTCTCCTTAATAAATGTTTATAATATAAAACTTATATGATATTCGTGATCCTATAAACAATTGAAATATATAATAATATCATCAATAAAATCTACCAAAAATTTATCAAGGTAGTCCTTAAAGACTATATTTCATAAAATCCATAAATATAGTAGAAACATTAGTCAAGCCCAAGGGAATACCAATGAACTCATAATGAAAATATCTTGATCATAAGGTATTATTTAGATTATTTTCTTTCATAACTCTGAATTTATGATAATCAGATCATAAATCAATCTTGCAGAAGAATTGATCCGCATGAAGCTGGTCAAATAAATCATCAATCTGTGGGAGAGGGTAGTTTATCTTTACCATGATCCTATTAAGTTCCCTATAATCAATGCATTGTTGCATTGATCCATCCTTATTCTTCACAAAGAGAATAAGTATTCCCCAAGGAGGCATATTAGGTTATACAAGACCCTTCACCAAGAGATCTAAAATCTATTTCATTAGTTCCTCCATCTCCACGTTTCCCAATCTATATGGGGACCATGATATCTGTTTGGATCCAAGTATGAGTTCAATAGAGAGATATACATCTATTTCTAGAGAAGGTATATGTAATTTTTCTGGAAATATATCAATGTATTCATGAATTATGGGGACATATTATCTTGTTATAATTCCATTCCTTATTACTCTTGACCAATCATCTCTATAAGGATGGATATTGTAGGTTCTTCCAAAAAATTATTAGGTCGATATATCTCTGAATTCTAAAGATCTTAATTTTTTCCATTCAAGAATATTGATATTTCTTTGCATATATAGTTTATCATAGCATTATACTTTGAGATCCAATCCATCACTACTACAATGTCAAATTATATCAATGGAAAGATGACTAGATTTGTTATGAGATTATGAATGCAAAAGTCATTACTAGAGTTTATATAAATTGTTGATGTTTGGATAATCCATCGATGTTTATTTAATGATAAATCTATTTCTAGAATTTTATGTACTGATTATATATTTATTGGAAGTATGTATGAAATACAAGAATACGTAGAACTAGAATCAAGGGATGTACTTGATCTCATTTAGAGAACAATTATAGTACCTACCACTACATAAATTTGAAAATATACTTCAGTATTAATTATAAAAATTGAAAAACCTTCCACCCTTGTCCTATTCCAAGGTTATTTTTGAATCCCCAATAATACATTCTAATTTTAATAGTGTTTGGAAAAGTACCCAACATATTCACACATATAGAATTGGACCCCATGATAGTGATGCACTATATTCTCTTTGTTGTTAGTGTTGAGAAGCTTAGGTTTCACCTCACAATGATAGTTCTAAGCTATATGACCATAAATTCCACACACGTAACATTTTACACTCCCAATATAGTAGTTCCTGGAATAATATTCCCACTTTGTTCATGTGAGAAGTTGCACTTTCTTTCCTACTCTACCATGATCAATGTTCGTCCCTCAGTTTGGCTCTAAAGATATCTTATTTTCATTAAATTTATGTCAATAAAACACCTCTTCAAACTTCGGTTAAACCATTATATCTCTCCACATTATCTTCTCATAGATCTTATAGTATCAGTTGGCTAGATTACTTCCTAGATAGGGTTTTAGTCTTCCAAAAAATCTATCATTGTTTCCAATAGGTTCTATAAAAAATATATAAGTGTAACGAGAATTCCTTGTAAAGTTCATCTCATAAATACCAACTGATTAATTCTCCTTTTGTTCCAACTCAATGAATTCCTTCTCAATTTTCATTCTCATCGAACAAGGGAAATATTTATCTAAAAATATTCCTCTAAAATCTTCCCACTAAATAACATTAATCTATTTTCTTGGATTCATGTTTTTAATCAGTTTCCATAAATTCTCGAATTCTTCCTCTATATGGTATACAACTAGGGTGAATTTCTCTAGTTCTAAACAATATAATACCGAAAATATTATTTCTATCGAGATTACCTATTTTTTAATAATCAAATAATCGATAGATCCACAAAATGAAAGTGTTCATTAATGTATAAAAGACTCCGTAGAATTGTGTTACATTTTAATTGAATCAAGTATCTCAGTATCACTCAAGTAAATATTTATAACTTGAGATAGTTTATTCATAATCCCCAGGATGTTTTTCATTCCAGTATCCATTAATGTGATATCAATGCATGGACTATTGCATTGAACATTTACATGGTTCCTACTATTTCCCACTCTTTTCTAAAAATATAAAAACTTAGTGAGAAACATGTTTAATTTATGAATCTTATAATTAAAAAGGAATTTTATGTCCTAAAGAATAATGCATAAATATGTTATTCTTAAAAACTAATAAGTTTTCAATAAATCCTCCAAAATGGTTCATACAAATATTGAGATTAACCAAACATATCTAAAAGGAATTTTAAACCAAGAGTGAGTAATAACATTTTTTAATTCACCAATTCCTATTTGAGTCAAACTAATAGTAGTTTTTTTAGGTATTACCCCAATATATATCTATTATAGAGACACATCCAATTTTCGTATCCTGATAGGGACTTATTTTCTTTGAAAACCACTTTATACATCACCAAAATAGAAGTTTTTTTTATTATATTTAAAATTTTCTCTAGGGTTCTTCATAAAGTGTTCAAATCCTAATTTTCAAAAATAACTAAATATTCTTTTGAAATAAACTATGGGATCTGTCCTTTTTATTAGATAAAAGTTTCATTCTAAGGTACAAAATAGAGGATGTTGTGAAGTTTTGTTTCTTGGAAATTAGGAAAATAATACTTGAAAATATACAAAATTATTAAAATCTACATATAGTATTTTTCATGGGTTTATCCTATGTACATTTACTACATATAATAACTTGGGTATATACATTAATGGAATGTTCTTAGAATAAACCTAGTAATGGAAAACAGTTTACATATATTCATGAGGAATATCATAACGATCACGAGGAATATAATTGTCATATGAGAAATGAAAAAATATGCATGTCATAGTTAAAATAACTTTATTCAATACATGGAAATGTGGTTACAAAATTTATTTTATACATTCATAAGAATATAACTAATTGTTTTCACCAAGGTGTTATAAATGGAATATAACCAAGGTTATTCATCAAGGTATTATAAAATATGTCATCTCTAGAGATTAAATTCATTAACCAACGCATTAGAGAGCTATTAGGGAATAAAAATAATATTTATTAATTAATGTGATCCAAATATGTCATAATTAAACATTACATAAATTATCCATAGATAACAAAAAAGGTGTTTCATTTCAAAATCATTGCATTCCAAAAGTGCTAAAAATATGATCATTATGTCATTTTCTTGCCATGAAAAGTGAACGTGGGTTCCATGTACATTAATAAAAGAATAAAACAAATCATTTATATATATAAGTGATTAATATTGGAATATAATGAGGATAGAGTATTCATAAAATAAAAATAAAAGATAATTTCTTGAGAAGGAGAGAGAGATTTTGAGAAGTAAGTTAGGCATCATAATGGGTATAAAACATGGATTAGGAAAGGGAAAATGAGAGGGGTAAAAGGATATATCACTAATAAAACATAATTTTGAAGTAAGTTTATAATAAAAATATTAATAATATAGAATAAACATAATATTAATAATATATATATGAAAATGGGTTCTTTAATTCATGTGAAAGGAAGGATATTTCCCTTAACTTGGAGAGTACTCCCAAAACATGAGGATTGGGAACATGAGGGATTGAGGACACAATGAGAGGACTACTTGAGAGGATAAACTAACATGTATTCAAGGATTATGGGTTGTAAGTGAATGTAAATAGATAAATGGGTGTATAATTATAGAAAAAGTGGAGGATTTGTTTAATATTTTCCAAATATTGTCCTTGGAAATATTGGTTGTGAAAAATGAAAAAACCATGAGCTTTTACATCCTTTTTCAACATTTGTATGAATATTTGGGACATATTTTATGTTATTTTAACCCATAATAACATAAAATCACATTATGTTACTTATTTTGGAAAGTAAATGTAATTTTTTCACAGAATAATGTTTTTAATGTTAATGTTTCCTTTTTAGACTTTGGAATGAAACTTAATGTTTTAAAAATTGATAAAAAACTATTAAAATACTTGATATTTATAAAATTTTACATGTTATATCATGTATTTTGATTAAATAATTATTACCTAATTATGAAATAATAATGAAGTCATTAAACATACCGAAATACTCAAATTGTATTTTTACTATTCATAAAAAACATATTTTAGAAAATTCACTAAATTCACCCTAAACTAAATTCTTATGATGATTTCATAAAAGATGTATATATTATCATAATAATTATTTAAATATTGTAAAATTAACTTTTTATAACAAAATTCTTTATTTATTTAAAAAATAATAGGTTGAATATGAATAGTAAAATTTCTGAGGCTTAAATTTTTTATGAACATAAAAAAATTATTTTATTATTTATTTTAAAAAAGAGTTTTTATAATTATATTTCATTTAAATAATTATTATTCATACTAATTTAGTTTATTATAATGATTTATATCTTTTCTGAAATGTACAATTTGTTTCTAAAAAGTCAATTTATCAAATTCCAACTCAATTAAAAATATAAATTAATTAAGAAAAACTATTGATAGAAGGAAAATTTATATAAATGAAATAATAATTAAATAAATGAGGTTAATAAAAATATCCAATTATAACACCCATGTTCAACATAAGGGTATGTTGTGTGATGGTGATGGATTCATGCGGTGGATCGACAAGCATTGATCGAGTGGCAATTTCCACTAACATGAACATCTCCCTTAGGCAATTTTTTTCAAGAATCAAATATTAAAGATAAGATTGGTATTGGTCAAGGGTGAACCCCAATGACACAACGCCCCACCCATGTTCTAAAAAATTGGCTTTATACGACATGAATCTACTGGTTGAGGCCATGGATTATCCATTATGCATTAATTATTAGTTGTAAATTTTTACTTGTAAAAACTAATTATAAAAATAAAATTATCATCAAGAGTATATTTTTAAATGGTCATATTGACCAATGGTCTTGATTGACAAACATTCATATATTGTCCAAATCCATCTGATACATTTTCCTTTATATTCAGTTAATTTTTAATGATATTTTCTTGTGTGGTCTATTATATAATATTACAAATATTTCAAAGAAACAATTATGATTAAAAAATTCTAGTTCATTATAATAAGCTAGGTTAGGTACCGTAATAACTATACCTATGAAAGTGAAAGGTTATACATCTGAACTAGTAAGAGTAGGCTACATAGCATGAAACTGACTCACCCCACTACCCTCAGCTTTAGTTTGATATCCATAAGAGACTCCTTCCTACTTATATTTTCACTCATGTGTCATGGTACCGCACCCCTACCACTTCTCATGAAATTTATTGAACTCCAAATATCTATCTGTTGAGTTTTTCCAAATCCATTCTTGGTTTCAATGTGTACAACAATCCATTGTCATCTCTCATTTGATGAGAGATCCTATAGAACCTTTATAGGTTATACATTTTACAATAATATAAAAAAACAACTTTAGGGAAAAAATTGATAACTATTTTACCCTACCCTAACACATTTATAGCACTTCCTTTGGCTTTATTCTAGTGATTCTTGTCATCTCCCCATGTTTCCCTGATCATAACTAACCTGAATAATGTTTTTTAAGTTCTTTTTCATACTACCTAAATAGGAACTCCCTGATCATCTTGCTATGACTACCAATCCACCACTCAGGGCCACCATCATGTTCACTTTTTTGATGAGATCCAGATTCATTATGTGATAGAATTTGTTTGGGTGGAAAATGTTCAGGGGTGACTTGATTCTATACCGAATCATGTCATTGAATTTCTTCACCTAAGCTATCTTATCTCTAGATAATGATGGATAAAAACACTATAGGTCCATAAAATGACTAGTATAGTCCATCATGTATTTGATTCACTACATTAGTGGTATGGAATCATGATCTTTATCATCCCTTATCGTCTCAATGTAAGAGTGAATTAGGAACATCTACATAAATCCTCTACATATTAGATCAACATGTTATTCATACAATAAAAATATGTCACACTCTCTCTTGGTTGGTCCTCATTTAAATCCATGGGTATCTCTAGGTGACTAATGATATTCTAAAAATAGTCAATCTAGAACACTACTTCCCAAGGGCCTCCCTGAAAAATGTTCAATGGTTGGTGCTATAAATAGAATCTCCTCATTATATCAAACTTAGAAGGGAAAATATAAATTGTCTCCCTTCAATGGATCAAATCACCAATAGGAAACTATTATGGAATTGATTCCCCATTAGATTCATTAGTTCTCATAAAATTTCCTGATTTGTTAAGTTATTTTTGTTCTTACTACCAATAACCTAAAATTCAACCAAAAAATGAAATAGAGGAAATTCTCTAGTAGGGATAACACATTACTTAGATTATAGGGATCATAACATGATCAAACTTAGTTGAAAAAGGAGTCAAAAAATAACCAGAGACACAATTTCACTTTATTTATTTCCTTAACAAGTGAATTAATCATATTTTAAAAATAAAATTTTTATTCCTTTTATCAGGAATTTTGTGATATTTCATTTTCAATAAATGAATCCCTAGAATGAATAAATATTGAAAAGTTACTTTCCTAAGTTCTAGTTATGATGCATTCATATCAACCCCATGTCATACCATCCCACTAGTAAAATCTTGTTACGTAGTTACAATCGAAAATAACTACACCACACAATATTTAATAACATCAAAACTATACCATGTGTTATTCATAAACATCACATGGGTTAACTACTACTATGAAAATGATCATTACTAATCCATGTCATATCCTTTTACCATCTCATCTTTTCCCAAAATAGTAATTCAAAACAATAAACTTATCTAATATCAATTTATAAATCCCCTGTATGGTTATCCCTCAAGTAACCTAGAAGGGTCACCATGAGACCTTAAGCACTCCATACCATTCTCTAGATATTTCATACTAGTTGCAAAATCATAAAAAATAAAATGGCAGTGACTGTGCCCTCTAGTACTATATTAAAAATCCCCATGGAAACAAGAAAAAAATTAATCTACATGAAATCTAGAATATACATAGAAAAATTTAAAAACAACTAAATAAAATCAATACATGAAATGTTCTATAGAAAATAATAATCAACCGTTATTAAATTATACAATTGAATGAAAGTATCAAAAAATAAAGACTCAAAAAATCTATCCCAAACACAATTCTTATTCTAATATCCAAGCTCAATTCCCAACAAGAAAATAAAACAATAAATCATAGGGCCCATTTACCTTGTCCAAACATGCATCCATGAATTCTTATTGGCTACCAAATAATGGATTAAATGTGGTGTGAGTAAAACTCAATAGGATACCAAAAATGGTGTCCAAAAAAATCTTAATAATACCTCATTTAATGGAATGATTTAATAGGGTTTAAATTTCTTATTAAATGAAAAGCATATAAATAAACCACCAGAACTTAATTGTCAAGGTTGACACAAGGGTCAACTACACATTCTTTATCATAATGACAGATGTCTATGTCCATAGTCATTACTGAGTCAAGGATGATTTCCATGGAAAGAACTAATCACACTATTTACTCCTATCTGACCCATGGTAGATTTCCATTCCATAGGGGAATGACATATTTCATTATTCAATGGACCTAGTGTGAATTCCCATACTAGGGATGGTCACATGAACAATGGTCTTCATACCCAATGTACATTCAAATGATAGTACTGATTTATCATTCCAAATATGAAATTAAATAAGAGACAATGAATTCTAAATTGTGAAACATTCCACACATGTTATCATTATTTCACCATGGTTAATTCATGTCAACTTCCAATTATCATTCCATTTATTTCATTACACCAATTTTAGAGTTCATAGGTAAAGTATACTCAAATTTCATTTACCAATTTCAAAATAATTTGATAGAGAAGTGTCAATTACTAATTCCATTCCATGGTACAAATTCGCATAACAATTGTAACAATTCCAATTCCCATTCCACTTATGGGAAATTTCAATTTCACGTTTCATGAAAAGTTCATATTCCAAATTTCAAACACCTGGGATAAAATGGTTCACAATTACATATACACTGATCCACCCATATTTCGATAATACAATTATAAGGGTATTAGGTTCACAAATTCATGATCCACCTAGGCTCAAGGATACAAATTCTTCTCATGAGGATGGAAGTTTGGGGTCACATTTCCAATAGCCATAACAAGATTCATGGGAGGTCTATGATTGAGTATTCAAGACATAAAATTGAATTCCAAATAGAAGAGTATATGGGCATATATTTCTATATTTATCACATATGTTTAACATACTAGAAAATAAAATAATGTCTGGGAAGATATTTCAATCCACCTACCTCAAAAGTAGAGAATATGAAACTATGAGACCAATAATCTAAATTCTACCTCAAAACCATGATTTCTCTATGGATAGTGATAAAATCATCCCATTAGGGTAACAAAATAAAGGTCTAGGAAAAAATAGAGTAATTATCCATTTCCTAGAATGATATACCAATTCATGATGTTTAGATCAAAATACACATCATGGAACATATATAATGTGTTATAGAAGATAAGGTATCTATGGAGAAACCTTCCAAATTTTTTATCTAGAATTAGGGTCAAAGGAGGGGAATTAATAACTAAGCATTGTTTTAAGATATAAATTCAATTATTCTCCTTGCACTCTCATAATAGAATGGAACCACTAGTCATCCACTATCTACAACCATGTGAACGATGAATCAAAGAAAATAGGTTTCACCTTAGGGAATCCCACCAAAAAGAGGTTTGATTTTCCATAAGAAATGCATTCATTCATGAATCCAGTGGCTGATTGGTGGGTTTCAATAGCTAGGTATTGGGAATCTTATTTCTATATTAGTTTATTACCTCATCCAACAGCTAGATGATGGCATTACTATAGTCTCTTGATGCATTATAATACCCCATATTGTAATATCATCTCTTTTGAGCCCCTAATAACCATAAAACCATCATTTTAAATAGTACATAGATCCTTTATTGAAATTTGAAGTGGTACAATAAGAAATTTAAAGGATAAAAGTACATGAAAAAATATAAGTGTTTTATAGATATAATGACAATGGTTAGAGATGTTATTGGATAAATTCTTTATAGGTTTCTAGTGTGTGTCGATGATTATTGGATGTGAACCAAAATATGATGTATCTAAATTTTTTATTCATGCACATCATAATTGATGATAGGAATGCGATGAATATCATGGTAAATGATATGGATATACTTGTAAAATTCATATGATGAATATATCATATTGTACAATTCATATTAAGATATAAGATATTGGGTGCATGTGTACTACACATAGATGATTTGATTATAATATAAAGACTTATTATAAATTTTAAAACATTAAATTATCACAATTATCTAATGGGTGTAACTTATGATAAATATATGTTGGATTCCAAATCTCAGTAGCTAACTCTCATCTTCCGTCATAAAATAATGAGACACTATATATATAATCAGATCCTATTGTTGGTGTATATGGAAATTTTTCATACAGATATAACGTTTTATTCAACCATGTACTCCTTTTTTCTTTGTAGACAAGGTACATGAACACATTTGGAGTCCATGTGTTTCTCATGTAATGTACATGGATTATAGTGGTCAGTGAACAACTTGGGGTGGAAATATCATGAGTGATGTTTCTCAGTGATCATATTCAAACATACTTTATTAAGATAGATCACAATGAATAGAAGTATGAGTATTAATTTTTATTTTTTTCTTTTATATGATTAATTGAAGGTGATAGATCAAACATTTATTAGGTTTACTATGATATTATGGGAATGAGATTCACCAAAAAAGCCAATCACAATAAACATTCCATTGATATATGCATAATTCAAAGAGGATTCCTCTAACCCAAATGTGTAAAAACCCAATTATTTAGGATTATTTCAATATTCATTGACCAAAACTTCATAATGATATCCCTAAAAATTAAAACCGATTACCAGAAAAATAGTGAAGATGGAAATGGAAATAATAATTGTACTACTATTAATCAATATAAGAAATTTTAAAGAATAGGTTTCCCATAGTTATATGGAAAGTGATAACCAAGATAGAGGGTTAGGGATATTCAATGGGGAAGATGAATGATAAATGATGGAGAGAGAAAATTAGATAATGTAAAATAAACAGGGACTTTAATGAAAGGATGATTATGTGACATAGTTATAATAACTGATTGAGAAAACCATGACCAATTATTCTCTCACCATAGTTTTTGTTTTCATAGAAACAATATAGGATTTAAAAATTATAAAAATTAACCATGTAAACTTCCAAAACCACACTAAATATCACAAAATAATCCAAATTTTGAAATAATTAATTCCCATGGTTATTAAATTGTTTTATAATATTAAAGTACCTTATAAAATATGACACATATCAATCTAAAACATAAGGGAACAATTTTCTCCATAATTTCACCATCCCAATTTTACATTAAAATTTGGATATACAATTTTATTAAATTAGAAAATATGAGGTCTTACAATCTCCCCACCCTAAATATATTTCTCCAAAAATACCAAAAAAAGATACAATTTTTGATCACCTAACCATTCACGGTCACATACATAATCTTCTAACCAATTAATCTTTGTCAAGGTTATTATTATCAATACAATGATTAATATTATATATTAATATAAATCATACTATATGTATTAAATGTAATTTAGATAACTACTCCATTATATCAAACATAAATAATAACCCATTGATTAAAAATCATAGACCATACAGTCTAATATTATTCACCACCATAATGATTAACTAACCTATCTTTTATTCTCATTTAAATATATAAAAAATAATTCATCAACAAAACCCACTATGGAATTCAAAACTATGTAGCTACCTCACTAAAGAAAATTTAAGTCAATAATACTATATCCACCCTAAATCCTACTCAAATATTCATAATAAATATATATATTTATAGGAAGTTCCCTTATAAATTGTATTGAAAATTGTGAGATTAAAGAGTTGATATTTGGAGATTGAAAATTCAATTGATAATATTAAAAGAATCATGGATAAAATTAGATTTATTCAAAGTACTTTCATTATTTATAAAAATAAATCAAGATCTCCCAAAAACACTAATCTATCTAGTAATGCTGTATTTAGGCATATCTCAAATTGATAGAAAAGATTGGACTAGTTTATTGAGATATTAATTCTTGATTTATGACTATATTTTAATGATGTATTTATTGTTATCATGTTCATGGATTTGTCTATATTTTTCAGAAATTATATAGGTTATAAAATAATGGATATTTTATTACAAATGGAAAATCATGATGTATCTGGATTTCAATATAGTGTAATATTTTCTGAAGAATTGTTGCTAAATGTTTTTATATCATAAATAATGAATAATGACTTATGTTTCAATAAAAAGTTCAAAATTATGTCACTATTTACATCATAATTCATAAAACAAAATCTTATTTGTAATTTACTATTAATACCCACCATTTTGCGATGGATAATTTGGAATGGATTTTTATTGATAATAGTCAATAGCAGTGTATAGTTTTAAAAATACTACTACCTATTATTTTCCACCCCAAATAGAAATAGTAAAAAAATATTTATGACAAAAATCATAATATATCACAAATAATTATTTGTCATATAATGTGATTCCATAAAAAATAATTTTCTGCCGAGACTATTTGCGATTGAATATCCATTCATTGTAAATTATAAAAAATAATATTTAATAAAATTTATAATAAAACTCAATAATTATTAAATTAATTATAAAATATAAAATTAAAAAAATTCACATAAAATACATCATTAAATTTAATTGGGGATGGGGGATTAGGCCCAACAGGGGGGGGGGGGGGTCAAGTCCAATTGGTTAGGGGAACTCCATCCGAAAACCACATGTGAGCCGCCACATATAATCCATCATATATGTATAATTCTAAGATTACTATCATCACAACTCTTCCATATCTATTTTCAATATCTATATGGCCTCATACAAGGTTCAAAACCTCACATTAAATTCTATAGTAGAAAATGATGACAATGATGATAATCCCTTTGATATATATGATGACATTACATCATTTAAAAAAACTAATCATTGTGGATTGTGAACTAATGAAAATCAATTGAACTTTCTGAAGTTCAATATTCATCGCCACTATCCAAGCCACCTGGTCATAAAATGACATGCATGAGCCCTCATCTCCACCATATATCCCAGCCTAACTCTCATGCATATTCAAATTCTCTACCTCATATGTATCCTGTAAACATAATAATTAAAATATGTGATAATATATATATATATATAATTTAAGTTGAAAAAATCTTCAAAAAATAATAATCATAATTTTATATTGTCTCCCACTAATAATGTGTTTAGTACTATCACTATACATCCTCTTATACACATAAAACTCTAAAATGTTTTGATTATCTATAGATTTCCTGAATTTATCAATCATGTTTAGTATTAAATTTAAATAAAAAAAATTTTCATATAATTATTACATAATATTACACAAATAATAATTTTTATGTATAAAAATTTATGAAACCCAGATTTGTATGGGAAATAATGTCTCCATAGGTTCTAGTGACCAAAACATGAGGGGTGAAATAATTGAGTTAGTGAGGCCTACCTGACTCTATATATTTAGTTCATAATTCTCTCTATCCTGATATCCTCTGATTATAGTGTTATAACTAACAAAAAATGATCATCCATAAAAGTTTCCATGAATCTCAAGTAAATACTATCATTCTCTCAATAATAGGAGACCATTAACCATAAAATATTTAAAAATATACTCAAAAATGAAGTTTTTTAATATAATTTATTATTTTTTATTTTTGTACGTACCAACTAATTTTTGATCATATTATGACATAACTCTATAGGAACCAGATCCTACAACACCCATGGATATGAAATATAGTTTCACAAAAGTGAACTAGCTTGAAAAAAATCTAGAAGTATAATTTTTAACGTAAATAAGAAATAAGTTATGTTAAATTAAAAATAAATAAAAATCTTATTTGAAACTACATTGTTTAATGAAGACCAATGTCTTGTGGTTGATTTCACTCTAGAGTAGGATCTAGAATAATCAATCGAACTAGGCCCCCACTCCACCTTGTCGGGGATTTCAAACCATTACTCTTAAATGTCAAATCAGGAAGCTCATCATCAGTTAATAGATCCCTAATCATGGAAAGAATCAAGTCATGATAAATTTTTGGCACAAAAAATACACACACACACATATATATCATTTTTGGAGATAAAATGAATATAAAAAATTTAGAAGTTATAAATAAATTTATGAAATAAACTGTTGTACAATCTATTACTTGTAATGAATTTTTAACATTGATATAAAATATAAAAAACTAAAAAATATTTATTAAATGAAATTACTTCATTTATATCCATCATCTTAATTTTTATCTTCAATTTGAGTTTCATCAATTTCTATATCTTTCGCTTCCTCCTTCTCATCATCCACTTCCATATAACCTTAAGATTTCATCATATTTTGTAATATACATGTCATTTCTTATATAATTAACACTATAAACACCATCTACCTCTAAATATGGTGTCTTATAATCAATATTTATATATGTTTAATTAAGAAATATATTTTATTATGTTTCTTGAAAATTTATACTATCCTGTACTTTAATAGACCCCCTTTCAAATCCCATAAACTAATTATCTTGATATTTCATTTTTATTAATCCCCAACAATCATTTAAATCTATGGATGTGGCATAGTAGTTTTAATATAAAAAATAATGTTCTTAATATGACAAAAAATATGGATAATTTTCTATAAGAATGATTTTATATTTAATATAAATGATTCCATGTCAGGGATGAAGATTAAACCATTAAAAAAATATCAAAGCAATTACATTTAAAACATTTAATATAATCCTAACCAAGACAAGATAATTAAATTATTTTATCCCTCATTCCATAAAATTAATTTTTTATTTCATTATGATAACATATTATAAAATGAAAACACATTTTAATTGATTTTTCTAACACAAAATATTTCCAAGCATGAAATGAAAATCTACTAAACAAACTTGAATTATAATATTTTACCAATTTGTATGGTGTATATCTCGATGAATATAATCAGTTATAATATTTATCTACATGTTATGATACCTGAAATAAATTAAAAATAAAGTAATAATAAATAAAATTACAAATTGAATTCTTATGTTCAATTATAAAAAATTTATATTACATGCCTTAAAAACTAGTAGGAATTGTTATGTTGCTGACGTACTTCAAGAGCAGCCAGTGTAATGTGTATGGACATCATTTTTCATATGTTCACCATATAATATTATAAATATAATATAAATTTACTTTGAATATATATATTTTGAATATTTTACTTGGTAAATATTAATTACCACAAAAATCATGTCACTTCATAAAAATTGAGAATAATATTTGTATGAGATCCCTGAATTTCCTAATTTGAATGTCTCTCATTCATGATGAAAAAATACCATGTCTAGGATGATTAAATACTAATAATTTATTTTATCTAGAATAATAAAAATTTACCTAATTGTGACCCATTAAAATATGTTTTAAATGATATTTAGATTTAAAATAATAAGATATGAAATTTGAAATTTCATCCTGTATGTATACCTCATAAATTAAACATTAAATATATTCTTTTTAAAATAACATCATCTTCAATTTTTTTATAAATATATCTAATGGGTATACCCATTAGAATTTTATTAGACCTCAACATTTAGAATCATAGTAAAAATGAAAAATGAAATGTTTAATTAAGTCAAAGCGTTCCATTTTAAATATTTTTCTCCAACATACAAAAAATTAGGATATTTCCTTTTTAAGTATATTCAAACCAACATTATTTTTGGTTAGTACAAAACTATATTAGAAGAAATATAAAATTTCAGTCCATGAAACCCATATTGAATAATTCAATAGGCCACTAAGACCAATTAGAATTATTTTCTCCATTATGATTAATAAATAATTACTTTTTTAATGAGTAATAGTTTACTTTCCAATGAAATTGAAATAATTAGAGGTATATAAATCTGGTAACCATATATAATTATTCAACAAGAGGATAATAAACAAATTTCTTTAGAAAACTCATATTTTTCATTTAGTATCATTAAATTTTATGACATTTTTTTGGAATAATTCATGTTCTAGTTTCATATTTTTTTTAATATCTAATGGTTCCTTTATAGTATCTTTGGTCTAATCATGTGTATCTATCATTTTATAAAATATGTTACCAAAATAGTTATTTTTACTTTTCATTACATGAAACAAAGGTTGATTCAATAAATCATACCAACATGGAAAATCCAAAAAAAACTCTTCATTTTATCCAATTATAATATCTCTAAAAACCACATACTTCTTATTGGTTTATCGTTAGTCCAAAAGTAATTGGTATTAATGAAGAGAAAACATATTTGACCATAATTCTAGATAGCATAATTAGAGGTTTATTTTATTCATTTTTACATATTGTGAAATTATTTCTATTTAATTTTAATGGATGATCAATAGGATGAAGTCTATGATGGAAGTATGAAAAATAGTTTTCTTCGATGAACTAAAAAACACTTTTCATTTATCCATGTAGTATGTACAAGATTTTAGACCATATACACTCCATCCATATAACATACCATATACTGGAAAGTCAATAATTTTTTTCATTAATATATCTTTAAGTATAAATTTCAGATATGAAACTACATCTTATACATAAACACATTCATACCATAATAAAATTAACTAAACAATAAATGACTTTAAATAAACATCAATATTCTTCTATGGATTTCATAAAACTAAAAATGCCAAAAATATATATATATATAGTTCCATTATTAAAATCCAAGGAGGTATGTTGTATAGTGGTATTAAAAAATGATAATAAGAACACCGCATGTCATAAGAACCAAATGGATTGAAACCATTAGTAGAATGAACCAACCATATGTTTTGTGTTTCTAAAGAAAAATATTTATTAACATTATCAATTTGTTTTAATGAACCACCATAATAAGAATGATTTATGATTTTATCCATGTAAACATTGGATTTATCTCATGTCTTCAATGTAGTTTTATAGACAAAAATAGAAATTATATTCTATATGTAATGGGAAACTACCTCAACTATTTAACATGAATAAATATAGACATTAATTTTTATAGCTTTTTATATGTTGATTGTTCACAGGTTGGAAAATTACTCAATGAATCATATTGACCATAACAAAAGATCATTTCATTTGAAATTCAATGAATCTTCTCATAACCATGTCCTAAATCATAAACAAAATTTCTTTTCCAAATAAATCAATGCACAGTGTTTTCCCTTCTTGAAAAAATGATTTAACCAAAGAAAATATTAGATCAAAATAATGATTTGACAGTCCAAAATCATATTTATGAATCATAATATTTGGTAAACCTAGTAAAATTTTCTTATCATGCATATGAGATATAATTATCTTTTTTCAAACTTCATAAATCATAAAATCTACATTGTTCTGATTTGGGATTTTAATTTTTATTTATAGTATCTTTTTCGATAAATGGGACAACAAAAAAACACTAAAATTTTAAATTATGACAATTTTGGAGACATAATTTTGTTTTTTCATTTAATTTTTTTTCACCACATTAATAACAAAAGATATAATTACAAAGAAAACGAAACAACCAATGATGAACACCAACATTAATAAATGTATAATATCCTCTAATATCACACTACAAATACAAGCACCTAATTGTTCCTTCTAAAATAAACTATTATTTTGAACTTGAAAATGATATAAATAATTTGATACCCTTGATGTGGACATGATTTATAACTGAACCATTTTAATTTTTGTGGTGATTTATCCAATAATTACATCATAACAGAAAATATGGATTATTCCCATCATTTATAATTATAAAAAAACTTATAAATAATTATTCTTTTAATTATATAAACTATAGAAAATTATGATTCTAATTAATCACATTTATACTTGAGATTTTTAATTTAAATTATTTATAATTAATAATTGATATAAAAAAGTAGTATAAATTAGTTTTAAGTCACCTATAATAAGTGTAAATTAATATAAAATTTTTATATTAATAAATATTTGTCTAAATTTAAATAATATAAATAAATATTATAAATTGATGAAAAATATAAATCTCCGAGTCAGAAATCTATAAATCAAGATTAATGACCAATTTATGTCAACCATGTCCAAATTAGTATGTTTTCTTGAAATCATTATTTCTGACATTTTTCATTTGTGGTTTTCGAGTAATTTATAATAATTTATATTATCTTATAGTAATTTATCCAAAATTATACTAATTTAATCTATTTTTTATTAATTTATTCAAGATTATACTAATTTAAACCATTTCTTATAAATCTATACTAATTCATACTAATTTATATAAATTTAAATTCAATTATATAATGTTACATCAATTTGTATTAATTTATACTAATAATTATTAATTTATAAAAATTTATTACATTTTTATAAATTTAAATTAATTTATTTTAATAAATAATATTTTTTTATTAATTTATCATACTTTATAATAATGCAAACAATTTACTATTAATTTATAATTTTTTATTTAAAATAGTTTTGTTAAATTTTTAAAAATAATATTTAATTTTATAATGTCTAACAAAAAATAAAATATTTCTAAATAATTTATACTCATTTATGATTTTTTATATATACTAATTAGAAGTATATTTATTATAATTTAAACTTAGTTTTACTAGTTTATATCAATTTATAATAATTTACACCAATTGTCATTAATTTCTACAATGTTGTACTAATTTTATATAACATCAACTAATTTATATTAATTGAATATAAATTATTTATATTTATATTTATTAGTAATATTTTATAATTTATTAAAATTAATAAGAATTTATGTTAATTTCCATGATTTTACACACATTTACACTGATATTTATTAATTAATGTTATTTTACTACAAAATTTAACAATTTTAAAAAAATACAACTCTTTGATAATTTGTAGGATTATATGTGGCCTAATGACAATTTATACAATTCTATAATTATTTAAACTACTTTTTTTTATATAAATTTATACTAATTCATAATAATTTAAACTAATTTTTATTAATTGAAAATAAATTTTTAAATTCAGTCTAATTAAAAAATAATATTTATTAATTTTTTATAATTTATAATAATGTAATAAATTTTGAATTAATTTATTTTTTAATTTTTTTAATTTTATCTAATCTTAATAAGTTTAAATTTTTTTAGGAATATACAGTAATATTACAAAATATAGAACAATTTTAATTAAAATTTAATCATTTATTCTTTTTTATTAATTTTAAAAATTTGAGACAAAATCCTACAATTTTTTATTTAAATTATTATTAATTATTAATTTAAATGAACTTTTTTTAATTTATACTAATAATTACTAACATATATTAATTTATAACAAACTAAACTATTTTTCGTTAATATTTAATTTTTTTAATATAATGTAATTTAATTAAATATATACAAATTTTCATTAATTTATAATATTTTAAATTAATATATATTATTTTTATGCAATTTTAAAACATTTATACTATTTTATTTATTAATTATATAAATTAGTGCCAAATTTATACTAATTTATAATATTGTATTCACTTTTTTTAATTTAAACTATTTTTTATTAATTGATACTGAATTATATTATTTTAAACTAATATTAACTAATATTTATTAACTTATTTTAAATATTAATAATTCAAACTATTTTTATTAATTAATATAAAGTTTTATTCGTGTGAATTAATTTTATTAAATTTATCCTATTTCTTTTTTAATTTATAGCAATTTTAATTAATATATAATATTTTTGAATAATTTTTTTTATCATTTATACTATAAATAAATTTATTAAAAATATTGACAGATTTATAAAACTTATTAATAACATATATAAATTTTAATTATTTTTTATCAATTTATTATAAATTATACCATGAATATAAGTTTCCCATGACACTCAATTAAATACTCTATTTCTCTCAACAAAAGGAGACAATAAACCATAAAATATTTAAAAAAAATTCAATAATGAAGTTTATAAATATAAGTTATTATTATTTTTACATACCAACCAATGTTCAATCATATGATGACGTAACGCAATAAGAACCAGGTCCTATAACACCAATAGAGATGAAATATTATTTCACATAAGTAAACTAAATTGACAAAAATCTACAAGGACAATTTATTTCCTAAATAACAAATAAGTTATATTATATTAAAAAAAATGAAATTCTTATTTTATCCCACTTCCTCCAATGAAGACCAAAGTCAATAGATGGAGTTAACTCTAGATCATGATCCAAAATCAGCAATCGATCTAGGACCCTACCCCACCTAGTGTGTGATGTCACATCATCAGTCCTAAAAGTCAAATCTTGAAGCTCATCATTAGTTAATAGATCCCTAGTCAGGGAAATAATCAAGTCATGATAATTTTTAGGCATCCAAAACACACACACACACACACACATATATATATATATAACAATTTTGTAGTTATAATGAATATAAAAAATATTCAAGTTATAAAAGTTTTTTTATGAAATAAACTAGCTAAACATTTATTACATGTAAAGAATTTTTAACATTGATGTCAAATATAAAAAACTAATAGTTATTTATTAAATAAAATTACATCATTTTTATTCATCATCTTCATTTTCATCTCCAATTTTATTTTCATAGGTTTCTATATCATTCGCTTCCTCCTCCTCCTCATCCACTTCCATATAACATTCAATTTCATCATATCTTGTAATATAAATGTCATTTATTATATCAATATCATTTTCAACACCATATCCATTTAACTATAGGGTCTCATAATCCATATATATATCACATTAATTAAGAATTATATTTGATTATGTTTCTTGGAAAATTATATTATCACGTACTTCAATGGATCCCCTTTCATATCTCATAAAATGATTATCTTGATATTTCATTTTTAGTAATCTCCACCAATCATTTAAATCTATTGATGTGGCATAATAGTTTTCATATGAAAATTTATGCTCTTGATATATCAACAAAGATGGTTAATTTTCTACAAGAATGAGTTTTTATTTAATATCAATGATTACATGGCAGAGATGAACATTAAACCCTTAAAAATATCAAATCAATTACATTTATAAATTTTAATGTAATTTTAACATAGATGAGATAATTAAACTGTCTTATCCATCATTCGATAAAAGTATTCTTTCATTATATCCTCTAAAATAAACACATCACTTCATTGATTTTTCTGACTTAGTGGATGCTCATCCATAAAATCAAAATCCATTAAACATTATTGAATTATAATGTTAGAACAATTTGGATGGTGGATCTATTGGTGAACATAATTAGTTATCAAATTTATCTCCATGTTGTGATACCTGAATAGAATTAAAAATTAACTAATAATAAATAAAATAGAAAATTGAATTCTTATGTTCAATTATAAAAAATTTAGATTACACATCATTAAAACTAGTAGGAAATGTTTTACCCCAGATACACTTTAAGAGAAGTCGGTGTAATATATGTAAACATTATTTTTCATAAGATCACTATATAAACTTTAAAAAAAATTCTAAATTTTATTTGAATATATATTTTCTAAAAATATCACTATATAAATATTAATTACCGCACAAATCATGCCATTTATTCAAAATTATGTACAATATTTGTATGAGCTCCATGAATTTCCTAACATGATTGTCTCTCATTCATGATAGCCAGACAAACCATGTCACAAATGATCAAATAATAATAATTTATTTTTTAGGTATCATAATCATTTACCTAATTATGTCCCATTCAAACATGTTCTGAAGGATATTTAGATTGAAAATAATATGATAAGAAATTTCAAAATTTATCATGTAAGTATGCCTCAGAAATTGACATGTTAATGGATTATTTATTACATACAATCAACATCCATATTTTTATTCATCTATCTAATGGGTATATCCACTATAATTCTACCTCCACTCCAATATGAAATGTTTAATTAAGTCAAAGAGATCCATTAGAAATATTTTCTTACATTTAAAACAAATCAAACAACATCTTTTGTTAGTGTATTCAATACATAATTATTTGTTGTTAGTACACAACTATCTCAAAATAAATATGACATTTCAGTCCATAGACCCCATATTGAAGAATTAAATAGGTAGCTAAGGCTAAGAATAATTAATCGTTCCATTATGGTGAAAAAATAATGGATTTTTAATGAGTAATATTTTAATTTCCAATAAAATGAGAACAATTAGAGGTATATCCATCTGGTAACCAGAAATCATTATTTTCCCAATAGAATAATCATCAATTTTCTGTAGAAAACTCATAAGTTTCTTTTAGAATCCTTAAATTTTATGACATTTTTGGAATAATTCAGGTTCTGGATTTATAAATTTTTTTACAATATCTAATGGTGTCATTTAAGTATCTTTGGTCTAATTAGTTATATACACCTTCTTATTAAATATGTTATCAAAATAGTTATTTTCAATTTTAAATACATGAAAAATGGTTTATTTAATAAAACATACAAATAATAAAACTCTAAAAAAGCTTCATTTTATCCAATTATAACATCTATGAAATCCATATAATTCTTATTGGGTTATAGTCCATCCAAAAGTAATGGGTCATAATGAAGAGGAAACATATTGGACCTTAATACTAGATAACATAAATAGATATTTTTTTCTTTGAATTTTCAATATTTTGAATTTATTTCAATTTCATATAAATGGACGATCGATAGGATAAAATATATAATGGAATTAAAAAAACAGGGCTTCCTTCCATAAACAAAAAAACATTTTTCATTTAGCCACTTAGTATATAAAAGATTTTATACCATTTTCACTCCATCCAAATAACATACTATATGATGGAAAGTCAATATTTTTTTACATTAATATATGTTTAAGTATAAAATCTAGATATGAAACTATATCTTATACTGAGACACATTCATAAAATAATAAAACTAACTAATAAACCAATGAATTCAAATAAACATCAATATTTGTTAATGTATTTTGTATAACTAATAATCCCAAATATATATATATATATATATATATATAGTTCCATCATTAATATCTGAAGAGGTATATTGAATAGAGTCATGACAAATGTCTAAAAATAATATTACCAAATGGATTGAAACCATTAGTATAATAACCCAACCATATGTTATGTGGTTGTAAAGAAAAATATTTATTAACTTTATCAATTTTTTTAATGAATCACCATAACAAGAATGGTTTATGATTTTATCCAAAGAAACATTGGATTTATTTCATGTCTTCAATGTAGTTTTTTTGTGAGGAAAAAATAAACATTGTAGTATATATGTAATGTAAAACTACCTCAACTATTTTACATGAATATATATAGAACATACTTCTTATACCTTTTTATAAGTTTATTTTCTACAGGTTATAAAATTACTCAATGAACCATATTGACCATAATAAAATATTATGTCATTTGAAAATGAATGTATCTTCTCATAACCATCTTGAAAATCATAAACCAATATTTTCCACAGAAATCTACACCCAATATTTTCCGTTCTTGAAAAAATGATTTAACCAAATAAAATAGTTGACAAAATAATGATTTGACATTCCAAAATCATATTTAATATTCATAATTTTTTGTAAACATTTTTAAATTTTATTATAGTACATCTGGGATAAAATTCTTCCTTTGAAAACTTCATAAATCATAAAATATAGATTATTTTGATTTGGGATTTGAATTTTCATTTATAATATCTTTTTGGGTAGATGGAAGAATAAAAAAAAGCACTAAAATTTTAAATTATGATATTTTTTGAGATGAAAAAAAATTCCTTTTAAATTTTCATCACAAGATTAATAGTAAAAGATTTAATAACTCAGAAAACCAAACTACAAATGATGAACACTGAGATTAATAAATGTATCATATTCTCTAAGATTACACTACATACACAAGAACATAGTTGTTTCTTCTAAAATAAAATGTTAATTTTACCATGAAAATTATATAAATAATTTTATTCCCTTGACGTGGACATGATTTATACTAGAACCATTTTATTTTTTTGATGAATAATCCAATAATAATCTCATAAGAGAAAATATTGTTTATTCCCATCATTCATAAATATCTAAAAAATTATAAATAATTATTCCTTTAATTATATAAACTATTGAAAATTTATTGTGCTAATTAAAAACATTTTGACCTAAGATTGTAAAATTAATTTTTTGATACTTAATAATTGATTAAAAAGTAGTATAAATTAGTTTAAAATCATATGTAATTGGTTTAAATTAATATAAATTTTTTAAATTAATAAAAATTAGTATAAATTGATATAATGTCACAAAAATTATTATAAATTTCTTAAAAGTACAAATCTCTAAGTCACCAATCTATAAATCGCGAGCAATGACCAATTTATATCTACTATGTCCAAATTTCCAATTGATCATTATATTATTATTTCTGACATTATTAACTTATTCTTTTCTAGTAATTTATATTAATTTATATTATATTTTAGTAATTTATAATAGATTATACTAACTTTATCTATTTTTTTATTAATTAAAAAAAATTATTTTAATTTAAATTATTTTTTATTAATCTATACTAATAATAATAATTTATATTAATTTACATTTAATTATATATAGTTTCATTAATTTGTGTTAACTTATACTAATAATTATTAATTTATAAAAATTTATTATATTTTTATAAATTTATATTACTAAATAATATTTTTTAATTAATTTATCATAATTTATAATAAAATAAATAATTCTGTATTCATTTATTATTTTTTAATTTAATCATTTCGTTAAATTTTAAAAAATATTTTTGAATTTAATAATGTTTTTTATACAATAAAATATTTTTAAATAATTTATACTCATTTATGTTATTTTTATTATTTATACTAATTAGAATTAGATTTATTACAATTTAAAGTTAGTTTTATTATTTTATAAAAATTTATAATAATTTGCACTAATTATCATTAATTTATACAATATTGTACTAATTTTATATAACATCAACTAATTTATTTTAATTAAATATAAATTATTCATATTTTTATTTTTATAAATTTTTATAATTTATTTCAATTAATATAATTTTATATTAGTTTTTATGATTTTACACTCATTTACATTGTTATTTATTAATTTATGTCAATTTACTTCAAAATTTATCAATTAAAAAAAATTACCACTCTCTGATAATTTATAAGATATATAGTTGACTTAACGATAATTTATATTATTCTATAATAATTTATAATACTTTAATTATAAAAATATATACATATTTATAATAATTTGAACAAATTTATATAAATTTATACCAATTTTAGTTAATTTGTACTAATTATTATTAATTTATACTATTTTTTAAAATCATAGTAATTTAAAATAATATTTATTAATTATTAATAATTTATATAATAATATAAGTTAATTTGAGTTAATCTATCATTTTGTTAATTTTGTCAAATTTTTACTAAATTTATAATTTTTTTATGATATACACTGCTTTTACTTAATATATAACAATTTTAATTAAATTATAATAATTTATACTTTTTTATCAATTATATATATTTATAAAAAACTTATAGAATGTTTATTGATATTATTATTATTTATTTATTTTTAGAAACATTTAATAATTTATACTAATTTATACTAACATATAATAATTTTTAATAGTCTTAACTATTTTTTGTTAATTTTTAAAAACATTTTCTAATATAGTGTATTTTTTTTAATTTATAAAAATTTTCATTAATTTATAATATTTTTAATTAACATATATTATTTGTACGTAATTTTTAACCATTTATTTTATTTTATTTATTTATTTTATTAATTATTGGTAGATTTATACTAATTTATAATATAATATACTATTTTTTAATTTAATTTTTTTATGAATTGATTCTAAATTATATTATTTTATACTAATTTATACTAATATTTATTAATTTATTATAAATATTAATAATTCAATCTGTTTTTATTAATTAATGAAAAGTTTTATTCTTGTGAATTAATTTTATTTAATTTATGCTAATATTTGTTCATTTATAGTAATTTTATTTAATATATAATGTTTTTTAATTAATTAATTATCATTTATACTATATTTTTAATTTATAAAAATTATTGACAGTTTTATACTACTTATTATTAATATATAGTAATTTTGATTATTGTTTATCAATTTTTAATACATTATATCAATGTATAAGTTTTTATAGTAATTTTTTATAATTTAAAATAACTGACAAGGATTTCTTGATAAATGATGCTAATATTTTTTAATTTATACAAATTTATAATTATTTATACTATTTGTGTTAATTTATAATTTTTTTATTAAGTAAACATAATTAATAATATTTTTTTTAAAAAATATTGATGTAAACTATTTTTGTTAAATTTATACTAATTTTTATTAATCAATTCTATGTTTATTTAATATATTATGTTTTAAATCAATATATACCCTTTTATACATATTTATTGTTAATTATATTCATTAGCAAAAAATTGATAATATTTTTTTTTTAAATTTTTAATAATTTATAATAATATATATTTATTTATACAAATATTTATCATTTTTATTAATTAAGAATATATAGAAATAAATAAACAAGTAATTCGAAAAGTAATAACAATTAAAATAAATAAAAAAATATGAGTCAAAATTGGTATGAGGAATATCTAAACACTGAGATGGCACAACAAGTAATATAAAAGCTGGAAGGATGGAAAACTCCTCATAGGTGCTGAAGTCTCCACCCCTAGGAAATCATCTTAGAATCCCTAAGGCCGATCCTCGATCATTCATAGACGTTGTTGTTGGGCGACCTTGACAACCTAATGCGACTTTTGGTGTGGATGGTGTCACAAAAGATGAGTTTAGCATTGATCCCAAAATTTTTCTCCATAGAGGCCACTTGGTGATTTTTTTCTAACAACGTGGTAAATATTCTTTCTTCAGACTTGTGATTCGTACTTGTTGGAAATTTTATTAGGCATATCCCTTCTTTAATCTTTATAAAGAAATCTCTCGAAGCTCATATGAAAATGAGTGCTACCGATTCTGGGTGAGGAGATCATGGGTTTTTGGTGGTTTCACGATGACTATTTGAAAATGGACCCCTGATTTTGTTCTTGGCATTGAATCTCCTGTTGTCTTTATTTGGCTCAGTTTCCCTAGATTTCCGATTCATCTTTTTATAGAATTTACCTTGTTTCCAATTTCCTGTCTTATTCGTTATCCTTTGAAGTTGGATCTTGTAACAAGAAAATTCTCAAGACCTTCAGTAGTAGGGATCTATACTGAGATTGATGTCTTTAAACCTCTTACATGTCAGAACTGGATTCAAAATGGAATCCAAGGATTCATCCAAAAGGTGATTTATGAATGCTTGCCTGCCTATTTGAATGTTTTCTTCAAAATTGGACATTCATCCAGTGCATGTGGAAGGACAATATTCCCCCCATTTGTAAGTTGGATTGAGTTGAGAAGGAAAAGATAAAGGTGGATCTAGAAGCTTGAACTCAATGGATTAAGAAAGAAATTGCTTTTTCTATCCCCTTTAGAATGAAGGACCCCTTTGTAGGTAAAAATGAAATTATTGAAAAGTCTGTTGAATATCAGACTCAGGTCATTGCCAATGGGGATATTAGATCTCAGCCTAAAATGGATAATGTCTTTCAAGGTTCTGTTGATGTTTTTAAGGTGTGATGAGTGACCAAATTTTGGAGGAGGGTTGGGATGATCCCATTGAATCCTATAAAATCATGAAGGGTGTGCATGATAATGATCTATTTGACTCTATTTCCTTACAGGAGGATGAGGATCAAAATTTTCAAATTGAGGAAGCATACCTCAAATCAAGTGCTAGGAATGGGGAAAAAATAATGGTGGATTCTGATAGATACATTACCCGAAACCCTAAAAAAACTAGGAAACATATAAACTACTATAATCCTAAAACAAATAGTTACAATATCACTTGAAGTCTCTAGGAAGGAATCCACCGAGCCTCCAAAACAACCAATTGTTGTCAAACCTATTGCAACCCCTGACTTAGAGGAGGAGGAATGCTATCCAAATAACGATCCTATATAAAAAGAATCCTATAAGATAATTGATGATGTGAGTGATGCAGTTGATGAATAGATGGATAAACAAGAATAAATTACTTTCCAGAAATACAACAATGGTGAAATTTCAGCTGATATATATCTCCAAATCAAGAAGTTCATGTTCTGCAAGATAGTTGATGAATACAAAAAGGATCCTGATTTCAACATTAGAGAAATCCCATGGGAATGAGTTATTGATTCATGTTTCTATTATTGGTATTATTTTTGTTTATTTTTCTGCTTGGTGTTGTTTTTATATTCAATGCATTTTGAGAATGGAGTACCAGATTTATGTAAAATGATGAGCAGAATGGAGTAGTTGATTTAAATAAGAATGTTGTGGGGATTCCTTCTATAGATGATTCCAAGGAAGGTATTTATTTATGGATGGATAAATGTCAGTCACTAACCTAGGGATAAGTGGTTCATTGAATAGGAAGACCAATAGTGGGGAGAAATTCATGGAATCTCGCAATCACCAATCTAATGGTATGGTTTTTGAGGGTCAAAACACATATTCCAAATCTGCATATTTCGACACTGATTTGAAGAACCCAGATGCGAAAATATTTATAGAAGTGGCTTCTTGAACATCATTTAAAATGTTTTGAAGGGATACAAATAGTGTCTTTCAAGCCTATGGAGTCCATGGACATGACTGATGAAAAATATTTTTGAGATTTTTATAATTTATTTATTTTTATTCTTTATTGTATTCCGTAACTCCCTATTAATGTAATCCATTTACACCTCGTTATTGTATTTCTCAATTTCTTTTAATAAAATTATATGGGGCATGAATTGGGTGACCAATTCATGTAACCAATTTTATAAAAAAACTAAGAAAACACAATGAGAGATTGAGAAAATAGGATGGTTCTCTAATATAATGAAAAAATGAGAAGGGTGGTGTTAATTTTTAATTTGAGTTTTTTATATAGAACGTCAATCAAAAAAAGTATGTCACCTTTAATTTTTTGATAGATATTTTTTGTGGAAACTGTAATTTCAATGGTTTTTTCTGAGGGAATGCAGATCCATTGAAAAAAATAACCAGGAAAAATAATTTTTCACTTTTATTATAAACTATCTTTGATGAGCTATCTGACGCAAAAAACACTGCTGAATGAAAAATAATTTTTCACAAATACATTTTTTGAGAGATTTAGAAACAAGTATAAAAATAGAAATTATTGTCATGGTGAAGATAGTGGTTCCCCAACCTTTGCTAAAGGAATTAATATTTTGTTAAAAAAAATTGTAAAGAAGATTACTTTTTATGAATTAATTTATTTTCCATCACAAAAATTCAAGATATATACTATTTAAAATTGAAAGTCCATCCATCGAAAATAACCCTTCACAAAAATTAAAATTTATTGTTGTCTTTTTAGAGAATTTTATAATTTATATGGAAATGTTATAAAATGATGGAGTTTCAATTGCTCAACAATAGGAATCCACAACACCATAATTCCTTGAAATATGTTATAGTTTATATAAAAAATTAAAATTTGCATGATGTGATTTGATGTTGAAATTGGTGAAGCTACTATAGTTGAGAAGCATTAATGTCACAATATAATTTTAATTAATATATAACAGTTTTTATGACTATAACATAAATTATAAGTCTATTTTAAGTGAGAAGAATGAGTAGATACTAGAACTAGGGAATATAAAAAATGAAAGTTTTTTATATTAATCTGTAATGGAATTCAGTACTTTATGAAAATAAAAATCAGGAAAGCATCATGATGCAATTTAAAAGTATTGTTTTGAGAATGAAAACAAATATTTTGTGGTTTTATATATCAAAAAATAATTTATTTGATATCTTAAATTTTTTAATGATTTGGACACTTATTTTATATTGGTAATTAAGTGAATTGTTACATGTTTTGTTGAGATTATTTTCACTTAGGGTTACACTATTATTTATTATATCACCACTTTGTTTTAGATCATATAAATGTTTGAAATTTCTCTCAGAGATTGTGATATATAGTCACCCCATTTGAATATCGATCATTCAAAAGATAAAACAATGACTTTTAATTGGAAAATAGGTGCACACTTATTTGCCGGATCAATGGTACTTGTATAGGAATGAAGAATAAAATATCTTCTCTTTTATTCTTATTGATGAAAGTTAATCACATTGTTGTGATATTCTTATCTTTTAATGTTTGGGAAACATTCTATGATTTTTTTATACATTGATGTAAAATATTTAGGACTATATACCCACTCTATTCACTCTTATTTGATAAAATGATAACTACCATTAGGAATAGGATAACAATCACCTCTCATTACCATTCACTTCAATAGACCCTCCTAATATAGCAGTGAAGGAAAATGTGATCCCTGAAAACTGATTCTAATCGTCCACAAGTTGGTGACCAACACTGATGATTAGAACCGTTATGAAGGCACCGAGTTGATTTCTCATGTGGGAGATCTTAATCTACTATCCCCAATCATGTAAGGGATATTATAGAGGATTAATGTCACATTGGGTTCCCATATTGCTTCATTAAATTCCCAATGTATCCCACCATTAATGGATGAATAAAATGGCTATATTATCTCACTTATTCATTCCCAAACATGATTTTTTTTCAATTTTTCCACATGGTTTCATAAGTTTTGAAACCCTAGCCCGCATGGATATGTTATAATTTCATCATTAGACACTAAAGTCAAATTTTGTGTGAAAGGTACTCAATGTCAAATATAGCAAGATTTTGGTGGAAAGTCGTGCACTAATCTTCCAATTTTTTTTGAAATTATCATTTTTAATTTATGGAGAAAACATAGGAATTTTATTTATGACTTTATGGTATTAGACATTGGACCATTGTATCACCCCTTGGATATAAATTTCCACATCATGTAATTTTATTTTGAATTAAATATTATAATTGAGTTATTTTACTATTTTTCTCCTTATTTTATGTCAACTGTTATGATTATCCCCTTTCCCTTGTTCATTATTTCCTTGCCGATCTACATATATGATTATTGATATAAGATCACAAATACCCCAATTCCATGCCTCATCCCTCGTGAATTGTTCTATGGATTGGTCCTCACATCCCTCCTTAGAGTGTATTTTTTAATCAGTTAGTCACATTCCTTATAGATTTTTTTGATTAATTGTATCTATTATCTATACCCATCATCTAAAACTTATCCATGAACTAAATCCTCCATCTATCACTCTAGTCTGCGAAGATCAATCCATCCAGGGAATCTCAAATTTATTGGTTTTAGATATCTGGTTAATATAATAAGAATCTATTATTTTATTTACATTACTTTTAACCATTACCCTTATTATCTTTACATATTATCTACACATTAAAAAACCATAAACCCCCCTTTCATTAAAATCCTCTATAAATTGAATATGTTGTGAATTCTTGAAATTTTTTACTTTGATCCAATTATCCATCCATCTTTTTTTCAGTATTAATTCACAACATGTAATTTTTATTTGAATAATTCAGTAAAACTTCTATCAAATTATCTATATTCATCATGTTTTGTTTTAAAAAATAATAATTTATATTCATTTAGGGGATAAAAAGTATCAAAAAAGGATACCATCACTTAATAATATCAGTGTGCTTTAAATTTTTAGCGCATTTTGTTTACATATATCACTTTATCCACTATTTTAATTCAACACTGTATAATATTTTTCTTGAATTGTTATTAATTTTTCTTATCTTGCACATTAATGACAAACCCACAAAGAACAACTTTCCACCCTCTTCCACGTTTTAAATATTTTCTTCCCTCAACTTTACTCCATTACAATTTTGTAACCACTTATAACTCAAAAAGGTTATTGTATTATATTCATACAAACCATCCTAGTTGGGTAATGGTTAGTGGATCTTGATCTCAATGAATAAGGTGTTTGATACTATAATATATTGGGATTTGAATAAATTTTTTTATAGTGGAGTGAAAGAGGAAAAAAATGTGATTGTGTATCATTTAGTGTTTGAGTGTGAAAATATTATGTGTTTGAGTTTGTATCTTTGTGTATGTGAGTGTGTGTATATTTTGTGTGTGATTAAATATCCTTATTTTACTTAGTTTACACATCTCATGAGTGTGTGTGTGTATCATTTCATGAGTGAGTGTGTACATCATGTTTGTGTGTGTTTACTTGTGTGTTAGCGTAAACATAATGTATATGTCAGTGGTAACATCTTCTGTGAGTATATATATCCTTGAATGTGTGGGTGTTTGTAACTTCATGTGTGTGATTTTGTGTGTATAATTTTGTGTCTTTCTATTTATATATATTTTTTATGCTACATAACATGGAAAAATATCATGGTTTGAGAGTTGCTCATTCTAACAATGAAGGAGTTAGAGTAGATCTTCAGCTTCAAAAGATACACAACTGCAAAAGAAATATTTGGTGAACCATTTCTAGAAGTCCATTGATATAATGTTGGATGTTATACATAAGAGGATTGATAACCTATAGAATTATACAATCATGAGGATAATCCATGATAACCCATGAAATGCATTGACACCATGTCACCCTCACATCTCAGAGGCGGGGATGGAGAAATTTGATCATAAATTTTAGGATTCCCCATAAAAGAGGAGTTTTTTCTAACAACCTAGTGATTTTAAAGGATATTATATGATGATGACATCAATAGAGGTATTATGGTGAATGTACCCTTTTCTAATAAAAGTTATCATGAAGAATACATGGAGAGGGTGATGCGAATCGATTATGAATTTTTATGTCTTTCATATACTCAAGAGAAAAATGTCAAACATTATTCTCTTTAATTTTTTGATTATACATCACTTTTTGGGATCAAATAAAAAAGTAATAAGCTTTATATGGAAAACTTCCCATCAAAACTTGGGATGCCATGAATTGTTTCATACGAAAATGGGTGTTCCCTCACACTACCATATACATATCTATAAAAAATATTCAATAGAACACCTAAGGAATTAATATTGTTGATTTTTACTTTAAGGAGAAATCGATTTCCATTATCTGATAAAAATTGAATAGAATCCTGAGCCAATGATGGCTCATTTTTTACAACAACTCAATCAGGATATTTTCAATCAGGTGGATATTTACCATAATGTGTGATTTGAGATATAATACCACAACACACAAATATCAAGTAGAAAATAAAAATTTGGAGAAACATGGGGAAACACATTACCTCTCTCAATAAATAAATAAATTGAATGAAGGAAATTTGAGATATAAAAAATCCAAAAGAGGTTGTTGATCACAAATGTGGGAAGGAAATTATTACACATATTTAAACTACTTTTAAGGATAACCAAATGTGAAATTGGAAAAATTGATGTTTCAAATGTCATGTAAGCGTTCACATTTCTAGTGAATTTACAAACCAACACACCATTCCCATCAACATGTGTGGATAATGAGAGACCGATGGAGAAATATTAGAAGAGGAAACTAGGGGAGTTTGATAATCCCCAATTATCATTGGATTGAATGAAAAATTATATAACCATTTACATACAAGGTGAAAGATCTATGGGAATGTATTTAGTGTTAATATTAATGAAGGTTTTTGTGATAATGTGGTGAGAACTAAGTCGGTATAGATTTTGGGACTTCCCACATTAAATCACTAACATCTATAACAACTTCAATGGTTAAATGGTTATGTATAAATGAATGTTACTAAACAAGTAAAGGTTTTTTTTCACTATTGGTAAGTATATAGACGAGGTTTTAAGTGATGAATTACTGATAAAGTCATGTAATTTTCTACTAAGACAATGTTAGAAATATCATATGACTATTACACATGATGATTTTGTAAACAACTGTTATTTTTTAATTCAGTGTTAACAATAACCCACATCCCAATGTCCCCAATTTTTTTTGGAAGATCATATTTTGAGGTAGAATATAAAATTGAGAAAGGAAGAAAAAAAGAGAGGAATTGAAAAGGGATAGAATGATGGAGAAATAAAAAATTAAGAAGAATATAAATAGATAGAAAATAAAAAGAAAGGTGGATAAATATTAAAAAGATGATATTTTATCTTCAAAAAAAAATATTGAGGTTAAGGAATTTTTTATAGAATAAAATCTATGTAATCATGTACAAGGAGGAATTTCTTAAAAATTATAACTTTCCCTCTTTTCAAAATTTTATTGAGAGTTTTTTCAGGAGTGTACTTATTTTATTCTCAAAGTGGTTCCACTAGGATAGTCACCTATTAGAGGGATTGAGCATCAAATTGACCTTATAACCAGAGCATCAATACCAAACCTCCCTATATATGGAACCACCTATGAGGAGAATAAAACCAATGGCACATTCAAGAGATGATGTGAATGGTATATATTATGGGGAGATAATGGATAATGTGTATTTAATGTGTATCCATCAATAACATTTTAGTCATATATCATCATTATATCATTGTGATTGTGGATATTCAAGATGATTTAAATGTATTTTCAATTTTTCTAAAAGCTTTATTTTAGAAGTGGTGAACATCAAATTAGGATAAAAGAGAGATGTGATTGATAAATCCAATTTAAGAAAAAACATGGAAATTATGAATGGATAATCATCCCCATTAGTCTCACAAATTAACCTAGTGAATTTATGATGTTAATGAATATTTAAATTAAATAATATATTGAAAATTTTCAGAATGTTTATTATGATGATATTTTGATGTATAGTAGTACTTTTCTAGAATATGCAAATAACTTTAGAAAAGTCACAGAGGTGTTGTGAATGGAATGTTTTTTGAAACATTAAAAAGTGATAAATTTTCATCAATAAAATTTATTTCCTTAGATATTTTTTTATGTATTGATGTATTTATAGTAGGTATTTAGAATATCAAAACTATTTATGAGTGGTCAAATCCATCTTCTATTGTACAGGTAAGAAGTTTCCATATGCATTCTAGTTCTTACAGGTGATTTGGGAAGGATTTCGGTACACTATTAGTTTCTTTGAATTAAATTAAATAGAATAACATTCATTTTAAAATGGGGATAACTCAAGTTAAGGATTTATAGGCACTCAGAGCGAGTCTCTCCTATGAACCCCTTCTGGATATTCCTGATTTTGATATGACCTTTGCGGTTTAATGTGATGTCATTGGAATTGGTATCATGGTGTACTAATGAAATACAGTAATATAATTTATTATTTATTTGATAATTTAAATGGAATAAATATAAATTATTTTACATGTAATAAAGAATTTTATTCATTATTTAGAGTATTAGAAACATGAAAAATTTATATTTTTCCTAATATATTTTTAATTCATTGTAAGCATGAGTCTCTCAAACACACTAAGATCCGAAAAAGTTAAATAAGGGATATTATAAGAGAATTTAATTTATTGAGATATTCCAATATGTTATGAATCAAATAAAGTCAAAGGAAAAACCATTTCTAATGACCATTCAAATAGACATGCCCTTTCATATTTTATGGATCCTAAACTCCTTGTTTCTGAATTAATTAATGATTAATACTCCACATTCAATTATTTTTTGGAATAATTTTATCATTTTATACAAGAAATTAGATTATAAAATTTTAATTTAAATGATGGATTTTTATTTCATAGTGATAAAAATTAAATTCCCCCTTGATATGTTTGATTAGTTTTATGAAAATATGTATGCTCTAGTGGATTAATGAGACATTTTTTAATTTCTAAAACATTAAGAGTTCTCAATGAAAATTTTTATCATCCTAGAATACTGATGGATGAAAATAAGTTTGTGGGAAAATAAATTGAGTGCAACAAAAAATCCATCTCAAATACCAATGGATTCTTGATAGCCATTATTATAAATAATTCCCCTTGGGATGTTATATCCATGGACTTTGTTCTTATATTACCAAGGAATAAGAGGGGGATAGATTAAATATTAATTTTTGTGGATAAGTTTTATAAAATGGAACATTTTTATCATTGTCAGAAAATAGACAATCCCTCTAATATTGTAGCATATTTCTAACAGGAATTTTTGAAGATCAATGAAATTAATATGTTGATTGTGTCAGGTCGAGACACACAATTCCTTCTTTAAATTTGGAAGATATTATAGTAAAAAATGGGTTAAAATTGAATATTATATATTACATTTCATAAAAATATATATGAAAAAATGAGGTAGTTTTTCAAAAACCTATCATCCCTTATATGAAATTTTTTTATGAAGAATATCATGAATTTAGAGGAGTTTTTACCACATGTGGAATTCAGAAATAATATGTTCAAGCATTAAACTTATTATTATTATTTATATGATGTTTTTATGACATTAATGCCTCACCATATTGATATTTTTAAATTTATTCTACATGAAGCAACTAATATGAATGTTAAAGAGTGAAAAACATTAATCAATAACCTATATGAAATGGAAAAGTTAAATATTGAGTGAATAAAACATAAATACTTTTATTGTGAAATAGAGGGCCTAAATCATGATTTTCTCATGCTTGGTGACTTACTATGGGTTATTATGTGAAATGATATATTTCCACAAAATGAAAATCAAAACTCATTACTTGTGGAGATGGTCCTTTCAGAGTTCTTGAGATGGTTAACAATATTGATTACATGTTAGCTTTTCCAGGTGAGTATGGTGTAAGTTCTACTTTGAATGTTTTTTATATTTCTTTTTTTGTATGTGTACGGATTGAAGAGTTGAGTATGAATATTTTTCAAAGAGGGTATGATGATGATAATGAAGAAAAATGAAATTTGTTGATTTTCCATATTGGGGAGATAGATTTTCTAGGACTGATAATGTGAGGGAGATTAAAATGTTGGAATTCAATAATGTGTTCTCAGATTACATTATTTAAGGAAAAATGGTTCTAAACTTGAGTGTTTTGATAAAATGGGTGAATTATTTAATTTATTCATGCCCATACATGTTGTTTTATTCCTTTCCTACATGGTTCTATGAATTTTGGAAGCATTTCCCTCAAAGGAGATTCATGAATGGAATCATTGGGAAGTAAAGTGAAATCTGGTGGGCTAGGTAATCAAAGTAAAATCTAGTAGGATATATGTTGAAATGAATATTCTACAATTACAAAAAATTCATTCTTATACATTATATTTTTGACTTTAAGGGAACAATGTTGGAATAGTATTTGAGACATTAGATTTTGAGACCCATGATCATCATAAAATTCCATTATTATAAATATCCACCACATGGAATTTTATTTGGAATTTTATTTTTTAAATTAGAGTTCATGATTTGTTTGTCTTCATTGTATAATAAATTTCCTAATTATCCCATTTAACTTATGTATTCTTTCCATTTTGTTTTAAATATTAGACTAGTGACCTTAAATCACAAACTATACAATTTCACACCTCACCCCAAGTGCATTATTTTGTTGATTGTCTATCACATCCCTCTTTTTAATGTGTTGTTAAAGTAGTAGGTCTCACTAATTATAAAATTGGATGAGTACAATAATCTACTATCATAACCCACCATCTGACACTTAGTGTCAAACCAAAGTATTCATCAACCACACTACATTGTGAAGATCGGTCCACGTCAAGAATTATACAACTACTGAGGGTACCAAATAAGCAATATGGGAGTGGTAACCCTCTTGAAATAAAGAATAATAAGAAATAAAAACCTATAAACAAGAAGTCTATAAAATAAAGGAAACCATAACCCCAGTGATAAGTAAATATACATGAAATGAAAAAGAAAATTAAGAATATATATCTAATGAAAATACCTTGAAATATAGCATTAGGTAGTGAATCCTTTTGAATGGTCAATCATAAGAAAACAATGTCAACCCTGATCGCCACCCATTCCTTGTAAATTAATGAAAATTTTATATAGAAGAATGAGTGATCATACATATTTTTTTAGTATTTTACTAATTCAAAACCCTCATTTCACTACAAAAAACATACTAATGGAATAGTCAATAAATAATGAAACTATCTTGTTACTTATACCATGTCAACAATAACTTCAACCTCACCAAATCATGCTCAATAAATATATATACATGTTTTAGCATAGTAGTCATAAAAATATATTACTAAAGGTATCACACACCAGCATCCACATTGATCTAGTTTCTACTATATCTTAATGGCATCTATCCTCGTTCCCACACCCATTCCATATCCACATCTCAAAACAATATTTCATACATTAAATACCACATTCACATTCTATATGAACATATCATATCTGTATAGTATATTACACACCAATTTACCCTACCACAGAACCATAAACCATAGCCACATAACATACACCCATAACCACAACATCCCTACAAAACTACTTAACTGCACTACATCTGGAAGATAGAGTGGGAGATGGGGAGTAGTCAACCATCCACAACCATCTTATCATTGTTATTGGTGGTATATCTAGAACCAAAAACCATATATGAGAATTGGTAGTGCTACCTGAATCATGTGTTAGAACATAAAAAATATGATATCAGAAATAGTATATAGGTAGACACAATCACATCATAGGGTAAAGTTCCAAAACAACTCCAATTATACCACATCTCAGAATCACAACATATCTACCGCTAAAACATCAACTTCTAACTCTTTTAACCACACAATAAGGAAACAACACTATCATAAAATAAACATAGATTCATCACATTTATTGTTTAATTAATAGACTATATTGATAAATTTACCATATTTTTCAATTATCCAATTTTTTTTACATCAAATATTATATCATATAAACCACTTATACATTCATATCTTTTATCAAGTTAAATTATGAATTTCCACATAATGTATTTCACATTAATTCATTAAATTCTATTCTATATTTATTCATTATATCCCATAAACTTGAAAATATACTCAATTTTTTTTAACATAATCAATAACTAAATAAACTATCACCCATTATCCATAATATCTACATAGATTTAAAAAAGTTCATAAAGCCATCACTATGAAAAATCACATCAATTCCTCTTCCTCTAAAATTGTATTATTAACACATATAAACTACTTACACAATAAAAATAAATCATACAATTTTTTTTCATAAAATATATATGTAATATAATCCCATGACATTAGAAAATAATCAATAATATGATTTCATCAACTCTTCTCATTAAATCACCAATTCATGCTACGAAAAAATCAATAAGATCATATGTAATTCTAATTATATATCAAAATGAAATATTAAAAATTTATCCAAATAAAAACCTTATATAACACAATAACCCAATAACATAAACAAAAATAAATTAATATTATTAATATTTAAATAAAACCAAATTAGAGGTAATAATAAATAAATCATGCCAAATGTGCATGAAACATTTCAATATTTGTAATTAATTTACTTATATTATTCAGGTAAATTTCACCCCATTTCCGAAATAAATTAAAATTATGTGAAATTTACCTCATCATATTAAATTATTAGTGGGAATCCAAATCACATACCTAAGAAAAATAAAAAAAAACAATATAAAGATGATAAAAGATTCCAGTCATCCAATCCCCAAGACATCACAAAAATCTAACACCAAAATAGTAACACCCAAGTCCTACATTAATCATATATATATATATATAATATAAAAATGAACATCATCCACTACCATATCCTTTAATAGAATTAAATATGTGGGAAAAAAATTATGGAATGAGAGTATCACCTTAAATCACAAGATCATGATCACACGAAGCAAAGGGATTAAATATCCACCAAGGTGTATATGATCAAAATAAAATAAAATAACACACCTATGATTTAAAATGGTAAATTGAACTAAATATAATAAATTTAAACCTATAATTTTTAAGAAAACATTTATAGAACAAACAACGATGTGTTGAGACTAATATATGATGTGGTTTAGTTTAGGTAATGGTGATATAAAAACCATGAAATTCAAATTATGCACTATATTTAAATATCCCCATTCATATAAATAATTAAATTTCCTATAAAACAACCTTTATGTAGCAATATTATAACATGATATAGTTTTATATCCCCCCTTTGAACCATAAAAGGGCCACAATAAAATATTTTCAAAACACAATTTTTTTCCACTATGATGAAAAATGAAAAATTTTCTATTATGAATCTAAAATAGAGATATCATATCAACTAATAAAATTAAAAGGATCTATAATACATAATGTTTTATACCATGATTAAAATATTCCTTAAAAATTTATTAATTCAACCCATACTCCAATTTTCTAGAAAAATGAATAATACATCATAATAAGTACCACCACTAACACAATGATTTGAGACTAATCATGTTGTAATGTTATAAAACCATGCCATGGTTTTATCTAAAACCCAATACACACCTATTTACTATAAAAAAATAATACCTCATATTTTTTTTGTGATTATTCATTAAATTCATTCAATAAGTTGTTACATTTTTTTAAAAAGGTTGGGGCCGAAGCCTCAATTTATTATTTGAAAGCAAAGACCTCTTTAGATTGGGTAGAGGGAGACCCATTACATAGACCGAAGGCCCAAGGCCAAGTGGCCTGAATATAAGGCTTGAAAGCCCATTTTTTTGGCCCAAAGGACCCCTCGGTGAACAGTACTGCTACAGTACTCTAGCTGCTACAGTACCTGCTACAGTACCGCCACCGCTACAGTATCTGCTATAGTCCCTCCGCCGCTACAGTGCTGCCGCTGCTACAGTGTCACCGCTGCTACAATACCTGCTACAGTACTGCTACAGTACCTGGGAAATTCGCCCCTGCCTGGATTCGATCCTGGGTCATTTGGATGCCAAGCAGGAGCCTGTACCACTAGGGCACAGGCTCGTTGGCAACAATAAGTTGTTACATATTTTATTCGAAACTAAAATGAATAACGATTTATTTCATCAGGATATTATATTTCAATATTAAATTAAATGTAAAAATAATTATATATGGAATATAAATATAAATGTAAGTTAAGTAAATAGAAAAATGTAAAATAAGAAATTGAATGCTTTAGGTATTCAACCATATGATATCCATTGGGTGTCAAATTATCACATTTGACTATAGAAAGAATACAAAACATTTGAATTTGCGTAGAAAATTAGAGGAATGAAATGAAGGAATACAAGGAATTTATTAAATATAGATATTGGAATTATATAAGAGGGTTAACATCATATATTTGGAAACAAATTTGGGATAAATATTCATTTCTCTTAGAAAACATTAATAAAATTAAATAACATCTGTATTAAAGATGATTTATAAACATATAATAATAAAAATAAATTTTAATAATTCATGAAATCATAGATATCCACATTTTGTTTCACACATGGACCATATTACAAATCAAAATGAACATTATTAACCATTAAAGAATCAATATTTTTTAATATGATATTAAAACGTGTATATAAAAGGAACCCTCACATAATTATCACAAAACCACTTACCTTGTTTGGTTTCATCTTGAATATGCCCTTAATTTCCTAATATAAAGTCTTCTATCTTGTTTAGTAGCATTAGTTCACAATAAGGAAGTCATAATCCATCATTATAAAGGATAACATTATGAGAAAACCAACTGTAACATGATTTCCTTATCTCAAATCATCATATCATCACTTCATGTATAAAAATGAATGTATCTACATATTATAAAATTCAAATACATTATCACATTAAAATTCTCATATATTTATCCCGTTAAAAAAATAATTTCATAAAGAAATAAAAACTTAATCACAAAAAAAATATTATCTTGTAAAATAGAGAACAAAAAAACATAGAAATCATGTTAAACATGTTTGAAACACTTCATTTCTCATTATTAATGTATTTAGGTTTATTTGGTTAATTTCAACCACTTACCTAAAAATATTATGATAATTAGAAATATTTACCATTATTTTAAATAAATATAGATAATCTAAATAACCATCCTTAAGAGTAGTTCAAAACATTAAACCACACATGCTCTAGATAATATCACTCAATACTACCATTGAAATGATTATATAAATATGAAAACAGTATTTGCAGTCTCAGTGAGAATATAAATATATTTTGTAGGATGATTCCTTGAATACATATGTTACTATATGAGTAGAGTATAGTAATATGTTTTTGAATGATGCTAATAAAAAAAATAATTTCAAGGTAATTCATGTGAATATATCTACCACATAACACAATAAAAGAAAGATATTTAGTAAATAAAAATAGTATAATAATATAAATATCCCATCACATATCCCTCCAATATAGCTTAATTACCATATATAATAGTCACCACCAAAATTATATGGATATCTTAGGTAAGATCCCTATAATATGGATGATACTTAATAATAATTACTAATACTATTTAGGAAATTGTTTATTGTTAAATGTAAGTGATCCATAATAAATTATAAAAAAAGGGAACTCCCATAATTTAGGGATTTTCATAACATTATGGAATTGAAACTATAAATCCAATGTAGTATAAAAAACAAGTTAAATAAAAGTGAAAGATATACATTAAATATAACATGAGACTGTCAACATGCGAAAGATTGAAAACAAAAGCATGTGAAAACATTCACATGCAAATGATAAAAAATAGAAAGTAGAATATCATGTTTGGTGAATTCATATAGTTTCATCATTATCAAATACTAGAAATTAAAGTGGTATTAAACATGTAGAACATAATTATTATTTTTTCAGACATCAACTCTCATAACTGGAAACAAAACTAAGGGAATCCAAAATATAAAGACATAAACCAATAAATCACAAAATAGGCAATATTTTATTATAAAATAAAAATAAATAGTGTTATTAATATGAGATACATCCCAATAGAGGGTCAATGTCATTAAACTGGAGTCCTTGGTATAATAATCCAAACAATATTACATATTTAGCTATAATAAAAATATATTCTTGAATAGATTGTTCTCTAAATACCAGGACTTTAAGTAAGATTCATTATTTTAATTATAGCTATGGACTTCGAATAGTACTGATCCACTGTCGTGGGGTAATGATTAATAGCTTCTCATTCTGATAATTATTTAAAATGAAGAAAAAATTATCATTGGGAATAGAATTAAAGTGTATAAAAGCCATAAATAGTTTATTTAAATTGAAATATTGAGTACTTTGTAGTTCAAAAAATTATTTTCATACCAATAATTTCATATTAGTGTACTCTTTCTTTATTCTTGTATTTTATATTAGAATTTATTAAACCCTTTAGAATTTTTCGAATTGAATAATTTTCATAAAAGAGGATGGAACATATCTTTTCCATTCACTAAATATATAGATGTATACATAATTTCAGTGGAAAAAAAATCATGAATATCCACTTATAAAGTAGAATATACATCATGGGAAATAGAAACATCCATGATAATCACTTGATTAGAGGGATTCATTGAAGGGTAAATGTGAACAAAAAGTGAAAGATTTATGAAAATGAAAAACAATAGGACGAATGACTATCCTATTTTTTTTTATGGATTCCTATATGAGGCCCTTGTACAAGTAAGTTGGAGTTTGAAACATTAGAGTATTATTTTTTTTGAACATTTGTCACAAAGGCCTTCTATTTAGAATGGAAAAGGCTCAGCAAAATATGACACACATCCTTAATTTTATTAGTGCATTTCTAGGATTTTGTATTTTGATAAGGCATTGATTCATGGAAAACTTCATTGTTTTCTATTTCATCATTAAGAAATAAGGTATAATATTTATTTCTATTATTATATTAAGAATTATAATAATAGGGAAGTTCTCATAATTGATAGACTTGATGAACCCTTCTAACTCAATTAATATTTAGATCAATGGTGGGTGATCTTTAGAAATGACAATCTCCATAAAATTTTTATCTATTATAGGATAATAAGTTGTAAGAGTGGAACCTTTGACGTTGACTAGGGTCTCATTTAGGCAACTAATGAGTGAAATTTTCTAAGCATTGAAGTAGTAAATATAATGAAACAAGAATTAAACCTAAAAATAAATAATTGAGGACACAAATTAATGGTTGGAATCCAAGGTTAAATATAAAAAAATAATTTTAAATCCCTTAATTAACAAAAGATAATTGATCTTACAATGATAGATATATAATGTAGAGAAACAATTAAGGTTAAAGGGAACATCATCATTTCAGCCTACAAAAAATAAAAACACACCTATATTATCATTTATTTTTCAAATCCTAACCATTTATGTATTCCAATATATAATTTACATATTAAATAACAATTAAATATATGAATGAGAATAAATAATCAGCATTAGAGATGTAGATAGTTGATAAACCATTCAAAAATTACAATGTATTAGAAGAAAGCGTCCTACCTGGAAAGGCACCTTATACTGAAAATATGACAACAACTATAATGATGAAAATAAAATAAGAGTAAAAATAATAAAAACATTTATCATCATATAATAAAAAGACGCATCATTCAAGGATATTAAGAAAGGAATCCTCAAATAATATTAATTTTTTTTAATAATAAACAATTATACTCAATTCTCACATTTCTTAGTCGACATCAATAATCAATTTTGTAATATATTTTATAACATTTGATTAAAAATAACCTGATATTATAAATATTAAATTAATATATAGTATACCTTCTCTACTTATAAATTATATTTCTACACCTTTCCAATATACATCCTATTAATATATAATAAATATACCCATTTAAAATCCTATTATATACTTGTAATAATCACATAATTAATTCAATAAATCTATTTTAATCATATGTTATAAATTTTAAAAATGATATTCTTGAAAAAACTATTATTCCAATAAACCTCAATGAAAAACCACACTTTATCCAATAAAACACCATTTTCATTAATACCCATCATATATTTTTATGATTTTCTTAAAAGGATCTTTATAATGAGTAACCCAACTCGATTATGGTTTAGTGTGCCTCTATATTTGTGAGTTAAAAAAAGAAGATAAATAAATTGTTCTGCTATGCCACAATGGATATCATTGTATTCTCTATTTTTTTTCAACATAATAAATATGTTTTCACATTGAGAAATTGAAAAAACAAATTTTGGTTTTGTTTATAATTTTTTAGAAAAACATTAAACTATTAGATAATAATAATTATAATTTTAAATAAAAAAGTTTAATTATATAAGAGTGAAACAAAATGTAATTAAGATATAAACACTACAGTCATAGACCCCCAAAAAATAACGCTAACAACTAAAAGAACATATCCATGCGTATTCACCAACAACATTGTGTCAGGGAAACTACTAATATTTACACATAGCCCCCACTCTCACATAGTAGGTTTTAATAAAAAACCATGAAAAATATCAATAAAATGATTAACTTAATGATTATAATTCTAATATTAATCAATAAATTAATTTTATCTTCTTATATCCAATCCTCTTAAAATTACCATCTGATGTGATTGTAAATAAAATTGATAATTTTATTTTAATTAATATATAATAAAATAGTACACAACTTTGTAGAGGGAAGAATCTCAGTGAGTACAAGACCAAACTACTGAGTACGGTTCTTTTTATATACAATTAAATTATATGTCACAATATGTATGTGACATGAATTTTGATTCCATGGGGTGTAGTTTAAAATTAATTCCACATATAAAAGATTAAAATTATTATTTTCTTGTTATTTAATGCATCGTCTCTTTAGTATGTAATTAACATACAAGATTCATAGATTCAAATGTCACATAAAATTAAATAAGAATTAAAGATAAAATAAAAAGTAATGAAAAACATGTACTATAAATTTAATTAATTAATTGAAATTTGGGAGATGAGGTTTAATGTAATAATTAATTAAATAAAATATTTCAATCTAAAATATAAAGTATATGGCATGTACAAGCTGACCGCACTACCTGTACACCAATTTTTTAGATATACATAGTAAAATCATAAAGACTCAGGATGTACTTACTAAAAACATTTATGAAGAACATGGTGTGTATAATTGATACATGGAATGTATTCCATGTCACAAATCTGACCGCTTATACATGCCACATATTAAATAAAAACATGGTATTAATTATGTGGCATGTAATCACCCTATGTTATTTCTCCATGAAAACATGTAGAATATATAACTTGCATTAAATCTAAATGGTATTTAGTCTGATAAAGAAACATGACACCCTTCCTAGTCATCACATGGTTTATTTAATGCCGGAGACATGTATTCATTACATGATGAGCCAGAGTCCATGTGGGTGGCCTAGTATAATGGAAAGGAATACAATACATGCGTCAATGGAGTATATACTATGTAATATTTTATAATAAGATCATAATTCTTGGAACATTCATACAGGCTCTTCATATGTATTATTCATTAAATATTACCTTATATGAGTTATTTGGGTAGGAAATGACGATAAGGAATATTTTTTTTTGATGAAAGATCATCAATGAATTGAAACTTGAAATGAAATTTAACTTTGAATTATATAATAATCAACAATCAAATAAGTAATTATAAATTTGAATGTGACCACTATAATACTACATAATGGATCTGTGAATAGTAGAATAGCATATTAGTGGTATTCATAATTAAGTAATTATAATATTTGATGGATCGTAAAAATATTGTACAATAGAGAAATATTATGACCAAATTTCATTATATATAACATTGGAAAAGTTGGTTACTTAAATAAAGATACGATCTTTTCATATTAAATTTATAATCTATTTAGATATACCAAATGATGTAATACATAGTTCATGAGATCAATCATTGATGATGATATTGATCATTTGAATCCCTTTTTTTTCAAAATGATGTTTTCTTAGGAGGATCCAATTATAGAATCTCTCAAGATGTAATCTACACATGCTCCATTAATCTTTAATCAATATTAAAGGATTATCAGGTCATAGAATGGTGGAAAATCATCATAATATGATATTCTTGATTGTTATGATGATTTATTCATTCTTATATAATAATCATTGAAATATCACTGTTGAGATGATCGAGGATTAAGTGTAGTACCTTGAGGATTTTTCGATCTAGATATTTAGAGAGATCTAGAATTTCTTGTTTAGAAAAAGTATTAATTTAGATAAACCACTACACAATAGACATAATGATCGATGTATAGAGATATATTTATGGTTAAAATGGTATTTAACTGAATGGAAACACATAAAAAATATAATAATCCTTATAGGACCCCATTTTATGTTATAATAATGATAATATTATTTTCTCATGGAGTCAACTAAATAGAGAAATGAATAATAATATATTATTCGCTAGAAAATTAAAATTGATCATCCGATATGGTCTTGGTCTACATATCCCCCACAAGATATATAAATAAATATTATATTTCTCTATAATAAATAATTAACATGTGAATAATTATTTATTTAGTTTATAAGATAAATATATGATGAATAAAATAATTCAAGGGTCCTGAGAATAATAGGTATTATAATAAATAAACTAGAATAGGTTTTTATTTAGACCAATGGAAAAACATAATTTTTTAATATTAAATATTATTTGTCATTTTCATTATGTAGGATTCTCTATTGTAAAATATTAATATATATAAATAGGAAAACACACCCTAGATAAAGAAGTTAATGTCGTGTTGTTGATAACCACACATGATCCCTCACTGTGTAAAATAATACATTTTTTCATGAAATCTCATTAAGAATATTTGAAGGCCATTTCATCAACCAATATGATTGAAAAATATTTCATTTACTATCTAATATAAACTAAATATTATACCATGACCATGAAATTTAATGTAACAATTATATTTTATTCAAAAGGATAAGATATCAACTTCTATAAATTTGGAAGGGAAAAATCCTTCCTATACTTATTCATTAATAACCGTCATGATGTACCCAAAGTAAACCACTTCCCATGAAAAAAATGGCATAATAGTTTTGGTTAGTACATATAAGTAAACTAGTCATCACATGCATTAATAATAATCATAAAGTCTGAAGACCATTAAACACACTCATATATAAGAATATTCGACGACTCATAAACATGAGAAATTCCTATGGGTAGGTTAGTTCTTATAATATCCAATATTAGAGATTTCCATGTGTAAACATAATCATATAAAGTCTCATTTCATCATTATTAGCTACACCAGACCCCCAATATACTATGTTCCCCCTCATAAAATGTATTCAACCATTTAGTTATGTTTTAAGAAAACCATCATGGAATTTCAATATTCTCACCATTATGGGGACTTTCTATGCCCAAATAATGTGATAGATAATTTAGAAATTATAATATTAAATTCATTGAAAACTTTATATGATAATTAATGAAATATTTAAATTAATATTCTATTGTTTAGATATAAATATAATTTAAATAACAAATAGTTGGTTATAAAACACTAACTCTAACACAATGGTGGTGTTTCTTCTATATTTAAATACATTTTTTCTTTCCCATAGATTTCAAAATCCATGTTTAAATTGGTCAACCTATTATAATACATTATGTTCCATTACTGTTGTTTCTTAGACAATAAATTCAAATTTCATGTTTGATCCTCATTGTCCATGAATCTTCAATTTCATTATTTCCACATAACGTCATTAATTCACATTCCTGTGTTGATTAACTCTAGATTTTTTATTTTGTGATGTAATTATATTTGGTTCATTTCAAACAAACCATCATGAGTGGGAGTATAGTTTACCAAGAGAGTATCTAAGAGGTATAGATGGAGGAAAATATTGATCCTATACACCTATTGTTATTTCTTGCATGTGTGACACCTCATTCTATGCTATATGACCACTAATAATTTATATGGTGGAGAATATGAGTAATAAACTCGATTCATATAGATATACGATCAACGAAAACAATGTTATTTCATAATTATCATATCCATCATATTAAATAAAAACACGGTCTTAATATTTTTACCAAGCACTATATGTGAGGTTTTTCTATTTTTTGGGTTTTGATCATTGTATTTTGATGTATTTTTATGCATTTGGTTCATAGAGTGTTTTTATATTGGAAGGAAGTATGTAATCCTCCCATGATGGATTTTATTTTTGGTAAGTTAATGAGGTCTGTTTCACTAAATAGATTCTATGGTCCTTTTTGGTTTTTAGTCTCTTGAAATTTTCTTATTTTCATTTCAAATAATAAATATCATGGGAGGTGGTGTTCTTTTTGCGTGTTCAGGTCCATAGAATGCTGAAGAGTGTTTAATGCTTGGACCTATTCTTTTTTTAATATTCCTTACATGAATTTCACTCATCTAAATATTCCATATCGAAATTTAATTATATTTAATATACAAAAAAAATTATTTATACAAATCATAGCCACAATTATATGTAATGGGCATGTGGTATATTGAATATGAGTCAATACATCAACATAGGCAGTTACAATGAAACTAATTATTTTTGATATGATAAATTATTCTACAGATTTGATATGTGATCTTCATTGTCGATGAACTATCAAATTAGAAAAAATATAGAGAGTTGTTGCTTGTGGTGTCCATCAAAATAGAAAGGAAAAACTAATAAAAAATATGGTAAGACTTTAAATTTTCTTTTCTTTTCAGTAATTCCAATTTTAAATAATTTATTACTTTATAAATTATTATTAATTAACCACTACTAAGTATGATTATTTTTGTTTTGGAAAAAAAATATAAATCATGATTAAATAGTACCAAATAGAATTATAGGTATTTATTTATAATTTTATTATACATTGAGAAATTTGTAAAAATTTACAAATAATTGATTCATGAATACACTTATATTTCATTTAAAATAATTATACCATTACAAAATAATAATCAAAATTTAAAATAAAAAATTTTATTATAGAAGATTGAAACACCCTTTAATTAATAAAAAAAAATACTCGAGCCATGAACGCTAAAAAAGTATTTGGTAACTAAAAGATATTTTCCGTGCTTATTCACCAAAAGTAATGACAACTACTTTTAAGTCCACACTATTCCCACTCCCACTCACTAGGTTGAAATAAAAATCATAAAATTGTTAAAAAATATTATCCCACTAAATAGACTGTATCAATGTTTATAATTAATTTAAATTTGATTTTATCAATTAAATTATCCCAAAAAAGATTGTGCTTTTTCATATTTTTTGAGAAATCATATTAAAAAGTAACAATAAAATCTAATATTTTTAAAATATAAAAAAATGATAGAAATTACATAATAGACAACACAATTCAATACATGAAAACTCATTTTAAAAAACATTCAGATAAAAAACAATTTTACATGACACTTAAAACTCACAATATATTAATAATATTAGTGAATTATATTGTATGATTGAACCATTTCATAATCCATGATACACATGCGAAGCATACCATAGGAAAAATTATAAATATAATGTAAATAGGTATATGATTTTTATACCATCATGTATGATTCAATATAAAATATAAGATATCAGGTTTATAAGAAATACTTGTCTTAAAAACGGTTTTTTCATCAATTATGAGTCATATAGAGGATATTTTTTTTATCAAAAACATATTATTACCGTTGAAATATTGAATAATCATAATACTACCTAAGATTATATTATGGGAAATGAATGTTAACTACTGGAAATTTATAGTTATAATTAACTTTATTTACTAAATGAAGGGAGCATATATAAAGGATTAGACCCTCTTGTGTGTGTATGAGGCCATTTTTAGGCTGTGATGAATCTCTAATCCTCCATGTTCTCCATTTTTCTTCAAGTAAAAGGTGCTGAATAAAAATTGATGTCTAAGGGGTCCTTACTTAGTGTAGGAAGAGAGAGTCTGGGTGTCCCTTCCTAATAATTTTCCTATAAATTTTTTCCCTGAGATAGAGAACATTGGACTTGAGTTACACCTCTTTATTTCATTTTCTTCTTTTATATTTTTTTATTGATGATGTTATATTTGAATTTACTAGGCTTCTTACACTATTTTGAGCTTGACATGTTCCAAGTAAACTCACTAATGGGATTAGATCTACATTCATCATTCAATCAAAATGTTTTCAAAATAATTTTTTTGAATAGTATATATATCAAAAGGTATGATATAAAATGGATAATGGGTAGCCATTTAATAAAATTTCCATTTTTTATGATATATTATACTATATTGTAAAATTTGGGGGTATTTTTGTATTGTAGTGTAAGAATAGACATATCTTAGCATATGATTAATAAAAAAATTGTTTTCTACTGAGTTTAAACCTACAATAGACATCATAAAATGTTACCATATATAATCTAAGTTTTTGAAAAAAAGGTTTTTTATGCTAAGGTCAATATAGAAGATATCATTTGATGTGACTGGACCACCCAATATAATAGCTCATATTATATTATATGACTAGAAACATGCAATAACTCTTATTTTATGAACAGACTAAATAGTTGTGTATGATAGATAATATACATGATAAAATAAAAAAATCAAAAAATGAAAAATAATTTCCTTCCATAAAAAACAACCATTGGTGAGGGTGTAAAATTACCCGAAAAATCCATACGACTTTAACAATTTGAAAAGTTTTTTTTTATTATGGTGCTTTTATAAAGATGGTATATCTCATGTTAAATGATTTAATTATTCATAAATCTGTGTTATTATTATATAAATATTCATGCTTATAAATTTTTTATATGATGTTAATATTATTTATTCATTAATTTATATGAAAAATAAATTTTTATGAATTTTTATACCATCCATATGCAAATGAAATAAATATGGGATAATAAATAATTCCAGAGATGAAATAGTTATGAAATTATATGAATATGATTCAAATGGTAATATTGAGTAAAGGAAAACCTATTTAAATACTTAGTGTAAAATTTCTCTCAAATCAAACACATGTCAAGACCTTGATCATCAAACATGCCAGTTTAATGTTAAAGCAGGTGCCTATGGATATTCATGTGTAAGGAAGAAAGGAGATGGATAAACCTACGAGTAAGGTATAAAAATATCAATGTGATATTTGAATGAAACATAGCTAGGAAACCCTTTGAGATAGAATATTAGAGGAATCCTATTGAGGTTATCTATATAATGGGTTTGAGAAAACGGTTTTCAACAAGGATATACATGAATCATAATTGATATGATTGGTATGATGACCTACCAAAATTGATAAACTTTGAGATGAACAATAAATTAGACTCAAAATATCTTGAAATTTTGATATTTTCCCACTAAAGGTAATTATACATGTTATCATCATTTATATGGGAGTAATTTTGTTAAAAATAATTAATTAAATGATAAAAAATTTATAAAACCCCAATAGATTTGTCTTTGTTGAAGATTATGGCATGCAAAATCATTATCATTTTGAGATCTATTATAATCTTGGTTTATATGGTAAAAGAAGTTAGGTGTTTATACTTGTCATGTGTTCTAAATGTTAATAAATCTTTTCATATTGATATGAATATTATAGAAATTAATTTAGATAATTTGAAATCATTAGTATTAGATATTTGGTAAGTGTCATATATTTGTGTTCATACACAAAGAATCAAAAATAAAAGGGAATTGATGAAAGATAAATTTAATTGATATGTTGATAATGGGGAAGCTTTCTGTCCATTGGAGTTTAATGCTTATAATTTAATAATAACATGTTTATTAGTTCTAGAATAGGATAACTATTATTATGATCCAACTATAAACAAAATTCTTTTTTCTACCACATGTTTGGATAAGATTACAATATCGTTATTTATTATGAAAAAGTTTTTTTTTCTATATATATGAATGATGAATTTTGTGAAATTGGGAATTTGATTGATGGATTATACATTACAGATATAGAAAATCCTATCTTTAATATTCATGAATAGAAATTCAATATTGAATATAATAAAACATATATTTGGAATTTTCACCTTGGGAATATAACTATTAAATGCATCAATATAATCCAAAGATATGGATTGTTGAAATCATTCAATTATAAATCATTTGATAATTTAAAATCATATTTATTCCAAAAAAGGGATAATATATTTTAATTAGAAGAGAAGAGAGGTCTACAAGACCACTAGATATTATACTGGGAAACATATGTTGTTAAATGAGTACTCAAAAAAGTGGTGGGTACTAGAACATTATAATCAATAATGTTGACTTTGTTCAATATGGTCATGTATTTCTATTTTTGATAAAAGGTTGTATTCTCCAATCTGATTATTGTGATAAATATTTAATCTAGGAAATCACTAATCATCTATGATGTTGTGGATTTTTTTGACAACCCACTCTTACCAAAACACCACATTGGAATAGTGTGTCTAAGAGGAGTAAATTTACCCTTTTGAACAAGGCTAAATCAATGATGAGTTAGTGTGACCTTTCTATATCATTATTGTGGTATTCTCTAGAATGTATTTCAATACTATTTAATCGCATTACTTATAAAGGATCGATAAAGATACTGTACAAGATATGGTTTGGGATGGATCTTAATTTTTACATGATGAAAATTTCAGGGTTGTAAAACATATCTAATTTTTCAATATATTGAAAAAAAATCACCCCAAATCCAAAAAATCTCATTTGTTTGTTATCCCATGGGAAATATGCGTTGTTATTTCTATAATACTACCACTATGGGAAAAATGAGTTTTTGCGACGGGTTATTTTCTACGAGATATATTCTCTCCTAAATAGTCCATCAAAAAGGTTCTTTTTGACGAGAAAAGCTACCTGTCGCAAATAATAAGTTATTTGACACGGGAAATGGTCTCTCGTCGCAAATGGTTTGGCGCAGGTTTCATGCCAAACCACGGGAAGGGTATTTATGATAGGACCCGTCGCAAATAGTTTCATGCCGACACATTATTTTCAATGGGTCTTGTCGTAAATACCGTTTAAACCGCTGCCCTAATTAGTAGGGGTCAGCTTATTTGCAACAGGAATCCCGTCGCAAATAGTCTAACCTATATAAATCCCCATCCCTTTTTCTCTCATTCCACACTCTTCTCACTTTCTCTCTCTAAACTCTCATTCTTCTCTCTAAATTTTTATAAACTTAAAGTTGTACTTTAGAGGGATTTTGAAGCGTTTTACGATTCAAAAGATCATGTTTAATGGTATTTTCATTTTATTTAATTTTTTATTTATTTCTTTTTTTAATATTAGTTATAATTGTTTAATTAGTTGAAATTAAATTAGAATTAGATTGTCTTATTTGCATTATTTATTTTTAGTAATAAATTTAAATTATTAGCGGTAATTAGTATTAAATATTAATAATTAGTGGTAATTAGTCATAATTAATAGTAATTAGCGACAATTAAGAATAATTAGTAGTAATTATGAATAATTAGTGGTAATTATGAATAATTAGTGGTAATTAGGAAGAATTCACGGTAATTAGGAATAATTTACGGTAATTAGGAATAATATGCAGCAATTAAGAATAAATAATGATAAAAAGAAATAATTAGTGCTAATTTGTAATAAATAGTAATAAATAGGAATAAATATAAATACTTATGAATAAATAGGAATAATTAGGATTAAATTGGAATAATTAGGAATAAATTTGAATAATTATGAATTAATTTGAATAATTTAGATTAAATTAAAATAAAACAAAACAAAATGAAATAATTTGTAATAAATTAAAATAATTAGTAATAAATCGAAGTAATTAGTAATAAATTTAAGTAATTATTAATAAATGAAAATAAATAGTAATAAATGAGAATAAAAATTAATAAATGGGAATCAATAGTAATAATGAGAATCAATAGTAATAAATGGGAATCAATGATAATAAATGGGAATCAATAGTAATAAATGGGAATCAATAGAAATAAATAGTAATGAAAAGGAATAAATTGGAATAATTAGGAAAAAATTTGGAAAAATTAAGAATAAATTTAAATAAATTGAAATAATTTGTAATAAAATCGAATAATTAGTAATAAAATGGAATAATTAGTAATAAATTGAAATAATTAGTAATAAATTGAAATAATTTACAATAAAATCGAATAATTAGTAATAAAATCGAATAATTAGTAATAAATTGATATAATTAGTAATAAATTGAAATAATAAGTAATAAATTGAAATAATTAGTAATAAAAGAGAATAAATAGTATTAAATGAGAATAAATAGTTATAAATGAGAATCCATAGTAATAAATGAGAATCAATAGTAATAAATGGGAATCAACAGTAATAAATGGGAATCAATAGTAATAAATAGAAATGGATAGGAATACATTGAAATAATTAGGAATACATTGGAATAATTAGGAATAAATTCAAATAAATTAAAAAAAAATGAAAAAAATGGAATAATTAAAAATAAAATGGAATAATTAGTATTAAATTGAAATAATTAGTAATAAAGTGAAATAATTAGTAACAACTTGAAATAATTAGTAATAAATTGAAAAAATTATTAATAAATGAGAATAAATAATATTAAATGAAAATAAATAATAATAAATGAGAATACATAGTAATAAATTAGAATCAATAGTAATAAATGGGAATCAATAGTAATAAATGGGAATCAATAGTAATACATAGTAATGGTTATGAATACATTGAAATAATTAGGAATAAATTGGAATAATTAGGAATAAATTCAAATAAATTGAAATAAAAAGAAATAAAATGGAGTAATTAGTAATAAAATGGAATGAATAGTAATAAATTGAAATAATTAATAATAAATTGAAATAATTGTAATAAATTGGAATACATAGTAATAAATTGATATAATTTGTAATAAATTGAACTGATTATTAATAAATTGAACTAATTATAAAGTATTTGTGGTAAATTGAAATAATTAGTGGTTAATTGAAAGAATTATCGACAAATTGAAATAATTAGAAATAAATTGAAATAAATAGCAGTAATTAGTAATAAATAGCTATAATTAGTAAAAATTAGGAGAAATTAGTAATAATTAGCAGTAATTAGAAATAATTAGTGGTACTAAGTAATAATTTTTGATAATTAGTAATAATTAGTGATTATTAGTATTAATTATGCATAATTAGTAATAATTAGTGATTAATTTAAATATTTATCAATTAATTGAAATAATTAGCAATATATTTGAATAATTAGGTTAATTTGGAATAATTAGGAATAAATTGGAATAATTAGGAATAAATTGAAATAAAATTGAATAAATTTAAATAAAATGGAATAACTAGTAATAAATTGAAATAATTTGTCATAAATTGAAATAATTAGTAACAAATTGAAATAATTAGTAATAAATTAAAATAATTAGTAATAATTTGAAAAAAATATCAATAAATATCTATAATTATTAATAATTAGCGATAAAAGTTAACAATTTCTGATAAATTATAATAATTCATGGTAAATTTTAATAATTAGCGGTAAATTGTAATAATTAGTAGTAAGTTAAAATAATTAATAGAAATTAGTAATAAATAGCTATAATTAGTAATAATTAGCAATAATTAGTGATAATTAGTGATATTTAGGAATACTTAGTAATAAATATTAATAAATAGGAATAATTAGTAATAGTTAGTATTAAATAAGAATAATTAGCAATAATTAGTAATAAATAGGAATAATTTGTAATAAATTTAAATAATTAGTAATAATTAGCGATTAATTGAAATAATTAGCGATTAATTGAAATAACTAGCAATAATTAGTAATAATTAGCGATAAATTGAAATAATTAGCGATAAATTAAAATAATTAGAGATAATTAGTAATAATTGGTGATAATTTGAAATAATTCATAATAATAAAGGGTAATTAGTAATAAATGGAAATAATTAAGAATAATTACTTACAAATTGGAATAATTTTGAATAATTAGAAATAATGAGTAATAATTAGTAATAATTAGCGATAATTAGTATTAATTACATGCAAAAAATTGTAATAATTTCTGAAAAATTATCAAAATTTCCAACGTGTTGGTGACACTCCTTTTGCGCGATGACTCTTCCCCTTGAAATATTCATCGACTGAAAACATTTTAAAAAATGTGTTCCTATGTATGAATATCCATTATCATTTGAAAGAAAATAGATATGCATAAGTAAGAGAAAATTTTCATAATGTTTTCAGATGGTGGAAGATGTAAGGAGTTGATTCGTTGGGGAAATGAGCCTCTTTTCTCTGAAAGCCCATTTACTTGAAACTTTATCACACTGAAAGCACAATGAATAATCTATTCAGAGGTATACTTATCCATTTCATATGCATGAGAATGAACCTTTATACATCAGAGTAGATTCTTCATTATGATTTAGTCTGAGAAAGTTGCAAGTTAATAAGCCATCTAGAAAAACAACTGCCGCCAATCAGCTGGAAATTGTGTCTCCTATAATTAGATGTAATTAGTATAAAGTAGCTGTAATTATTAATCATTTTTATGATTATTATAAATTAGTTTATATTAGTATATATTTAAAAAATACTATAATTAACTATTAAATAGTAGATATTATTATAAATTGCTAGAGAAGTGAATTTTTTTATCCTCTCTTTTTTTGATAAAGTTTTTATTATATCAAATTATTAAAAAAAGTAATTATTTTAGATTTTGTAGCAAAATATGGAATAAGGAAGTCAAAAATAGTCATTATTAGATGGGTTTTCTTAGATAAATCAGTATAGAAATACAAATGGTTATAGTTTAAATCCTTTATATATTGAGGGTGTTGAAGCCTTATTATCATTTAAAACATCAAAACCATAATTTGTTTTAGAATGAAAAATTAAGAGACCTTTTTAATTTTTTTTATGAGGACGTTTGACACATTTGACAATGTTGGGGGACATCTCTTGCATTTTGGATTTCAACCAGATTATATTTTTTGGTATCAATATGATGACCATAGTTCCCGAGAAGATACTAATAATTTGATTTGGGATCCATCACTATTTCAAAATTTAGTACATGATGTTGTAGGTCCATATTTCGAAAAATCTAAAACTCGGGATGATATTGATTCAACTCTTGAGTAATCCCCATCTCAATTTTATGAGTTGTTGAGGTCTATTAAGGATTCCATTTATCCTAGATGTAAGATAAGAAAATTTGATGTTGTTACAAAATTTATGTTTATAAAATGAAATAATGGAATGTCAAACAACTATTTTAATCAAAAATTTTCTTTGGTTAAAGTAGTGTTACCTAAAAGAAATGAGTTGCTTACAAATTACTATGAGATAAAGAGGCTGGTTCATAATATGGGTCTTAGTTATCAGAAGACTCATACATGTTACAATGATCACATCCTATATTTTAGTGAAAAGGAGTCACTAGATAGTTATACCACATGTGGAAAATTGAGGTATAAAGAGGCTCAACTTGGGGATCTTGGATTGAATATTATAAAATAGTTGAGATATTTCCTACTTACACCCATGCTGCAGTGTTTATTTATGTTTCAGAACACATTGAAAATGATGTCATGGCACAAAACCAATATTTCAACCGGTAAAAGGTTAAGTCATCAATCTGATGGTGATTCATTGAAAAATTTCAAACAAGTGCATTATTCTTTTGAATTAGATTCCCAAAACGTGTGATCAAATCTTTATACAGACAGTTTAAGTCCATTTGGTTCTTATGGTAGTTAGTATTCATGTTGTCCTATTTTCATAACACTGGAAAATTTACCTCCATGGATTTTGGTGAAGGAACATTATATATTTTCGACCTTACTAATCCTAGGACATCTGTAAAAAAAATTGATGTTTATTTTAAACCATTTAGTAATGAGTTAAATCCATTGTGGAGTAATGGTGTCAGTACATATGATGTTGCTGCGAAACAAAATTTCCTACTAAAGGCCACATTGATGCGGAAAATTAGTGAATTCCAAGAATATGGAATGTTATCTGGCTGGAATACACATGGTCCAAAATCATTTACTTACTAAATGAGAGACAAAAATCATTTATTCTCATCAATGAAAGAAACGTTCTATTTGGACTGGCATCATAGATTTCTTCCAACCAATCATCCTTTTCAGAGGAACAAATATGATTTCATAAAAGGAAAAATTGAAAGGAATGGACCTCCAAAAATGAACTCAGGTACAAAGTTGAAATTAATTGTATCTTAATTACCACTCATCACGTTTGGATCAATAATAATCCAATATAAAGTTTATGGCTTTTGGAAATAACTCTATTGGATAAAACACATCATTTTTTGGGATCTTCCATATTGGTCTGATTTTTCATTTTGTCACATGTTGAATGTCATGCATATTGAGAAGAACTATTTTGATAATTTATTTCATAAATTCTTGGTTACACCAGGTAAAACTAAAGACAATGTAAAGGCACATTTAGATCTTGACCAAATTTGCAGGCGACCAGAACTTGAACTGTTTGAAAATATAAGATCAAAAAATTTAATGAAACCAAATGCATATTATAAACTATCCAAAGAAAATAAATTATTATTTTGTCATTGGATTGTAGATTTGAGACTTTGAGATGATAATGCTTCTAATTGGGACAGATGTGTCATAAATGGTCATATTACCAGATTAAAAAGTCATGATTGTCATATTATACTGGAAAGGCTTATAATGATTGGATTAAGAGGTTTGTTGAATTATATGATTTCAGATTTGATAACAGACATATAATATTTTTCTGAGAGATTTGTTTAGCGACAATATACTATAATGCACTAAGAAAACTATAAGAATATTTCGTTATAATTACATGTAAACTGGAGAAAATATTTCTACCGGCTTTCTTTGACTAAATTGAACATTTGATATTACATTTTACACGTGAACAAAAATTTGGAGGTATGGTACAATTTCAAAAGATATACCCATTTGAGACACTCATGTAGAGATTACAGAAAAAATTACGTAACAAAGCATCTATTGAAGGCTCAATTATTGATGATTATTTTCAAGAGGATTTTTTCCCTTCTCTCATTATTTTCAATATGAGTATCCTCCAAAACAAAAACACATGGGCTATAACGTGGGGAATGTGGATTATAAAATGACTAATAAATTATCATTTTTTAATTAGCTCGAAATTGGATTTGGTGGAGTTCATGAACAACAACGTTCAGATGATTTACATCATAGAGCTTCTACATATGTTCTGCTCCACTGTGAAGAAATGAAATAATTTTTTCTGTGAGTTCTCATATCACTTATTATAAATTTTTTGTTATAGTAAGTAAACTTATATTGTTTGTAGGTTATATGATAATCATATCAAGAAACAACTTCCACAAATTACAACAACTGCTCTTGAAGAACATCACCAAAACAAAATTTCCTACTAGTTTAAATAACTGATAACATAAATTATTGATGGTTTAACATATCAATTAAATTTGTTATTAATTATATTGATAATTGTTTTAAAAATTTTAAGGTGTCTTAACATGATGATAAAATTGATAACCAACTGTGTATATTGAGTAACCCACCATTCAAAATTGTTAAATATTATAATGCATATGTGGTGAACGGTTTTAAATTTCGTACATGTTGATATGGGGAATCAAAAGAAACAATTAATAGTGGTGTTTGATTGAGAGGATCTCATTATAGAGAAACTAAATATGAATTTTATGGTATTCTGGATGAAATTATTTAATTATGTTATCTAGTACCAAATTACATGATGATGTTTCAATGTTAGTGGTTCGATACTGAGAGAGGCTTGCGTGTACATCCGACTCATGAAATTGTTGATATTAAATATAAAAGTATTTTTGTAGTAAATAAATCATTTTAATAGATCAATAGGAACATCAAATTTATTATACAAATTAATATACTACTTCAAGAGACTTGGGTGATTGGTGTAGCATAATAAAAATTAAATCTCAGAAAAATCAGTTTACTCAAAGTGAATGTGGTTACACAGAAGTGCAAGGAATTGAAATTTTTCAAGAGACTACTCAAAATCATTCTTTTTCATGAAGAGGAATGAATTTAGATTATGGCACCCCATAATTAAGAATCGATGGTGATGATTATGTTAATGATGTTACAAATGAATTTGAAATGACAAGATAAAATGAAATTGGAACTCATATGGAAATTCATGATGTTGGGGAGGAATATGAAGTCATTGACATCGTCAGATATGAATATGATTATGAAGTTGAACATTGAAACATGTAAATTCCCATTATAATATTTTATAATATACATATATACATATATATATACACAAGTTGTTTTCATCTATTTGACATCAGTCATTTTGTGTTTTAGATGTATGAGGATCTATTTAATTAGTTAGAGGAGGCTAGACTATCTTTGGATGAGCAAGATGTTGCATCATCTAACCCTTAATATATTAGCAGTTCAAGGGTTACTCGAAGGGGGTTTGGTCTTGTGCGATTGACGATTCTTGGCCCTATCCCGGGTGACATCCATGTTTTGGCTTTGTTACATTCATACGGAGGTTTGATAACCTATAAATTTTAGTTAAAATTCATTAATTTATTTATATACTAATTATTTGATTATTTGTTATTTCTTTACAGATTACCACATATAGCTGTTGGATAGGGAAGCAATATACTGTTATATTATTTTTCTTAGGCATGGATCATATGGAAACATATTCCCATTGATGTGCGGCTCCACATGTTCGATCATTGGTTAGTAATTAAATAAATAATATTTATTTTTAAATTTATTAAATTAATAACTTTATATTATAAATTATTTTTAGGTTTTATGGTATCCCATCGATATGATCTTGCATGATGCTATCTGGGTGGCATAGGATGGGTCAATGTGGGGCCATTTCCATCCGTTTTTGCACAATTTGAGAAGGTAAACAAGGAAGAAAACAGGTGTGACGACATTTGTTGAGTCCTGTAGCAACCACCAATCTGAGTACATTTAATTCCTCGTTTGGGATGGATTATGTTCACAATGGTTGGGTCGTTGTTTTTAGAGGAGATCTTCTATAGGCCGGCAGAGCCAGGGGATACAGGAGGTGAAACATTGACCCGTTAGCCGTACATTCAGTATGCATGGGGAGAATATGGTAAGTAATTTTTTAAATAATTTATATATCTTTAAATATAAATATTTTATTTTTTATTAATATATATAGTCGAACAACCCAATATTATGGAATTTGACATTTATAGGAGGATGTATAGAGATCCGGTCACTGGAGAGATTAAAGGTGATCGTCAGTGTCAAATTGTGGTTAGTACTATAATTTTTATGTTCGAAAATTAACTTAATATAATATTTTAACTATTTTAATTCCAAATTACAACTGAAGGGGTCATATGAGGCTATGAACTCTCAAACAAAGGCTAAGAGTCAGGCCGAGACTGGTGATCAGACCAGTACCCACCATTTTGATGAGACATCATGGATGGAGGCAACCCAATATGCCTTCAAAAATGGCCGACACATTGGTATCAACTCTCGATTGACTCATATGAGTTGTTATGGGACTACTTTGATGTCAGCATCCAGATCGAGAGGAGATCATGGAGAGGCATCATCTTCTTCCTTAGAGTATGTGGAGTAGCTACGAGCTCAGAATGATATTATAAAGAGTATGCATAAGGAGTAGGAGGAGATGCATCAGCAACAGGAAGAGCTCCGAATACAGTAGCAACAGTACCAAGAGGAGATGCTTCGATGGTAGTAGCAGTATCACGAGCAGATGGAGTACATGCGACATTAGACTCGTGGTTTAAGGATAAAGTTTCCTCCACAGTCTCCTCCAGCTCCTCTACCTCCTCCAGTAGACCCTCCCCCAGTGATTTGTTTTTTATGTTTAAAAGATTTGAATTTAAGGTTTTTTATAATATTAACTATTTACAGATTGTGTGTTTTCTACATTATTACGAATATTTTATTTTTTATTATTTACTTATTTTTTTTGTTACTTTATTTAATTTTTTTGTCTTTAATATTTTATTATATATTATTTATTATTAATAGTAGTATTTTTTTTATTTTTTTTATTTTTCTAATATTAATATTAAAATTTCATAATTTTTTTTAAATTTTTGTGAACATTGAGGTTTCTAATATTTTAAAAAAATTTATTATTTTAATAATATTAAAATTATTTTTTCATAAATAATAATAATAATATTTTTATTTTTATTATATTATTATTATTATATTATTAGTATTATATTATTATTATTATAGTAATATAATTATTTTTTAATATTTTTTAATTTTTTATTATTTTAATAATAATAATAATATTTCATAAATAATAATAATAATAATAATATTATATTATTATTGTTATTTTATTATTATTATAGTAATAATAATATTTTTTATTTGATAAGTATTATTAATTTATTATCTTTTTATTTTACTGGTATTACTATTTTTTTTATTTGACTAATATTAATATAACAATTCCATTAATATTAATATTATTTTATTATTAATATTATTATCTTATAAATATTATTTATATTATTAATAATATGAATAGTATTATATAATATAATATTATTTATATTGTTAGTATTAATATTATTATTATTTTATAATATTATTTTATTGAATATATATATATATATATATATATATATATATTATTTTTTTAACTATTTGGGATGGGACCTTTTGCAACGCGCAAAGGCCCCGTCACAAAAAGTATAAAAAAAACTGGAATCCTATTTGCGACGGGAACGTCAAAAAAATATTATTTATGACGCTGTTTTCTACAACGGGGCCTCACCGCAAATGACTTTTTGCGATGAGAGCCCGCCACAAGTACTCTTAATTCTAGTAGTGTGCTAGAATAAATGATTTTATGGCATGATACAATGTAGTCATTTAGAAGAAACACTTAAAAAGAGGAGTTAATAGGAGGAAATCAATGAAGTGTTCTTATGATGGGAATATATATGAATAAATAAATAATTTTGGAAGAATAACTAACCCAATTTACAAAATGGACACTAGCGTATGGGGAATACATCAGGATTCATAGAGATAAATATTATCAGTGAAGAGATATTAATGATGTTATGATTATATATGATTAACCAATTACCTATTGAGATGACATTAAGAGTTATAATTTTGATAAATGGTTAGATGATTTGAAATCTATAATGAAATCCATACACAGAAAATATATTTGGAATATGGTGGATGTAGTTGAGAGTGTGGGACTCGAAGGGTGAAATTAGGATTTCTAAAAGAAAATTGAGTGGATGGTAGAGTTTTTAACTATAAATTTTTCTCAATGGATAAAGATTATAAAAAAATTCATGCTACCAGCTATAAAATGAAATTTTCATTAGCTATGATGATGCATCTTATTGAAATATTTCATTTAACAGAAAACCATTTTGATTATGAGAAATATCAAATGATTTTCTAATATAGTTTCAATAATGTGAATCTTGTTTAGGATGTATAAATGATTTATAAGATATGATTTGATGTACCAAATCAGGCTTCAAGATTTTTTGTATTAATAATGTCCATTTATGGATTTAAGAAAGCATCCTCAATTTATAACATCAAGTTTGATGATTCTATAAGATATTTTGGTTTCATCATTAATGTGTATGATTATTTAGTATAAGAGTGAGTTAGTTGGAGTGTTTCATTATTTATGATAATGAATTTTGATGGAATAATAACCATTAGAAATGATATACCAATAATGAATTTCATAATTACGTGTTTAAAAAAATGATTGTGAATGAAATACATGGGGGAAGTAGACAACATACTAGGTATGGATATCTATAGATATGTATAGAATATTTTTCTTGGATTTTTTCAATATATATATATATATTATTAATGTATTAAATTTGATCAATATGTAGAGATCCAAGAATGTTAATTTTCTAGTACTACCTAAAATAAATCCTAGAATGACTTTTGATCCTTTAAAAGTGGTGGAAAAGAAAAATATGATTCCTTATATGTAATCTGTAAGTGCTACCATATATGCCTTTATTTATATTAGATTTTATTTCACGTTTGATTTGAACATAACAAGTATATACCAATATAATCTTGGTGATATTCACTTGATTACATTAAAAAAATTCATAAGAACCTATTAAGAAGTAATGATATGATATAATTTTTTTTGAGGTGAGGATGATCTTATTATAAAGGGTTACCTTGATACATGCAATTTGATAATCATTATATGATATTTCAATCAAGTTTCATGATTCCCCTAAATTGTGGTGATATCTATTTAATGATTTATAAAAAATAAATCACAAAAGATGTGATAATAGAGACATGTTACATCATTAAATTCGATGTTGTGATGGAATACATTTGGTTCAAGAAATTCAATACTAAACTCAAGGCAATTCATTGAATTTTAGGAGCTATTGAGATATTTTTTATAATTACAGAACGATTTATCATGGAAAGGAAACTTGGTATGACCAAAAGACCAAACATATCCTTCAAAAATACCATCTCATTTGGGAAGACATTTAGAGTGTAGATGTAATGTTTTATTGGGTCGATATAGTAAAAAATGTAGCAAATCATTTGAAAAAACGATCAACATAGAAATAGAATGGGGTTGAGGTTGAATCATTGTATATTAGATACATGCGATATTGGATGTAATGGTTGTAATATGTATCAATATTTCATAAAAAAGAAAATATGTATATGGCACTAATTCATTTGTGTTTAATATATAAGATGAATAGTTAAAAGTATATTATCCTTTCAACAAATGACATTGAGTTGTCACCAATTGAAGATCACCATAGTGTATTATGGGATGTGATGATATTTAATATTTAACATGAGTATAAATATATTTTCAATATAAAATATACTTATGAGATAATAATTAGAGATTTATTATTTGGATTGACTCATTAAGGTATATCGCACAGAATGATGTACTTTTACTAATATACTGACAGTTGTATTCTTATTATAAATTCCTATTATCTAATATTGGAAATATAAAAAAGCATGAGAAAATTCATTCTTTTACACCTTTCCTACATTATACATTAGGTGATACAATCAGGGGGTGGTTTTCAGTGTTTCTCTTTAATTCATTGATTGAGGTTAACCAAGAAAAGGATTTGTCCACATGTATAATATGTTTGACCTATGTGACCAGAATTGAATAAGATTGATGTAATGCATGGCCCTTATTTGATGAGTTACATGGTATATGATTAGCTACTAGGTGGAATGGAATGTGATGTATTAATTCATAATGGTTGATATATTTTAAAAAATAAAGAATGTATGAGTTAGCCTATAATATATTGATATATTCCATGCATTATGTTTACTCAATATATTGGAAAAAGTGATTATATAAATATATATTCATTAATATGGTATATCTTATGCTGAAAATTTTACTATATAGATATGGGTGTCATATATAGGAAATGTTTTTGAACCCTTTATTTTCTGAATAATAGTGACGTTTTAATAGAGGTCACAATTTGAATACATGTATGAATTCAGAAATTCATATTTGTTATCAATTCTATGAAGGAGTATAGTATCACACAAAAAGGTTATAAAATATGGATAATTTGTTGGATAATGTTTTTAATACAAATTGGAGAGAATTTGATAAACTATATCTATTATAATTTGAATCGTACAACGTCCCAAACTGAGGTCTCCCTCACAAGATTGATATGGGTCACCATGAGACCTCAATATGGCCACCCCATATTCCAATGGTCTCTGACTAGTATTAAAGGCATAATTAATATAGTGGGAGGGGGGCTATACCATCTAGTACCATATAAAAATCAAAGTGGAAACATGATAAAGAAATCAATACACATGAACTATAATATTTAAACTTGAAACATTCCTATACAACGCAATATAATAAAACAAGAAGTTCAATTCATAATTTTATACTAAAATGTCATAAATTCAACCAACAAAATGAAATAATACAAAAGTAAAGAATTTAAATACCATTCCCAAACCCCATGCTCAATCCCACAACCAAAATATAGTTCCTACAAGAAATTCAAACAATCATGTTTAGGGCCCCTTACCCTTGAGCTAACATGCATCCATGAATTCCAACTGAGTACCCAATGGCAGCCCTAGTGGATTCCCAATATAAGTGCTTATAAAAAATTCTATTTGAATCGCACCTAAGTAAGATTCTCAATCCAATTGTGAATAAAATATTTCATGTATCAATATAACCTATGTGAATAACCATAAAAGGGTACCTTACATAATCTATGGATATCATAAATAGTGTGATTATTGTTCCAGGTCCCACTTCTGATTCCAAATATTGAAATAAATATTATCCATTGGATAAAATGTACCAAACATGCCATGAAAGTTAACCATGTTCCATCTTGGTTACCTCATAACAATTTACGATTATCATTCATGTAATTACAATATGCCATGCTAACGGTTTATAGATTAATATTACTCAAATTTCATTTACTAATTTTTGGGAAATATGAAAAGGAAAAGTTTATTAACAATTCCATGCCACTTTAGTAAATCACATTTCAATTGTAATAATTTTATTCCACATCCCATATATGCCCAGTTACCCCTTCACATGTCATGTCATGTTTAGATTTCCAATTTTAAGCCCCTATGGTCAAAGTGTTCACATGGCCTGATCCAACTATCAGCCCAAAATCCTTGAATTCAATTATATGGGCACTATGCTCACAAATTTAAAATCCAACACATAGTCAGGCATAGAAATTACCATTAGGTGGAAAAGTTTACAAAGTATCTTTTTCAACTAAACAAGTGGGATTCATGGTAGGTTTAAGAATGAGGATTTAGGTCATACAAGTGAATTCAAATTTGAAGAGGTTGTGTGCATGATATAGTAGTGTGATCAATTATGTTACACATATGTAAAAACTAAAGAAGACCATAAGGAGATGTTTCAAATCTACCACCTCAAAATTAAGGAACGTGAAACCAATATATCAAACATCTGGAAGTACACATAACACCAAAATTACTAATTAGAAATGATAGACTCATTATTTTAGGGATGGAAGTAGAATATCAAGGTCGTAAATGAGAGGAACTCACAAATTTTAAGAATGAAATATTGATTCAAGATGTTTAGGTAATACAATGGATCAAGGAGTAAATATAAAAAATCAGAGAGGCTAAGCAATCCCTAGAGAACCCTTAGAAAACATTATTCCATAGTTGCATTCAAATGATGTAGGAAAATTTATTAAAATCGGGTTTCAAGGGAAATAAATATGATATCTATGATTTCATACTCAGACTAGAATGTCACCACCATATTGGTACTGAATTCCACCAACTAGCCGATGGTGCTAAAAAAATTCCCTACACCTTTAGAAACCCCACTAATGGGCCAGAGGGTTCCCAATTAGAGAATTGTTCATCCTTCATTCCATTGGTGAGTATTTGGGTCTTACCACCTAGTTAGTTGGCTTTAAGTTGCTTTATTATCCTACTTATTCATCCACTATCTAACTGGTCACACTGTAGTAGTCCCTTGATATATGCCACTATCTTCTCTTGCATGATTGGGTCCTCTAATCCTCTGAGAACCTTTGAAACATAATTATAATGCATACATGGATTTTTTAATATAATAATATTATGTTTAACAAGAAAATTATGAAAGATAAGTACATGGTAAATGAGTGAGTGCTTAAAACCTATCTACCATAGTGCCAATCATCCCAGAGCTATATGGACAAGCATCACTTAGAGGTATAGGTCATCAATTGGGGACACTACACTCACATATATTACTGCCTCCCTTGGGTATCCTCTTACACACACCCATGATGTCACTATACTCATAGTAGATGAATGTCCATTCTTCAATGACTCTTCAGAGTAAAATATGTGATATAGATTATAATATTCTTACAGGACACATCAATAAAAAAACTCAATATCACCACCATATATTACATGATAATGTTCTGAGTGATATCTATAAATTTAGTACATTTTATGAAACTAATTCATGAAATTATAGAAACATTTATGATCCCACAAGTATGCCACTAGATAGATCCACTCCACTATCTCAATTGAAAAATAAACTTAGGTACTCAATACCCCTACTTCTTGATACGGTGATTCCCCATCATACTTGACACCCATGAAAAGACCAGGTGATTCATTTATAATTCCAACGGACACCTACAATGGTGAGAATAATATTACTTGCTAATTTATATGGTTATCATCAACATTTTGGTCAATTGAAACTTCTAAAACATCACTTATATGTGACTAGGTTCAACAATTTTTTACTCTCTTACTCTAACTGGAAAAATTAAAATGAAACAACCTTCTATGTAAATCCTCAAAAGGTTACATTTAGATCAATTCATGGAAGATATTATTATAATAAAACCCTATATCTAATAGATGTTACTATTAAGAACTACTAAAATCAAGAAGATATGTTCACAACATGTCCTCCTTAATCTGATCATTTTTTCAGACCGACCATCAGTTTGTGGATGATAAGATGTACTCAGAAAAAATGTGACCCCAGTAAGTTCTATTAAAACAAATAGAAAAATTTCATGAAGCTATTTTATTGATTAGAAATTATATTCTATAAAACACCATTAAAAAAACTATCTACAACACCAAGTGGTTATGAAATTCATTATTAGGGAAGGTCTATCGAATAAGAATGAAATAGAAAACCATTGTTAGTAGATCCATGGTCACCCAAACTATGTCATTTTTTGCGGTTTACTTGGAAATATTATCATTAATTTTATAGAGATATAATCTGAATTACATTACATACTGGTAAAAGGATACCCCAACCCATCATGCCACTAATTCTCAGTACTCAACTTCTGGTAGGTTTATCATCATTCCATGAAACCCACTATCACTTTATTCATCAATGACCATCAGTATTTCTTGTGGATATCATGATGAATATTTTTAAACTCTAGACGTACCTTCCATTTTTAAGAATTTAATTCCTTAATCATTTAATCATAAATGCTCATAGGAAGCCATATATAGCTAGGGAGATAAAGAAAATCATACTTATCGATGAAATTAACTAATGGTGGACCACCACCATATATGTTATACCTTAGGGATAAAACATTTATATCAAGTAACTAACACCTCTTGATCTAGTTTAGAAGTTAAGGAATATCAGAGGTTAAAGTCATGGTTTATCACCCCTAGGAATCCTAAGCATCTGGATTCATATCCAAAATATGTATCATCATACACAACACATCAATTTATTTCAACACTACCTCTTTATACATATAAATTTTCAAGGAATCATCAACAATGTTACCCTTGTTAGTTTTATATGAAAAATCACATAGGGTGCATGTAATAATCAATAGGCCACCACCAATGTTTTATAAAAAAAATACAATCAAAATAATAGTACCTAATATAGTACAATAAAAAAGTGTATCAATTCATAATTAAATATAAATCATCTAAATAAAATTATTGACCCTAGATATCCTTGTTAACATCAAGGATTGGCTATACCTACTTCAATATTATACCAGAAGTCACTATCCATAATCACTACTAAGCCATGAAATATTTCCTTGCAACACACTAATCACACATTCCGATCATAGTAGGCCCTAAGAATATTCCCATGAAATGGGTGAATCAAATATTTCATGTATTAATGAAACTAGTGTGAATTATTAAGCTACTTACCCTTACATGATTAGTGGATAATAGACCATATGAAAATTCCCATGATATGGATGATTTCTCAGTCCAAATATCAAAAGAAACATGAGGCAGTGCATACAAAATTATCAAACATGTCCAAAATTTTGACCTTTTCCATATTAATTAACTCATGAAAATTTCTATTATTCATTAAATTTAATATATTATACAAATTTACCATTTTATGAGTTATCTATGCTAAAATTCCATTCTCCAGCAGCATTACAATATTCCATGGATAGTCACATTACCAAATTCATGCCATGTTTTCAATTTATATAGAAATTTTGTAATCATTCCAATTCAGATTCCATATGAACCCAATTAAAATTTCACACATCAAGGAATATATGTATTTATTATTTAAAACCCCTATGTAGAAAATATTCACAAGTTAAAATCCAAGTATAAAGCCATAATTTTTTAGTTCAATTATATTGGCACTAGTTTAACAAATTCAGGTTCCAATAAAGGATCGAGGATAGGCATGCCTCTCTAGTGGATGAGAGTATGGGATTTCATTTCAAATAGAAATTATGAGATACATGGGGGGTATAATAATTGTGATTCAATAAATAAATTTGATTTAAAATTATAATAGGGCACGTTAATGGTGTTATGGTGTAATAAAACAAGTTTCACATACTAGAAAATCCAAAAAAACATGGTGATATGTTTCAGACCACCTATCTCAAAATTAGATAAGGGAAACCAACAAATAAAATGTATAATTACATTGAAAATACCACGATTCAAAAGTCATAGTGATATACCCATATTATTACGGTTATAAAATGAAAATCTTGGAATAAAATAAGAGGAATGTTCTAATTCCAAAAAATACATACTGATTTAATTTGTTTAGATCAATCCAAATACCAAGGAACCAAGTGAAAATATTGGAGAAGTTTAGGATTCTATATAGAACCATTAAATAATTTTAATCCAGAATTATGGTAAAAGAATATGAATTAGGGAATTAAAATGCGGTTTTAATAGGCATAAATACCATTATTCCTCTTACATTCCTAGTGCTGAACACTTCCACTGACTAGCCGGTTCTTCCAGGAATATAGATTGCACTTCTAGGAACTCCACTAGTAGGCCGATGGGTTTAATATAGGGTAACCATTCATCCATTATTATTAAAACTAGATTGTGGAATTTTTGTAGCCTTAATGGGATACTTCCCCATCTACTGGCTTCCTGGTGGCACTACAATACTTTTTGGCTACATACCACCACCCGATCATGCAAGATAAGAACCTATGAGTCACTCATCACTTTCAAAACCTAATTTTAACTAGTAAAAGGTTATTTTGAATAAATTAATATATGTTTTATAATAAATGTATGATAGATAAGCACCTATTGAAAAATGGTCTTATATATCAATTTTTAAGAGGTTGAGAAGTTTTTTCTTAAAGAATATATAGGATCATAGTGATCTATATAGATTGATGGATTTGAACTAAAATAGGATTTACTAAAGCATATGATTCATCCATATAATAATACATTATTTACAGGTGTTTCATACTATATGAAATGATATAGAAATATTTCTAAAAGGGATATGATGCCTATATTATATTTTCTAATTCAAATTAAGATATAAGATACTGGGTTGATCGCTACTACCATATCTTCCAAATAATTTTATCATTGGTTATGAGTGATAGAGAAGATGCATTTATAAAATAAAAAGTATTATTATTTTTGAAGCATTAAATGATCATAATATAGTGTGTGTTATTGGATACCAAATTCAGGTAGTTGACTCTCAACATCTTTCATTAAATTATGGGGGACAATATAAAGTATTGTATCCTTCCATTGGTGAGTATAAAAATTGATAATACCTAGATTAATTTTTCTTCCTCCCTATTATCTATTTTTATTTTAGGATAATGTTCTTTCATATAATTAAAGTCCATGTGGTATTCACTTAATGTGCATGAATTCTAGTGGTTGATGAACTACGTATGGTGGAATGGTCCAGAGAGATGTATATCAGTGATATTCTTCAAACACACATCATCAAGATAGAGCACACATGACATCAATTATTCATATTCATTTTGTATTATTCATTTATATTATGATTTGATGATGATATATCTAACATTTATTATGTTTATTCTACTCTTATGGGAATGTTTTTTTATGAAAAAATATATCACAATTGAAATTACAATGATATACATATTCTCCAAAGAGACTTCCATTAACCCCAATGAGTAAAAAACCATTCACCAGGTTTGGTTTATCATATGTTGGACAAACCTTAATTATGAAATAAACAAAAATATTATTGATTACCACCAAAACAAATAATTTTGAAATCATAATAATAATGGTCTACCATCAAGTAATATATAAAATTATTAGGAATGGTTCTCATATGGTTATAGAGAAAGGGATAACCAATTGAGTATGATGGGGATGGTCATGATGGAAGATGAATGATTAATGGGGGAGAGATAAAATAAAAAACTAAAAATAAATATGGAATATTATGAAATAATGATTAGTCAATATAGTTATTATAACTGTGCTAGAATATTATGAATAATTATTGTCTTAGCATGGTTTATTCTAATGGTCACTATACATGATTCAAAACTTGTATATGCTAAGTGTACACACTCCAAAAACCACACTATACATGTCCAAACACTCCATATTTTCGTATAATTAATTCTTAATATTTTTATGGTGTTTTTTAACTCAAGGCACTATATATGATATGAAATAACCCAACCCAAAATAAAATGAAAAAAATCCCCCACCCCTAATTTTCCCATCATAATTTTAATTGTAAATTTAACAGAATAATTTAAATCAATAAAAAATTGAGGTTCTATAATATCCCTTCCATAAAAATTTTCCCCCCAAGAACCCAATTAAATAAATAATATTCAATCACCTAATAATTCACCGTCTTGTACATAACCATGAAACCAACAACTCTTCAATAAGGATACCACATTCAATGCTATGATCCTTACTAAATTTAATAAACTTATTTTAAAATTTAATTACTAACTTTTAGATCACTACTTTATTCTATTGAACATGAAAAACCCTCCTTGAAATTAACTATCTCATGTCATACCCTCTTATGGTATTACCTTACATAATGAAACACTAATCTATCTATTATTCCACGGTTAGTATAAAAAATTAATACTTTAGAGGAACCCACCATGTAATTAAAAAAAAATATAGCTTCATCTCTAAAAAATTTATGTCCTTCCATCCTATATCCACCACAAATCCATTTTTACTAATGAAAATAAAAAAGAACGATTCTATGAATATCCATTTTAAACTATATTGAAAATTGGGATATTGAAGAGTTCATGGGGATGATATTTAGGATCCTTTAGATAGATTGAATAAATCATTAAGTTTATTAGACTTATTTAATATAGTATCACTCTTTATACTATGAGATAATGTGCCCTCATAGATTCTACTCTATTTGGTTTAAAATTTTGGTACATATCACATTGTGAGGAAAAATGGAACAGTTTATTGAGTTGATGATTAATGAATCCTGAAATTATATTTCTGTTGTATTTATTGTAAAAATGGTAATATATATTTTTTAAATTTATTGAAATTATATAGGATCTATCATAATGGATATTTCATTCAAAATGAAAAAACATGATATTGACAGATTCATATATGCTATAATAATTTCCCATGGATTTTGGATAAATTTTTTATTATAATTATAAATGAATAATGATATAATAATTAATCACTATTTTTATATTATATACCATTTAAATTGAAATTCATGACCTAGATTTTGAGGATGGTTTCATTAAAAAATTTAAATATTTGTGATCGATATTCTCCAATATATTTCTTTTAAAAAATATTTTTACAGTGGGAATCAATCAAAAATATTATATAGTGGTAAAAAACATTACAAAAATTACTATTTATGATATTCCATCACAAATAGTTTAATTAAAAATTTATTTATTATGTAAATCCTAATTCATCAAAAAAAAAACAATTAGTGTGATGACATTGTTTTTATTGTTGAAAATATTTGTTTGCTTTATCTATTTTTAGGGAATAATATTTCATTAAAATTTATCGAAAAAATTGGTCAGTGGTATAAATAATAATAAAACTCATCCATAATAAAATTAAAAAAATATAACATTAAAATAATGCCATATAAAATAAGTGATTAAAGGTCTCTATATAGTGGGTGATCAATTCCAGAAGGGGGTGGAAAATTATGCCACACTTGTGGAGGAGGTATATCCCTAAACCATGTGTGAGATGTCACATATAATCCATCATCTCTATATGCAATTGATCTTGATGTCATTGCTTCTCTTTGATATATATCTTCAACCACTATATGAACTCATGTTGAGATCACATCCATGCCTTGTACACCAAAGTAACAAATGAAAATGATGATGATTCTCCATTTGGGCTATATGATGAAATCAATTCAGTTCCATAAAATTGGGTTGGGTAAATTGTGAATCAATATTGATCACCCAAACATTCTGAAGGCTTCTCACTATTTCCTACATCCAAGACACCTCATAAAAACATTGCTTGCGGGACTCCTTATATCCACCATATTTCCTCACCTAACTCCCACACATGTGAGAAAACTCTTCCTTATATGAAAACTATGGCCATAATATTTTATATTAATAAGGTATATATATATATATATAATGTTAACTATTATAACTATAAAAAATATCAACCGTAATATAATTTTCTTTATCAGTAAAAATCATTCCATTACTATCAATGTACATAATTTTGTAAAAAAATTAGTAATGTTTTGATGAGATTCACACTACATAAATTTATCAAATAAATTTGTTATAAAATATAAATATAAATATAAACATATAAAATTAATAAATAATATTATTCATAGAATAATTATGATGTATTCTGAAAGTATGACTCTCAGGTCTATGTGTGACATCCTATCTGCCTTGATTTGGAAAATAGAACAATATCACCTGAGAATGTATCTCCAATATATTATGTGATAAATCCATCAAAATACCATGTGGGGGAAAAACCAAGTTTATGAGTCCTTAAAAACTCTTCAAATACTATCATAGATTCCCTCTGCATAGCTCTCCTATAAATAATATGATAAATTGATGGAAACTATCATGTATGCAAGCCTCCCTTGACTCCAATGTGGAGACTCTCATGATATAAATAATCAAAAACCATAAACTGTGAAAATATTTAATAATATAGACAACTATAAAATTTATAAATTTAAATAAAAATAAAATATTTTTTATGTTCCAATAAGAGATAAAAAAATATATGATAATATATCTCTATAGAAACCATATAAATAATACACATAAAGTTGGAAAATAATTTCTCCAAAATATCTTTAGAGTAAACAACATCAGTATGTGAAACAACTTGTAAGTAAGAATAATTAGTTACATAAATAATAAATAAATTAAAGTAATATATAAAAAAAATTATTATTTGAACTTACTTCCTTGGAAGATGGTCAAAGTTAATATATTGAAGTTTCTCTAGATTGGAGTCCAGAATCATCAATCACATAATGACCCTAACCTTTATACTAGGTTCTATCACATCAGCACCCTTAGGTGTCAAATCAAGATTCCCATTACCATGTAATAGATTCCCTATATATGGAGAAATCAATTCATCATAATTATGATCCATATGAATAATTTAAAAAAATTTACAAAATATTGGAATTATAAAAAATATAAAAATTTTATTTATTATAAGACATATTTTTTGAAATCAACTAGCTAAAAATGTTTTACGAGGAAACAATGTTAATAGATATATCATATATAAAAAAATTGAGTATTTTGTAAAAAAATAAAATATCCTTTATATTCATTATCTTCATATTAATCTTAAAATTCAGTATCATCAGTGTCAATATGTTCAAATTCATCCTAACTATCATCAAATTCCTTATGATCATCGATTTCATCAACTATTGTTATATAAACTACTTTGATTACAATAACAAAATTATCAAAACCATTACACATTAATTTTTGGGGTATCATCATCAATATATACATCTCTTTGATTAATAGATATATTTGATGATGTTACATGAAAATTTTCAAGAAAATACACTTTAATGGAATAAATTTTGTGTTTCTTAAACTTATTTTCACAAGATTTCATTTTAATTGCAATCTACTAATCATTTAAATCTATCAATTGATAATGGTAATTTCAATAATAAAATTGATGTTATTGAAATACAAATATAAATGGTTCATTTAATGTAATAACTCTATTAAATTTACTATCAATGATTTCATGTCATTTATGAACACGAAACACTCAATCTATATTAAACAAATGAAATATGAATATTGCTATATAATAGTGACCTAGATAAGGTAACTAAACTATTTTATCCATCATGACATAAAATTAAGCTTCATATTCATTATGATGATGTACTTTTAAACAAACATAACAATTCACAGATTTTTTACTCTCTATAAGCCCATGTAAGATATCAACACCCATTAAACATATAATAATTATTAGAGTTGACTAATTTGGATCGTTTCATAATAAGTGAACATAGTTGGTTATTAAATTAATCTAAATGTTGTGATACGTAAAAAAAATATAAAAATCCATTATTTTTTATAAAATAGAATATTACATTTCAATTTTTGAACATAAAATAATTAACATTAAATTATTTGAAACCAGTTTGAAAAATCAAACTGTCAATGTTCAACATGAGCAGCCAGGGTAATATGCATGAACATTTTTTTATATGATCATCATAAAATCATTTAAAAAACTTATATATTTAAATTTAAAAGTTATTTAAAAATTATATATATAAAAATTTAACTTACTTCACAAATAATTTCATTTATTCACAATTCAATATAATACATGTACAAGATCTATGTAGTTCTTCATTTGAAAGTTATAGTCCATGAAGGCCACCAGAAAAAATTTATGGAGGATCAAATTCAAATAATTGATATTATGTGGCATTAGTAAAATTTATCTTACTATGACTAAATAAATTATATTTTGATGGATTTTAATATTGAAAATAATAAGAGAATAAATTTAAAATTTCTGCCATGAAATATGTTTCAACAATTGACCCTTCAACATATTCTTTATTATGTACCATTATTTTAATTTTTTTGATACATATCTCTAATTAGTATGAAAATTGGATTTTTACTAGCCCTCCCCCATTAGGTTCTTGTGGAAAATGAAATATTAAATTTCATATTGAGTCAATGAAGGCAAGTGGAAATGTTTTTTTAAAATTTGAAAAAACTAGATCAACATAATTTTATAGTCTACCCATTCGATTTTAAATTTTTATTACTAAAAATATCATATAATAAATATTTTATTTCATTCAAAACATCCCATATTGAAGAATTCAATATCCCACTATGAACAAAAGTAGTTATATTTTCATTATCACGTAAAAAATCAGGGATTTTTAACAAATTAATATGTTCATTTCTAATGCAGTAAGACATATTAGAAGAGTAACCTTCTTGTAAACTTAAATATATATTTAAATAATAGAATATTAAATGATATTAAATATAAAGTGAACATTTTTCATATTTCTTTATTAAATTTTATGATAATTTAATTTTGAATTACACAAGATTGGAATTTCAAACAATTTGTGAAAGATATAATTATTCCATTATAGTATGTTTGGTCATATTAGGGGTGTCCAAAATGGTATAAAATATTTTATCAATATATATATTTTAAATATGAATTATATTCAAGATATAAAAAATTTTCAAACTAAACCAATATGGAAGCTCTTGAATTTGTTTATCCAACTGCGTTCTCTTCCAAAACCAGCTATGTTTTTTTGGTTTATAGTTTTTAAAAAAAGTATTGGGAATTAATGAAGGGAAAACATATGTAACCTAAAAAATAGTGAGAACATATGGATTTTATTCTCTTTAAATTTTATATTTTTAGAAATTATTTTCATTTTATCTTAACGGGTGATCTGTAGGATGAAATTGCAAATTAAAGTTCAAAAAATAGGGCCTTTTCAATTATCAAGAATAAAAACATTACAATCATACATACAATATGTAATTGATTTTATACTATAGTCACTCCATCCAGCTAAAAAACCATATTCTATAAATTCACTAATTACCCATATTATGGTAGATTTAAATATAATATTCTTATCTATAACTACATCATATACATAGACACCATTATTCCATAATAAAATTAACTCATTAATCAATTGTTTCAAATTAAAATAAATATTCTTCTTCATATTTTATATAATTAACAATAAAGCACACACACACACACACATATATATGGTTACTTTATTAACATCCAAGGATTTATGTTTCATGGAGTTATGAAAATAGGACAATAATAATACTGATATACATAAGAACCAAATGGATAGAAACTATCCATAAAAATACAAAAAAATATTTTTTGAGGTTATAAAGATGAATTTAGATACACTTAATAAAATTATTTCCAAGAATCACCATTATAAGTATGATTTATGATTTTATCTATAGAAACATTGGATTTATATCTTGTTCACAATGTATTTATGTTGTGAGGCATAAATAGACATTTTAGTCTATATGCCATTGGAAAATACCTCAACTGTTTAAGAGGAATATATCTCAATATTCTTTGTCATATATATTGATTTCTTGATTGTTCACATGTTGTAAAATTTAGAAAAAAATTCTATTCCACAAAAAATACATTCACCAAAATATAAGATACAATCATTTTAAAATACATGAATCGTCTGAGAACCATGTCTTAAATTACGAACCACCTTTTTTCACTCATTTATGATTGAAGGTAAAGTATTTCCTTCAAAAAACAATTACTTTACCAAATATTATAACCAATTAAAACAAAAATTTGATATTCCAAAATTTTATTTAATATCCATACAATTTGTAGTAGCTTCGAATATTCTTATCACTCATATGGGATATATATTCCTATAAATATTTCAACAAATCATAAAATCTTTATTATTCCAATTTAAGATTAAAATTTTCATTTTAATATTCTACTTGGAAAGATTGGAAAAAAATATCATGTAACAAATTTTGAAATTTTTATTGTTTTTGAAATAATGTTTTTGAATTTTCTTCTAAATTATGCTCACTATATTGATACCAAAAGATATAATCACTCTAGAAAAAAAAACAAGTAATATTAACCGAAACATTGTCAAATGTTACATGACTTCTGAGATCACACATATTACTTGGAAACTTAAATTCTCCTATTGATACAGACTCAAATATTGACATTTATAATGATATAAATGCTTCCACATCCTCGATGACGATATGATTTATACCAGTACGATTTTATTTGTCCAGATGATCAATCATATCATGATCTGACAATAGATTCTGTTGTCTATTTTTTGGGATAATATTAATCTAAAAATCTATAAAAAAACTATTCATTTAATTATATTAACTGTTTAAAATTTATTACCAAAATAAAACACTTATATATTTGAGATTCTAAATTTAATTTATAATTAATAAATATTTTTTCTAAAAATAAGTATGAATTAGTTTAATTTCATAGGTAATTAAATAAAATTAATATTTATTTTTATTAATTGATTAAATTTAGTATAAAGTATTATTTTTTTATAAATTACATAAAAAGTTCAAAATTTAACAATTTTCAGTCATAATGAGATGCGTAATGACCAATTTATTTATAGCATATCCAAATTTATCACTCCTCAAGACATGAATATTAAAGACCATGTTTCCTTGAGATTTTCTAGAAATTTATAATAATTTGTAATATTTTTTAATTTACAATAAATTATTCAAATTTAAAGGTTTATTTATTAATTTTATTTATTTTATAAATTTAAACAATATTTTTAAATAAATATTAATTTTCATTAATTTATATTGAATTTTACTATTTTAAATTATTTTTATCGTTTTATTCAAATGTATATTAATTTTAATCAATTTATAATAATTTTTTCTACTTTTTGTTAATATATTTAGTGATATTATATATATATATACATTTTTTATAAATTTAAAATAATTTTTATTAATATCTACTAAATTATAATAATTAAAACTATTTTTATTAATTTTAATAATTTATAGAAAGTATTAATAATTTAAGATAATTTTATTAAATAGATTCAATTTATAATACTTTCTACAAATTTTAATTAATATATAATAATTATTATTAATTTGGACTCATTTATACTATTTAATATTAATTATAAAAATTAGAATTAGATTTATGAATATTTATTCCAAATTATATTAATTTCTAATAAATTATTCTAATTTTATTAATTTATAGTAGTTTATATGAATTTTTAATAATTTATACTAATATATATAATTTTATTATAAACTATACCAATTTAAAAAATGCCAGTAATTTATGAAATTATATACTATTTTATGTGAATTGATATTAATATTTATTAAACTATGGCCATTTCTAATATTTTTTATTAATTTATCTCTATTTATTATATGTTATGTCAAATTGAAAAAAAGTACTAATTTTTAAAAAGTTTGTACAAGTGGAAGATGAATTCATGAGAATATAAATTATTTTTTATTTTATAATAATTTATAATAACTTAATCTAATTTATATTAATTTCTTCTAGATAATATTATTTTCTATTATGTTTTCTTAATTTTTAATATTTTTTAATAAATTAGCTTAATAGGTATTAATTATTAATTATTTATTATAATTTAAACTATCTTGAATTAGTTTATACAAATTTTTATTAATTTCAAATTTTTTCATTAAATTTATACTTGTTTTTATTAATTTATACATATTTTACTTAATATATAATTTTTTTTGTTAATTTATACTCATTATTAATATTTTTTTTAAATTTTACTAATTAGAGATATATTTTTTAATTTTAATAAATTTATATTAATTTAAATTAATATTTATAATTTTTTTATAATTTTTAATAATTTAAACTCTGTAATTTTTTTATAATTTTTTTATTTAATTTAATAAAATTTTATTTAATTTAATATATTTTTATTATATTTTTGAAATTTTACTTTTTTATAATATTCTACAATTAAGTTATAGTTAGTATTAATATTTTTTAAAAATTTTACTAATTATTAACATATATATATAAAAATTATTGATTTATATTAATTTAAAAACTTTATATTAATTTATTTTAACATATGTTAGTTTATAATATTTTTTAGTAATTTATGATAAATTATACTATTAGAAAATGAATTTATGATATTGTATTCTAATTTATACTATTATTTTTTAATTTATGTGAATTTATCAAAATTTAAACAATATTCTATGGAATTAAATTTTTTTTATGAAATTCATACTACTTATTATTAATCTATAATGATTCAAGTTAATATATAATATCTTCAATTCACATATACCCATTTATACTAATTGTTTTATTAATAATAAAATATAGTGATAGATTGATAATAATTTATTTTAATTTTTAGAAATTTATATTAAGTTTTATTAATTTATACCCATATTTACAGTATTACGTTATTTACCAATTTATATAAATAAATAAAAAATTAATAAAAAAACATATACCATTTAAAGAAATTAGATAAAATATCTTGAAATTGGTACATTCAAGATCTGAACACTGGGAAGACACTCAGAGAGATGGAGAGAATCAGAAGTCACTATGAGAAAATGAATGAATTAGAGGGGTAGTGGTCTATTTATGGATATATTTTTTTTGTTACAGAACTTTAGTCATAAAAAGATGTTCCCCATTACTGTTTGTAATTGATATTTGTGAGGACCAGTGAATTTTCAATGGTTTTTTTGTGACGGAATACAAATCCATCATAAAGATACCAAAAAAAAAAACAATTTTCCCCACACATCTAAAAATATTTACCACTAATCATCAATCACAAAATACCCTGATGAGAGGAAAGTAATATTCACCCAAATACTATTTGCATCTGATTTAGAAATATATCATAAATAACTATATATTTCCATATAAAGAACTTGTTTCCCACATCATTTTTGTGACATAATACCTATTTTGTCATAATAAATTATAAAAAAATAATATTTTGTTATGAGATTTCTTATCCTTCATGAAATAAAAAACCACCAAACTATTTTCCATAGAATTTAATCTATTGCAAAATAATAATTGAGAAAAAAATTATTATTCATACAGTGTTTTAGTGAATTTTTTAAATTATAGATAATTTATAGAAAAGAATAGAGTTTCAATTGATGAGCTACAAGAATCCATCACATCATAATTACCTAAAATACATTAATGATTACAGAAAAACAATTTTGTGACATGTTATGAAGATGAAATTGGTGAAGCTGCTGAAGTTAAGAAGAATTCATGCCATTCTATAATTTTTATTAATATACCAGGGTTTTTTTAATTTTAAAATAAATCACTACTCTTTTCTAAATGGAAATTTAGAGTATATTCTAAAATTAGTGAATAAAAAACATGTCAAAATTTTCTAAATTAAACTGCAATGAGATTCAGAACATTGTGAAAATAAATATAAGGAATTCATCAGGATGCAATTCCAAATAATAATTTTTATAAAATAAACTAATTATGATATGGTTTACACATCACAACCAAATTTATTTTATACCTTGGTATATTTTCAATGATTTGTAAATTGATTTAATAGAGTTAATTATATGAACTTTTCAATGATTTTTATAATTGATTTTTACTAACTATTACAACATTGTTTATTTTATAACCCCATTTATTTTATATCATATAAATATTTGAAAATATATTTAGATAATGTTAGATATAGACAAACAATTTTTATATTAATTTTTCTATAATAAAAATTGATAATCATTAAATGAAACAGAGGTGTATACTTCTACGGTGGGTAAAAGGAACTTGTGGAGGAATGAACAAGATCATACATTCCCTTTTTCAATTATTTCTGATTTTTCTTCACATTATTTTGATATTCCTATCTTTTAATTTCCATTAATAAGGAAACAATTTTTTAGAGATATCATTTTATAGATTTTAGTAACATATTCCCACTATATTCCTCATTATTTTATAATAAGTAAAAAACCATTATACCCATGAAAATGCACCACCCTTATTATCCTATCTTACTGAGCCCTTCCAAATCTTGCAGTGAAGAAAAAATTAACATCTGAATCCCACTTTCAATATATCACAAGTTGATGAGAAAGACCAAGGGTTAAAAATATTCTCTATGGGTGGGGTTACCATCATGAATCCAATAATAATAAGAAATGAACAAAAATCAACACCAAATCCATAAAATAAAGGAAACTATAATCCTAATAAAAAGGTAAACTCAATGAAATGTTATACTAAACTAATATAATATGACTAAATTAAATACCTAAAAACATATAATATGGTAGTGAATCCAACTGATCTCTCCATAACAATAAAATAATGTCGAGATCGATCAGCAACATTTCCTTTTAAATTTATAGAAAATATTATACCAATGAATGGGTGAGAATTCATGTGTAATTATTAGGTTCATATTCATAAAATATCATGTCATTGTAGAAAAACATACTGAAGATATTGTAAATAAAAAATGAAATTGACTTGTTACTAATCGAAGGAAACTATCATCTCAACCTCACCAAATATTGATCACTAATTATGAATACATGTTATAACATGTTAATCCTTAAAATATATCAACAAATGTACCAATAAAAACTTTCCCGCTAATCTAGTTTCCATCATAATCATATAACATCCATCCCGGTTCCCACAACTATTCCATATCCCCATCTCATGACTATATTTCATATATTCTCAAACCCCATTCACAAACTAAATCCATATATAATGTTCATAAAGTATATAAAACATCACTTTAATCTACCACATAACTATAAAACAAATCCAAATACCATATACCCATTTCCACAACAATAACACATAACCACACAACCACACTCTATGCAGAAGAGAGAGCAGGAGAGGGGGAGTAGTCAGCCATCCACAACACACATATCATTGATATTGGTGGTATATATAGAAGAAAACCATTTATGCGAATTAGTTGTGCTAACCAAATCAAGAGGTGGTGCATAATAATAATCATGTAATATAATTATATATAAGTACACTCAATCCAATCCTAGGGTATAGTTATTTTCACATCTTCCACATTTCTACATATCATCATCACATCATGAATTCCACAAAAAAATAAAATCCTGATACATTTAACCACATAAAAACCCAAAACCTCTATAAAGAAAATTCATTTTCATCATATTTAATAATTAATTAACCACATATATATTAATCAATTAAAAACATTGATTCATTATCCCCATTAATTTCTAGAAACTATTATTTCATATAAACCACTTCTACATTAGCATGTTATTTTGTTTACATTTAAATTTCGACATAATATATTTTATCCAAATTAATTCATTAATTCTAGTTCTATATTTATTCATCATATTCTATAAACATTCCATTTTATTTAATTTATTTAATTATTTTGATAGACTTCACAACTAAATAAAATACAATGAAAAATCCACAATCTCCACATGGATTAGGTAAGATCCCAGATCTTCTTAAGGTATGTTTTTATTCAAGTTTTTTGGCCTCTTATTTTTGGCTAGATGAGTGTTTCCCCATGTTCATGTGAGAAATCAAGGGTGTTCCAGGGGTTTGGGACATGAATGAGGAAAAAAGGGAGTTCTTGGGAATGTTTCACGGTTTATGCACTATTAGTGAAAACCTTACAGGAACTGTGTAGCCATGGATAGAGGCCTATACACGGTTGGAACACGAAAAAGAAACCCATGTAGAATCCCCAAGAATCCATGCGAAGGGGGTGATTTTGGGACAGTAGATTCCGTACGGTTTGCATATTGTTTGTTAAACCGTGTGGATAAACCGTATGAACCAAAAAAATTGGAAAATTTACAAAATTTCCACTATGAGATTTTAAACTCTAACTGGTATTTTACTCCATTAATCGCCTCTCAACCCTAGGGATGAACTTGGACAACCCAAACTTCCCAAGGGTGGTTCTCCTTCGATTCTTGTCCGTTTAGAGTTCCATTGGTTGCAGATTGATGCTCTGGGTAAGTCTAATCTCCTCATTGCTTCCTCTATTCGATTAGAATTCTTATATTTCTCCCATATCCAAAACTAGAAAACCCTATTTTTTCATGTGAATAATAGGATGAGGCTTCAAGGGGTGCTTGAATACAGATCTAAGACAATGTTTGAGAGTCTGTTTATCAACAGATTTGAGGTGGGTGGTCTACAAGTATTATCCCATAGTTTTATTTTAGATTTGTGACTGTAAGATTGTGTTTTTCTTCTCCCTAATTGTGTTCTTGGTTCCATTATAGTTCTTAATAAAAAGGGGAGTCTATGTGACCAAATGAAACCCTCATGATCCCTATGGGATGCATAGAGAAGGAATTTACAATTCTAGGGCCATCTATGGGTTATGCCGTCAAACCCGTACCTAGAGTGTGGTGGGGTTAAGTGATGGGTTGAGAAATAATAATGTGGAATCCATGTAGAATATATCTTAATGGTTGATTAAGTTGTAAATGGAATAATGATAAATGTTCCTAGAGTGATAAAGGCGTAAGGTGTTTTTTCAATGACATGAAAATTGGTAATTGGATTGAATGAGATTATATCGTTGTTTAATGAAACTTGAATAGAATAGCCTAAGAGGATTTGTGCATATTAAATGGTGAACATGGAATTGAATGATGGAATAGAGAAAGGGGAGTATGTAAATGGGATTTAATAAGGAAATGTATGAATACATTGAATAGGTTAACACATTAATTGTGGCACAACTAATGGTTAAATGTAATAAGTGGTTGGGTTATGAGATTTGGGAAATATACTTGAAATGAATAAGTGGGTGAATGCTTGTGAAATGATAAATGGTCTAAATGGGTAATGTATGGTAATTGATGCATGTGGATAATGTATAGGGGTTGTGGAATAAACTTAAAGGGATAAGGCATGAGAATAGAAATTTTTCTAAATGGATATGAATTATAATTGGAAAATGTGTTAATGGGTTATGACTCAATATTAATAATCATGTTTTGGTTATGAATTGTGAATGATGATTTCTAATGGAATTGGTCTTGTAATATTGTGTTATGACATGGTTGTTGTGATTTGATAAATAATAATTTTCACATGGCTTGGTAGTGTGGGTATTGACATGAGGTTCTATGCCCACGAGTGAAGTTATAGACTGAGGCTTTAAACTCGACCCCAAAATGCATGGTTAGGGAATGAGACATAGGATCTATTCCCCTAACGGTTGCATTCCACCCAGACCGAGGCTTCGAGGTGAGTATAATGTGTTGATTTGATATGTATATCCCTAGTGAGATAGGGACATGATTTGTTTTACCCTATGCATTGTGATTGATTTACTTAGACCCTTGTGTAGATGATATTTATGCCTAACCCATGAATCATGTCATCAATATGGATTATGTAATGAAGATGGTATAAGAAATGGAATTGGGATAAATTCTAGTCATGAATTTAATGATCACTGTTAACTAATAGAACCCGAACTATCCCTTGCTTACTTACCATTTATTTTTTACTTTCAGGCACTATATTTTAGAGTGGATATTTTTTAGACACCATTGGTGGTGGACTATTGTGTTTTGTACTCGCACCCTACTCGGGCCGCTGTTGGGTACCCAAGCAGATCTCTTGGTTACATGTCAGGATAAGGGCAGAGGCCCTACTCTGAGATTTTGAGTTGGGATCAGGATGTACATGAAGAGAGACCCAGACATAGAGTTGGGTCTCATTTGGAGTTTTTTCCATCTGTTCTATTTTGGGTTTCTTTCACTTTTCAGTACTAGTATGAAATGATATTATGGTATTTGATTTTTGGTTTGTACCCATTTTTGGGAAATGCCTTGTTTTCCATTTCAATTGGTTATTAATATTGTTTCCACTATTTATATTGTGTTCTGCTGTGGGTTGCTCTGATAAAGAGGGTATACTCTCCAAACAAGACTTATTAGACCCTCTCCACTAGTCGGAAACCTCTGACATATGGGGAGGTGCGCTTGAGGTCATGTGACGAACCGACTCGGAGCATCAATTTAATGGATTCTAGGTTGGGGTTGTTACAAAGTAGTATCAAAAGAGTTCATTCTTACTATTTGGAAACGGTATAAATGGGATTAGAATATGTTGGTCCTTGGTAATGAGCTTGGTCTTGGGAGTAGCTAACCCATGTATGAGGGAAAACCCAAGTCACCCTGGGTGGTAATTGTTGTTCTTTATGTGAGTTGTTACAGTTGAATGATATTTCACTATTGGGTGATGAACATGTTATGTGATTTGACTATTTTATGATATTTTTCTCATGGATGGAATGACATGAGGTTGTGCATTCATGTATCATTTTAGGCACCTTAGGATATAGGTGTCATGCATCGTTATAGAAACACACACAGGATGGGTGTCTGGGGAATAAAGAGTAGAATGAATTTTAATTTACTGATTAATATGAAGAAAATGATGCCTAATAATGATAATGAAGGTGTGAGAATGAATATAACATAGACAAATATTTAAGAAATATCGCGTATGAGGAAATTTTGTGACAAGGATGACGTTCTGGGTTGTGATAAATTGTAAAGGTTGTTCTGGTGTCTAAAAGAAAAAGGATTTCATAATGATGGTAAATTTGTTAATGATTTTTTCTAAAGAAAGGTGTAAATGAATTAAAATGGTGATTGTAACAAGTTGTGAAATTTGAAATGTACCTAATATTAATGGATCATGTTTTAAAGGAATAATTTATTTGAAGAGGTGTTGACATAAGAATCGTGATTAAATAAATTGGTTACCCTATGTTGACCATGAACCACAGTAGGTATAGTAGAGGGTAGTGTTCTAAGTGTGATTATGACCGTTGAGATATAGTATGAAGAATGGGTTATTTAATATTGATAGCATGATACCTTTTCCATATATGGTTAAATCCTATCGGTCATTCTTCAAAGAGTCAGGTAATAGATAAGTTTAAAATTAGAATTATTGAGTTCAATAGTGGGTATCTTCTTTATTATCACTTAGAACCTTGTGCGTGTGGGTTGGGGTAGTGAGAGTGCTCTACTTTGAGACTTTGGGTTTGGATTGTGGGGCCTTTCCAATTATGATATGGCATAGGTTGTGTGTTTAGGGAACCCTTGGTAGGGTTGTGGCCTTTGGGTTGCGAGGTGTTGTTTGTTAATTTGCGTGAGGAAACTCTCATGGTTCTTGACTGTATGAAGTGCTTGCTGGATCCTAAGGATGGTGCCTGGGTCTTAGTGGCCTTGTGAGTAGAGACCTTATGAGTTGTGTTCTAATTCCCAGAGAGGATGTTTTCCTGTAGTATTGATGAATGTTTACACATTTGGTGTGGAACCTAGAGTAGATGGTTATTTTGTACTCTAATCATAGTGTGCGTCGGAATGGTAGGGAGAGTTCCATTCATGCACTTTTATTTGCAGTGTCATGATAAGTGTGGTTTGGAGAGAGGGAAAATGGATTTTTCTGGTTGTGACTCCAGTATAGGGATTTGGTATTTTTTGTCCCTCAAGGTGACCTATGAGATGGGTAGGACATAGTTTCTAGTACCCTTGGGTGTTTTTCGCACACATAGATGTTTTGGACCTGGATAGTGGGACTCATAGTGTTTCATGGAATCTGTTTGTCCTATAAAGAGATAAGTGGGAAGGTTAATGGTTGATGGTGCAACTCTAGTTTTACTTATGTGAAGAGAGTTTTGAAAAATCAAGGGTACCTCATGGGAGTTTATATATACATTGTAAGTGCCTTGTAATATGAATCATGCGAGATTCTTCAGTGCTCATGACAATGCATTCTATGTACCACCACGGTTTGGTAAATGGTATAGTTGTGCCTAGTTCTTTCCTAAGGGCACCCTAGCGTTTTTGATAAGGGGCAAGGTTTTTTTCAAAGGGTTGTATCATATAAATGCTAGAAGTGTGGTTATGTGTTTTCACTCGAGGGAGGCACCTGAGGTGAGGGTGGTCCCATGGATGAACTTGTTGGTATGAATGGTTAGGTTATTGGGTGAGTTCCAGAGGCCACCTTAGAGTTGATGAGGCTGACTAACCATGAGGCATGGTTAGGTATGTAAGCATGGGATAGTCTACACACAAGATGGGGTTTCTTTGTGAGAGACTGTTGGTTTGAATGGTGTAGTAGACCGTTGTGTTTTGGTTGTTATCCATTAGGGAAACATCTAAATAACTTGAGATGTGTGGTTGGAATAGTGCCACATGAAACACTAGCTCATAACTTTTGGTGGTTTGTTTGTGGTGTGATGGTTGAACTTGGTTGGAAATCTCACCTGAGTGGTGGTCGTTAAGTGTTGATGTGACACATTCGATAGGGAATTTAAATATCCCTATAAGGTAATGACGTCACATAGATTGACATTAAAAATGGATAAGTTGGTGGTGGTTTTCTTAGCCCACTTCTTAGCATACCTCAATAAGTGATGATCTTTCTCAATATCTTGACATCGTCCCTGGTATGTTGAAAATCTCTAGCTTATGCCAAGAGACATGAAAGTGTTAGGATGGATGAGGGAAATTATGTAGTTTAAGCTCATGAAAATGGTATATGTGGAGGTAAATGAGTATATGTACACCATATATAGTTTTGGGTGAGGTCCTTAGGAAGGCTGAATGATGAAAAACGTCATGGGTGTTGTCCACATAAATCAAGAATGGGAACTGGGTGACATTCATTTCCCTATTTTGGGAAAAATATAAATTGCCATGTCTATGTTTTGGGGTTCATATTGTGATCAAGTGTAATAAAAATTGGTTGGATTCCCTCTTGAGAGTAGTGTTAACAACACTCCTATGGTGGGGACTGATAGGTCAGTCCTTGATGTGGAGAAGAGAACATCCAGTCAACGTAGTGGCATAGAGGTGCCAATTAGAAACCTTTGAGGTGCGTGTAAGTTTCCTCGAAGAGGCAATGTTATAAATGGATGTGGTGGATGATAGGTAAGGTGTGGGATTTGAGATCATGGTGGTTCTAAGTGAAGCTTACGATGTCTTTGATGAGTCGTAAAAGGGTGTAGCTTGATAGGACACCATGTGGTGGCAAGAGAAGTTGGGGTGTTATAACTCCAATGGATATTGGGGTTAGACTCAAGTCAGTTTTCCTTATGTGGTTTTAGGAAATCTTGAAGTTGATGGAACCTGGGCACTGTGATGTAGTGTCATGCCAATGGTGATGCCTGATGATGGTCTGGAGGGTGGCAATGTTGTAATGATGGAATTCTATAGGAATTCAGGAAATGACCTCAGGGGGTTCATGAGAGGATAATGATAGGCTTCAGGTTAATAAGCACCTTGGGAAGGTGATAAGGTGTAGCATAACATAATTGGAAGGTGGATGTCTTGGGACAAGCCAGTCGAATGTTGTCCGACCTGAGATGGTAAACTTGAATGGGTTTGGTGAGAGTGACCCACCTCCAGGTACATGTTGTAGTGGAAAGTGCCTTTTTTAAACAAAGTTGTACCAGAGTGAGTTCAAGTTGATCATAGTCCTCGAGAGGATAGGGTAGAAATGTCCTCCTGAATGGATTTTAAGGTTCAACTAGATGATAATGTAGGGTAATTCCCTATGGATGCTTGGGCACGGTGAGTTGGAACATGTTAGGCGATGGGAAAGTTGTTTTGAGTTCTTGTGAACTATAGTCAAAAGTGGAGGTTCCAAGTAACCGAAGATTGTGGAGATAACCATACTAGATAAATGGTTAGTTGATGACATGTCCGGAGTTTTGGGTTGGAAGAACTCGATTGGTCACTGTATGGGTGAGTTGGCCTTGGTAGAGAGATTTGGCACAAGTTTATTTGGTTTAGTAACCGATAGTTTGGGGTGACATTTGGTTGTATAATTGTGGAATGAAATCTTTAGGAAACGTCATTGGAAGGATATTGTGTTCTCATCCAGGTGATATCGGGTTTTTCACCATTAGAGTTTAGAAAATAGAGGAAAATGATGCCAAGTGATTTGGGTCATGATTTTTATAAAGGATTGGGATTATGGGGTTTCGATTGGTTCCTCCATGATGATGAGATGTTGTGTGTTAAGTCTCCATGTGTTGTGAGTTAGGTGTTGTCACCTAAAATTTTCCCCATGGAGTTCTTGTGGTGGGAATGGTTGAAGTGGATGCATCCTTGAAGAGTTTTCAGCTAATGTCGTGATTTTAGTGAGGAAGGTGTGTGGGGAAAGTCCGTTCCCTTGTTTTATGTCCAAGGGGACTTGTGATGTGCAAGAGGAAATATGCGGGATAAGAATGGATAAACATGAATAGTGGAAAGACCTTTAGTTCGGTATGTTTAGTGATGCCTGGAAGAGAGGCTTGAGGACGAGCCATTATAATCTTGGGATGTTGTAAGATCCTGGATCATCTTAAGGTATGTTTTTGTTTGGAATATACTTTTTGTCTCGGTGAGTTTTTCCCCATGTTCATGTGAAAACACGAGGGTGTTTCAGAGGTTTAGGACATGAAAAAGGAAGAAAAGGTAATTCTTAGGCATGTTGCACAATTTGTGCATGATTAGTGAAAACCGTGCGGGATCCATGAAACCATGGATAGAGGGCTATGCACGGTTGGAGCGCAGTTAAGAAAACCATGATGAATCCCCAAGAACCTGTGTGAAGGGGTTGATTTTTAGGTATTAGAGTCTACACTGTTTGTACACGGTTTGTAAAACTGTGTGGAAAAAATATACGTCCTAGAAAAGTTGGAAAATTTACAAAATTACCACTCTAGGATTTTGAACCCTAACTCAGGATTTTTCTCCATTCCTTCCCTCTCAACCCTGGTGACGAACTTGGATGACCCAAGCTTCCTAAGGGTGGTTTTCCTTCGATTCTTGGCTGTTTAGATCACCGTTGGTTGTAGATTGAAGCTCCATGTAAGTATAATATCCTCTTTACTTCCTCTTTTCGATTATAACTCTCAGCTTTCTCCCATTTACTTTTAAACCTCTAAAAACCTCATTTGTGGTTGAGTAATAGACTTAGGCTTCAAGGGGTTCTTGAATTCGGATCTAAGGCCATGTTTGAGAGTGCATTAATCAATGGATTTGAGGTAGGTGGTCTATATGTCTTTTCCCATAGTTTTATTTTAGATTTGTTCACGTAAGCTTGTGTTTTTGTTCTCCCTAATTGTGCTCTTTGTTCCATTGGAGTGATTGATAAAAAGTGGAGTCTGTGTGACCAAAAGAAACCCTCACGATACCCATGGGATGCACAGAGGAGGACTTGACTATTCTAGATCCACCCATGGGGTGCGCCGACAAACCCAGACCTAGAGTTGGGTAGGGATAAGTGATGTGATGAGAAATAATAATGTGAAATCCATGTAGAATATGTCCTAATGGTTGATTAAGTTGTGAATGTAATATTTATAAATGTTCCTATAGTGATAAAGGCATAAGGTGTTGTTGTAATGACATGAAAATGGGTAATTGTGTTGAAAAAGATTATGTCGACTATTTAATGAAATTTTGTTAAAATTTCCTAAGATGATTTGTGCATATTAAATGGTGAACTTGGAATTGTATAATGGAATGGTAAATGGGGAGAATGTCAATAGGACTTAATAAGGAAATGGATGAATATATTGAATGGGTTAACACATGGGAATTGTGGGACACCTAATGGTTGAATGTAATATGTGGTTGGGTTATGAGATGTGAGAAATGTACTTGAAATTCATAAGTGGATGAATTCTTGTGAAATGATAAATGGGATAAATGGGTAATGTATGTTAATTTATGAATTTGGCTAAGACATAGGGGTTTCTAAATATAATTAAATGGTTATAGCACAAGAATGGGAATTTGGATAAACAGATATGAACTTTAATTGGAAATTGTGTTAATGGGTTATGGAATAATATTAATTCTCATGTTGTTGTTATGAATTATGAATGATTATTTACAATGGAATAGATCATGTTATGTTGTGTTATGGAATGGTTGTGGTGATTTGATATTTAAGAAAGTGCACATGTCTTGGTTGTGGGGGTATTGACTTGAGTTTTCATGCCCACAGGTCGAGTTATAGATTGAGGCTATAAACTCCACCCCAAAACACATGGTTTAGGGAAGGGGACAAAGGATCTATTACCCTAACATTTGCATTCCACCCAGACTAAGCCTTTAAGTTGAGGATAATGTGTTGATGTGATATGTATGCCCTTAGTGAGATAGGGACGCGATTTGTTTTCGCATATGCATTGTGATAGATTTATTTAGACCCTTGTGTAGATTATATTTATGCCAATATTATGAAACATGTGATCAATATGGATTATGTAATGATGATAGTATAAGAAATATAATTGGGATAAATTCTAGTCATGAATTAAATGAACATTTTTAACTAATGGCACACGAACTGTACCTTGCTTACAAACCATTTATTTTGTACTTTCATGCACTATCTGTTAGACTTTATATTTTTCAGACACCGTTGGTGGTAGCCTACTAATTTTTTTACTCAGACTCTGCTTGGGCTACCATTGGGCACCTGAGCATATCTCTTGGTTGCAGGTCAGGACAAGGGAGGAGGAATTACTCTAGGATGTTGAGTTGGGTTCAGGATGTACATGGAGAGGGAACTGGACTTAGAGTTGGGTCTTATTTGGACTTTTTGACATTTTTTTTATTTTCAATTTCTGTCACTTTTCACTAATAGTATGACATGACATTATTGTATTTGATTTGTGTTTTGTACCCCTTTTTGGTAAATTCCTGGATATTCATGTTTATTGGTTATTAATATTGTTTTCACTATTTATATTTTTTTGTTCTGTGGCTTGCTCTGATAAGGAGGGTATAGTATCCTCACGTGAATTATTAGACCGTTGTTGCTAGTTCAGAATCTATAGTGTACGGGGAGGCGTGCTTGAGGTCATGTGACGACCTGACTTGGAGCACCAGTTTAGTGGCTTCCAGGTCGGGGACGTTACAGATTATAGCAACTACATCAATCCATCATAATAACATATCACATAAATACCTCTTACTCTATTATAATATTATCAACCCATACCAAAAAAATATATCTAACAATAAATAAACCATACCATAAATACCTTTTTAATACAAAAATATAGACAGTATAATCCCAACACAATTAAAAACAGACAACATTCTGAATTTTTCAGTTCTTCTCATTAAATAAAACATCTTGACAAATAAAACACAATACGAAATTCCATTTTTCTACTTCATTATCAAAATAAAAAAATACATTATTTATCCCAATTAAAACAAGGATTCACACAATAAAAAATACATTACCAAAATTTCATGCTTATTATAAAAAAATTAATAGGGGTGATAACAATGAAATCATATAAAACATGTCCACAAAAATTCCATTTTTATAATTATTTTATTTATATTTTTTACAAGAATTTTATCCCACTGCCCTAAGAAATTTAATTCATGTAGAATATACCTCATCACATTAAATTAATAGAGATAATCCAAATCACCTACCTTATACAATTCTAAAACAACACAACACTGAGAAGGTAATAGGTTTTGATCCTCCCATTCCCACAACCTTTCATAAATACTCCACTATACCAATAACTCATTGATCATAAAAAAGTCATATATATATATATATATATCCTATAAAAATTAGAATAATCTATTACCATATCCTCTCAAGCAAGGAAAATGGAGAAAAATATAATATTAAGTAATTAGTGGAGAACATTAAATAACAAGTGTCTTGTCACGTGAATCAGAGGGATAAAATAACAACCATTTGTGTCCAAGGACAAAAAAACAATCCCCCAAGACACATAGGGATTGAAAAGGTTCATTTTTACAAAGAAGAAGAAATAAGAACCATAAATTGTTTATAAAACATTGAGGGAGTAAATAATTATTTACTTATACTAAAATATTTTGTTGTTTAGTTCGGTTAAATGAAGTCCAAAATTTTAATTTAAATGATGCATCATCCATAAATACTACCTATAATTTCATTTATTAAAATTATTTTTTCATGGAAATGATTTTTCCATATTAATCCAAGAATGTTTTTCGATCCCCCCTTCAAACCAAATAATGAAAACATCGAATACTTCTCAAAACAAAATATTATTCCAGCATGTTGAATAAATGGGAAATTTTTCTTCAAAATTTATAAGAGGGATTTCTTCTTAACCCATAACCTTAAAATGAGAACCATTATACAATGGTTTTGAATATTATACAACACTCCCACAAAAATGGATAAATTCAACCCCTTCCCCTTTTCTAAAAAAATGGATAAACCTATAAAATTAATACGACTAGTACATGGATTCCAGACTGACCATGATGTAATCATGAAAATCTATTCCATGGTTTCTTTAAAGTCCCAAAAAATAATATCATCAGTCCCAAGATATAATACATTGTATTTTATTAGAAATATTATTTGAATGTGTTAAATACATTGTTTCATATGTTATATCCAACAAAAAAATAATTTTTTATATAATCAAGGCCAACTATTACAATATGAAAATAAAAGAAAATTAATTTCAAAATATTTTTAAATAGAATATAATTATTATAATTATGAAATGTTTATATCCAAATGATAATACAAAGATAAAACCATGAATTATCTAGCCTTTTTATCCCCCTTAAGAATCAAATCACCATGTTTAACTACATAAAAAATACAAAAAATAAGAATTTTGGTAGAAAATTTTAGGAAAGAAATGATGGAATAGAATGATTTTTTGAGAGGTATATAAGGTTATATATAGGAATTAAAAAGTATAATATAATTTTTTGAATGGTTTTTTGTTATATATATAGTCATTGGGTTTATATATAACTAATTTTTATATTAAAATGTTTATGACAAATAAGTTAATATTTTATTGAAAGGAATAAGGTAGTAGAAATCATATATTAATGACTATTTGACAAAAAAATGCTTGAAAAAAAATAAAAAGATAATAATTCCAAATATAATAATTTTTTTGTATTCAATTTTTTTTAATTATTATATATTTTTAATAATGATAAATTTTCATATTTATGGTTTCAGTTAGATAAAATTTATTTCATTTAGGGAATAAAGATGTTGGAAATAAGTTATATGGATAATTTAATTTTTTTTGAAAACTATTAGTTTCCTCAACATTGTATTATGTTAGTAAATACTAAAAACAATAAATACTATATATGTTAAAAATAATCCATAAACTTATATGATTGAAAATTAATGTTAATAATTTAGGAAATATTTGATACCATTGCGTTTTTCTACACACGGTTTGATTTCCAACTCAGAATGTTTTTCCTTAACAATTATGGAATTAATAGATGTAAATATACCTCAAAAACATAACTATAAAAGGCCTCCCCTATACCAATTCCAAAACACACCTCTTGTGTCATATATTTTTGGGTATATCCCCACATTTTTTCATGTAAATACATCTCTTGTTTTTTTTGATATTTTGTTCATAAGATGGATGACTAAATACATTATTATAAAGGAAACCATCATAAAAAATAGTAACATGATTTCGTCATCCCATCACATAAAATCACCAGTTCATGTAAAAAAATTTAGAAATAAATTTTAAAATTATACTTATTTATCATAATACCATATTCATTTATTCATCCCATTAAAAAATGTTTTCAAAATGTAACATATAAATAATCATAATAACATGATCAGTATGTAAATCAATCAATAGAAGAAAAAAACAAGGAAGAAATGTTATATAGGATCAAAACACATCCCCAATCATCATTAATTTTTTTACTATATTAATAAAATTTTATCTCATTACCCAAAAATATTTAGACAGTGATAAATCCATACCAACATATTAAATACATAGATATAATACAATTTAAAAACCTTAATAAATAATCAAACAAATTGAACCCACCTAATCTAGTTAATTCCACTTAATACTAATATTTACATAATTATATATATATATATATATATATGAATACAATATATAATGTATGGATGATGATATTAATATATTATTTAATCTTATTTCAAGGAATACTTATGAATTTATGTGATTTGAGCATCATAATCTATCATTGAATGATACTGATAAGTCAACATAATTAATTCAAGGTAATGCAAATCAATATATCTTACACATAAATCAATTAATTTATGGTATATAGTATAATCAATAGTATAACAATATAAATATCACATTACTTATCCCTATTATATAACATAATTCACGTATACAATAGAAACTGCCTAAATTATATGGATTTTTATGTAATATCTATATAATTAGGATGATATATAATTATATTTACTAATTTTATTTATGCCCTTATTTATGGTTGATTGTAATGGTTTTGTTTCACATTATGAAATAAATAGTTCACCAATAAGTTTGGGATTTACAAAACACTAAGGAATAAAAGATATATATTTAACATAGAATAAAATAATAAGGTAATGAAAATTGAAGGAGGTAAAATATATCCATAAAATGGCTATCAAAAAATGAAATAAAACATGTATTAACATGATTATAAATTTGGGGCATAATGAGGAACACCAGAATATAGAATCTCTAGTTGATTCATGTCACATAGTTCCATAAAATTAGAAAACTATTAATTGAAGTGGTTGTAATAAAAAACAACAAATATATTATTGAGTTTCCATCAATTCAAATCAATATAATAAGAAATATTTGAATCCTAAATCTATAAAAATAATCCATTAAATTACATAAAACTATACTAGATAATGATAAAACAGAGTCATAGAGAAAAATATGAAATACTTCCCAAGAGAGGTACTATTTTACATGAATGTGGTATTTTATAAGATATTACTAAATAAAATAATCACAATATATATAGTTAAATATATTATTTCACATATACTATTATTTTAAAAAATATTATTTTTGATAAATATTTCCAATCACTTTGTATACCTCTAATCCACTAACATGGGGTAATTAAAATTAGTTTATCATTTTGAAAGGTAGTTTAATTTCAGAAAAATTATTATCAGAAACATATTTAAAGTGAATTAAAGAAATAATATATTAATTTTTGAGAAATAAATATTTATTTTTAGTATAAAAACCCCTACATTAAATTTATAATAATATTTTCATATTGTTGTACTATATCATTTTTTGGGTTTTTAATTTTCACATTTAGTAAAACCTAAAGAATTATTCTTAATGAATAATTTTATAAATGTGTAGAGGTCATGTCCTATAAATTTAATTGATTAATTTATGTATACATTACGGTTGAAGGAACTACATCAATAAAAGCATCTTGAGTAGTGTAATTATCAAAAGGGGTAATGGGAATGTTATTGATAGCCTCTAGAGTAGAGGGATACTTTGATATGTTAATGGGAGAATAAGTGACACACCTAAGAGAGTGAATGACAAATGGATGAATGATTAAACTCAATTTTATGGAGATCTTGCTGATTTAAACCCCTTGTGCATGGGAGTGGGAGTTAAATTTATTATATGAGGATAAGTTTATATATTTGGAAAAAAAATCCTTCTTTTCAACATGGAATACTGTTATTAAGATATGAAACACAAACTTAATATTATTATTTTTTAAATATATTATTGTTTTTATATGACAATGATTCATTGAAATCATTATTTTTTATTTTATCTTAAATAACGATAGAGAAAGATTTATTTAAATGTTAAAATAGGGAATTACAATAAGAGTGGTGGATTTTGTAGTTGATTGAAAATAAACACAAGGGTGAAATTCTTTTGATCTAGATCATGGATGGGAGAAATTTAAAAATGTAAATATATATAGAAATCATATTTATTGTAGGGAAAAACTTTTTAGTGTTGCACCATTGATTTTGAAAGAGGTCCCAAGTAGCAGGCCAATTGGTGATAGTTAATAAGTAGTGGAGGGGTGGGTAGGGAAAAAATGAATACCACATTAAAATTAAAATATGAGGACTCAAATTAAGGGTCAAATCCCATGGTTCATTTTAAAACATTCATTTTAAAATCCTTATAAAAAAATGGTAATTAATCCTACTTTGATAGAAACATGAAGTAGATAAAAATTATGGAGCTTGTGAACATCATCAAGCCACCCAATTTAAAGTAGACAAAACTAATATTATTTTAGAATTTTATAATTAGATCCATTATATATCATCCTATATATAATTTAGTTATAAAATAATACTAAAGTAGTTGATATAAAAAAACCCCTTTATTATATAAGGATATAGCTGATAAATAATTATACCCATACGCAGTGACTGATGAAAGCATCCTACTAGGTGATTCTCCTTACAATGAAATTATGACTATGACTACATTGAATATATTCATATTGTTTTAAAACAATATTAACTATTTATCATCATCACATAAATCACAATACTATTTCATTCAAGGGATATTATAAAAAGGTCTCCACATGTAATGATACATTTTTAATAATATTTTAATATACTCACTTATTACTTATCATATTAAATATTAATAATAAATTTCAAAATCTAGTGTATAAAATTTTTTTATAATTAATATGTAGTTATATTCATTTAGTGATTCTAAAGTATACCATCAATTTTATAAATTTCATTTCTATTCCTTCCTTAATATAAGTCCTATGAAGAAATAATATCCACACCTATTTAAAATCCTAATATATCCATGGAATATTTATATATATACATCAATAATACCATTTTAGTAATATATAAATTTTGTTAAAATGAAATCCCCTAAGAAAATATTCTACCAATAAACCTCAATGAAAAACCATACATCATTCAACGTGAAATTTATATCAATTTTATTTTTTCACATTTTTTATAAAATTTATGAAAGAACATTTATGATGGGTAAACACCTATATTATGGTATAGTAATCCTACATATATATGAGGAATGAAATTAGAGAAATAATATATTTTGAAATTCATACATGAAAATCAATATATTCTCATATTTTTTTCATCATAAAAAATTGATTTATACACTGAATATTTATTAAAAATATTTATAAATAAATTATTAATAATTTTATTTTATTAGTTTTCAAATAATTATACTATAAAATAATTATTATTAAAATTTTAAATAAAAATATTTAATTTAATATGAGTGAAACAAGATTTAATTAATATATAAATTCACAAATCATGAACCTTGAAAACATACACTGATAACAAAAATCTCATTTCCATGCATATTCACAAGCAACATTGTGTTATAAAAACTAAGATGAATTCCACATGACTCCCACACTCACTTTGTGGGTTGAAATAAAAAATCATGAAATGTGGAACAAATATGTTAGATTAATGTTTATAATTTTCTTATTAAAAAATTAATTCATTTTACATTATTCCAACCAATCGTCATGAAATCCTTATCCAATGTGTCTTTAAATGACAAAAATAATTTTATTTTATTTAAAAATTTATTAAATTGAATAAAAAATTGACCATGGAAGAAAATTAGTGAGTACCTATCCAAATAAATTGATATTGTTACTTTTTATGCAATGCAATTATTTTTTATATTATGTATATGAAAAGTATTTTAATTTCATGGTGTGTACTGCAACATTAATCTTCCATGGAAGACATGGATACTATGTTGTTTGAAATATTTAATATGTTGTGTCTTTCGTATGAAATAACCACAAATAATTTATAGTTTGGAGTATTATGTATAAGTAATTAATAATTTAATATAATACACAACCTTATAACTGACATGTAATTTCAATTTAATGTATTCAAAGAACTCAAGTTGATGAGGTTAAATGTAGTAATTAGTTAAATTTTATATTTCATTGTAAACTAGAAAAGTGCACAGCATGTCCAAGTCTGACACATGATATATACATCACGTCATTGGATATACCGAGTATATACTTAAGACATGGAATATACTTGTTATATACATTTAAAATGTAAAACATGTGTATAATGGATACATGATGGGTATTATAGGTTACATGTATTATAGACTATAAAGATAACATATTAAATACACATAGTGTATTAATTTTGTGACACATCTTATCCCAATGTTTTCTACCATGAAATTACATGGAATATAACGCGTGTAGGAAATATACATGGTGTATAGTCTGAAAAAGATGTGTTCCATAAAGGATGGTCCAAACATAATGTATTTAATCTAGTAAATACATATTAATTACATGAAAACCCAATTACAACAAGAGTGAACTAGTGAAATGAACAATAGTACATGGATTGTGTTAAAAAAGTTCATTCCATGTAAAATTAGATCACACATTCGGCCTTCTAATGAAAAACCTTTTTCTCCACTACCCACAAAAATATTTACATCACCCTTAGTTATTTTCCTATTAAATGTGATTCTATGTTATTTATTAAAATTATGTGATACAAGAAAAATATCTAATACCCCTAACTTAGATTTGGGTAAATTATTTCTATAACATTCAAATTTGGGTACTCTAAATGCTTCTCCTTGAGATAAAATCTCAATCAAAGATACATATAAATAACCATTTAACAATTCACACCTATAAACGATCTCAATATAATTAGTGTGATGTATGGAATAATATACAATAAATCCTTAATAGTAGGTGAGTGTAATGTATTATTACATTTTATTAAGGGATTTAAATGAAAATGATCCCACTGAAATTTATGACCCCAGAGATCATATCTATTTAGTGAGACATGATTGATATTTATTCATAATATAAAGTGTTTATCATGTATGAAAAAAATCAATATCTTGGTTGGGATAAAACTATTCATAGAAATTATTACTCTTAGAAAATTGAGTGGACAAACACTTATCAAAATCCATAATTTTAAATCCCTAAACAATAATGCTTTGGTATCACATCTTTTTTGACATACTAGCGAGTTAAAAAAAATTAAATTAATAGAATAATATTTCTAATGACTATCCATAGATACTCATACCGAACTAAAAAAACCAACATGAAAATCTTGAGTTACTCATATCTTTAATGCATTATCCATGACAGTCTAGGATTACTCTTTTTGAACTCTACAATACTAGGATGGATGATCAAGGACTTGATAAGTGTTTATTTTGAAGGAATATCAATCATAGAATTGTGGGGATTTCTTTTCAATCCCTAACTTCAATTTATCATGTTTTATTTCTTTTTTTGAAATCATACTTATAATTTTGTTATGGAAGTATCTATTACAATGAGAACATTAATTTTTCTATGAAATACTAATGTGTAACAATTACAGAACCAACAAGTCTATGTTAAACACTTAAAAACCCAAATTCAATTATAATCATATATATCCAAATTCATCATATGTATAATGTAAATGAATATTTCCTTTAAAGTAAGAGAGTTATAAGACATTGACATACTCTACATGAGTAACCCTGGAGTAATAGACAGCCTACCACGTTAATATTTTTATCCATGAAAATACACCTTTAAAGTAGTGGTCGACCACATAACCCTATACTAGGTGGAACCTAATCAAGATAGAATTCAATTCTTGTAATGCACAAACTATGTCGAACAATGATTCTCAAACAATTGAATCCAATCACAAACCGAGTCCAAGGATGATGAATACGAAATTTTATGATATCAAAACTAACATAATATTCAAGTCTCCATCCGAGATAAAATTTATCATATAAATTAGAATAACCAATATAAATATTCTAAAAAATTGACTAAACATGAATCTCAAAGAAATTTATCAAATAAATAAATAATTTATTTATTTTTTAAAACATTTGGCATTTATAAACTATTAATAGATAATGTCTAATTATAGAAATTTTAAAAAATATAAACTATATAAACATTCTGTATTCATTTCAATACGAACCGCTTTATATTTTATATTAAATATCATTTATAAGACAAGTCATGAATTGTAAAAACTTTATAATTCAATATCTATTATATAAACACTTTTATACATTCTAAATACCATATAGATTGTAATTTATAATCAATTTATAAATCACATTTTTATATTTCTAAATAAACAATTTATATTTTTATCACAGATCATGCCATTTTATATATCAATATGAATTTCATAAAATATTTATCAATAATCCATCATCATATGAAGGTTAATTAATTTATAAAACCCAGCAATAATTTTTATAAATATTTAGGAATATGTTTTTCGATATTTATAATAAATTTATCAAAAATATAAATTAAATCATAATTAAATTATCTTAATTAAAATAAATAATTGATCTATTCTCACATGAAATATTAATCAATATGAACATTTAATATTCAAAAAAATTAATAATTTTTTTACTTATTCAAGATAATTAATTATAATAATATTTTATAAATTATTTTTTAAATATAAATAAAAATAATATCAACTAAACTGTTTTTATTTAATTACTAAATAATTAATTTTCTATTTATTTCCATGCTAACAAAAATTAATTTACAATTAAAAAAATGTGTTTCATAAAAAAACATGTCGATTCATCTAAGAAGCATACACTTTGATACATGTAAGGGGTCTCAAATGGTAATCAAATTATCATATGAAGCAAAAGACAACCCAAACATAGGAAGTTATAACATCATGAATCAACACATAAATAAAACTATAAGAATATATTACCTAGAAGATTCAAAAAGTACATGTCATCATCTTCATTAGCGAAGGATAATTGATAGAGATAATATTTTCATAATTTTTAATATGTGTTTCAATGATTTAACCCCTTCCAATTAATCAATTTGATCTTATTTGCATCATTTTAGTATTTTTGGTGAATTATGGGCTTAATCGTGGAAATTGGTTAATTCTGGAAATTTAGCAGTTTTGTGGAGCTTCTGTATTTCGGGCATATATTTTATATTTTTGATCAAACTTGTATGATTCCTTTTTTGTAGGGTTTCTATCATCTTGGGCTTCATTTTATCCTTCTGGACCCAAAGCTCAATCCATCATTTGGAAGCTCAAATTCAGCTCACAAACCAGGCCTCGAAAACTGTGTACAGATTTGGAATGTTTTAATGATGAGCTTGTATCTCGAAGCTGACCGATCCAATGGATCTGATATTCTACAAGAAGTTGGAAGAGGAATTAATGAACATCTTTCATTAAGGAGGCCACGTCTGAATCGGCTGTTTTCAAGGGATTAATGTCATGGGAAGTTAGAGTTGTGGAAGACGAAGAGTCACGTGGACAGAATTAAATATCCGGAGTAATGTGGCCATATCTCCTTCATACGTGGACCAATTAAGCTCCAATTTTGTGGGTCGACAGAGGAGATGGAGGGGAACAACTTTCAAGAAGGAACAATTCTCAAAACCTGTCATTTAATATGCCAACCGGACTCAAACTTTCGGGGGAGTAATTTTGGACGGAAATTTTCTACTCCCCAATCCTATAAATAAGAGTATTCACTTCCATTCAAGGGGGTTGAAGAAGGTTCAAGAAGGGATGTGCTGGAGGATTGAGTTCTTGATGTTCTTTGTATTTTCTATTTTCTTTTTACTTAGTTTGATTATGCTCTCTTCTTCCCCTTTCAACTCTAATACCCTTCACATGGAGGGGTAAAACCTTTGAGTGATCGGGGAAGGGGGAGTTTCTCTTTTGTAATGTCGGAGTTTTGTGCTTAAATGTAAAACCTTATCTTTCTTATGAATGACATATATTATCAGTGTTTCCCAATTCTCTTAATGCGATCGTGTTTTGAGTTTGGTGTATTCATTTTTAATAGCTTTGGTTAAAGACTTTTTATCTCCCTCTGCCTAGTGCAATTTGTCTCGATCGAGCAGATTGTGTTAGGTGGTGAGTGTCTAACGATCGTTGGCACGTGTGTGGAACTAGTAGACTTTTTCTAGAGTTCTGAGGAGCAACAATTCCCGATCGGGACTTGCCTTAGTTGTTTAGGAATTGTTTATGAACTTCCATGCACATAGGAGTGAGTTCTATTTTCTTCTTTAATCAAGGGTGATAGATGACTCGATCGAGGAGTCTTTCATTTGTCATTCAAAAGGAAGAGAGGTGAGATTATCTTTTTGACTATGATGACATTACAAAAGGTGATCCTACCCTGACCCCATCACTCTCTTCATCCATTAGTGTTCAACCTTTCATTTCAATTGCTTGTTTTATTTTTCAACTCAAACAACTTTCAAAAAGAACCTTTTCTTCTTTCTTTAATTTAAGTGACAAATATAATTGTTGTGCACTCCTCTCTGGAGACAACTTAGGTTACCCACTTTACTGCATTTTAACTTAGGTTTTATTTGTTTTTGCCACACCCCACGACAGGCACGTGTCAAAACTTGGCGCCGTTGCCGGGGAGGTAGTGCCAACAGTTTTTTTTCCTTTCTTTCTTCTTCTTTGTTTTCTCTTTTCTTAATTTCATTCCAAAGTGCATGACTAGAACCTCAAACACTGAACCTTGTCCCATTGATCCTGAAATTGAAAGAACTTTGTTGAATAGGCTCAGAAACCTCAATTTGCAATCTGAATTTGAGGAAATTTCTCTCATAGACTCGAGTGAAACTTCAAGTGTTCACTCTGAGCCTGTCATAATGGCTGGAAATCAAAACCCAACTCTCAGAGACCTTTGTGCCCCACAATTCCTTAATCAGAATAATCAACTTGTCATGCCAGTGTTACAAAATGATTTTGAGATGAAACCTAATATGATACCATTGCTTCCAAAGTTTCATGGTTTGGCAGGTGAAGATCCCAACAAGCATATTAAAGAATTCACACATGTCTGCTCAACCTTCAGACCACGTGGAGTAGCTGAGGAACAAGTAAAGTGGAAGGCATTCCCATTTTCATTGGAAGGAGCGGCGAAAGAATGGTTGTATGGTCTACAACCTGGAGATGTGGATGATTGGAATGACCTGGTGAGATGCTTCATGCAAAGATTCTTCCCCGCCTCTAGAAGCACAGCCATCCGAAAGGAGATCTATGCCATCAAACAATCATCTGGAGAAACCCTTTATGAGTACTGGGAAAGATTTAAAAAGCTATGTGCCAGCTGCCCACATCAAGCCATCGAGGATCATCACTTTCTTGTCTTCTTCTATCAAGGCTTACTGGACAATGATAGGAACCTTCTTGATGCATCATCTGGAGGTGCTTTGATTGACAAGTCGCCAGAAGAAGCAAAAGGTTTGATTGAGAAGATTTCTCAGAACTCACAGCAGTTTGGTACAAGAGGTACTGGAACAAGAGGTATTCATGAGGTACGAACTTCTCATCCATCACCCTTACTAGAAACTAAGATTGAAGAGCTAACTAGTTTGGTGAGACAGATAGCCTTGAAACAAGTGGGAGACCAACAAGCACCAGCTAAGGTATGTGGTTTATGCGCATCACCTGATCATTTCACTGACCAATGTGCTGAAATACAGGGAATGGAAACTTGTGCGGCAACCTTTCAACCAAGGCAGTACCAACAAAATCAAGGATGGAGAGAGCCAAACCATGTTCAATATGGGTTTGGAAATCAGCAGAATCAATCTAGACCCCCATTCCAGCAACAATTCCAAAACCCCCCACCATTTCAACAAAAGAAATCTTATAGCCAGCCTTCTCATCCCCAACCACCCACATTCTTAAAATCCTATGAGAAGCCATCAACCAGTGCACAACCCATAATTTTGAACCAACATCATATATCTGATATTGAGGGACTGAAAGGCTCTGTAAAAGATTTGACCACCAAGTTTGACGGTCTTATGGAATTCCTAACCAAAAATCCTGGAAAACTTCCTTCCCAAACAATCCAAAACCCAAAGGAGAATGTCAGCATGATAACAACAAGAAGTGGAAAAGAGATCTCACCACCAGAATCCCAAGAAACTGAAACAAGACCACTTGAGTTAAGGGAGAATGAAGTTGAAAAATCTGAAAAATCTGTGAAAATTCATTATGAAGAAGAGAAGAAAGAGGCGGAAGAGAAGGATAGGCCAAGTAAGAAGAGACCAGAAACACCATTTCAAAGGCAACAAAGGGAGAAGAAAGACATACCCCCTCCATTTCCATCAAGGATTATTGAATCAAAGAAATTGCAGGATGAAGCACTTCAAAAAGAAATTCTTGACACCTTCCAGAAAGTAGAAATCAATATCCCATTACTTGAAGCAGTCAAACAAATTCCAAAGTATGCTAAATTTTTGAAGGATCTGTGTACTAAGAAGAGGAGACTTCAAGGGAATGAAAGGATCAACTTGGGAAGAAGTGTCTCAGCCCTTATCACACCACAATTGCCAACCAAATGTCAAGATCCAGGGACATTTTCTATTCCATGCACCATTGGTTCTTTAAATTTCTCGAATTCTTTGTGTGATTTAGGTGCTTCGATTAATGTATTGCCTCATTCGGTATACACTTCTTTGCAGATAGGAGACTTGAAGCCCACAAGAGTGGTGGTCCAGCTTGCAAACAGATCCACAGTTTTCCCTGCAGGAGTTTTGGAGGATGTCCTTGTGAAAGTCAAAGATCTCTTATTCCCAGCTGACTTCTACGTTCTCAACATGGAAGAAGAGAGGAGCTCGTCACATTCACCCATCATTTTGGGGAGACCTTTCTTGAAGACGGCGAAGACCATCATCAATGTCCATGAGGGGACACTCACCATGGAGTTTGGAGAGAGCATGATCCACTTCAATATTTTTGAATCCATGAGGCACCCATCGGATGATCACTCCCTCTTTTCACTTTATCATGAATTTGGTGTAGAACCCATTGAAGAATCAGGTATGCTTTATGAATTCTTAGACTTAGGAGAGACTTCTTCCATCGGAAATATCATTGAACATGTGGATGCCCAACATGCTGAAGATTCTGACTTCATGTGGGAGGAAGAGGTAAAATCTGATTTCTTTGATGATTTATTAATTGATGAGGATGATGATATGGTTTATTGTGCGCAGGAGATCCAAAGTTTGGAAGAGAGAGATGTCAATTTAATTTCATCCCTTGAGCATCCCCCTGATTTGGAACTCAAACCACTCCCCACTGATTTGAAATATGTGTACCTTAGGGAGGGCGAGAAACTACCAGTGATAATCGCTAATAATCTCTCTGAAATCCAAGAGAAATCATTGATAGATCTTTTGAGAGATAATATCCAAGCAATAGGGTGGAGTTTAGGTGATATTCCAGGAATCATCCCAAATATATGCTCACATAGAATTTTTCTTGAGGGAGATTCCAAACCTGTTAGGCAACCCCAAAGGAGGCTGAATCCCACTTTAATGGAGGTTGTGAAGAAGGAGGTTGAGAAGCTATTGGAAGCTGGGATCATCTATCCTATCTCAGATTCACAATGGGTTAGCCCAATTCATGTAGTTCCAAAAAAAACTGGCCTAACCACTGTGAGGAATGAAAAGAATGAATTAATCCCTGTGAGAATTCAAAATAGCTGGAGAGTGTGCATTGATTTTAGGAAGTTGAATCAGGTCACTCGGAAAGATCATTTCCCCATTCCCTTCATTGATCAGATGTTAGAGAGATTGGCTGGGAAAACTCATTATTGCTTTTTTGGATGGATTTTCAGGTTATTTCCAGGTACCCATTGCTCCTGAGGATCAAGAGAAGACAACCTTTACATGTCCCTTTGGAACTTTTGCATATAAAAGGATGCCATTTGGATTATGTAATGCTCCAGGTACGTTTCAGAGGTGCATGGTAAGTATATTTTCAGATCACATTGAAGATTGCTTGGAGGTTTTCCTGGATGATTTCACGGTGTTTGGAAACTCTTTTGATCATTGTTTGAAAAATCTGGAAAAAGTTTTAAAAACCTGCATTGAAAAGAATCTTGTTTTAAATTTTGAAAAGTGTCATTTCATGGTTGAGAGAGGTATTGTTCTTGGTCATGTCATTTCCAAAAAGGGCATTGAAGTTTATAAGTCAAAAATTGAAGTGATAAATTCTTTGCCTTACCCAACTTGTGTGAAGCATGTTAGATCTTTTTTAGGACATGCAGGATTCTACAGGAGGTTTATCAAGGATTTCAGTAAGATTTCTCTCCCTCTCTCTAGATTGCTTTTGAAAGATGCTGATTTTGATTTCAATATTGCATGTAGGGAATCCTTTGATGAGCTGAAGAGGAGATTGATTGAACCACCGGTGATGCAGCCACCAAATTGGGAAGAACCATTTGAGCTACTTTGTGATGCTTCCAACCAAGCAGTTGGAGCAGTCCTTTCTCAGCGAATTGAGGGTCGGCCACAAGTCATTGCATATGCTTCAAGAAACTTGGATGCAGCTCAATTCAATTACACAACCACAGAAAAGGAGTTTTTAGCAGTTATTTTTTCTTTGGAAAGATTTAGATCATATCTTCTTGGAACTAAAGTCACTGTATTTTCTGATCATGCAGCTCTCAGGTACTTGATGAAGAAAGCTGAAGCTAAACCGAGGCTGGTGAGATGGATGTTACTGCTACAGGAGTTCAATATAGAAATCAAGGACAAAAAGGGATCTGAGAACCAAGTGGCTGATCATTTAAGCAGACTTCCTAACACTGCTGAAGTTGAAATTCCAGAGAAAGAACCATTGAATGATCACCTTCCAGGAGAGCAGTTGTACTTGGTTAAAGGAGAAGTGCCTTGGTATGCTGACATGGTCAATTATCTGGTAACATCTCAGGTTCCATCTCATTTCAATTCTCATCAAATTCACAAACTGAAAGCTGAATCTAGATATTACATTTGGGATGATCCATTTCTTTGGAAGATTTGCAATGACCAAGTGATAAGAAGATGTTTGCCAGAGAGTGAAATTGGTTCTGTCTTTGAGTTTTGTCACACATTAGCTTGTGGAGGCCACTTTGGACCTCAAAGAACAGCAAGGAAGGTTTTAGAATCTGGACTTTATTGGCCAACCATTTTTAAAGATTCTCATGAATTTTGCAAACGGTGTCCAAAATGTCAGTTTTCTGGAAACATCTCAAAGAGACACGAAATGCCCCAACAACCACTTAATTTTTGTGAGATTTTTGAAGTTTGGGGTATAGATTTTATGGGCCCTTTCCCAATGTCATTTGGAAATTCTTATATCTTGCTTGCGGTTGATTATGTTTCCAAATGGGTGGAAGCAAAAGCCACCAGGACTGATGATGCTAAAGTTGTTTGTGATTTTGTCAGGACTAACATATTTTGTAGGTTTGGAGTACCTAGAGCCATAATCAGTGATCAAGGGACTCACTTTTGCAATAGGAGGATGGAGGCCTTGCTGAAGAAGTATGGGGTGCATCATAAAACATCAACTCCCTATCACCCACAAACAAATGGTCAAGCTGAAGTGTCCAACAGGGAAATCAAAGGAATTTTGGAGAAGACTGTTAAACCAAACAGGAAGGATTGGAGCCAAAAGCTGGAAGACACATTGTGGGCTTATAGAACAGCCTACAAGACCCCGATTGGAATGAGTCCATATAGGCTGATTTATGGAAAAAGTTGTCACCTACCTGTGGAACTGGAGCATAAGGCGTATTGGGCTGTGAGGAAGATGAATATGGATCTTGAAAGTGCTGGGGAAGAGAGAAGGTTGCAGTTACAGGAGCTGGAGGAAATTAGAAGAGAAGCATTTGAAAATTCCATGATTTACAAAGAGAGAACAAGAGTGGCTCATGACAAGCTGATCCAACCGAAAGAATTCCATCCTGGAGATAAAGTGCTGCTATTCAATTCAAGACTCAAGCTGATGCCAGGTAAACTTCGTTCCAGATGGGAGGGTCCTTTTATAGTTACTCATGTATATCCTTTTGGTGCTGTGCAGATTGTGAAGGATGGAGAGCAGAAGCCGTTCACTATTAATGGGCACAGGCTGAAGAAATTCCATGGGACCATTCCATCAGACCTAGGGGAGGAGATCCCGCTCCTACAAGCTGTCTATCAATAAGATCCATCAGGTTGTACCTCTCCTTTACACTTTTTTGCTGCTGTGATTCATTCTAAAATCTGCTTACATGTTAGATCCAGTTAAATGCATTGAGGACACTGCATCATTTAAGTGTGGGGGAGGGAACCTTTTTAGTTTTGGATTTTCATTTGTTGTTTGTTTTCAAAAAAAAAGTGTGATTTTTAAAAATTTTTGTGTGTTTATTTTTCAGTTTTTTTTTTGGTGTGTTTTTGAAACTTTTGAGCTGAAATGATTATCATTGCTATTTTTGAAACCCATGTCATTGAGTGAACCAATTTATTCCATGAAACTGAGCTTAAATGAATGCTGAAAATGATTTTGTTTCAAGTTCAATTCTTTGGGAATTTCATGAAAAGTACTCAGGTTTTTGAATCCCATGCCACATCTCACTGTCATTATCTTTAAAATCATTTTCCTGTGAGGCTTCTGAACCATTATTGTATATTCTTTTCATTCACCTCACTTCTTGAGAGAACCATACCATGCTTGTTTTAACCAGAATTTGATTCATTCCTTTCGAAACTTGAGGGTTTGGGGTACATGTGTTTTAAATGATTGAGGCGTTTCTTTGGTTTGAAAGCCCCCTTTTCAAGATAATACCTTTCATTCTGGCCTACCTTGTACATTAATCCTTGTAGCCCATAGAAGCCATGAACAGCCTGTTAGGTTAGCCACATTACAAGCCAATTTTCCCTTTCCAACCTGCTCGTGAAGTGAAATTGCATGATCTAGTTGAACTTAAGTGTTGGGGAAGCTGTCTTGTGTTGTGCTACCTCATTTGGTGAAACTTTGGGTGGAAAATCAAATGCTGAAGAGATGTGTGTGCTGATGAAAAATCATTATGTTGAAAGTTGTGCCTTTTCTGGAGCTTTGATGATAAAAGAAGCTGTGTCTTTCTGGAGCTTCTAATGGAGGAAGAAAGCTGTGCCTTTTCTGGAGCTTTCAAGAAAATCATGCTTAAGAAGATTGAAATTTGTGCTGCGAAGATATTTGAACATTTCTTGATATTTCCTGATGATGGAGCTGAATTTCTACTAAGTGGAGTGAGGAGGATACCATACTTGAGTGAAAATTAGAATTGTGCAATTTTGCTTCAAAAAGAGCCAAGCCATCCTCATTCAGCCTCAGAATTTTTCAAATAAAAATCCTACCAACCAAAAGCCACAGAACAACCTTGCAAAGTCCTCATGATAAACAAATGTCCTTGACTCACATCGGGTGGAGAAGTAGGAGTTTTTCAAACCTATGGTGACCCTTGCATTGGTTTGGTTGAGAAAAACTTTGTTGAAAATTGATATTAGTGAGATGAGAGAAAATTAATGTGAGGTAGGTGTCTTGTGTTCATGGGAGGAGAAATGAAGAGGAAAAATATTGAATTATCTGATTTGAGAACTTGGAATAATGGTTATGGATGAGGCATGATAAATTTTATTTCTTGGTGTGGAATTGGTGGATCTCAATGGCATGTGTTTCGAATTTGGTTTGATTTGATTTTGATTTTGACTTGTCCGGGAGTCCAAGTGCTATGTGTGGGGGAATTGATAGAGATAATATTTTCATAATTTTTAATATGTGTTTCAATGATTTAACCCCTTCCAATTAATCAATTTGATCTGATTTGCATCATTTTAGTATTTTTGGTGAATTATGGGCTTAATCGTGGAAATTGGTTAATTCTGGAAATTTAGCAGTTTTGTGGAGCTTCTGTATTTCGGGCATATATTTTATATTTTTGATCCAAATTGTATGATTCCTTTTTTGTAGGGTTTCTATCATCTTGGGCTTCATTTTATCCTTCTGGACCCAAAGCTCAATCCATCATTTGGAAGCTCAAATTCAGCTCACAAACCAGGCCTCGAAAACTGTGTACAGATTTGGAATGTTTTAATGCTGAGCTTGTATCTCGAAGCTGACCGATCCAATGGATCTGATATTCGACAAGAAGCTGGAATAGGAATTAATGAACATCTTTCATTAAGGAGGCCACGTCTGAATCGGCTGTTTTCAAGGTATTAATGTCATGGGAAGTTAGAGTTGTGGAAGACGAAGAGTCACGTGGACAGAATTAAATATCCGGAGTAATGTGGCCATATCTCCTTCATACGTGGACCAATTAAGCTCAAATTTTGTGGGTCGACAGAGGAGATGGAGGGAAACAACTTTCAAGAAGGAACAATTCTCAAAACCTGTCATTTAATATGCCAACCGGACTCAAACCTTCGGGGGAGTAATTTTGGACGGAAATTTTCTACTCCCCAATCCTATAAATAAGAGTATTCACTTCCATTCAAGGGGGTTGAAGAAGGTTCAAGAAGGGCTGTGCTGGAGGATTGAGTTCTTGATGTTCTTTGTATTTTCTATTTTCTTTTTACTTAGTTTGATTATGCTCTCTTCTTCCCCTTTCAACTCTAATACCCTTCACATGGAGGGGTAAAACCTTTGAGTGATCGGGGAAGGGGGAGTTTCTCTTTTGTAATGTCGGAGTTTTGTGCTTAAATGTAAAACCTTATCTTTCTTCTGAATGACATATATTATCAGTGTTTCCCAATTCTCTTAATGCGATCGTGTTTTGAGTTTGGTGTATTCATTTTTAATAGCTTTGGTTAAAGACTTTTTATCTCCCTCTGCCTAGTGCAATTTGTCTCGATCGAGCAGATTGTGTTAGGTGGTGAGTGTCTAACGATCGTTGGCACGTGTGTGGAACTAGTAGACTTTTTCTAGAGTTCTGAGGAGCAACAATTCCCGATCGGGACTTGCCTTAGTTGTTTAGGAATTTTTTATGAACTTCCATGCACATAGGAGTGAGTTCTATTTTCTTCTTTAATCAAGGGTGATAGATGACTCGATCGAGGAGTCTTTCATTTGTCATTCAAAAGGAAGAGAGGTGAGATTATCTTTTTGACTATGATGACATTACAAAAGGTGATCCTACCCTGACCCCATCACTCTCTTCATCCATTAGTGTTCAACCTTTCATTTCAATTGCTTGTTTTATTTTTCAACTCAAACAACTTTCAAAAAGAACCTTTTCTTCTTTCTTTAATTTAAGTGACAAATATAATTGTTGTGCACTCCTCTCTGGAGACAACTTAGGTTACCCACTTTACTGCATTTTAACTTAGGTTTTATTTGTTTTTGCCACACCCCACGACAGGCACGTGTCAATAATGCTTGATAAGTATCATGATATAGTATATAAAAGAACACTTCCTCTAAGTGGGGAAATCCAAATACAACATTTGTGATCATACCATGAGGATACTGAAATGTTGAAGGAGTGCAAGAACCTTTATATATAATGATGAAAAACAATATGGTAGGAATAAATAATTTATAAGGGTGAAGAAAATCAGTTGATTTGCATCAAGAGGGATCACGTCCCATTATATATCCATTTATGATGAGTTTCATTAACTAAATCTTATTATCCATATTTATGTACACACACACACATATATATATTCATTATCATTGTCATCAATTATTTTAATCCTATTAAATGAATATTCAATCCATTTAATCAATTCATAACAAATTATTATTAATGAAACCATGTAAAATATAAATAACCAATATTTAAATTTTCCATTTAAAATTCTTGGAGGATTTTCAATAATTTCACATGTTCAATAAAATCCATAAGGACCATAAAAATTTCAAAAAACAATATGATTCCATCCAAAATTGTAATCAATATAGTGTCATTAAACTCTCTTTATTTTATACTAATAATTATTCCAAAAATTATTATTATCCAAAGGCATAACTTTGTGACCCTGTAGGCCTTATCCGTGTTGAAAAAATCTATTAAATATCTATTTCATAGATAAAAGAAAATAGAGACTTCTAGAAAATCATCAGTGACACACAAGCTACTAACGAGTATGGATTTTTCTCTATCAAACACAATCATTTATCTATATGAATATGTACAACACAATATGTATCATATAAATCATATATATCTTATATTCATATGATGATTGTTTGAACCCCATGACCATGATGTCCCCATGAACCCCAATATCACTTAGTGAGTTTTAATAAAAAACATGAAAAATTTGAATAATATCATCCTAAAATATTTATTAGATTAATGATTATAATTTATTTATGTGTTTGTTATCCATTATATTATCCCAAATTATTTTTTGGTTTTTATAAAAAATTATTTTAAATCATTATTAAATGTTATAAAAAAATTAAATATTTTTTATATCTAAAATAATGTTCCCAAAAATATAAATAGAACATGGCTAGTCAAAATCTAGATAATATAACATTTGTTCATATATTTAGAGACTTCATCCTATATCTATTCAAAAGGTTTTTCCTCATATTATTAAATAAATATTGGAAATGAATCAATTATTTCTGTTATAACATTAACTAAAATAATATATGTGAGATATTTTTCAATAATACAAAGTTTATTGATGACTACTAATATAAGACATGGTCCATATTATTAATTTCAAAAAAAAATCATTATAAATTTTGTTGAGACTTTAATTATAATGAATGAATGGATTTATGAGTATTATATCACCCTCATTTAGTAGTCCTAGATATCTAATTGTATATTTCTTAGAAAGAAATATAAAATAAAATAATGAAACTGATGTGTGAAAGTATCATTGATCAATGTTAGGTACCACTTCTAGGAACCACACACCACCCGAAATTCCACTATAGTAATGGTGGTATCAATTCAAAGGAATCCCCTCATTCATTTATACTCCTTATCGAGATGTGTGAAATCAAGCTTCTTCCCTTCATCATCCACAACATATTTCCCTACCTTAGCCACCCTACTCCCACAACACATTTTTATTTCCGCAATGACATCAAGTGATTCCCCAGGCTATCTGTTTCCATGGACAACCTATCTTGCTAATGGATTCTATATTCCAGAGTTATTATAAATTTCTATCAACTTATATTATAATATTTTAAAAAAAATTGGATTGAATTCTTCACCCTCATGGGTCGATCTGTGGGAACCCCATAAAGTATCTTGTTATGATTGAGTTTTAAATTCATCGTTTCCTACTTAGTGTATATACTTCACGATATGGAAATGGTGTGGCACAAGTTATCTTCCATGGTTTTGAGTTGATGACCAAAATTTAATTTGTCACCCCAATTCTATAATTTTCTTGATAGATTCTTATCTAAGGGAATTTTCATAATCAATCATAAATTACATATAAAATTGCAACTCTTCCTTCATTGTGATTTGTTTAATATAAGATCCCATCTCTGACCACAATGTAGTATTATTCTATCTTGTGGTACTATTAATTTTTTCTTACATATTTCACAAACTCTATTTTATAGAAACATTATTCCATAGTTTCTATTTCATAGTATTGAGTTTAGTGATCACCATATCCAATTCCCTCTTCTGTTTCATAATCTCTATGTTGACTCTCGTATCTAGATATTTTCCTCCATAATATTCCATTAAAAATTATTATGTAACTCATAAATTTTGTACAAGACCTTAATATAATACGCAACAATAATTTTAGAGCAGGATTCTTATTTTTTAAGAGATAATTAATCATTTCAAACTCCGTGAGAAAAACTATTCAATAAGGACACATCGTTCCATAGGTTCATCACTGTGTTTTTAAGTTAGGTGCCCTATATATCTCTTAACCACTTATCATCCATAATTTCTTCAATAAAATAATATTTTTAGAGATTATCCTCCTTGATATTTTATAGAAAATGAAACTATTACTCATCCTTCTATGTTCTCCCTCAATATGTAATCCCTTTCAAATTACTGATCATTATTATTTTGGTGAAGTGACTTTACCATCATCCACTCCAAAACACCTCATCAAGGATCCTACAATTGTGTGTTTGTAGGTTCTCATGATGGGAATCTGTGTTCTAAATGGGTTTGCTAAGATCAATACCTTTATTATGGTTTTCTATAGGAGAATTATGTATGGGAGATAAGATAAACTAGGTGAATGAAGATGGAGGAGGAATTTGACACATAAATTAGGGAAAGACGAGTCCAAAATTTTATGTGCTAGAATTTTTCACATCCATATGTTCAGGAGTTTCAATTTACTACTTCCATATGATTTAGGAAAATACTCACTTGTGCTAATTACATGACTCGCTATGTGGTCCATGACACTAACCAAGTTCTGCACCATGTCAATTAGATTCCCAAGTTAAATAAATCATTTAAAAACTCACTTATATCCATTAATCAGTGTTTTATTAAAATAAATTGAGAATCAATCTATAATAAATTACCTATTTCATTTAAATGATAAATAATCTAAATAAATCGTTTTAAATTACCCCTTTTTCATAATATATTATAACCATTTAAAAACATATTATGACCCATGAAAATTTTAATGATCTTAATAATAAAGTTGTTGTATGTTATGTGAAATATATATTGGATTCAGAGAATTAAAATTTTATACCTAAAATACTTTATTAAATGAAGGGATCCTATATAATTTATTGGATCCTCCTATTCATGTGTTGAGACATTTATCAGGAGAATACAAATCAATTTTCCACCATATTCATTATTTTCCTTCAATTAGAAGGTGATATCGAAACTTTAATGTCTAATGGGTCACCATGTTGTGTTCAAATAGAGATATCAGAATTTGATTCATAGAGATATTCCTCATATATAAATCATTGGGATAGAAAACAATAGATATGAGGTATGCTTATGTAGGTCATGTTCCTCATTTACATGTAAATTTTTTTTATGATAAATTCAACTCATAGTTGGTTTCCTCAACTGTTAAGAGCATGGTATTTTCATTGAAAAGCCACCAAATTTATCATATCCACCTTCATCATTGAGTCAAAATGATATCATAATAATTTTATGGAGAACATGTATATCATATAATTATTATATGACATGGATAAAGGAAAGATGATGGATTTCATTTCCATTTTATGATATCTGATATTTTAATGTAATTTATTTTGTTTCTGATTTGTTTTAGGGTATTATTGGATGTATCATAGTAATTTATTCATAAAAACTACTATATCTTAATATATTTTGAGGTACGACATACATAATTGGTAGCTATGAAAATAATATGTGTTTCTTAAAATAAGGTGTCCTATCATAATGTCAATATACAAGTAATCACTGGATGCGACATGCCCATGATATATGATACCTTATATCATAATATATGACTGATAAAATATAATAATTATTATTTTGTACAAAAATTAAATCACATTTTATGATATATAATATATACTGTCAAATGAAATATTTAAGAAAATTAAGTAAAAAATTGATTTCCCTAAAACCCATTAACCACTATGGGTGTAGAAGACCCAAATCAAATCCATATGAAAGAATCCATTTAATATATGTTTTTAATAATTTTTATTTTATAATTTTGGTATATTTAATTTTGAATAATTTAATTATTCATTTATTGGTGTTATTACTATTTAAAAATTCATGCATATTGATTATTTATATGATGTGAATATCATGTATGATTTAATTTATAATATAAATGGATTCTAATAAATTACCATACCATCCATATATATTTGAAAAAACACATTAAATAATAATTATTTCTTTTGATGTAATAGTTATGAAATAATATTTATAAGATGTATACGGAAATAATTAGACAACGAAAACACATTTAAATACTAAGTGGAATATTCCTCCCAAAGAAAACACATGTCAATATATAAGTCATCCAATGTTGTATTTTCATGCTATATCTTGGTGATCATGGATAATTTTGTGTATTAAACGATGTATATGGGTAAAACAATGTGTTAGGTGAGAAAATGATGTTGTGAGGCATAAATGAAAATTATCTTGGAATTTTTTTGATATAGAGCACTAGAGGAATTTAGTTGTGTTTATCCATCTGATGGTTTGGGTAAAATCGGTTTCCACATGGATATAAAAGAATCATATATGATATTTTTGGCATGATGGATCACATAAATATTCCTATTTTGTGAGGAAAAATAAAGTGGACTCAATACACTGTGAAATATTGATCTCATCCCACTAATGGTAATGATCTATGTGATCATCATTTTAGTGGGAAAACTATAATTAATAATCCTTAATGAGATGATAGAAATCATGATATACACCCATAGAGGTTTCTTTATTACAGATTATAGAATGCATCATCATTGTCATTTTATGATCTCTTATCAGCATGTCCAATATAGTTTTTACATATTGGTATTTATTGTTGTTAAGTGTTCTCAAAGAGAGTAATTCTTTGAATGTGGATGTGAATTTTATAGAAGTCAATTACACTGAATTTGATTATTGGGTATTAGATACCAGTTATGCATCACACATTTGGGAGGGTAAACAAAGACTCCAATGTAAGAGATAATTTATAAAGGGTGATGTTTATCTACATAGTGAAAATGGGGAAGGAGATCCTCCAATTGAGGTCAACACATATAATTTGAAATTATATATTGGATTAGTTCTAGAATTTGATAATTGATATTTTTCCCACCCTAAAAATAAATTTTTCTTTTTTATCATATTTCTATAACAGATGATTTTCACTATTTATTATGATTAAGAGTTTTTCTATATATTTGAATTAATTATTTTATAGAATTGGAAATATGAGGAATTTTTTATACATTATGGACCTGGATAATCATAGCTATATCATTCAAGATAAGTCTAAAAAGGTTTATTCTAATTATAAAAATATGTGGCTTTATCTTCTTGGGAATATAATTTATAAATGAATCCAAAGACATAGAAATGATGTATTTTTTGACTCAATACTTTATAAATAAGATGATAATTAAAAATAATATTTATTCATAAAATAAAATGAAATAAGTTTTTGAACATAAGAGAGTTCAAGTAGGATATTGGATCATACACATAGTGATACATGCAGATAAATAATTACCCAAGAATGTGGTGGGTATTTATGCTTTATAATAATTAATAATGATATTACCCAATGTGGTTAACTTTTTCCCAGGAGGAAAATATTTGAAACCTATGAAAATTTTTATGTATTCATAAGTGAATTATAAAATCAGGTGTCCCAAAGTATTATGATTCATTATTCATATAATTTTGTTATATATTTAATAAAGGAAATAAAAATATCAAATAAGAGACTATAAATTTTTTTCACAACTCAATATTCATGGTGCACTATAGTTGAAATTGCATATCTGATAGGAAGAATTTTACATTGATAGACATGTTTCAATCAATGATGAGTTACTATTACCTTTCTATATCATTATAGATATATTCTCTTGAAACTGTTGCATTTCTATTTTACCACATTCCATCTTATGCAGTGTTAATGGTACACTGATATATTAGTTGGGAGGAATCCATAATTGTTTCATTATTAAAATTTCAGGGATTTAATTCTTATATATAATTATTATATTTAGAAATAATTTAACTCAAATACAAAAATTCTTATTTTTTTGTTATCCCATGATAACTATGTGATATTATTTCTATAATCCTATCAAAAGAGAATGATTTTTGTGGCCCAATATACTATATTAATTATTAAGAAACACATTATTATTAGATTTAGAGGGAGTTAATATGTAATTATAGAAGTTTAAGAGAAAAGATTATAATTTTTCATGAGATGGAAATTGATCTACTGACATAATGAATTATAGAAGAAGAATATAATCAATTTACAAAAGACCCCTAAGGGTTAGTGAGATATGTTAGGATTCTGAGAGATAACTATTTATTACGAAAAATGAAAATGAATTAAGGTTTGTATATGTTGAAAAAATTACCTCTTGAGTGTCCATTAAGGGTTTAAATTTTGAGAAATTGTTAGAATCAATGAAATCAAGGATGGAAATCATATACACTAAAATGATTTTTAACATGTTACATGAACCTTTAGGGGTGAGAGAAATAGGGTGAAAGTAGGGTTTTTTAATAAGTACTAAAAATAATAGTAGAGAGTCGACCTAAAAAGTATGATGGGAGAAACATTTTACAAATAATTTCTTGGTATTGACTATGAAGAATCATTTTCACCATTTTTGATGATAAATATCGTTGAAATATTTTTTACCACAACATATAATTATAACAATGAGACATATAAAACAGATATAAAATATAATATCCTTGATGGTAATTTAGTCAGTGATATGTATATATTACAAACCAATGATTTATATGTATCAAATCAGTATGCTAGGGTTTATGTTGTAACAATCCATTCATGTATTGAAGAAACTTTGTTGATGTTTTAACATCTGGTTTGACAATGTGATCAGATAGATTGGTTTCATCATGATTTTTAAATATTCAAGTGTATATGAATGATTTATTAGGAAAATTTTGTATTCTTTGATAATGTATGTGGATGAAGTACTAATCATTGAAAATGATATACCAACATAAAAACTAGAAAATATGTTTTTTTTGGAAAAATGATTATTGATGAAATAAATGAGTGATGTATCATATATATATTGAATGAGAATATGTAGATATAGATTAATTTTTTTCTTTGACTGAGTCAATATATATATATATATATTTGATAATTAATATATATTTTTGGCTTTTTGAGACCAAATAATGGGCCTATACTAGTGCTACATGTCATGAATGTTACAATTATTTTATATCCTTCCAATGTTGTAAAATGGACCCATCAGACTTTTTATACGATGGTTATCTGATCTATCATATATGTCATGTTAGGTATTAGACTTGGTGTTTCTAATAGTTTGATCATAAAATATATATACCAATCTAATCATAGTGATACCCTGAGGATTAATATCATGAATATTCTTATATAATTAATTATAAATAAGGATATTATCTTAATGTTTCTTGAGTCATGGATGATCAGAATATAAATTTTTAACCTGATACTGGTAATCATATAAATGTTATATGTTTTTTCAATCTAGTTTTATATTTTTTTTATAAAAGTTATAGTTAGTAATTATATTTTTTCAAAATAGGACATCATGTTAGAATTGAAAATATGTATAATGTATACAATTGTATTAGGTTTTGTGAAGGAAGTAGCCTGTGTTAACAATTTTATTACTAAAATTGATGCTCTTCCATTAATTTTCAGACAAATTGATCCTTTTGAAATCAATGTATCATTTTATCTCGACATGCAACAATCGTCTCACAAAAAACAAATCCTTAAAAAATAAAATTTTAATGCAGAGATTGTGGTGAGTGCTGATGTAAATATTGGGTGGGTTGTAATAGATAAAAATATAGTAGATCCTTTGAAAAAACCATTAACATAGGAAAATCTTGAGTGTCTTATTGAATCCTTTTGTATTAGAAAAATGAAATATTTGATATATTGGTTGGAAAATGTAACAAGATATTATAATAAATTTCTTATGTATTTATCGTTAATTTATGTTTTTTTATATTACATGGATAGTGAAATGATAATATCCAATGAAAGAATGAATTTTATATTTATCAAGTCTAAGATCACTATAGTTTATTATGGGATATGGAAATATATTTTTTTAAATTGAGTAGAATTATGTTTTCAATATAGGGTAAAATCATTTGATAATAACTGGATAATTATTTTGTTGATAGACCTATCAAAGTATTTCACATGTAAGTTCATAAAGTTATTGATATAAACATTTTTATATTTTTATTATGAATACTTTTTACCAACGGATGTAAAGATACTTATCATGTAAACCTTTATACTATGATACCTTTATTACCTTATATTTGAGGTGAGCTAATTTAGGATCGATTACGTGTGTTACTGTTCATGTCATCAGATGGGTTAAACCATGACAATATTTTTCTTCATGTATAACATGTATGACTATTGGTCACATGATTGAATTTTATTGAGGAAATTCAGGACCATTTTTAGTTTTGTGACATGCGATGTGCTTAACTAGTATGAAGAATGACATGTGTTGTATTCATTCACACCAATCAACCTATTTCAGTGAATCAATAAGATATAAATTGAACTATATTATATTGATATATTCCATATCTCGTGGAAAATCAGATCATTGGAAAAAGAGATTATATAAATATATATACAATATATATGATACATCTTATGTAGAAAATTCTCAAATAGAGATATGATTTTTTTTGATAGATATAATTTATGAACCCAATATAACCTGAGTAGCACTGGCATTTATCTAGAGTTTTCTCTTTGAAAAAAGATATAAATTAGGAAATAAGTATTTTTTATCTATACCATAATAGATTATAGGGTCACAATTTCTTTTCAAATGATTAGTATTATATTTGGGATAATGTGTTTAATCAAAAAATGAAGAGGATTATTTGAACAATATCCAATCGAATTTGGATTGATTAATATCCATAGCATGGTTCATCCTTGCATTACTGAGATGCGTTTCCATGAGATATAAAGCATGACTCAACATATGTTAGAGGTTTACATCTAGAAACAAGGTTCTAGTAAATGTAGTGGGGGTTAATATACCCTATTATAATTTATAACAATCATAGAGGAAACATGAAAAAAAGTCGATATACATCATCTCTTGCAAATAAATAAGAAAAATTCAAAGAACTGCCAATATAATCAATCCTTGCAATTTCATAATGAATGTTATACTAAAGTTTCATACAATGAATAAACTAAAATAAATAATACAAATGTAAAGGCTCAAAAAACTATTCCTAAACCCCATGGATAGTCCTATCCTTATTATATAGTACTAAGAGGAATATCAAGAAATCAACTGCAAGGCCTCATGCCCTTTTTTAGACCTGTATCCATGAAGTATTCATGAGTACAAAACGATGGAAAAAAAATCATGTGAGAAAAACCCAGTATGCCACCACAATATATTTAAAAGAAATCCAATATAATTAATAATTCATGCAATATTTATATATAAAAATGTATCAATTAGTAATTAAATACAGATGATCTTAATAAACCCAAGTACCCTCAATATCTAGGTGAGAATCCTAGGAATTATTTAATGAATTTATCATGATACTAGATGTCTCTTTCTATACTCACCAAAGAGTTTAGGTGGATTCCCAAGCTAAGGACAGATCATAAATATTGATCAAAGCTAACCCAATAATGATTCCCATGTAAAGGGTGAATCCCATATTTGATGTATTAATGGTCCCAATTTAAATACCCTTTATTGGGCCACATACATTCTCAGTAGATATAAGACATAGTTTGAATTCCCTTTATATCAAATTTTTCCTTTTCTAAATATCATATTTAGTAAGATCCCATGAATAATAAATCTCTAAACATTCCAAACATGTTAACCTTATTTAATATTGGTAATCTCATTCTATTTTCCAATTATAATTAATTTATTTCATTAATCCATGTTATTGGTTTACAATTCAATTATCTTCAATTTCTATTTACCAGTTCTATGCTAAAATTTCAAGGATATTCTCATTACTAATTCCATGTGATTTTACTAATTTAAAAAGAAATTTTAACAATTCCATTTTACATTCCATTTATACCCATTTACCATTTCACAAAACAATCCAATTATAGATTTATAATTTCAATCCCCAAGTGCTATAATCATCAAAAGTCTTGGTCCAATGACTAACCTAAATTTCTACAATTTAATTTTGATGGATGAGGTTTCCAAATCTAGTTTCAAATCTATAGAAAAGGATATGCTTGATGATTGTGTGGCTGAATGTCTAAGGTATCATTTCCAATGGACATGGAATGATCCAATGGAGATATAAGCATGGGGATTTTTCTCACAATAGTTAATTCCAATTAAGAGATGTCTCATTCATTTTATGATGGTGTGATAACACATGATGAACATACTTGAAAACAAAAGAAAATATTAGATATAAATTTTGGACCACCTGACTTAAAAGGAGAGAAGATAAAACCAAGATTCCAAAAATATAGAACACATGAAAAACCATGATTCCATATGAATTGTGATATAAATGTCCCATAAGAACTATAATAATAAGATAAATTAAAAAAATGATAGGAATTAAATAATTCTATTATTTTCATAATTATTCAAGAAATTTGAATCATTATATGAATCAAGGAACAAATAGAAGACATTGGAGAAGACAAGGAATCCATAGATAACCCTTCCAACATAATAATATTTAATTAGAATCAAATTAGGGAGAATAAGTAATTAAAAAAGGGGTTTCCAAAAGCAGAAATATTATTTATTCCCTTATATTCCCAATCAATAATGACACCCCCATCTAATCACTGGATGCTACTAGAAAAATGACTATTCTAGGTAGAGGACTTGCACATATAAGATCCCTAGTGATGGTATAGTAGGTTTCATATAAGAATATTTTTTTTGAAACCATATATGAGATAATGGGTCTCACTGAAGTGTTGATGGGATTCGTATAGCCTTACTAGCCTACTGCCCATTCCACTGGATAGTCAGTCACAATAAAAACTTCTGTTACTACATTCCATCAACTAATATTGTAATATTATCTCTTGGATCTCCTAATAACAATTGATACCTAATTTTAAATTGTAAAATCATCATTTAGATAGAGTAAATGAGGTTCAACAAGATCATTTTGAGAGAGGAACTCAATAGAACATATGAGTCTTAAAACCCCAAAACCTTATAATATATCATCCAAAAGTTGTACTCACCACCATTACATAGAGGTATCAATGAAAGAAAGGATCCACTGAACCCACATATTTGACTACCTATTTCAAATATACTCATAGAAATGAACATGCATCCACTAATATTTCACAAGGGTAATAGTATTGACTTAGATATTATTTTCATAAAATTATGTTATATGGATATTATTTTCCGAATTGTATGATTTAACATAAGTCTCAACATCATCATCATCTATAATCAAAGAATTATCATGGTGATAATGTCAATGTTGTACCAATGTTACTATAGAATATTTTATGAGAATTCCACCAGACTGATCCTCTCTATTATCTCAAACAACCTGAAAATCATTGGTGGAAGCTTTTACATTTCCTAGAAATGTCATCTCTCCATCCTAAGAGACACCTGAAAAAATAACAGGTTACCAAATTAGAATTCCATAGGATTTTTATAATGGTCATAATAATATATTTCCCATGAATTCATGGTTTCCAACTTTTTATTGATCAACTAAACCTTCTTATATATTTCTTGAAATAGACTAGGTTCAATGAGTGTTGTCTTGCCTGATCTGACTAGTATAAAATAAAATGACATAGTCTTTTGTATAAATCCAAAAAAGCATCCATTTTTATTGAAACATTGATGATATTATAATACAAAAAATCCATAGGATCCATATTATACTTGAAAAAACAAGTAAAATTTAGAACATTGACTCGAAACATTTTTTATAGAATCTAAATAATCTATTCAGATTAACTGTTAGTCCGAGGATGATAGGTTATACACTTATGAACCTGTGATCCCAATACACTATAAAGACTCTATAAAAATCATAATGTAAATATGGGGTCTCAAAAAATTGATACTATATGGAACACCAAGAGACCAATATATCTTCAACATATACTGGTTACCATGTATATAAACTATGTTGGTCTCCCTAATCAGAATGAAATGGGATACCAACATTATTCAATACATGATCACCCATAATGATTAGTTTTTATGAGGTGTCCTATTAAATATATCCTTAAAGTCTATGGTGATATCATCCAACATATATTATTGAATAGAAAAAGGTTGGAAAAAACCAAATAGGTCACTAATGCTGAGACTTAACCTATAGAAAGGTGCAGTATAATGCATAAAATCCAACTATCTCAATCTTAATAAATGAAAAACATTATTTCATACAGAGATAATGATATATAATTTTCAACCAAGGATACACTACCAATTTTTATGAATCTAATTCCTTCATCAGTCCCTTGGGATTTCTTATAAGAACCCATATATGACCATGGACATGAATAACATCATAGCTTTCAAGGAACTAGCCTGATGGTGGCTCTCCCCCATATATGATGACATTCTGGTCTAATCCCTCCATACCAGATAATTGAATCTTCTTAATGTAATTCAAAATAACAGGAAAAATAATGGATGATGTCAAATTTACTCACCCCCAAGAGTCTTGAATACCCTAATGCATATATATAAAATGAATCACCAGCCACCACTCATCAGTTTTATTCCATAGTACCTATATCTTCACTCATGGAATCAATAATTATGTTACACTTATCACATGTATATTCCAACATTATGTTGAGATACTACAAATACTCAACCCACCTATTATATCGATGGTCTAGGTCCCACTATAAAAACATGTAATTCCAGATCATGTGATTCCTATAGACCATAATTATCTATCCTAAAATATAATTTCATCAATATATTAGATCATTTACCACCATATCCAACTCCAGTTTATGGGTAGGAAAATTCCATTCATGTGGTTTGAACTACCTAGAGCCATAAATAATCACATGATCTTTCGGTATCAAAATTATTATGAGCTCTAATTCTGATGTGCCTCAATAAATTTTATACTTATTAACTGGATATAGTAATTTGAGTATTATTTAATAGGTTATCCTTATCATAGATTCAAATAAATCATTTTAAAAAGAGTCTGACCATAAAACCTTAACTGTTTCTTATTTAGGCTGATCATATATTATTGCATATAGAAGAAATCATGGATAAAATTCCATTAATATCTTAATAGATCTACAAATACCTAAATATCAAAATCATTCTTTTTTAATTTCCATGATAGCATGACTACCACCTTCTCTTATTCCACCAAAACTCCTACCTATGAGAGATCATGCCATAATAAGTTCAACTTTTCATTTCCAAGAAAACATTTAGACAGATTAGAGTATATATGATTATCTTGAAACAAATTCAAAACATATTCAATATTTTTTAAATGATCCTATGGAAAATGGGAGTACAAAGAGATGAAACCAATGAAAAACAACACCATCATACCCAAATATAAATGTAAGATCCAATTAATCAAGCCCATGAATACTGTTGAAGCGTTTGTCAAACCAAACAACATAACTATAAACTCATACAAACCATAAATAATTTTAAAATAAGTGTGAGGTATGTTCAATGGAAATACCCTCAATAGATGTAATGTATAAAAAAGTGCATATTAAAGAATATATAGGAATTTCTTATCTGATTATTGAGATTGTTGGAGTGTGGAAGGGGATATCAGTTTTTGACACCCTTCGACTTCAACATTTTAGAATCAATATATAAAGGTATGGTCTATCCACATTCTTAGAATAAATAGGAGGGAACCCCATTATTTTGTAATAACCCATATAAATCCCTTACATAAAAATCCCCCAACTACACTTTCAACTCTTTAATCTCCACTGGTTCCATCTAGAAGGGTATAAAATAAACATGATCAACTATTGGAACTAACTTGACAGTAAAATTAATCTCCTACCCAAGTGGTATGATGTTGAATTATTCAAGAAATACATCCTTAATGGGGTCCAATACTGGAGGAAAAAGTACTCATATATAACTCACCATCATCTTGACTAAGGATTGACAACTAGGCCATTGGATACAAAATTTTCACTACATTAGTCCAACATAACCATTTGAATAACTCATTCACCATGATGTATTTGGACCCTTCAAGAGATAGAAAGGACACCCTCCTCCAATAGTAGTCGATATGATCATGTTACTAAAATATCCCATACATTCTCAAAATCAAAACAAATCCATCAACATCGATCATGAACAAATGAAAAAGAATATGATAATATCCAATTTCAAGAGGACACTACTTATAACATTTGTTATAATATGATTATATCCATAACGTGGTATTGATGGTTGTAAAACCATCTAATTTTCAATAAGTAAACTAAATCCATTTGAAAGCTAAATTGATATAAAGGGGAAAATTATTCTATATTAATAACACATGAAAGGGTAGATTCTTCATGAATCTTACCTATGACAGTAGATGTTCATGTATCCTTATGGGTAGGACAAGACTATATAGTATAACAACGACTCTCCCCTATGACCTGAGCTCTATCCCAACTCCCCTAAGATACTCCTCCCTACTGATAAATATACTATTTAATCAAGGTACCATACCAATCGACTGGAATGAAATCTAGTGGTTCCCCAGTTGTCTATATACTATGGGGTAGTCGAGTCACTCTTAGACTCCAGTGTCTAGTAAATTTTTTTATCGCCACTCGATTGTTGAGTGATCCTACAAAAACATAGAATACATACAATTCAAATGTAATCTCATCAGTCTATTTAAGGGTAATGATAGTGAATGACCTTGTGGATATCCCTTACACACTGATAATACTACTCTGGATATGGTATTTGGAAGACATTATACTCCCATGCCTTATCTAACCACCACATACCTAGATAAAGTTCCCAAATTGGAATTTATAATAGCTTGAAAAGGATATCCCCAATCAACATATTGGGAATACCTAACCACCACTCATAGCCTCCATCAAGATCACATTAGTGATGAGAGAAAAATTATAAAAGTTCCCAGTCAGTGTAATTGTATCATAGAGAGGGGGAGGGGTGAATCAATGATACTTTTTTTGTTATGTTTCACTATAGTTGAAACAAACTTCACCTCAGATTAAAGATTTTAATTACCAGCTAAAAACAATTGAAATACACATCCATTGAAACACATGTATTTACAATGTTCACTATTTAATAAGAATATCTACGTCCTTAGTATGGTTTGGAAGTGATCCATTACCATACAATCCACTAGAAAGAAAATCCCTAAATTACAATGAGTAGGATATACCCTTTCACTAGTGTATCACTAAAAAACATTCCCACTAGTGCATATACACCCTATTAGAAAAATAGGGTAAGAATCTCCTGGAATTTGTTACAATAAACTGAGTCTAATTTTCTGGGTACGATTTTCCCAATCTAATTCCTCCATGTACGATTCTCCCAGTCCAATTATCTTTCAGAATGAATTGGCTCCACTTCAATTTCTGAGTACGAAAAAATCAGTATAATTCTTCTTTGATCAAATTTGCATCACATCTAAGTACAATAAACTTTGTATGATTCCTCTATGTCTGAGAAAACCAATACAAAAATCCCAAAGCTAATTAATCTATTTTAATATGATTGAGCAACTGGATATGATTACCTAGTCGAATATGATTCCTAAACTGAATACGATGATCCAATGAATATGATAATAATTGATTATGATTATCAACTGAATACATCATTACGATCATCTCTTCTTCTTTACTTATCAGTCAAAACAATTTCAACAAAAGCGAATACAGAAACCCTTTCTCTCTAAAAACTCAGAGATTCTCTCTCTTTAGTGGTGAATAGTATAGTCATCAGAAAAGTACAATGTAATTTCTTCCTTTTATAGGTTACCTTAGATAGGTTTGGTGGGAATCAAAAAAATATTCTTGCTCACATAAATTCATGAAAATTTCAATTTCTCCTATTATCTCGCATGAATTTTGACTTTGTCAACTCATCTTAAAACTTCTAAATTTTTCTTCAAATTTCATATCTTTTTCATTTCAATCAGTAGTAATACATGAGTCTGATTATTGATTGAAATACCTGAATAAATAGAAAAACATGAGTCCAATTACACTACTTTCCAATCATCTCCACAAGTCGGTATGATTATGCCACTTTCATATCGTTTCCACACATTGGTACGATCATGCCACTTTCAAATCATTTCCACACATAGTTAAAATTATGCTTCTTTAAAATAATTTCCACACAACTCTTCTTTTTATTTACTTGAAAAACATATCATCTGCTGAACCACTTAATAAACCACTTAAGAAGAAAAATTATTTCAATTCTCGACCCATTTGAAAAAATTCATTCAAAAGAAATCAATAAACTCTGTTTGAATAAGATTGAACAGATTATGACCTTTCTAAATATGAATGGACTAGATATTCTCATTTTGGGTATGATCTTTCTGAGATTGGATACAATCATATCTAATTACAATCAATTCTTATTTTGACTAATTCCTATTCTGATCAATCTTGATAAGATGGTAACACGTCTTTCTCTGAGTTACAATCATCTGATTACAATTTTCCATAATTCGATTTCACTAAATACGATCACCAACACTCTTCTTATTTTCCATGAAGATCTGATCATTTTGAGTATGATCAACACCTTCTTTCATTCCTATCATACTGATACGATAAATTTGGGTATGATAAACATCATCTCTTCTTCAACACCACATTTTTTTATCAGCACAACTTTTCCAAACTCTCCCTTTATTTCATAAATCTTGTATCACAAGTTCTCAATTCAACTCATGATTTATATGAAATAAAATTCTAAAAAGAATCGTCACAATTAATAGAAAAAATTCTTTCACATCAGATCCATACAATGTCTGATCGAAAACCTTTTCGTTCAAACCATTATTACGATTGAAGCAATTATAATCATATCAAGTCTATATAATGATACATATTTTTCTAAACCATCAATATGATTCATTATACAAAAACTTCTCATTACTATGGAAATCAATAGTGAATATGATTCTTTTCCATAAAACATGGTTCTGATTATTTTAAAACCCAAAAAAAAATTCCATACAAGAAACCACGTGAGGTGATTTAATTTCTCATTGAATCATTCCCTAAAAGCAAAAGACAACATTAGAAAACAAAAAACTTCGTTATCATCTTCGTCCTAATAATCCCCCCTTTAGATTTTGTTGTTAACCAAGTATCATAAATAACTGAACATTGTATCTTCATGTAATGGATTAATTATAAAGTTTTTTAAGAATATGTGAGATAAATCATTCTAAGAAACAAGAATCATTAACAGCAAATCCATGTTGTCCAAAAGAAGTGATTATGAAAACCTTTTCTTTCAATCTTCCTCAACCTACCTATATAAAAAAAAATTTCTATAACCAATCCAACATACAGTTAGAGTATTTCACTTAAAAAACATTGCTGAATTTACAACTCACCCACAACTCTCTCTTTTATACAATAGATTTATGAAACTGTACAACTCTTCCCATTGAAAATAGAATCTAAAGGAAAGATGAGAGAGGGGAAAGAAAAAATTACCTCAACCTTGATGAGAAAGAGGTTGGACACCCATGTTCAACCTCAATTTTGAAAAGGATTCCTTCGGTAAAGGTTTTGTGAAAATATCAACAACTTGTTCTGATGTTGGAACATATTACAGTATCAATTAATTTTTCTCCACATGCTCTTTGATGAAATGAAATTTGATATCAATATGTTTTAAACAAGAATGTTGAAATGGATACCTAGTAAAACTGATTGTACTTTTATTGTCACAACCCAAGAGCAAGGGTAACTTTACCTCAATAAGTAAATCTTCCAATTGTGTTTTCATCCACATGAGTTGAGTAGTGTCTTGATTAGAGGAAACATACTCAGATTCATCTGTACTAAGATTTATTGAATTTTGTTTCATTGAATTCCAACTAACACAATTCTTTCCCAAAAATAATTCTCCACCAAATGTGGATCTTCTGTCATCAATATTTTTCTACCCAATCTACATCAGAATACCCAAAAATTCAGGACTATCAAAGGTGAAATACTTTATTTCAAATTATTTTGTGCCTTTGACGTATCATAGAATTCTATTCCCATCATGTAAATGTGATTATTTTGGAGAACCTTGAAATCATGCACATAAGGTAAAAACATAAAAAATGCAGGGTCGTGAGGTTGTCAAATAAAATAGATGTCCAATCAACTTCTGAAATTCTTTTTGATCAACTTCTTTTCCTTTTACATCTTTTAAAAACATTGTTCCCACTAAAATCAGTTTTGAAACAGGTTTTGATTTTTCCATGACAAACGTCTTAATAAATTCGTTTGCATACTTTTCTTGAGAAAGAATAATGCATTCCTTCTTTTGTTGTATTTTTAACCCAATAAAGTATTTAATTTCCCCTAGAATGGAAAATTCAAATACATTTTCATCTATTAATATAATCTTTCACAACTTATTTCATCATTCCCATCAATGACAATGTCATCAATGTAAACAATCAAAATTATGGAATATTCTCGATTTTCTTTGATTTAATGATTGCTATCCAAACTTCCTTTCTTAAAATTATTTTTCCTTAAACATGTATCCAATTTGGAATACCATTACCTCAGAGCTTGTTTTAGGCCATACAAATCCTTTTTCAAAATGAACACAAAACTTTATTCTTTCCCAATAACAAATCCACAAGTTTCTCAATATAATATTCTTCATCGAGATCACCATTTAAGAATGCAGATTTGACATCCATTTGAATGATCTTGTATCCTCGTTGTGAAATAATAGCAAGAATGATTCTGATTGTTTCAAGTCTTGCCACCATATCTAAGGTTTCATCAAAATCAATACCTTCAATTTGTGAATACCCATTGCAAAACAATATTTCTTTGTTTCTTTTGAGTTAACCTTCTTCATTCAGCTTGTTCTGGAAAACATATTTTCTTCCAATAATGTGTTTGGTATTCAGGTTTGGGTACTAGTTTCTGCGTATCATTTTTTTCAATTGGAGAAAACTCTCCATTCATGTCTTGAACCCATTTCTGATGCTCAAAAGCTTATTTTAAATCATTCGACTCCACTTTTTTAATACAAAAAAGTATGTGTAATAGTATTTTTTTTCTTCTTGTTTGAACCTTCTGATGTTTCTCACCTATTATATTATGAGCTTCCATTTGCTTACTCATCCTTATATGTGTTTTTTGAGTAACATATTCATCACTGAAAATGGATCAGTATGATTATTCTACTTGAGAGTAAGAATACAAATGTTTGTATCCTTATTAGAATTGTTTTCAAAAAAATCTTGATCAACCTTTTCATCTACCTAATAATAAATTCTCTCTCCTTTTTCAATTACATTCACATAAATATAATGAAATTTTTTATTTTTTTCTTTGTTGAATATTATATAACCTATTCCTTCTATAGAATATCTAAGAAAATTCCATCTTCACCTTTCTTCTCAAACATTCTATATTTTCCACCTCTATTATTTATAATACATGGACTCCCGAAAACATTAAAGTGTTTCAAACATAAAGTTTTTCCATAAAACAATTCATACGGAGTCATACCATATTGAGGTCTATAGAAACAACGGTTTTAGATATAAACAATAGTAATCATGGATTGCCACCATATGTAATGAGAAACACCATGTTCATTTAACATAGTAATTCCAATATACACCAAGATTATATTATTTCTCCCAGCATCCCCATTTTTTTAGGAGTGTATGGGGGAACTATAATCATATCAAATTATATGATTCTAAATATAACTTTCAAATTATTCACTTCTGTATTCACCACCCTTTTCTATTCTCATGTTCTTCATAGAATACTCACATTATTTTTTATATTTCCTTCTAAAAATTTTAAACATTTTCAAATCATTTGACTTATGTTTCATATACATAATACAAGTAATGTGAGTAAAGTCATGAATGAAAGTGATGAAATACTTATCTTCATTTTTTCATTGTCTTCTCATTGACCCACAAATATCAGAATGAATTAGCTCTAGGTATTTTTTTGAACAAATCTCAACTCTCTTATTCATAGAGTTTGTAATCATTCATTTATCAAAAATAGTGAAACTCCAATCTCTTCTTCATTTCAAGTTAGGTATATCTCAGACACTATCTCTTTTGGATAACTTGTTCATGTTTCTCTGAAACATGTTTCTTATCCTTATATTCCATAATTGATTCTCTTCCACCATACCCATGTAACATGAGTTTTGTATTTCACCAATCTATAAGAAAGTTCCTTTTGTACATTGACCTCTTGTAACAATATTTCCATCCTATTCACTTTTAATAGAAAACCCATATTTTCTAAATATGAATTTTTTACCTTCATGACTTAGTTTTAAAAAACTTAGAATTTTTTTTTCATCCCATAAACATACAATTCTTTCTTGGATTTTAACTTTTCTTTCCCAATGATGGCTGAACCAACACCATGGATTCTTAGAGATTCATCATTTCCAAATTTCACTGTGCATTCTCTAAAATATTTCAGATTCTTAAAAAATTTAAAGTCCCATACCATATAATAAGAACAACCACTATCAAGAACCCAATGTTTTTCTCTTTTTTTAACATTCAATGCAGTTTCAACATCAAGATCTTTTTGTTATTCCTTTTAATTATTCACTTTTATCTTTTGATAATTGAAAAGATTATTTTACTGAGCTAGTAACAATACAAGACATCATTTTACAAGGTGTCTAGGTTGTTCACATCTTTCAAAAATAGTTTCCAATATTGGAACCTATTTTCAATTCTTACTGTATATTTTTTATATTTCTTAAATAGAACCATTTCAAATTTCTTCTCTTGAGGGAATTAACTCACCCTCAACCTTTTCCTTTCATAACCTATGGGATAATAAAAATGTTGTTAGTTAAACAGACACATATTTACAGTGCGTCCAAATCCCCTGTAATACTAGCATTATCCACAAAAAGAATACTTTTCTATGAAATTCCCATACTGTCAGGAATTGTGAATACATTTCTCAGCCACAATTTTATCTTTCTTTTCTAAGCCACAAACCTTTATCTTATCAAACAGAGTCTTTCATTTCTTTTCAATATTATCGAAACCATAAGTATTTGAACCTTTTTAGGAATCATATTGTTTCCAAATATATTTTTATTCTAGCTTCTTTTAGTCTTCTGAATTCCCAACATTGTTCATTTTTTCCAAATACATAACTTTCCCATCTTTATTCTTTAAAGATACAATTTCACATTTCCACTCAACATTTGAAGGTAACTTTTTTTCAACTTATTAGGTTTCTAATTTTGAGAAAATCCACCAAATTTAGTAATAGAGTCTTGGAAACTTGTATTTCTCAATTCATCTTTTGATATTTTTTATTGAACAAGTTCCAAATCTTCTACTTTTGTTTTTAGCTTCACCTCCAGATGATCATTACGATTATTTTCTTCCCTAATATATTTCTTCAAATCATCAATATTTTTTTAGAATCTTCCTTTCATCATAAAAACATTATTGATTTCCTATTGAGGAACATTAATCTTCCAAATTCTTGTTTTGGTTATTAATACGTGTCATCTTTCTCAAACATTCTTTCAGTTATTCTTTTGACTTCATTTCAATTTGAGTTTCTTCTTCTTCAAAATTACTACTTCTGAATTCTTCATCATTCACTTTTGCAATAAATTTATTCTCAATACCATACTCAACAAATTTGTTTATTCACCATGACTTCCTTCTTCTAAATATTTAGACAAGAATCTTTTTCTTTTGGATTTGAAGAATTTTATTTCTTTCCCTATGGAATACAATTTTTATTTATCTACCGGTTTCTTCCATGATCTTATTGTATTTATTTCTTCTTTATCACTATCATTTTATTTCTTTATTAGAGGATAATTTGTTTAAAAGTAACCAATTCTACCACATTAAAAACATTTAAATGGAAGTTTCCCATTCTATTTCAATTTACATCTTTTCAAATTTTTAAAAAACAAGGATAACATGTTGTCAAGATTTTTACAAACATTATCTTTAGAATCAGATTCACCATCTTCATCATCAATAAGAATCTTATTTGAATTTTCTTTCTTCACATCCTTCAAAGACATTTCTATACAAACATTTGTTTCACTTTTCATAGCTTTCTCCCTTCTAATTTCATAAGTAATGAGAGTGCTATGTAAATCATCATGAGATAATGTTTTAGGATCTATATACCCCAAAAAAGAATATTTTTCATCAAACTTGTCAGGAAGGATTATCAAAATATTTTCAAAAACTATAGAATCTTATAAAATTTCACCAAGGCGTCTAATATTAATCATAATGTCATTCACCCTAGTAAAGAAGTGCCCAATAGATTCATACTCACCCATATAGTCTTCATACTTTAATATCTATATTTCTATTTTTGAATATTTCACCTTTTTATTGTATTTGTATATATATTTTAATTTATCTCATATAACTTTGGCTATGGAAACACCTTTCACTCTAAAGAATTCACTTGCAAAAAGTGATGATAATATATCATTCTTTTCCCTTCCATCATTCTTGATATTATTCTTATCAACAGTAGTAAGTGGTTTTTTAAAATCAAGAGGAGGAAACCAATATGTTACTTCTTCAAGAACATCATATACAATAGAAATAAGATAAAGCAACATTTGATCATTCCAAATAGGATAATTCGTTCCATAAAAAACATGAATGAATGCACTGTTCACACAATTCAGATTATTCATCAGTAAAGAATAAGAGAAGTGAACCATTGGCTCTGATACCATCTAAAAGTGCCTAATAAGTATAATTTTATCACTTAGAGGGGGTGGGGGTGATTCACTGATACATTTTTTTATGTTTCACTTCATTTGAAACAACCTTCACCTCCTGTTAAATATTTAAATTCCCTTCTGAAAACAAATGAAACACAGATCCACATGAACACATGTATTTATAAGGTTAACTATTCAATAAGAATAGATACATCCTAGGTATGGTTTGGAAATGATTAAATACCATAAAATACACTGGAAAACAATAATTGGATTATAATGAGTATGATATACCCTTTCACTTGTGTAGCACTATGAAACAATCCCTCTATTGCATGTGCATCCTCTTAGCACAAATATGGTAAAACATTTTTTGTGTAACAACTCATGTTACTTCTGATTCTTTTCAATTCCAAAAATTTATTACTTTTTAAAAAATTCGTTAATTTATTACCTAGAAAAAAGGTAACAACCTCATGGACTTGGTTACAAGAAACTGTGTCTAATTTCTTGGGTACGATTTTCCAAGTCAAATTCCTCCAAGTATGATTCTCCCAGTTTGATTCTATTTTAGAATGAATTGGTACCACTTCAATTCCTACGTACGATAATCTCAGTAAGTCTCTTCTCAAAACCAATCAAAACCACTTTTGAGTACGATGAAATCTGTTATATTCTCTTCAGTTTGAGAAATCCAATACAGAAATCCCAAAGGTGATTAATCCAGCTGAATAAGATTGAGAAACTGAATATTATTAGATGGCTGAATACGATTACCAAATTGAATATGATTTTACACTAAATATGATAATCACTATGTATGATTATTAGAAAAATACATTGTTATGATCTTCTATTCACTTTCACATCACCATCTATACAATTTCAATAAAAGTGAATACAAGAACCTCTTCTCTCTAAAAACCTGTAGCTTATCACTATTCTATAGTGAACAATATATTTTTCATAAACTTATAATGTACTTTCAACCTTTTATATGTGACCCTAGATATTTTTGCAGGGAAACCCAAAATTCTTCCCTCTCACACAAATTCACCCAAATTTTAATTTCCCGTATAATGTCAGACGAATTTTTACTTTATCAACTCATCTCGAAACTTCTCAATTATTTTTCAAATTCTTTCTCTTTTTCATCATAATCAGAAATAATACATGAGTTTGATCATTGATGGAAATATTTGAATACGATTTCAAAACATGAGTTATATTACACCGCTTTCCAACCATTTATACACGTGGGAATGATTACGCCACTTTCCAATAATTTCTACACATGGGTATGATTATTCCACTTTCAAATTGTTTCCACACATGGGTATGATTATGCCAATTTCAAATCATTTCCACACATATCTTCATTTTATTCGCATGAAAAACATATCATATCCTGACCCACTCACTTCAGAAGAAAACGATGATCCAATTATTGACCCACTTGAAAAAATTCATTCAAAACAAATCAATCAACTCTGCTTGAATATGATTGTCCAGAGTACGATTGGCCTGGATTTGATAATTCTGGGTATGATATTTCTAAGACTAGATATGATTAGCTCTGATTATGATCGATTCTAATTATGATCAATTCTGGTTCTGATCAATATGGATACTATGGTGGAACCTCTTTCTCCTGGTACGATCAACCTTATAATGATTATCCAGAATCTGATTTAACTGAATATGATCACCAACACTCTTCTTCTTTTCCATGTACATCTGATCTTTCTAAGTACAATCCATACCTTCTTTAATTACTTTCACCTAGATATGAAACTTTTGGGTATGATTAGAATCATATCTTCAACATCACCACCTTTTTTCCATCGGTGCCCCTATTCCAAACCCCCCTTTCTTTCATAAATCTTGAATCAAAAGTTATCAATTAAACTCATGATTTATATGAAATACCACTCAAAAAATAATCGTCACAATTAATACAAAAAATTATTTAATGTCAGATCCATAGTAAGTCTGATCAAGAATGTTTTCATCCAAAAAGTTTTTACAATTGAAGAAATTTTAATCATATCAAGTCTTCATAACGATACATCATTTTCTATATCATCAATACGATTTATTCGACATCAGTTTCTCATTACAATGGAACTCCATAGTTAATAAAATTATTTTCCAAAAAACTTGGGTTTGATTCTATTAAAACCAAAGAAATTCATTTCAAGAAATAAAGTGAAGTGATTTCCTTTTTATGTGAATCATTCCTTGACAAAAAAATTGGAAAATAAACACCTTCATAATTCTCTTGTTCCTAACACATTCATCATTTTAGAGATGTTTTTATAGTCAAAAATGTTGAGTAGTGACATCATTTCATACGAAATCCTATCTAGGTAGCACTTCACCCAATATTTCTTATCTATTGGAAAACATGGAGAAATATTTTATATGTAAACACATTTTCCAACATAGTCCATAATATATATGATCCTCTAAATCATGGGAAAAACTATCGATCTCTATCAACCCTCAACAAATTAGGGTCAAAGTGTCTAAGGAACTTCTCCTTGAAGTCTTTCCATGTCGGTTTATCTTATTTACAATAACATACCACGATGTCCCACCATTTTTGGGATATTCCAAATTGAATATATATATATATATATCAAGGTTAACCATCTACTCAATGGGAATCACCAAGTGACTAAATAGTTTATAGATAATCACAATATAAGACTATTATAATTGAGGGCTACCCTCCCTAGTGAATATGACATAGTGTTGTATCATGAAAACTCTTAGTAGATTAGACATTGATAGAATGAAATGATTATTAACTTTTTTTGTAGTCCGCATGACCCATAATAATATATTATGGAGATAATCATCTATTGGATTATGTTTAACTTCTAGAAGAACCTTGTACTCTATGTCAGGTGTTCTCTTTACCACTCACCTGATGTTCATCAAGAGGATGGCACATATGCATTTCTTTACAGGGTTCAAAAAACTCCTTAGATTACAAGGTTTTTAAAATCAGAAAACATAGAAGGATATGGAATCAATATGTAACCATATATTTAAGGTAATTTAATATCATATCTTAAACATCAAATTATTTTTTTTAATATTTTAATTGTTATTCTTATTATCAGGAATGTAATAAAATTTCATGTGAAATAAATTAATCCATAGCATGAAAAATCCTTGACAGTATACATTCTTAAGTGCCTATTGTTAATTATTTATATGAACCATGTTCCATACCAAACCTATAGTAAAGTATCATAAAATAGTAATATCAATCAATAAGTGCATCATCATGTAGGATCGAAATATAATATGAGATTCTCAATATACAAGAGGGGGGGTGAATTGTATACTTTAAAAATTCCTTTGGAACCTTTAAAGTTAGTTATGAATAACTAAAGTTTCCTTAAGAAAAGGAAAGGACTAAGTTTAACAAAGTTAAACTAAGTTGATTCACAACACCTCTAACACCGAACTAAACTTGGAAAGAGATTCCAAAAGTAGATTCCGGAAATATGGTTCCGGAAATTGAAACTTAACAAAAGTTACAATATAAGATTCTACCTTAAAGCGTATAGAATCTAAACTAATCAGAGTAAGTAAGGAAGTATAAGAAAGTTATACTTTCCTTAAGATACAAATTGCAGCGGAATAAAGACAAGTAGTAAAACTACTAGTAACAAGATAATAGTCTTTTAACCCAAAGAGAAGGGTTATCCTTTCACCTAGGATAAAAGGTCTGTCTCACCAACACCTTGGTGAGCCCTCGATACGATTATCGGCACGTCTGTCTGCCTATCCCCGGCAGCCCTCGATACGATGATCGGCTCGTCTGTCTGCCTATCCCCGGCAGCCCTCGATACGATGATCGGCTCGTCTGTCTGCCTATCCCCGGCAGCCCTCGATTTTGCAGGTAATCGGCACCTCTGTCTTTCAATTACTTGAAAGCCCTCGATACGATGATCGGCTCGCACAAGGCTGATGAGAGAAGTCACAGTGTCTCTCTCTAGAATCTTCGTTGTTCACAGAGTCTCTTCGTTCATCAGTGTTCTCTCAGCTTCAAATGACCTCCTATTTATAGGCCTCGGGTTCCAACGGTCATATTGCCTCCAACGGTCATATTGAAACAGAAAGCACGACATCGTTTTGATTAGTATATAACTAACTCAACGACATCGTTTCGTTAGGATAAGAGATATATAGAAATGTAAAACATGAGTACGATTCATATGCAGAGAGAGTTTTTGACAAAGTACCAAAACAAATAATGATTATCTGAATAGCAAAGTCAGTACGATACGATTGACAGAGTCAGTACGATTGACAGAGTCAGTACGATACGATTGACAGAGTCAGTACGATACGTTTGACAGAGTCAGTACGAAACATTTTGGTCGGTACGATCAACATCGTACGATACGATAAACATGATAAAAGACAATTTGTTATTTACAAACATATGATAGAATACATTTGAGATTTCCAAAACATGACAGAGAATATATTTGTGATTTCCAAAACATGATGTAAAAGCCAAAAGAGGACTTTTGACTTAACAATCTCCCCCTTTTTGGAAAGCACAAACACACAAAGTAAATGAAACAAGAAATACTTATCTCCCCCTGAGTTATTGAAAAACTCTTCTGAATAAGAAATTGAATACAACTAACTCCCCCTTAGGTATTGACTTTCCTAAGGATTGTATTCATAGATTTTCCTTAAGAGTATTGTAATGCATTAAGTAAATGAAACAAGAAATACTTATCTCCCCCTGAGTTATTGAAAAACTCTTCTGAATAAGAAATTGAATACAACTAACTCCCCCTTAGGTATTGACTTTCCTAAGGATTGTATTCATAGATTTTCCTTAAGAGTATTGTAATGCATTCTCCCCTTTGTAAAACAATCTTTGCTTTGTAAATATTCTCCCCCTTTGTGATTTACAAAAAGAAAGGAGGAAACTCGAATTGTCTGGAAGAGTTAGTGAAGTAATACAAGACAATGGATAAAAGAGAAAGGTTTATAAGAGTTATTACAAAACAAACAAGTTCCAAAAGAAACAAATACAACAATCATTTGTTTTCTCTTTCCTTCTCTTTCTTTATAAGCTCATGAAGCACAGCTTTCATCTTCTTGATCTCCTTCTTGTCTTCAGAAATTGATTCACCCTGAGTTTTGAGAAGCTCTTGTTGATCCGCAAAAATCTGATCTTGATTTCTGATGGTTTCCTCCTGGACTCTGATTACTTCTTCAAGAGTATCAATTCTGTTTTGCAGAGTCTTGTTATCCTTGGACAACTCGGAATTTTGATTCTTTAGTAAAACCATTTCATCTTTGAAAGATGAAACCTTCGAGAATTCTGATTGGAAAACATTCATCCTCTCTTGCAAATCTTTCACTGAAGGAACATCGGCTCTTTGAGAAGATAAAAGGTTCAGCCTTTCAACCGTTTCTTTATCAAGCTTGTTGAAAGCAACTGCTAGCTCATTTGATAACCTCCTTATATCTTCAATAGCAATCTCATGATCATTGATTGAGCTCTCTGTTTTGTACGACCACTTAGTCATCTTATTACATGCCTTCTTATGAGCAACTGAGCTTTCTGAAAGAACTTTTAAATCGGCTTCTACAGACAAAACTTTCTTCCTCAACTCTTTCACAGATCCAAACTTCTTTCTCTGATTTTCAGTAATGAAATCAATCTTCCCTTCCAGCCTCGGAAAATAAGGAATGGTTTTCTCCATTCTTCTCAAAACTTGAACAATGTAATCACTCTTCTTGAGAGAGATTGTATGCTCTGAATCAGTATCTTCATCGTACGATGCTAGTTCATACGATCTGCTTGAATCAACAACTGGCTGTTTCCCTTTTGCTTTTTCTTTCTGCTTTCTTTCATCTTCCACTTTGTCACTAATGACAACTACTTTATCAGAATGAGAGGATTGAGCATCATTCTTTTCTCGAGATGACATTCTGTCCTGAGATCTTTCCTGATCGGCATGAGGAGTTTTTTGAACACCTTCGCTCAGCTTTTGAAGCGATTCCTCTCTACTTTTCTTTGAACTTTGAAGAAATTCTAACAGAAAATCTTCTTCTTCTACTTCCACTTCTTCTATCACTTGTTTTCCTTTTTCTTTCTCAGGCAAACTCTGTACGATGGGTTCTTGATGCACTTCCACAGTTAGTTGAGCACTAGCATCTTCAACTGCTTTCAAGAATTTAGAAATATCAAAGTCCTGAGCCTTTCTTTTCAAAAGATTCTTCTTTTTCTTTTCAGCTTGAAGGGTTTCTTCTACCCTTATCCTTTCTGCAAAGGCTTCAGCAGGGTCAAGTCCAAACTTCGGATCACCCTCTTTTCTCTGTTCCTTGTCCTTTCTCCATTTGGCTACAACTTCCTTACTGTACCTCGGCTTCTTCTTTGGCTTTGAACTAGTCTGCGGATCAGACTTTCGAGTAACACCGGCGGACTGATTGTCTTTGGCTGGCATAGGTGCCGATTGATTTTCAGGCAATTCTGCTTCTACATCTCTGACAAAAAGTTTTGAATTTGAATCAAAACAAACATTCAGCTTTTTCATCGTACTCTTATTAATGAAAGACGGCCACAAATCCATAGGTTCTCCTTTCAAAGGAATGTTACAAAACTTCATACTCTCAAGAATGAATTTCGTAAGGATGGCTGGATACATTATTATCTGGGATTTAATCCCTCCTTTCTTGACATTCTTGATAGTTTCAAAAATATATCCCATGAGATTCACTTTCCTCATATTCACAAGATAATCGAGCATAAAGACATCAGAAACTTTAAGAGTTTCTCTATCCCCTTTCCTTGGAACAAGAAAACCTTTCATCCATAAGGTAACAAACCGATTGTCCGGTGAAAGATGATAAACTTTCCTCTTTCCCTCATTAACAACAAACAAAGATTTTTCAGCACTCTCTCTATTAAACGTACCAACTTCCTCTGGTAGTTTGTGAGATGGACAGAATGAATCCCCTTCTATAGAAACATTCAGAAAGTGTGCCGCTTGTTTCAGAGACATGGATAATTTTCTATCGTACACAGCGAAGTTTATAGTCATATCTTTGTCGAAAGACACGGTTTTGTAAAATTGACAAACTTCATCAAAAAGAACTGGATCTTGAGTATCAGGCTTTTCCACACAGAGATGTTCCCATCCTTGAAACAAAATAATCCTCTTGATTGTAGAATCGTACGTATCGAAAAATTCTCGGGATACTAACCTTTCTCTGTGAAAGTCTTTCTCTGTAAAGGTCTTTGAAGACATTTCAGCGGGAGTGTTGGCAGAGGATTGAGACATAAAGATGATTCCGATTGAGAAGATCGTACGATTGTTTATAGCTGGGGGAGCAGAGCTTCGCCTCAATTCCTGAACAATCAATGTGGGTTTGGGGAGGGGAGGGGGGTATTTATAGGCAAAAAAGAGATGACCGTTGAACTTCTACGGTCAGGATTAGATAATACCAGATCAATGGTTAGGATTAAAACAAAGAAAATAAAAAAAAATGAAAAGAAACCTGTCGGAGAACATAAGGTGATTGCTGGTTTTGGTATGAATCAAAAGTAAACACAATCGTAAGAAGAAAAAAAATCATGATGCCGATGGAAAACAAAGTCATTACTATGATCGGACCGTACGATGGAAAATAGTTGTTACCATTAACCGACAGTACGATGGAAAACAATCTCAATACTATCATCGGTCGATACAAAAAAAATCGAATGATACGATGGAAAAGAATTTCAATACTATCATCGGTCAATTCAAAAACTATTGAATGGTACGATGGAAAAGAATTTGAATACTATCATCGGTCGATTCAAAAACTATTGAATGGTACGATGGAAAAGAATTTGAATACTATCATCGGACGATACAAAAATTTTTAAACGATACGATGGAAAAGAATTTCAATACGATAAACAGAAAAACTGAAATGGTCAATACGATAAACAGAAAACAAAACAGAGTAAATAGTTAAAGAAAATAAGATAAAATAAGCATAAAGACAGAAAGAAATGTCCTCCCCCTTTTTACGAGGAGTTTTGAGAATTATCTCCGAAGGTAACTTTTCCACCTTTTGTTTTGATAACCTTTTCAAAGAAATCTTTGTTTCCAGTCATATGTCGAGAACAACCACTATCCATGTACCAAATGTTCTTGTTGATACACTTCTCGTTTCCCTGAAAAAGAAACAATTAGATTTTTGGAATCCAAACTTGTTTGGATCCAGAAGGGTTAGATAAAAGTATTTTAGGAATCCACATTTGTTTAGCAAAATGAGCTTTATGAAATCCTAAGGATTGAGTTTTGTTAAGAGAACAATCTCTTCTCCAATGTCCACCACATTGACACTTGGAACAGAAAATGGTTTTTTGAGGAACAAAATAGTTATTACTAAAAACAGGTTTGGAATAAGTATAACCAAGACCAGAACGATTTCTCAAAGGTCTTATTTGAGAGTACATCCTATCAAAGTTTTCTTTTCCATGAGTAAAGTTTGACAAACACTTTTTCAAGGATAAAATCTCTGACTTTAGTTTTAAAACCAAATTCTTGTTTTCTAAAACATTTGAATTAGAACTAGAGTTAGACTCTAAAAAGTTTTTCTTTGAAATAGCAGTTTCAAGATCCTTAGAAAGTTTATCTTTTTCAGATTTGACTTTCTCAAGGGTTTTCAAAATACTTTCAAAATCAGAAGTTTTCCCATCAAGATCTTTAGAAAGATCTGATACTTCTTTAGTCAAAATAGATATTCTAGAATTTGCTTTTTCAAATCTCTTTTTGAGTTTAGAATTTTCATTTTCATGTAATTTAGCAAATCTAGAGACTTCTTCAAAAGAAGGCAAAGTATCATCTTCTGATGATGAGGGTTCATCATTTGAAGATTCATAATATTTATTATCAACATAATTTTCATTTAAAGAGACATTTGTAACAGCTTCAGCATTATGTACCTTAGCCATGAGACAATAATCTTCAATTGGTAATCTGGCTAGAAGTCCAATATTCCTTTGTCCTGACGTCTCATATTCTGAAGAATCATCTGAGGAATCATTACCACTTGCACTCCATGTATCATTTGCTTTCAAGCCTTTCTTTGTCTTATAAAACCTTTTCTTGTTTCTTTCAGAGTGTTTCTCTTTTCTATCTTTCCTCTTCAGTAAAGGACAATCGGGCCTTATATGTCATGCTTTCTTGCATTCATAACAAGTTACCTCTGAATCTTTCCTATCTTTCCTGTCTTTCTTTTTGAATCTATATTGAAAATCTTTCTTTCCCACAATCTTGTTCATCCTCCGAGCAAGATTAGCTAACTCATTGTCTGAAAGATTACAATCACTTGAATCAGAAACAACAACTTTCTTGGATTTAGACCTTGTAACCCTTTCAGGTGTTTTAGCTTTAGATGCAAAAGCTACACTTCCATTCCCATTCTTCTTCTTATTGAAATCAGCATCTCTTTTCATTCTTTTCTCGTGCTGTAGAAGAGTTCCAAAGAGTTCATCAAGAGTAATCTGGGAAACTTTTCTATTTTCATCAATAGCTGTTCTTTTTGACTCCCATTCATTTGGCATAATATCTATAATCTTATCAACAAGAGCTTCATCATCAAGACCTTTTTCTCCCATAGATTGTAAGCTGTTGACAATTGTCATAAACCTTTGTTGCACTTTACATACTGACTCTCCATAAGGAAAAACAAATCCATGATACTCTGCTCGAAGCATTGCTCTCCTTGTTTCTATAACCTTGGATGTACCAAAATGAGTGACTTCTAATTTCTTCCAAATACAGTTGGCTGCTTCACATGAAGATATCTGACTATATATATTCCTGGTCATAGAGCATAATAAAGTATTGCGTACCTTGTAATTCAGTTGATATTCTTGCTTCTCTTGGTTGGTGAAAGTACTAACTTCTTTGTCAGGAATTTTGTAACCCCCAGTAAGCATAATAAAATTGTCTACACCAGTATTGATGACGAAAGTCTTCATACGATCTCTCCAATACTCATAATCATTCCCATCAAAGATTGGTGGTCTAGAAGGATTCAGATTATCTATTGATCCGATATTCATTCCTGCCATCTAATATAACAAAAACAACTTTTCCACTCCACACGTTAGTGTAGTAAGTATTTAAGAAAGTAATAAGAAATAAAGCTAGTAATACAAATCAGTGGAAAACCTCCTCTGATACCAATTGTAGGATCGAAATATAATATGAGATGCTCAATATACAAGAGGGGGGGGTGAATTGTATACTTTAAAAATTCCTTTGGAACCTTTAAAGTTAGTTATGAATAACTAAAGTTTCCTTAAGAAAAGGAAAGGACTAAGTTTAACAAAGTTAAACTAAGTTGATTCACAACACCTCTAACACCGAACTAAACTTGGAAAGAGATTCCAAAAGTAGATTCCAGAAATATGGTTCCGGAAATTGAAACTTAACAAAAGTTACAATATAAGATTCTACCTTAAAGTGTATAGAATCTAAACTAATCAGAGTAAGTAAGGAAGTATAAGAAAGTTATACTTTCCTTAAGATACAAATTGCAGCGGAATAAAGACAAGTAGTAAAACTACTAGTAACAAGATAATAGTCTTTTAACCCAAAGAGAAGGGTTATCCTTTCACCTAGGATAAAAGGTCTGTCTCACCAACACCTTGGTGAGCCCTCGATACGATTATCGGCACGTCTGTCTGCCTATCCCCGGCAGCCCTCGATACGATGATCGGCTCGTCTGTCTACCTATCCCCGGCAGCCCTCGATTTTGCAGGTAATCGGCACCTCTGTCTTTCAATTACTTGAAAGCCCTCGATACGATGATCGGCTCGCACAAGGCTGATGAGAGAAGTCACAGTGTCTCTCTCTAGAATCTTCGTTGTTCACAGAGTCTCTTCGTTCATCAGTGTTCTCTCAGCTTCAAATGACCTCCTATTTATAGGCCTCGGGTTCCAACGGTCATATTGCCTCCAACGGTCATATTGAAATAGAAAGCACGACATCGTTTTGATTAGTATATAACTAACTCAACGACATCGTTTCGTTAGGATAAGAGATATATAGAAATGTAAAACATGAGTACGATTCATATGCAGAGAGAGTTTTTGACAAAGTACCAAAACAAATAATGATTATCTGAATAGCAAAGTCAGTACGATACGATTGACAGAGTCAGTACGATTGACAGAGTCAGTACGATACGATTGACAGAGTCAGTACGATACGTTTGACAGAGTCAGTACGAATCATTTTGGTCGGTACGATCAACATCGTACGATACGATAAACATGATAAAAGACAATTTGTTATTTACAAACATATGATAGAATACATTTGAGATTTCCAAAACATGACAGAGAATATATTTGTGATTTCCAAAACATGATGTAAAATCCAAAAGAGGACTTTTGACTTAACACATCAGACATGGAATAACATCACAAATATACCATAGTAAACTCAAAAAAAGTAATGACATCCAAAGAAACATTGATTTTACCCTGGACATGGGATATCTACTCCTATGCACGAGCTTATTATGAAGCCATGATACATACAATTCTCCCTCATATGTTTCAAAAAATATTAAATGAGATGAAATGACCTTGTATGATAGAAATATGTAACGTACTTGTCCCATTTACTCCCGACGTGTCCATGATAGGTGGCCATAAGACCTCAAACATACATTCACATATTCCATAGGCTATAGACTAGCAGAAAAAATATAATAATATAATGGGGTGACTGTGGCCTCTATTACTATATAATACTCACTTTGAAAACTTGAAAATATTATCAATATATGTCAACTCGAGTAGATAAATAGTTAAAGGACTTAACAACTGAATAAAAAACATCCAATGTTATACCGAATTTTATACTAAAATGTCATAAAATCAACCACTAAATATAATTACTCCATAAGTAAAATCTTGGAAAACCAGTTTTGATCCATATTATCAATCTAATCTACATGCTCCAATCATAGGATGAAAATTAAAAAAATCACATGTTGGTTCGTTTCCCCATATCCAAACCTGAATCCATGAACTATAATTAGGTGCCAAATAGATCACCAAATTAGTTGAGAATTAAATTCAGTAGCCCAAAACCAATGGTGTCTAAACAAATATATTCTTAATAATAGTAGATGAAATTTTAAAATATACAAAAGTATCAATTCATAATTAAATGTAAAAAATATAAATAAAACCTCTAACCCTTGAGATCCTAGTTGATGCATGGGTTCAATTATAACTAATTCGACATGATGTTGAATGTCTCCTTCCATACTCACCATTATGTTTAGGAAGATTTCATTGCTAATGTCCAATCACATATTCCATTCATATTTGACATAAGGAAGGTTCCCATGCCAAAGGTGATTCATATTATTCAAGTATCAGTGGTCCCAATGTGAATTTCCATGTTAATGGTACCTAAATTCTATGTGGAATTGAAACCCATATAGAATTGCCATGATATGGTCTATTGTCCTAATTTCCAATTAAAAAAGAGAAAATGTGTTAGGTCCACTAGGATGAATACCCTAAGGGGGAGGGGGGTGAATCAGGGTATGACCAATTAAAAATACAACCCCTTTCGATCTTGTTTTTTTGTTAAAAAAAACACACTTCTCTCTTTCTCCTATAGCAGTATATGAACAGAAAGTAAATCATGCACGGGATACATAGATTTTTGCCTGGTTCACCCACACTGGGCTACATCAAAGGAGCATACAACATCGATGTGCTGCTATACCAAATCCACTAATGCTCACTACCAATTAAAAGATTTGGGCTTGATAAATTCTATGCCCAGGCTCTCTACCTTTACAATGTTTAGGGTATTATCACTACATTCCCAAGGGACACTACCTCATTCTCTCCCTTTATCACTACTATTGAAGGAACCCACTTACAGTTTATTGACTTGTAGGTCCTTTAATTTTCCTGAATACTTGCATACTCAAATGTTGATAGATACTCCCGTTAAAGTCTAAATTTCATCCACTGATGAATATTTCTTTTCTGCTAAACACTAAGCAATCCCTTTTGAAACATTTTCACTAAGAACACTACCTTCTTGAATCTTGCACTTTGGAAAAGCTCAACCAAGCCTTTACAATGCTTTAACCACTTAGAGAAGCTCACAAGTTCATAGAGCTCATAGGTTTGAAAATATAAATAGATCACAGAGATCTCTAGATCACAGAGCTCAATAATTCACAAATATCACACTGGTCTTTTTGATTTCACAATTCTAAACAAGCCTTTGTGAAACACACGTCCTCCACAAAGCCGAACTGGCATTTATGGGGTGCCTTCCCTTTTGCAGAGCTTAACTACCTCTGTGAATTACCTTTGCATTCGTGAATATCTATACTCCGTGAATATCCTTCACAATTAAAGAGAATAATGTTTTTCATTTGATATCTCTAGTTCTCTTGAGGGGGTTGAGGTCTATTTATAGGCGATTATACTGAACCTAGAACCTTCCACACACAGTCAGCTCTTCATCATCCCAAACCACGGAGCTCTAGAAATTCAATCGTAAATCACTATGCTTCGCAAAGAACCATGGAAAATTTCCAAAATCGCAAAGATCCCATGAGGAGCATTCCATCATTTTCTTTGAACCACCATAATGCACCTTCTCCAACATAATGATCCTTTCCATTAAACCGCATCGTTTCATTCCTTTACACCAACGCAGAGATACCTTTCACTGCTCTTCTCCTTTTCCAATTCATGAAGCTCGTTGTATTTACAGAGCTCATCGTAAGAATTATTTTCTTCTCTATTATTTATGTATTTTCCATATTTTGAAATTCTCTTCATGAATATCCACTTTTCACAAAGCTCACCCACCTCCAAATTTTGGACCCCAAAAATTTGGAAAACACTGGAAATTGGTGCCAACATGTATTTTCTCTTTTCATTCCACCTTCATATCTTCCATAAGATGAGCACCTTCTTTTTCAACAAACACAATCACCTCAAAAATGCTTCAATGATACCTTGAGGGATTTTTTCCAACAATCTCCCCCTATGGGTTTGTTGACAATTCTTTCAAAACATGATGCCTCATTAATGCTTCTTCCATATTCTTCCATCATTCACCTCTTGTGGTTAAGATAGTGATCAAGGATTTAATGAACACATAATCTAAGCCCACATGATCAATAATCGTCATGAGAAACAAGATTAAATGAAACTTCTATCAATGAATCACTTCATTTCTGACACCAATTGTTGATACCAATTGTTGACATCTACCTGATACCATTCCAACACCACTCTTTTACTTTTATCATTAACTGAAACTACCATGATATCTATTATTTGATTGATCACTTACAGCATCTTCAAATTTAATACTCTCCCCATATCACTATTTCCTCATAACATTGAGGAATTCATATCTAGTCTCATGTAACTTAGCTCTTTGCCCTATCAGCTTCAACTGCCCCTATCTCGCTACTCCACCAGTCAGCTTCTCCACGTAACCATACTTTCTCCCCCATAAAGGGTAAGAATTTCCCCCTTGAAGAACCATACATTCTCCCCTCTATTAATGAACCCAAAGTTCAGTCCTTTGCGGTCATAAAATGGGTAAAGAACACACAGTAGAACATCAAGGAAAAAGACACCATACCTTGGGGAGATGGTGTTTCCACTTAAATACTTTTTTCAAGTGAAGGGAGTCAACTGAACTCCCAGATCCAATTGATTTCTCTTAAATGCTTCCTTCAGTATGTCGTTTTTCAAAATTTTAGCAAGATATAGTTTTGTAGGAACATACTCCATCTTCACCAGCCCTTTCTCCACCTTCTCCTTGATGAAATAATATTTGATATTAATGTGATTGGACCTCGAATGATTTATGATATTTTTTCTATGGTTTACTGGACTTGAGTTATCACACTGAATTTCGATAAGACACTCTGCTTCCATGCCCATTCCATCATGTTGTTGTTTCATCCATAAAAATTGAGTGCAGGCTTGCATGGCCAAAATATACTCATCATCTACGGTGCTTAATGAAATACAATCTTGTTTATGGCTTAGCCAAGAAATACACAATCCACCAAGATAGAATTCACCTCCTAACATTTATTTTTGACCATCTACTGATCCACTCCAATCATCATTAGTATATCCCAAAAACTACTGCTGTGTTTTTTCACTATACAACAAGATGAAATTCATAGTGCCTTCGATATACTAAAGTATCCTTTTAACTAAAATCATGTTAATTTCCTTGGGATTACTTTGATATCTCTCTTCTTGGCATGTGGAAAATAAAATTTTACGACTTTTCGCTATCACGTACAAAAGACGTCTAATGATTTTCCTATATTCTATGATATTAACCACCTTACCATCATCATCTTTGGAAAATTATGTCTCGGTTGCAATCAAAGTATTCATCTCCTTGTAATTTTCCATTCCAAATATATTCTAGACTTCCTTGGAATATTTGGATAGATAAAAGAATGTACCATTCCTTCCTTGTGTTACCTCTAAACTGGGGAAAAATATTAACTCACCAATCATTGACATTTTGAACTCATTCTTCATGAATTCAGAAAATTGCCTCCATTGTACATCATTTGATCCACTGAAGTTTATGTCATTGACATATACGAACACTATCATCCTTTGATTAATGTAATTATTGAATAGAGATTTTAATCAACTACACCATGCTGAAATCGAAGCTTCTTCAAGTACTGATTAATCCTCGAGTACCATGTTCTCAGTGCTTGTTTTAACCCATATAGTACCTTCTTTACCCAATTTTTTTTTTATCATATTCATGAATTAGAAAACCATCTAGCTACTCAATATACAATTTATTCGTCTAGAACCCCATTCAAAAATTCAAACTTTACGTTCATCTAGAAAACATTGAATTTGTTATGAACTTTTATGACCAAGAATTATCTAATGTTCTCTAGCCTTGAAACAGGTGAAAATGTCTCATGAACATCAATTCCCTTTATCTGGGAGTACCCTTTGCATACTGGTCATGATTTTTTTGAATATGAACAACATATTCATTCATTGTTTTTTCAGAAGACCCATTTTGTCCCAATGACATTATTATTTGATGGCCTCAAAACAATATCCCATGTTTTATTCTTCTCAATATGGTCTAGATAATCATTAATTTCCTGAACCTAGCTTTTATCTTCAAATGCATCAGAAAAACATTTAGGATCTGCATACAATATTAAATATGTCTATAGTAGAGATTTCATTATTCTTTTCTGAAGTGGAGCTGTCAGATCACTGATGATATTTTTTCTGTCAATTTCAACTCAACTTTTTGGATTCTTTGTAGATATAAACTTAATTACATCTTATTCATCATCAGAATATTGTTATGAATCAGTATCTTCCACTTCTTCTCCCCCATGTGTTTATTTACTTATCATCACTTTCATCAGTAAATTACTCACTTTTTTATTGAATATTATCTTCATTTTCTACTACTGTGTCATTGTTGCTCTCAAAGACCTTTTCCGACCTCCTGTTAAAGCATTTGTATTCTTTTCTTTTTCCTAAGTAGATAAGTAATGCTCCCTCACCTCCTTGAGACTCAAATTTTTTATGTTTCTCCTTTATGAGAATAATTCACTTAATTCCAATGATTTGAATATATTTCACTGTGGTGTTCTTTCCATACCACATATCATATAGAGTATTTCATTATTTCGGACACAATAGAGATCTGTTTGAAATATAAAATGATGTTTATACTGCTTCCTTACATAATTTCTTTGGTAGGTATTTTCTATAAGAATCGACCTTGAATGTATTTTTCACTACAATGGATAAGAATAATCTGATGGTCTTGAGCCTATAGAGTCCTCATCTTCCTCGTCTACACTGACACTATTTGATCAATGTTGTATTCTTACTGTAATTTTCATCTAAAATATTTTTCTTTTTCATATATATACACATGAATTCCACATTCTCATTATCTATATCTGCTTCTGAATCATCATTTTCCACTTATTCACCCCCTGAGTCTCTTACCACCTCATCACTTTCAACAAGAATATTGTCACTATGTCATTGTTTGGTGACATCATTTCTTTCAACTTCATTTCGTAGCATCTTGTTAAAACATTGTTGATATTATCTAATAGTTTATTTGTATCCCAAAAATAGTCAGCTGATAAAAAATTATTAGAACAAAACACATAATCATGAAATGCATGATTGTTGTCACTTCACCACAATATTTCTTCTCTCAGTGGACAAATAACACTTGAACTAAAGGATGATACAAATGGATATATATTAAATGTAATTAAAAACCAATGGATCATCCATGTATATAACTGAATGATCTTCAGTTATAATGTATACACATTATGATTAAGAGATATAATTCTCCCCCTATGATGTCCAACTCTTTCTATTGTTGGGCCCACTGTTCAGACCCATATACATTATTCTCCTTCTGCATCATTTACTCTCTTCTACCACTTGGCATTGAGACATAAACATGACCTCTAAGCCTACTTAGTCAGAGGTTGATGTAGGAAACAAGAGATAGAGTTCATAACACAATCACTTTTTGTAGTGCTCTGTTTCTCCTTTTATTCCTCAACTCTAGTACCTAATTTGAATAAATTGAAACACTAGAGAGTATCACTTTGTCACTTTTCATATTTAGATTCCACTTACCCTTGGATCGTATCTTCCTAAAACATGAAACACATAAATCACCAGTTAAAAGTAATTATATAAATAGAGAGTGGGGATCATCTGGAATCCTCAAGATGAAGATTTTGGTTGATCCTGATGGGTCAACCCTTTGATTCTTTCATGCATATAATTACACTCCTTCCTTGATTCTTCTATCTATGTATCAAACTTCAACTGCTCTATCCATATTTATAATCATTCATTACCTGTATGATGAGTCTTTTTTGATATGAAGACTCTACAAACTTGGACTTTCTCACAATTTGGGTTTTAAACCCACTGGTACATATTTACTTTTCTGTTGTTTCACCAATATACCACTTACCTTGATTCCTTCTTCAAGTAGGAATATCTCTGATTTTCATATTAACATTATTCTTCCACCATTATAGGGATATTCATCTTTCCTCCACTTCTAACCATGTCACACAACATGCAAATTTATCAATGTATTCTTTGTTTATTTTTCTTTTATCAGTTTTTGAATCATGCCACCCTTTCTTGTTGGGGTTGAGTTTTACTCTGATTTTACATTCTTTTTACTCACAACTGGAGAATATTTCCCCTTAATCTTCCATTTCTGGTCATATTCTCTGCAAGAGAGCTATTGTGAGGGTGGAAGATAAGTCGATTGATAAACCTTTCTTTCAGCTCCTTGTGATTACCCTGTGGTTATAAGTCTTTTCTTTATCTTAACACATTGTCTTCTAGTGTAGAATTTCTCATTATGAACCACTGGAGTCGAGAATCTCATTTCAAGTAACTTTTCCTTTAATGCTTTCTTTTTACTACAATGTCTTTCCAAATTCCCATTATCAGAATATACAAAACATCTTACATCAAAGGCATACATCATTTCAACATTTCTCACCTGAGATGTTGATGTAGATTGAGTTCTTCTTCTGTCACCGAGCTCTTGAGCTTCCTAACACGTACTCATAGTGTGTCCCATTCTTCCATAATAATAGCATCTGATGAATTATTTCTTCAGGGATACTATTCATTTTTATTTATCATGACACTTATTCTTATTCTCATATTTAGAAAAATTTCTACATTCATAGCATGAAATATATTCCCGAGCCTCTAAAAAACATGATGTATGGCCATGAATCTCACATAAGTAGCACATGATGTCATTACTTCCTGTAAAATCTTTTTTAGTTCTATCTTTAGCACCTAAAAAGTTTTCATTATCTCTAAAAATATTCACTGCTCTCTTCCTGTCATACACAAGAGGTGGATTATTATATCCACTTCCATACTTTCCCATACAGTGTGCTCTTTGAGATAATAAAATACTTTCTTACTTCTCCTTAGAAATAGAATTCTATCTTTTCATTTTATCATCACCTGTTGAAGGACAATTTAATCGTAAGTGCAGTGAAACCATAAACTTTGTCTTTCCTTTGTCATTTGATTTCTCCATTTCTTTATTGACGGATTCTATCTCTTCTCCCAGTTGCTGAATTTTTTATCTCCTCATTCATGTTGAGTATTGATTTATATTTTTAGATACTTCCTGCTACTAATCTCATCTTCCAATTCTCATGTGATCTTATCTATCATGTCAAATTTATACTTTAGCATCGAATTAACCTGAGTCAAAGATTCATTGAAACATAAATTCTCATTCTATAGACTTTGGTTCTTCTTTACCAGTTTAGATAGCTGTGTAGTAAGATCATTATTTTTGGATTTTAGATTCTAAATTTTATCTAACTTCTGATTCTTCCCCATTATATCTGCCTTTTATTTTTCCACCATTGTAGATATTTTTCGTAGTTTTTCATCTTGGGAATCATTATTTTCCCTCATATCATTAGCTACATCTATAAGCCTCTAATTCAAACCTCTTATCTTGTTGTTCTCAATTTATTGTTCTTAGATCCTGATATATTTAGATTTAATTTCTTTAGAAAATTCCAGATCCAATTCCTTTTCTTTCTAGAAAACATCTACTGGTGGACTTCTAGATATTCTTCATCCTCATTAGTTTCAACATCACTTTGAATTTCATGTACTTCACTCATTCCTATATCATCACTGAGTGATTTCATAATTTCTCTATCTATTTCATCCAAACATTCCTTCAAATAATTTTTATATTCCTTAAACCGAATCACACATTTTATGTTGAGGCTTCCGCACTAAGGAATACTATATGTCATCAGATTATTCATTGAAGTTTTTATGTTTCCCTTGGCACAAAAGGGTAATAGGAGACTTAATTTGTTTACTTCAATAATCAAATAAACCAAGTCAGTGTAAGAAAAACTGATAAAAGAAACCTTTTCTGTGATACCAATTGTTATGTCCACTAGGCTGAAGACACTGAGGGCGGGGGGGGGGGGGGGGTGCGAATCAAGGCATGACCAATTAAAACTACATCCCCTTTCAATCTTTTATTTGTTAAAAAATGCACTTATCTCTTTCTCCCATAGTAGTATATGAACACAAATTAAATTAGGCACAGGACACCGCGATTTTTACTTGGTTCACCCATACTCGGCTACGACCAAAGAGCATACAACTACAATGTTCTATTGTACCAAATCCACTAAAGCTCACTAAAATTTACAAGATTTTTTCTACATCACTTTTATGTAGAATATCAATGCCTTTATAATGATTAGGGTTAGTTCACTACTTCCCCAAGGTTCACTCCCTCTTTCTATTCCTTTTCTCCCTGCTCTAAAAGAAACCCACTCATAGTTTATAGACATGTAAGTCCTTTAATTTACATGAATACATGTAACCCAATCTATTGATAGATGATCTATTAAAGACCAAAATTCATCCACTGATGAATATTCCTTTGACACTAAACATCTGGAAATCCATTTTGAGAATATTTTTCTAAGTGTACTGCCTTTGAGAAGCTCCCACTTTTTTCAAAGTTCAGGAAAGCCTTCAAAATGATTCAACCACTTCGCGAAGCTCACAGGTTCACATAGCTCATAGGTACCCAAATATCACTAGATCGTAATGATCCTTAGATCATAGAGGTCACTACTTTACAAATCTCACAATGGTCTTTGCTAGTTCATAAATCTAAACAAGCATTTGTGAAGTGCACGTTCTCTACAAAGATGAACTAGCCTTCATGAAATGCCTTCCCTTTCAAAAAACTTAACTGCCTCTGTGAATTCCCATTGTGTTCACAAAGCTCCCTACTCAGTGAATCTCTTTCAAAATTCTAGATCCTAAAGTTTTTTATTTGATATATCTACTTATATTAAGGGTGTCAAGGTCTATTTATAGGTGATTCCACTGACCCTCAAACCTTCCGTGCACAATTAGTACCACGTCAGCCCATATCACAGAGCTCTAGAAATTCATATGTAAATCACTTTTCTTTGAAAAGGACCAAGTGAATTTTTTAGAATCACAAAAATCCCCCATAGAGTCTTCCATAATTAGCTTTGCGCTTCTATGATGCAAATTCTCCATCATAATGCTCATTTCCTTTGAGCTTCATCACTTAATTCCTTTGTGCCATCGTAGAGCTCCCTCACACTACTCTTCTCCTTTCCCATTTTTCAAAACTCGTTGTAATCTTAGAGATCATCATTAGAATTCTTTTCTTCCATGCGATTCACTCCTCATGAATCTCATCATTGAGAAATTAATTCTTTTTCTATATTTTGATATGGGTTTCAAGAATATCCACTTTTTTTTAAGCTCATCCACCTCCAAATTTTGGACCCCAAAAATTTGGCAAACACTGGAAACCAGTGCCACCTTGTATCTTCTCTTTTCGTACCACCTCTAAATCTTCCATAACTTGAGAACCTACTTTTTCAACAAGCACAGTCACTTCAAAAATGCTTCAATGATACCTTGAGTTATTTTTCCAAATAAAATGGAAACCTTGTTAACAAACATTCCAAACATGTTAACCTTATGTATTCATGGTTAACGCATGAAAAATACCAATTATCACTCCATTTATTCTATTAAATTATTTTACTAGTTTATGGGTCTGTTATTCTCAAATTGGATTTAAATGTTTCATGAAAATATTACAAGGAAAATCATATTACCAATTTAATTCCATGTTACCAACTCACAGAAAAATCATATAAAATTCCATTTCATATTCCATTTATGATCTGTTACTATTTTACATGTCAATCTAATTTTTCATTTCCAGTGTCAAAACAATTGGGATAAATGGTTCATAAGGTATGATATGTTGATCAATCCATAATTCTGAAATTATATTATAAGGTCACATGGTTCTCAATTTTATGTTCCATCATAGGTTTGACAATAATAATATCTCTTGGGTGGATAAAAGTACAAGGTATCATTGCAAATAGACATGACGACTTATGTCTAAGGTTTAATAATAAGGATTCAATCCATATAATTGAAATATAATTAGAAGATGTCACATGCATAAAATTTTAGTATGATCACACATGTTTCACATTTTATAAAACTAAATCAAGCCTTGGGAATATTTCTCAAACCATATACCTTAGAAGTAAAGAAGTTGAATCTAAGAGATTGAACACCCAAATTTACATGAAACATCAGAAATACCTTTAGGAAGTGATTGGACCATTCCGTTAGGAATAAAATATAATGAATATGCAAGAATAAAATGATAATAAATCAACAATTCTAAGAAATTATTACTATTTCAAAACATTTATATTGGACCAGAGAGAAGATAATGAACCCCTATAGGAAACTGCCAAATTGTTAATCCTGAATTAGGATTAGAGTAGGGGGGATTGAGAAATTAAATGAGGGTTTCATGTGATAAAAATATAGTTCTTCATCATACATTAGAAACCGTAAATGATTCCACTCAATTATGGTTGGCTCCCACCGACTAGTAAGTGTTTCCATTCAGAGGGCCATCACTTCTATGATCCTCATTGGTAGGCTAGTGAGTTTTCTATAGGAATATCATTGTACTAGGATGCCACTAGCCAACAGGTGGGTCTCACCATGATGATGGAGTTCTTGTGATAGCCATACTTAGAAACATTTCTATCCAATATATTTCTAGTTGTACTATAACAGTCTTCTATAGCATGCCATTGCATAATATTTCAGGATCAGCTCCCTAGAGTCCCTAATATCGTTTTAAAATTAATTTAACTTGTAAAAGGTTGATTTAATGAAAATAATAGATCTTTAAAAAGAATAATAATAGAGATATGAAGAGTTTAAAATTTTTAGTCCTATAGATCCATTCAGACATGGTTTAGAAGTGTTTTTATTATGTCCTTACAATATATTTTTGTACATGGGATATTGTTGGATGTACAATAAAATTAGATTAATCACATTAGATGATCTATTTGTATCATAATAAATGATATTCATGGGATTCATATTAAGGTAAATAAAATGGATATATTTCTAAAATTCATATGATTCCTATTACATATTATTTGTTTTGTCATAATATATTTGGTATTGGGTACATGGGTGTTACCTTGTTTCCATTAATGATTTATCAAATGGTTTGATTCACATGACTTTCTTTTTTATATGTTGAAAAATATATTGTTATTTTTGAAACATTCAATTATCATAATACTCTATCAGGTGTATGTTATTGGAAACATATGTTGGCCTCCAAATATAGTTAGTGTTGTGTTAAAAGTTCTACTATCAAAAATTTCAAGCCTTCTTTTGAAAATCACATCACACATTCTAAAATTAGTTATTTTTTTAAAATTACATATTTTATAGGGTTTTTAGAATGTTTTTTAGAAAACATATATATTTTAATAGACCTAGAAAACTATGCAATTAGATAGATATTCATTGGAAATAGGTAGATAAACTATACGAATTAATCATTTAACAAACTATTGGATTAAAATTATTTACAAATGATTGATTAATGTTATACCTTCTATGATAAAAAATTTACAATATCAAATGGGGAAAATGATATAATTTGTATGAACCTATAAAAATAACCATTAGACAATGTTTTTACTGAACATGTTGAGCTGTCTGGATGGAATTTTCCCAAGGCCATTAGAACTGAATCTGAGAATAACTAAATATGAATGTTGGGAAATTTCCAATAAATAGATTTTATTTAAAGAGGGTAAAAAGTGTAAATTTTTGAATTTAACCAGTCTAATGTTTAAATTATTGTAAAATATTGTTACTTGCACTTTGCAAATATTTAGAAAGTTTTTTCTAAAGAATATTAGTTTGGATTGTAAATTCCATAGAATATATTTTTTTAATCATATTATGTGATATATTTCAGTCATTAGATTTTGCGGAATGGAGGACTGCTGATTTTGATCATGTTGACAAATGGATTGTAGGGGTAAGAAGATAGAGTAATTTGGATCTTTATGATCAACATCATTCTTGAAATTGGAAGAAATATATTAAGTATTAATTGGAAAATATTTATACTTTAATTCAAGGTGATTGAACACTTTTTCACTAAAGGTTAAAGTGTTCATAATCTTTCATAAAGTATCTGCATGTTTTACTTTAGAACATTGCAATCCTTTTTTATTATTTTAAAAGTATTTACTTACACTTTTAGTTTATATAAGAAATTTTTTATGTTGAAATAAACCTTTAATATAACACTATTAATATATGTTTTATAAGAATTATATAAGTTTTATTAGATGTTTTAAAATAAATGAAAAATGATTCCATCTGATAAACCAAAAGATATGTAAAGGTTTTTGTTAGCATAAATTTTTTAAACTACAATTCACCACCATATTGTAGCCATTTTTAAAATATTTAATATTATATTTGGTATCATAGGAGGATTCATTACATATACATAAAATGTTATTAAATTTTTTTATTTTGAAAAATATTTTAAATATTTTAATTTTTTGTGTAAAAATATATAAATAGTTTTATAGTAACTTGTATTTTATAGAAACAGTTTTTCATGTGTTTTCTTGACGGATGGTATAAATTTTAGAAAACTAATAAATTTAAATCCTAGAAGAACACATAATTTTAATGGTTCTATCTAAGAATACTTGAGATACAGAATATGGACCTTTATTATTAACACTCTAGTTGATAGCTTTTTCATTCTTTCGTGATTTCATAATATTTATGATAAAGATGTTTCTACTTTTACAAACTAAGAGAATATAAAGTATCAACTGAATTATCGTGTGTGAAATAATTTTATATTTTAAATAATATGAAATATATATACTCAAATATATTCATGTAAATTTTAAAACAATATATGGATGAAGTTGGAAACTACTCATTTTGGAACTACTAATGTGGTTAAAAATAGAAGAGCAATGTTAAGTGTAGATTATAAATCTTTTGGTTTTATTCCAGGTGACTTTGTTTCTAAGGTGAATTAGAGGATTAAGAAAATAGTAAAAAGCTTAAAATATAATGTCTATAACAATATTATAGATGATGTTTTATTGAAAAATATTATGGAGATCATGCCAATAGAGTTGGAGTAAAAAATAATAGTGTTATATGATACAAAGGAAATGAAAAATTTGAGTTTGGATTATTTTATTAGTACCCTCATCCAGTATGATGGAATACATAAGGGATATTCAAAAATGATGAAAAACATATTAGTGGAGTTTCTTTTTCTTATACATAAGATAATTCTAAGAGAATCAGGTCTTCTGAAATGGTTTCTAAATATTCAAATAAAAATATGGTTATGTTTGAAACAATTAGTAGTTTATATGAAATGTCTATGAATGAGTTAGATAATATTTGAAAAAGAATGAGAAAGAACTTTTGGAAGAAAAATTATTGTTATAAGTATCAAAAGTATATTAAAGAATTAAATGAAAAGAATGATTCATTTGAAGAGATATGTTATGAGTGAAAGACAGCTAGTCATATAAGACTCTATTTTACCTGATTGAAAAAAATAATATATGGATATAAATTATTAATTTAATTAAAAAAAATTATAGACATAAGAGTATGAAAATTCTGAATTCCTCAAACACTTGGAGTGTTGGTGGAGGCGATAGTTCATACAAAAATTCATCATATTCTAAAAGTGAATATCATAATAATATTGTGTTCTTTTCTAATGTTACAAAGGATAAAAAATGGTATATGTATTAGTTATTTAATAAACCCTGAAAAACATTACATTCAATGTTAATTACCATAATAATGAAATTGAACATAATTCCACACCTTTTGATGAATAAAATACCTCATATGATGAATATAAGAATTTATGTAGTTTTGAGGGAGCTTTATGATTTTTTACATTTTTAGAAAATATGAATTATAATATTTCTATAAAAATGATGATTCTATAATATAAAGTTATAACAAAAAATGAATAATTTCATTATACATTACTAAAATATCAGATATTCCAAAATGAATTTGGGTAATCTAATATTGGAAAATAATATTTTTATAATATTTAAAAACAATAAATTCTTTAACTACATCTGTTGAGGATAAAAAATTCTATATATAATTAAATTATAAATTTATTTATCAAAAAATATTACTACTAAAAATTATTATAGGTAAAAAAGTTATTTATAAAATTTATAAAAAAAATAAAACCTCCTGGGAATGTGTCTAGAATGTTTTTCACTAGAGGATTTTTTTTTTCAAAATAAATATTTCATTAGAAAAAGTGTCCCAATTTATATAAATTTCATTGAGGAGTAAGTTGGGAAAATTTATGTTCTATAAATAATGTGAAACATTTAGGATCTCACAAAGTATATTTTTAATTATTTGACAATTGGTCAACATAATAATGATGAAAAAATGTGGATTCTGATAATATTATTTTTTGATAATGTTGGACTCAAGCGAGTTTGGGTTCTAAAATAAACATTTTCCTACATTAAGTAAAAATAAGAAGAATACATATGGTAATAAAACATTGTACATGGATAGTGGATGTTCCAAAAGTATGACTACAAATATGTATTCCATCATTAATATTTTTAAATTGAATGGTATAAATTTCTTTTTTTGGTGACAATGCACAATGATAAATTATTGGTATAGGTAATATCATTCTTCTTGGTAATCCATTAATTTAAAATGTTTTGTTTGTTGGAGGACATAAGAAAAAAATTATTAGCACAATAAAATTATGTTATGAGGGACATCTTTTGATCATTACAAATGATTAATGTAATGTCCACAATACAGATGATAAATTTATATTTTCTATTGATAGGTACATGAATGTATACTCCTTAAATCTAGAACACAATATAGGCTAAGATCTACCTTTACTTAGTGAAATGTAAGATTAATCATACTTTTTTAATATTAGTTTATATAACTGTAATTTTATAAATCTATTCTTAATATCTATGCAAGGACTTGTTAGACATCTAATGGAGTTTATGCATAATCCTTATAACATTTGAAATTCTTATCAAATTTTTAAAGAACAATTAAATTAGTTTTAAATATATTAGTTAATTTTTAATCTATAATTAATTATAACTATTTCACAAGGATTCATTTTGTCTTAAAAAATGAAAAGTATTTTTTAAAATACAATATATATTTTTTTAGTTAATGAATATAATAAATATACCTAGGTCTATTTTTTAGAAAAAAATATATGAATCATCCTTCTTTTTTAAAACTATTGTATCACATGTAAAAAATAATAAGATATTACTTTGGTAACTATTCGTATTGATCATGGTAGAGAATTCATAAATTATGATTTTGTAAAAAGTAGTTATAATGTTATAATACATAAATTATCAGCACCAATAAATCCATAGAACAATGATGTAGCAGAATAAAGAAATAAAATTAATCATTAAATTTCTAGAACCATGTTGAGTGAGTAATCAATAAATAATTATTATTTGGTGGAAGAAAAAATTAAAACTTGTAATACTATAAATCTTGTTTTAATAATACATTTTATTAATAAAACTCTTTATGAGTTGAGGATGAGTATAAAACAAAAACATTTTAAAATAATTTTCTTTAGATGAAAATTATTCATTCTGAATACTAAATATAATTTAAATATAATAGCTCAAATATCTGAAGATGGAATATTTTAAGGTTATTCAATTATAAGTATGGCTTATCAAGTTCTTAATAAATATTTAATGAAATATTTAAGAACCAATAAATTTTATATATGATGAAACTGGTCCTTTTTATTTAAAAAAACCTCAAACCTTATCCTTAGATGTTATTTATTAAACTAATTTTCAAAACATGTTAGAATATTCTTCTTATAAGAGAAAAAATGAAAAAAATTAATATGTTCAACCTAAAGATGAAATTGATACTATTGTTAAAGGTAAGAGTTTTACAAACCCATGTTGTCAGTTAAATGTTATGAATCGTACTATTTTTAATATAATTTGTAGTGTAAGTCAACCAGTTAGAACTAAATGTTCCATATGACATAAAATTGAATAGTATACATTTTTATCACAATTATAATATAATTATCTTGATAATTAATTAAGTGATAATGTTTATATAAAATCATTTAAATATAAAACCCATAAATTTGAAATGAATAATGTTTTGACATTGGTTGAATAAACTGAAGATTAATTTGTAATTAGTATAAATTTAGTTTTTCAAAATAACTGTTATGAAAATAAAATAACAGTTAGATTGAAATCTGTAAATATTTAAATGGGATATAATTTTCAGTAAGGAATATACTATAAAGAAACATATACCCCAATTTCTAGATATTAAGCTATCCATATACTTATACCTTATGAAAAATTTCTAAATGTCAAAAAATTTAAAATGGATATAATGTGTGATTTAATTATTAGATATGTATAGGAGGAATTTTATGAAGAACAAAACTATAGTTTTGAAAAATCAAATTCTCTAAAACATGTCTTTATATTTATTTTGGAAATTTATTGACATAAAAAATCCCCCTGATCTTGGTATGAAAGATTAACTAGATAATTTTTACATAAAAATTTCATTAAGGGAGATGAATATCTATCAAATTTTATTATAAATTAATCTAAAAACATAATAATTATTTAAATTTATATCAATGACATCATACATGTATTAGTAAAAAAATTTACTCTAAATTCTATTGTAGATATTATAAAATCTATGTTTCAAATTAGAATGATAGCTGAACATAAATTCTTTCATTGTATTAAAATATCAAAAAAACTATAAGGATCTTTTATATCTCAACATAAGTATATAAAAGATTATTTTTAAGAAACTAAGACATAAAAATAATAAAATTTTATGTGGTATTAATATAACCTCAAATACTTTAGATCATGATGAAACTAGGAAACATAATGATGAAAACATTTTTAGTAGAATGATTTGTAGTTTAATATAGCTTGCATATAGTAATTAAAATTTTATGTTTTATGTGTGCTTCTGAGAAATATATGAAGATAATATTAATTAATCCCATATTAAATATAGAAAAATAATTATTTATTATCTTAAGGTATCTATTGATTATCACTTAAAATTATCTTCATTAAATGGTTTTGAACATAAATGTTTTTCAAATGCTCACATAGGTGGATTTAAAGTTGATTGAAAAATCACATTTTAAAAATTTTATATATGATGAGAGGCGTTAGTTTTGTTGATCATTAATGAATGAAAAATATTCACCACATTCCATTACTAAAGAAGAATATGTGGAATCTTGAAGTTGATGCACTCATGTTTTGTGGATGCAACACACAATCATTGATTTTTTTATTGATTTTTTCTATTTTTTTGTTATAAAAAATTTTCCATAACTATAATTAAAATTTCATAACATCACTCATTAGATAAAAACAAAGATATAAGTTACCATTTCTTTTAGGATAACACAAAAAAGGAGATATCATATTAAAATTCATCAGAACTTAATAACAACATGCTGGTATATTTATAGAATATCTAAATTATTATTGATTTGAATTTATTAAATAGACTTTAGGAATGGTAAATATAAATGTATCATTCATATATAATTCATTTTTATAAATTTATTTTTAATAATTAACTCTTCTAAAAGGGGGTATATATAAAATATTTATGTTTTATAAAATATTTGTTTATTATTAAAAGTTTTTTTTCAAATATTCAAAATTTCCCCAGAACGATTGTCAAACAACATTTAAACTCGATAAGTGAGAAGAAAATTTACCAGAGAAACATTCTCAAAGAAAGATAAAATTTAACTATAAGAGGTAATTTTATAATATTCTCTCCTAACGATCATTTTTTATTTTCCATTTTAAATAGATTATATACATTTAGGTTTATAATTCATTAAAATTTAAATTTTAAATCATTGATGTTTTATTTTTTGAAAAATATTTCATCAAATAAAATTCTAAAAATAAAAAATAATTGTTTAAAAAATTCATTTATTCATTTACAGAATAATTTCAGTTTTCAAATAAGAAATGGGTTTATTAAAAGAAATTAGATCTGTGGAAGTAAAAGATTCATGTCTACAAACTATAAATAGGAGTATTGGTCATCACATCCCCCATAGTTTTCAACTTTTTTTCTTGAATGATGAAAATTACTCAAACACTTTCTGATTTCTTAATTATTTTACCAGTACATATTATACATGTAATTCCAAAATATAGTTTGTTATAATCAATTTCATAATGGTAATTTTATTATGGATATATTTATAGAAAAAATTTTCTGATAAATCTGGTTCTTTGTAGAATAACATGAAAAATACTTCTTGCATGGAAAAATTTTTGTGGGGAAAAGGACGATTCAAATTGTCACTATCAATATATATTAAGATATTTATATAGTTTTTTGGTTTTTAGTGATGAATAAAATTTAAACATTATAAATTTAAACATAAATGATGAATGATAGAGGTTAAATAATCAATAAAATTATTATTTTGTAGGAGTCTCACTTTAAGGGATATAAAATTTTTTAGTCAGAATTTGCTAGATAAGTTGTAATGTTTTGAAAAATTAGTGGAAGTAAACATCAGTTTCTTATAATAATGAGAAAGGAAGGACATTTTTAATTTATCGCTAAGTATAGGTGTAGTTGATTTTTGGATAAAAACTATCTTTTCGCAAGTAAAAGTTATAGTTATACTTTGAATGTTAAAAATATTAATTCCTTATATTTTTATTGAATCATATATTAATTCTACTTAGTGATGTTTACATATTTATTGGTAGAGGAATTATTAAGTAAACTATCAAAATAATTATTATTATATTCCCTTTTTTCAAAAATAAAATTTTGGTAAATTTTATAAAAGTTCTTAAGATAAAACATATAGGAAGTGTAATGAGGGAAAAAATTTCAATTTATTAGAGAAGATTCCATTAATAAAATGAAGTTGGTATAGATTCCATAGTTATTAGTATTTTTTTGATAAATTATATAATTTTATGTCCAAAAAATATGTTCATAATTTAGAATAGAATGTTCATGAAAAAAGGAATGATGGAAGTTATCCTCCTCATCCATATAAGAAGCTTTTGTCTATGTTTGACGAACCGTACAGTGATTTCATCACAATGAAATGGAAAAAGAAATGAAAAGATCCAATTTTTGATTTAGATATGGAATTATTTTTTCATTTAAAATAGAAAAATCAAGAATCTCTTAGTAAATAAGAAAAGAAAAAAATGCTAAAAAAATAGATAATGTGGATAAAAGTTTAGAAGTAATTCCCAATGGTGTGGAGTGTGTTCATGAAGAGGTCCATGTATTCAAACTATAGGGAAATCTTTCAAATTATCTATTATCTATTATTTAACTGATATCTACTTTGTTTGATAATTGAACATTAAATATGTTAGTTTTACTTCCAAACAATGTATCTCAGATTGTTCCATCAGAAGACGAGAGAATTGTAACTTCTATACAGTTCCTTCATCCATTGAAAAAGGGAATGAAAATAATATAGAAGGTGAAAAATATTTTTCCAAAGCATTTGAAGAAGGTCATTTATAAGTTTTTATGAAATCAAAATAATTTTTTTTGAGAAATTATTCTTAGATAGAAAAATAAATAGAAAAATATTTTGAATAATAAAAACTAATAAAAATATTTTGAAAAAGAAGTAGAGGAAGAAAGTAATTATGATTCTTACTCATTATATTTTTTTAGATCCTAGTAAGATACTGATTTATAAATTCAATAATGGAAATTATGTTATAAAAAATAATTTATTCAAGATTCTCATACTAAGCATTAAAAAATCTCATGTATGAAAAAAATATTGATGTTATGGATGAAACTGTTGGCATGAATGATAAATAAAAAAGGAAAAGTTGGGAATTCTAAATATCATATTTCAGATGCATGATCTGATTCAACCAATTTAGTTCCAAATTAATTAGAACTAAGGATATAGATGAGGGTGACCTATTCTATTGAGGATTTAATGAAAAAAAAGATGCAATTCATTATTTCCTAGACATTTAATTACATTATAAGTACATCTAATTGTGAATAGATACATTATACAATTCAAATGATTTAAATGAAATGTAATTGAGATTTTCATTCTTAATGATATAAATTTTAAAACCTTCAAATATAGTTCTAAAGATTTGATAAAAAATTTCATGAAAATAATAATATGGATTAAATACAATGAAACTAATATAAATTATTAAGATGATCATATTAAAGGTTTTATGAAATATAAAATCATTTTCATGAATTCAATAAATGATATATCCTCATATGTTTCCGAAAATATAATGGTTGTATAAAATCTATAGAATCTTTCTTTCTCGTAAAAAGAAAAATTTACAGAGAACAAAAACATTATCATATCCCATACAAAATAATTTCTATTTTTGTAAGTGTATAATATAAAATTTCAACTTCTAGAATAATATTTTCTGAGAATGAAATAGGAAAACATGAAACCTCATGTGCTAGATGATATTATTACAAAGATAAAACCTTCCTCAGTTGAATTAGAGGAAATCTAGGATGTTCTTTAGAATGTTGCTTTAAAGAAGTTAAAATAGAGAGAATTATTTTTCTATGAACATGTAATTATATTGTAACTATTGAACTCAATTATTGAAATAATTTATTTCATGAAAGTTATAACAGAAATTTTCAATTGAGTACTTTAAAATATTTGTTGGATGAATGTCCATTTATATTAAATAAATTTTTATATTTGTTCTTATATAACATTGATATAATCTTTATTCCTCAAATTATTTTGGAAAATTACAAATGGGGGGAACACATGAAAATAACATATCTTATGAATGTTAAAAAAATCAATATTCAAATAATTATTTTTGATCATATTTTATAAACAAAGAGAGAGATATAAAGATTGAGGGGGAAATGAAACAATGGAGAAATATTAATCTTATAGGAAAGATAGAAGATCAATGTTCATAAATAAGAATTAATTAAAAGGGAATGAATGTTTTTTATTTTTTTTCTTTTTAAAATTATATTTCAATTTAAAGGTTTTGTTTTGTTCATATCAAAACATGTGAGATTGATGAGTGGAAATTTCAACTTTTAACATTTTTTACATATGTTTCGAAAATCAAGATACACTTTTCTGAATATATATTTTTACTAAGATTATTTATTTTTTAATGTTTAATATTTTTTTCTGTACAAACAATATATGTTTTTCCAAATGTAAAACTTTTTTTAATCAAATAGATATTCATTAGATAAAGAAAGACATTATCTTTGGAAAAAACCATTATAAAATCATTCGGATGTGGATTTTTATTCTATATTATGATTAAGGTTATATATTATCATATAAATAAATTTTACTCTATTATATGCAAAACATGAAATAATTGTGATGATGCTTCCCAAATGAACATAAAAAAAGTCTTTTTAGAGCATGCTGAGCTTCCAGGATATGGTTCACCAAAGGTTTTTTCCACTAACTCAAAGAATAATTAAATTTGACTGATGGAACCTTACATATAAATACAGGTTATCTAAAGAAAGAGAGAGATCAATAATTTGAAATTTCATCCTTATAATATTTACATGGTTGTAACATATTGTAACTTGAGCTTTTTAAATCATCATAATGTGTTATTATAAGTAATCCGAGTGAGGATTGTGAATTCCATATAACATTTTTCTTTTGTAATAATTTTATTTGATCTTATTTGATTGAGGGATTATGAGGATAAATATAATGTTCATTACATTCTTATTAACAGTGGTCATCATGGGAAAGGAAGACATAGTAATTATGATCTTTGTGTCTTTTTTCATTCATGCAATGTAAAAAAAACTTATAGGTAGGTTGAAAACCTTGTATACCTTATGACATGTTAATTTTCATCTTTCACACTTAAGGATAATGTGTTCATATTTTTTTATAATGTTTTTTATGTTTTACTTTAGAAATTTAGAAATTTATATTTTTATTTTTTGAAAAGATATTATTTTCACTATGCATTTAGAGAATTAAATGTTTGTTTAGTAATAAAAATTTTCTTTAAATTTGTTTATATAAATTTCATCATAATGATGTTCATATAATTACTACACTTAAAATATCAGTACATATTCCATCTATTGAACCAAAATATAGTTATTGGTTTTTGTTAATAATAATTTTTAGAAAATATAGTCCACCTCTGGTTGTCTTAATTATTATATCATTTAATCTTACAGGAATATGAAACTCAAAATTCTTCATTAAATGAGGGGAGGATATATAAAAAATCATATATTCTTATTATAATATATAGACATTCATCAAGCTAAGATGAAGCTATATTCTAACCTATTCTCCATATTTCTATGTAGAGAAGGTACTAGCACACCTTCGGAGTCTATGGGGTCCTCACCTAATGTATATGTATTCTACATGTTGTTGAACTGCCTATGGAGGAAAGATCTCGATTGATGTTTCTTAGTGATCTTAATCCATCAAACTTCATCAAGGGAGAGAACACTAGACATTAATTATGAATATTGATTTCATATTATTCATTTTTTCATATTGCAATTATGATGATAGGATTTAACATATATTTGGTTTCCCCCACTATTATAGGCAAGAGATTATCCAAAAAACCTATCATAAGGAACATTAAAAATGATATATATATATATATATAAATTTCAAAGATACATTCCTTAACCCCAAAGAGTAAAATACCTTTCATTTGGGAGGATTTCATAATACTTTGTCTAACTCATCATTATAAAATTCAAAAAAACTGGGATTCAATGGAATCAAAACAATGAACTAGGAAATGGGAATAATAATGGTCCTACTATCAAACAATATATGAAATTATGAAGAAGTGATCTACCATGTTTCTAGAGAAATGGATAACTGATAGATTGGTCTAATCACATGAAAGAGGGAAGAAGAATGATAATTCAGAGAGGGAGAAAATAAAAAACCTTAAATAAAGGGTACATTAACAAATTCTTGATTAGTGAACATATTAATAAAAAATTTATTAGATAACCTTTCACAATTATTTCCTTGAATTGGTTGATTTAATTTGTCATTATACAAGATGAAAAAAATTTATAGGATAACATTGCAAAGTCAGAAAACCAAACTAAATATCATAAAATTATCCACAATTCCAAATAAATAATTCCCATGTTTATTCTAGGGTTTTATAATCTCTATATACCTTTCAAAATATGATACATTTCATAACCAAATAAATTTGAAAAATTTTAAACTAATTTCACCATAAATATCTCTCTTTTAGATTAAAACATTAAATTTAAATTAAATAAAATATGTTCACTTATAGTGTCCCAAAAATAAATGTTTTCCCCCAAAATAAAAATCCATAGAGATAAAATTTGATAACATAACCATTATAAGTCACATAATTAATATTTAAACAGACCACTCTTTACTAAAATTATTACTTTCAATCAAACATACCTGACTAAATTTATCAAACAATTTTATAAATTGTTGTATTAATTTTTAGTTCACTACTCCATACCATAAAACATAAAAAATCCCCTATAAATTGACAATCTTAGGCCATAACCTATTATGGTATTACAGACTATAATAATTCACTATAATTTATATTGATCCACCCTAAATAAATAAAAAATAACACCTCATGAAAACCCAAGAAAGAATCCAAAACTATATTGCTACCTCACAATTTTTTTATCTCATCTTCAAATTTCCACCCTTAATCTATATCGTATAATCATATTAAGAAATCATTATTTTATGGAGTTCCCCTAAATATATTATTGAAACATGGGATATTAACCTATTCATGGAGAAAGATTCAAGATTCTATGAAAACATTGAAGGATTAATTGAGGCAATTAGAATTATTCAATGCAGTATCACTCTTTATAATATGAGATAGAGTTGTCTGAAAAACACCCATAAATCTTATAGTGTGCTATTTTGGTACATCTCACATCAATATAAAACTATGGACTAGTTTATTATGTTGATGATTCATGAGTAATTAATATATTTTAATGTTGTGTTTATTGTTATAATTATATTGTAATTTTTTACATTTTAGTGAAATTATATAGGGTTTAAATGAATGGTTATTTTATTCAAAATGGAAAGTCATAATGTAGCAGGATATCTATATGCTAAAAAATATCCAATAGATTTTGACTAAGTTTTTTCATATCATATTTAAAGAATAATAATTTATGTGTCAATAACCATTTCAAAATTAAGACTCCATTTACATCATAATACATCAAATAACATTTGAGGATGGGTTCACCATAAAGTTTAACATTTTTATAACCAATGTTTCATGGTGAATTTTCACTAAGAATTTTTTTGTGATATTAATCAACCGAAAATACCCTATATAGATTAATCACCTTGAAAAAATTTCAACTTGTGATAGTTGATCATAAAAAGTTTCTATAAAAAAATTATTTATGATGGAAATCATAATATGACTCAAAAAATATTTTCTAATGATACACTTGTTTTTACATAAATAATATTTTCCCAAAACTATTTGGGAAGGAATTATATTTCATAAATATTTTCAATTTTTTTGGGTAAATAATTAAAATCCAAATAAACCTCATTCATTTTAAAATTCAAAAAAATAATATCATAAAAATAATGTCATATAAAATAAATTATAAAATGTCATTTCAGGTGGTGGATTAGGTCTAACATGGGGTGGGGAATAAGGAACAACAAGAATAGGAGACTCTGTTCCTCAACCATGAGTGATCCATCACATATACTCCAATATCTATTCATGTTTATAATCTCTCTATCTTTTCTACACATCAATCTATCTTGTCGATCTTCTTATTTCTTCATCCTGAGCTAACAACCTACCCTTTTACTCTAAATCAACACACGACGATGATGAATATATTCCACTTGATCTATATGATAACATCAATATAATTCCATAAAAACATCCTATTTGGATAAGGAACTATTACTAATCACATTACATTTTTAAAGGCCAGTCATCATTGTCTCGGTCCATGGTGCCGCATCAAAATTTGAATCAAATGAACTCTCATCTCCAAGATATGTCCCAATATAAATCACAAACAAGCTATAATCTTCTACCTCATAAGTATGTTAAAACCATATAATTTTAAATTATAATGAATTTTTTTTAATTGAAAAAAAATGTAAAAAATTACTAACCATGACAATCTATTATTTCTATCCAATATTTTTTTGGTATAATTCATGTACATATTATTGTACCCATCAAACTAAATAATGTATATATTAGCTATAAACTACCAAAATATATCAAATGAACATATTATATTATATAAATATAAATATAAAAACACATACACACACAAAAATATATATATGAATATATAGGATTAGTGAATAATATTACATACTGAATGACAAAGATTTATAATGAATGTAAAAATCCCAGATCTTTGTGTGGCATCCTATATATCTTGATTCTACTGACTAGAACCACATATCCTTTAGAAAATGTCTCTAATATAATATGTTCATTGTCCCTCCTTGGCCAAAGAGGAGTTATAATCAAGTCAATGTGGAATACATGTATCCATAAATAAAATTGTAACTGTTATCTATATAACTATCCTCAAAAGACCGTGTAAAAAAGATTGAAATGGTCTTGCATTAAAGTTTCCCATGAATCTCATATAAATACTATCATTCTTTCAACAATAGGAGAAATAAAACATAAAAATACTTAATAGTATTTTGAACTACTAAATTGATAAATTAATATATTTATACATTATTATTTCGATGCACAGAGTATATAATGAACATATGATGATGCAACTCCATAAGAACATGCTCATATAACACCTAAAGAGATGAAAAACAGTTTCTCAAAATGCCACTAGACCAACCAGCAACTATATGTGAAAACACAAAATAAGAAAAATTAGTAAGTCCCCTTCCCGTCCTATTATGTGATTCAGATAAGAAACTAAATACAATTCTAATTTGAACTGACATCCTTCGATGATGATCAATGTCAAGAGATGGATGCCACTCTTGAATTAAATGAAGAATAAAGTCCCCTCCCCATCGTTTTATGTGTTTTAATTTCATCACAATCATATGTAAAATATAAAAGCTCCACATTATGTAAAAAATCATTGGTCAAGGAGGTAATCAAGGCACTATAATTTATAGCCGTCTAAAAATATAAATAAATGTATAAAATATTTTGTATTCCACAATATATAACTAATTTAAAAATCCGGCCTAATTTGTTTATGAAATCAACTTGTTGAAAAATGTGTAACCTTCAAATAATTGTTAATACATATTTAAAATATTTAAAACCAATAAATATATATTAAAATCAAATAATACATCTTTTATAATATTCATATTCATATTCCTCTTAAATTTTAGTTTCACTGGTTTCAATTTCTTTAACTTCCCCATTGTCAACATCATATTCTTCCTGATCTTCATTATCATCATGTAATTCACTATAAAAGTCAAAGAAGACATCAGTAACATCATTAACACTATCATCCTTTAATTGGGTTATCTCGTCATCAATATCTATACCGGCATGAGTAATAAATATATTCATAGTATTTGTTGAATATTTTCATGATCCACCGCACAGAGGGAGCCATTTTTATGTTCCATAATTTCATTTTTATACGATTTCATTTTAATACAGTCCACCAATCATATAAATCCCTATAAGTAGCACATTAATTTAAATAATAAACATTATTTTATTAATATGACAAAATAAATGGTTTATTTGATATGGGGGAACTTTTATACATAATATCAATAATTTTATGTCATGGATGACCATGAAACCCTCGATTAGTATCAACTAAATGATATTTCAGCATTGTAACATAATTTTTTACACAGATAAGAAAACTCAATAATTTTATCTATTGTGTTGTAAAAGTAAAATTCACATTCTTTATGGTGATATCCTTTTAAATAAAACCCACTTTTCATTTATTTTTTAACTCTCTATATGCCTTTTTTGAAATTGAAATCAATTAAACACGTGTGAATTATAATATTTGATTAAGTTTGATAGTGGATGATATTGTGAAATAATCATAAATCAAATTTAATTCCATGATGAGATACCTGAATAAATAAAAAATAATAATTATATATAAAATAAAAATTTAATTCTTAGTTTTGATTATTAAAAAATTAAGTTACATGTATTTGAAACTAGATGGTAAAATCATACTGGTGATGTTCTACAAGATTAGTGATTATAATATGTGTGAATGTTTTTATCTGATAAACATATAATAAAAAAATAAATTCAATTAAATTTCTTTTTAATTTTTTTATTGTAAAAATATAACTATTGGAATATTACATTCTCCAAAAATGATGTCATTTCATCCCAATTGAGTATAATATATATATGAGCACTGTACAATTCATCATTGAGTGTCATCATTCATTATAAACACATAATCTTATTTAATGATGAATATATAGTAATGATATATATTCAGTTGAATTATCAAAATTTCCCACATTGTAACCCATTCAGTTATGTTGAGATGTATATTCAATATGAAAATAATAAGAGATGAATTTCTAAATTTTCACATGTAAGTATGCTTCATAAAACGACCCATAAACTGATAATTAATTAAATATTATCATATTAAATTTAATCATATATATATCAAATGGGTATATCCATAAAAATTAAAACAACCCTCCACATTTATCATCATATAAAAGAGAATCATTAAATTCTTTATTGAGTCAAAAAAGAAATAGGGAAATATCTTTTCAAATTTAAAAAAACTGGAACAAAATTATTTTAAAATATTTCCAATCCATCATAATTTTTTGCTTTAATAAAAAGGTATCTAAATAAATATTGTATTTTAGTCAACACATCAAAAATTAAATAATTAAATGGAATCTAGACCTAATAAGGAGGAATATATCCATTATGTTGTTAAAATCATGATTTTATTAATCCTGTAATGACTTTATTTTTCATTAAAAAAACAAATTAGAGTTATATCCATATGGTAAACTCAAATATAAGATCTAATAAAAGAATAATAACTGAATTACTTTAGAAAATTCATAATTATTTTATATATTCATTAATGTTTATGATCTTTCCTTTTTCATATAACTCATGTTCAGGACACTTACAAATTTGTGAATGATTTGGCCATTCCATTACAATATGATTTTTGATATCAGGTTTTTCCAATATGGCATAAACTATATTATCCAAACATTTTTTTCAATATGAAAGACATTTAACTTATGAAGAATAAACAAATCATACCAAAATCGAAACAACCAAAAAAATATTTATTTTATCCAATTGTGATCTCTCCCAAAAGAATATATTTTTATTGGTTTATATTTCATACAAATGTAGTGGAAGTATACATATAGACCACTGATTTGACTTGAATACTGAAGATAGCTTCTAAATAATTTTATCCTTTAATTTTACCATTAGAAAAATTATTTCTATTTCATCTAAATGATTGATCTGTAGGAATAAATCATCAATGATAGTAAGAAATAATTGATTCTATTAACAAGAATAAACACATTCAATTTAGGAATGTAGTATAAACAATATTTGAGAACATTTTAACTTCAATGGGATAAAAATTCTATTATTTAAAGTCAATAATTTCCCACATTAATTTATATTTTAGTATAAAACTTTGATAGGAAACTACATCATATGTAGAGAAACCATCATTCCTTAAAAAATTAATCATCAATAAGTGGCTTTAGATAACAATCCATATTCTTCATTAGATGTCCTAGAATTATTAACAGAAAAAATATATGTTTTTTCCATAAACATCCAATGAGGTAATTAGTATAGATTTATGAATATAGATCAATAAGAAAGCCAACATTTGTATGCACTAAATGGATAAAAATCATTAATACAAAGACCCAACAGTATGTTACGAGGTTATAAAGTAAAATATTGATGCACTTGATCAATGTGTTTCCATGATTACCCATCATAAGGATGATTTATGACTTTATTTATAGATTCATTATATTTATGTCATGTCATCAATGTAGTTTTCTTTACGAGAAAAACTTATACATTGTCGGCTAGATGTAATTGGAAAATACATCAATTGTTTAACATGAATAAATATGGACTTTCCTAATTGTATGTTTTATACCTTGATTATATAAATGTTGTAAAATTAAACAAAACATCATATTCACCATAAGGTATGATGAAATCACTTGATCATGCATGAATTATCTAATAACAAAGTCCTAAATTATGAACAACTATTTTTTCTCTCATAGAAATTTACAGGAAATGTATTCTGTTATAGGAAAAAATAATTTGATGAAAGAAAATATATGATAAAAAAAATGATTTTTCATTCCATAGTAAGATTTGATATCCATATATTTTGTAAACTATTCAAATATTCTTATCCTGCATTCTCTATATAAATATACCTCTACAAATACTAAAAATTCATAAAATATAGATTGTTATGATTTAAGATATGAATTTCCCCTTTCAGTTTCTTTTTGAAATGATGGTCTCACATAATAATATTCTAAATTGTGAAATATTTATGGTTTGGGAACTAAATTATTTTATTTACTTCAAAATCATGTTCACCATGTTGACAACACAAAGCATAATCACTCGAAAAAATAAATAAAAAAAAATGATCATTGACATTATCAAATATTTTGTATATTCTTAGATCACACTAATTACATAAGAACATATTTTTTCCTTCTAAGAAAACTCTTAATTCAGCTTTTTATATTACATAAATGCTTCAATACCCTTTTTATAGACATGATTTATACTAAAAACATTTGAATTTTCTTATGATTTATCTAATCATGATCTCATAATAATTTTTTTCCTGATTCCTTAGTGTATAATTAACCTAAAAAAATTAAAATATCTTCCATTTTAAATATATAAATTTTCGTAAAATATTATTCTAATTAAAAAATTTGATACTTATATTTTTAAATTTATCATAATTTATAATAATTTGAACTATTTTTTATTAATGTGTAAATTTTTTAATTCACTTAAACTAATTTTAAATAATTTAAACTAATTTTAATCTTTATAGGGAACTTTTTCTTAATATATAATATTTTTTGAATAAATTATTGTCATATGTAATAATTTATTTTATATTATACAAATTATCAACACATTTTTAATAATTTTTAATAATTTATACCAATTTATTTTAATTTATACTAATTTATAAGTTTTATAGTATTTTGTGATAATATTTAGAAAATGATGATGATTTTAGAATAATGTATAATTATTTATATTATTATTTATTAATTTATTCTGATTTTATTAATTTAAATGATTTGTTAATAATTTATACTAATTTTTTTTATAAATTGACTAGTGTTTATTAATTTATAAAAATTTATATTAATTTATATATATATATATATATATATATATCATAATTTATAATAATTGAAATGTTTCTTTAATGATTTGAACTATTTTTAGTAAATTTGTTGTCATTTTTATTAATCAAATGTAATTTTCATTAATACATAATATTTTTAGTAAATTTGTACTCTTTTATACTAAATTTTTATTGATGATATTAATTTTCAGCTAAATGATATTAATTTATATTTTTTTATTAAATACAACTAGTATTTATTATTTTATATCAATTTTTATCATATAAAATTATTTGATAATTTATATAAAGAAAAAACAATTAATCACGGAAAATTAAAAACAATTAAAATAAATTAACTTAAATACCTCGAAATAGTGATGTGAATGATATGAATAATGTGAAGGTGCTATAATAAAATGAGAGAATAAGAGGGGAATCAAAAATAATGATATAACTATAGGGGTGGGGGTCTATTTATGGAAATATTTGTTACAAAAAAATGCTTGTCTCAAAACGTTTTTCAGATTTAAATTTTTACGATAATAATTTGTAACAGGCAATGTATCTTAAATAGTTTTTTTGACTGATTACAGATCCATCATAACAATATCCCTACAAAAATATATTTTTTATTGCTTATCCAATACTATTTATGATGAACCGTTTATTGCAGCCTTGCTTGTAACACATTGAGTTTGTAAATGGAAGACTATGCTCAATAGCGTATAAAAAACACAATAATAAACCCAGATGAAGCACAATTTATTTAAATAGGGCTCTTATAAGCTCAAAATAAAATTAGAAGGTATAAATCAGATTAATGAAATTATGAATTGTACATAATGGTTCTTCTAAATATAAATTTTTGGATAAATTCTTAATAAATAATCACTTCAATTTTTAGGCCAAATAATTTTATATTTCAAAAACATGTTTTCTTCAAAAATTATTATTTTTTTTTGTTTTTGGTGGGAAAATATATTCTATAACTTGTAAAAAATTTATTTTAAAAAATTAAATTTATTTTTCAAATCAGTGATTGAAAATTATTATTGGGTGAAATTTTTATTTTTTTTTTGAAAACATCGATTTTTATTGAATAGTGAAAAATACAGATTTTTGGAAGATCTATCTTTTATTTTATAAAATTATTTATTTTAATAATATCATTATTCATTTTATTTTATATCATAGTAACATAAGTTTTCTTTAGTTATATTTCGTCTAATTATTTAAATCTAAATCATCTTTATAAAGGATTTTAGTATATGTATTTGTGAGGCATAAACACATTTTTTTTCTAAAAACTGTTTAAAATTGAATAATGGTTCTCCATTGTATCTAATTAAAAAAATCCTCTAATGTGAAATTTTTTAAATGATAATAATATAATATATATATACATATTTAATTAAATTCTTTTAATTATGATTACTTTTTATATAGTTAATGTAACATCACTTATGATTGAAAAGTACATTTATTAAAAACCTATTTTTTAAAACATTTCAAGAATTAATTTTTAATAAACTTCTTAGACTACTATTAATTTGGTTTTCTAAAATGGATTAAATATTTGGAGTCAGAATATTTTAAAAAATATTATATGGTAAACTTACTTTTTTTTTTCAAAATTAAGATAAAAAATAGTAAAAATATTTTACCATAATTAATATTAAAACCGGTTTACAAGGGGATAATATAAAGTGGTAAATTGAATAACATGTTTCCAACATGTTTATTTATTAATTTTAGAGGTTTTCCCTAGCCATGTCGTCTATCACTCTATTTTTTTTATCAATTATGGAGGCACCATTCTGGAGAGTGAAATCCTATTGTTGAATAGTTTTGGATATTTACATGAATGCACATCCTCATCCCTTTTAAAAGGTCACTACAAACCTCTCTAATCTAGATATAAAAATTAATTTGGTTAAAATAATTCTTATCCAAATCCCTCACCCCCTTACATGACTTCTCATGACCCGAAGGATATTTTTGACTAGGAATTAAATATAGGGTTGTTATAGGTATAATCCTAAAGCGGTATCATTCTTTCCTGAGAATAATTTTTTTAATCATACATATCTTCTTAATTTTACACAATCATTATGATATAATAACATCAATAACTCCCATATACTATGAGTTTATTATGTTAATTTTATAATCTATATCGATCCACTCTTCCATCAAATGTTAAACGAAATAGCCAATCATTTGTGTGGTAGAGTACCGTATCATGGAATGATGTGATTCATTTTCCATCATCTCCAATAATGGATATTCTTAATGATGGAATTTTTATTTATAAATTATAATCATGAAATATTAATAATTTTTAAAAATTAAAATATCATATACATTCTTAATTTATCATCCATTATTTTTTTTACGCCCTTCATGTCAATAGTGAACTATCACCTTGCGAAGTGATGTGATTCATTATTTTAACCAGACCACATGGATGTTATATTTTAGATGATATGAATAAATAATATGATATTTTTGATATAATGGTCTTTATATATTGATATATTAAAAATTTATTTCTTTAAATACTGATAGTTGAATAATTTATGCATTAATCATGCATATCTACAACCTACTATCTCTATGATTGTAACATAGTTCATTTCACACAACCATATCAACTGGTTGGATTTTATAAGTGTAATTGAGGCATGAAAATTATAATTATTCAATTATTATTATTCAGGTGATGATAAAATATTATCCACCTTGGCCTTAGTCAACATACAAAAGTGGATTTTGAAATATGAGCCAAATATCATCAAAACATCCCACATGGACATACATGATTATGTAATTAAATATGAAATTATAATGAATTAAATAAATAGAATTATAATCTTCAAAAATAATATTATGAAAATAATTAATAAAAATATATTTACTATTAGTAAATATAAAAAATGAATGTGATGAAATGCGCTCGAGGAAATAGATCTCTAAAAACCAACCTTTTCTTCAAGTTATTACAACTCTCACTAACTCGATTTATGTCTCTATTTAATGTTATGAAAGGAATATTAATTATGTACCCATAACTATCCAAAACTCCATTCTATTGATGAGGTAATACATTCCTTATACATATTACTAATTTTTTTTTTAAAATATCTATTATGATTATTAAATGTTGTAATATTAGGAAACACATTTTCATTCAATGTTTAATTATTATTTTTATAACTTATGTTTTATTTCATTTTGTGGAAGATATATGAATTTAAATGGTATTAATGTGAGTGGTGATCCTTGAATTTTATATCCCTCTAATGTATTGGATAATTTTTTTATTTTAAGAGATGTTATGTATGAGATTATGGATGGAACCTAGTACATTTTGGGACTATTTCCAACATGTGATATTGTCTTAGTGATTATCTTTGACATGTATTTATTCATTTTTTATGATCCTTCAAAAATTATTATACTACTATTATCTTATGACACCGGGTCCTATATATTATGATTTTATTTAATTACCAATGTATCTTCTATTTTATAATATCATGTTATACCTTTGACAGACATGTTACGATTTCATATCATTTTTATTCCCTACATAGTTTTTAGGTCCCCCTTTGTTTCATATATTCCCCAGGTTATCATATGCATTTCTAGAAGATCAAATAGATTTTAGGATCACGTTATAGAGAATAAAATAAGGATTTCAGGTTTTAGTTTCCTTTATTATATGATGATCATAGTCTTCCAAATACAATATCCATTTGTTATATTTATTTTTTATTAATGGATATTTATTTTAATAATCAATCAATAATATGTGTAAAAAGTGTAGGACACTATTTTTGGTATCATAAGAAATTCTATTTATATCTGGTAATTAGGATTAGAAAACTCTAGTTAAATCCTTAATGATAATTCAAAATAATAAAACAACTTAAAATTATGGAAAATATAGATTATGCCACTTCCTAGAAAATACATCCCTATTGTGATTCTACAATTGGATATGACTCTGGAACATTTATACCTAGGGGTAATAACTCTGAAATGGTAACATCAAGGTGAACTAGATTGACAAATGGAAAACGATAATGGGCCTTGCTACAATCCTGATTTAACACAATTGGGGGATATGCTTTCGTAAGTTCAAAATCTTATTATAGTCCATTATAATGGGAAAAAAGTGACCATATAATTTTATATTAGTAAACAGATCATAAATAACCTAGATTAAAATCCATAAATTTAGATATTAAGGAATATTTCTAATTTATGATTTATCCATTTAATGTCCATGGATTCTTATTTATTTTTATAATAGTTTAAATATACCAATCCCTATTTTTTATTTATTCCATTAATTGATTCAAATAGAAGAAACTATGTGAACAACCAATGTGAGAAGTGATGTGATGAATTTCTAATGAGATATTCAATTCGACATCAACAAGATATGGGAACATCATGAAAATAATTTCTCTGATAACTAATATTTTGAACTAATACATGTATACAATGGAACACCCAAATCCCACCAGTAAATAGGAAGATGGAATTAAGATATTTATGTGACAATGAACTCAAAAATTTAGTTGATATTCCATTACATTAATGACATAACAAAGAATAAAACATAGAAAATATATTTTCTATCCATTAGTGCTCTGAGAAAGTGAAGGGTTTTTGATCTATTTATCAAATAGAGGTGCATCACTAAAAATTGAATATATGGTTAAAAATATGAATATTACAGAAGATATTTATTTGATAAAGTTTATGGAATACTATACAATGTTTTTTGAAAAATATTTCTCCCACACACTCAGACATAGTATTGGTATGGATTTATTTAACCTCAATCAAAATTTTAAAAAATCCATCAAGGTATGGAAAGTAAACTTCAAAGGACATGCATGATAGGAATATGAAATTTTTAACTCCCCTAAAGGTAAATTTGATATCTTATTTGGTTGGTTAAAGGATTTTTAAAAAAAATATCTATTAATTTGAGACTATGAAAACTGTGAAGAAAATTTGAGATGTTCCTCAAAATCAAAATGGAGACCCAGAGACTCTCATCGTTTTCATGTCAATAATAAACAAAAAATAGAATCTAATTTTCATGGTATGATAGATAAATCTAATAGTGAAAACAAATTACAACAAACCACTCTATAATATCATGGGATTATGCAACTTGTAAATTTTGGAAAGCAGATCGAGAATTGATTTTGTTGTGTAAAGGAGTGGGATATAACTAGTGATTATTGATGGGAGAAGCCACCAATGTGATGGAAGAATGGAATTCTCCTTCCAAATCCCCGTATTATCCAATGGTTTAACTATAAAGAATAAAGAAACTATAAAAATAAATTCACTAAGCCAATGGATTTATATGAAAACTAACGAAAAAAACATACAAGGACTTGAGAAGAATGTTGTGATTATAACATCAAAAATATAGAGGTATATTCTGAAAATAATGTGGTAACAAGTAAAATAGTTATTCATTCAACAATATAAATTTTACCTTTTTTATTATGGTTTTATAAATTCATTCATATTAGATAGGTTTAGTAGAACTATTCAAAACCACATCAAAACATGCAAGTTGTGTTATCAATGGTAATTATTAATTGATCAATTATTACACCCCAATGATATAACTAATACCCTATACATATTTTAGGGAGGAGATTACATATAAACCTTATTATAATTCATTTATCATAATTTTCTTCAATATCAAACATGGATTGAAATTATTATTTAGAGCCACCGTAAAATTCTTATAGAAAGAAATCACCATATGTATTTCAAATCATACTCTGATTACATAAAATTTCAAGGAGAAGGATGAGTATTTGTTGGTATCATCATATAATTTGTAGCTATTATGTCATTATGATAAATCATATAACACAAAATTATTGAGACAAAAGAGAGATTCATTCTTAGAGACATTCTCATTATGATGGACTACACTTATGTATTCAACAATGAATTTACTTGTATTTACCATGACCCAGAAGTCATGTTCTCAATAAAACATATATATGTATCACTCCCTATAACTTTTATCCCTAAAATAATTGTGATTATTGAGTTAGGCGAGTTGAAGAAGTAGTTATAATTTAATTTTGAAAAAGATTTTATACATATGAGTTGTTAATTGTGGGGTGCACTGGGATTATTTTTCATGAATAATTATGTTTTAATGTGCCTCTACAATGATTATTATGAAATAAAAAAATTATAATAAATAATATGTATCTCCTACCACAGATAGAAAACGTTTTCAGTAAATTATGCGGGACTCAATATTTCTAAAATTTTGAAATTCATTTGGGATACCACCAACTAAATGTGAAGAAAGAAGAAATTCCAAAAATTTACTTTCAAAAAATTTATTAACACTATGAGTTTATAGTGATACTTCTAGGAGTCAATAATGATCCAACAATATTGAAGGAATTAATTAAGAGATTATTTATTTATAACATCATCAAATTTGTTTTTGTCTTTTAAAATTATATCCTCATATAATCAAAAATAGAGGAGAATGAGGAGAATTAAAATACTATGATAAAAGAATTGTGAAATAATAAATAATATGGAATGTATAGAAAATATTTATTTTTGATAAAGGAATTATCATTCATGGGGAATATTTTCACTTGTATTTGTATATATATTGAAACATTTAAGATATATGCAATTGAGGAGTGTCCTAAACCAGGACATATAATGGAGTTTCATAGATTCCTTGGACTAGCTGGGTATTACTAATGATTTTTGAGGAAATTATACTGATTATAAAACCTATAATTCTATATAATTTGAAAAATAGTAGCATTTTTCTAGACTATTTAATCTAAAGAGAGAAAATAGTATTTGAAAAAATGGGTTTATCGCCACACCATTACTCACACTTCAATCACATAAAAAACCTTTTATGGTGTATAGTGAGTATTAAATGTGGTTTATGGGTTGTGTTATAATATAAAAAATAATATGATAGAATATTCTTTAATTTAGTTGAATTTTCATTAGTAAAATCACCCAATACATGATTTGGAGTTGGATGTATTGATCTTTTCACTGAAATTATAGTGAAATTTTCTCTATGGGGAGATCATTGAAATTTAAACATATTATATGATACTAAATTATATATTCACACATATAGATCATAACACACCCCATAAAATTTGTTTAAGGATGATCAAGGACTATGAATGGCCAATTCATTACCATCATGGGAAAGAAAACCAGGTTCCAGATGATCTAAATAGAAAGGATATGGAAATTTTTTCAATGATGAAAATTGAGAATGATATAATATTATTAGATATGAAAAGGATGGATATGGGATTAATAAATGTTACTTAATAATCCTATAATCAAAAAACTACTTAACCATCCATTCTTGATCATATCAAATAAATATAGATAGAGGATGAGGTTCTATAGAAAAGGTAGTGATTATTTTCAAGGTTTATCTTTTTCTAAATATGTATGTATAAGTTTTGGTTCCTAGTTATGTGGCTAATAAAAACAATATCTGAAGTGGGAGATTCTGGATGACATACATATCTCATCCTTTGTTATTCATCTTGGATGAACTATGAATTATAGTGATCAGAAACATTTTTGGTGGGATTACATGAAGATTTAGATTGTGGAATTTTTATCTCAATGATTGATGTGATAAAAATATAAGGCTGAATGTTAGAGTCTAAGGTTACGATGAATCCATTTATCATAACATTAAGAACATGGGAAAATATAATAGTGGATATTGGCATAGGAATCCCCATGACACTTAATGAAAATAACATAATCTAGGTGGTATTAGATCACCTTACAATATTGTCCCATTTAATTAGAGTCTAGGAATATTTACCTCTCGACCAACTCATTAATATAAACATATGGAACATGGTATTAATTCTTGGAGTCCCAGTCACCACTGTGTTTGATCAAGATCTTAGGATTGCATCATGGTTTAGGAGAATCCTTTTGAAAGAATTGTATATATAAATCAGTTTAATAACTTCATATCACCCTCAGATGGATTAATAGAATAAGGGAACAATCCAAAATATATATGGCATGTTGAGATCATTTTCAATAGATTTTTACAAATACTGGGGTTATCACCTTCCCCTTATAGAGTTATCATATTATAGCAGCATGCATTTTGGAATTAATATGGAACCATATGTGTCTTTCTATGATAAGTGGCTTTGAGAATCCAACATGTTTTGATAAAGTTAGAGTGATGAAGTTATGGGGGACTGATCTTGACCAAGAGATTATGGATAAGGTTAAAACAATTTATCTTCACATGAAATCATCACAATGTCGATAAAAAGTATATGTGGAAAATCATTGATGAGACTTGGAGTTTAAATTCATATATAATTTATTCCTTCATTTTTTATCATGGAAGAAATTGTTGTGTATTTTTAAGAAGTGAAATATTATTTTTTGATACACCAAACCCTTCAAGATTCTTGATTGGATTAATGTACTAGTTTATCGACCAGAACACATGCCCAACCTATCTCAAGTACATTACATGTTCAATGTATCCAAATTGAGGATGTACACACCATACACCAAACGTGTAATGAATCCATATATGGTAATATCATATACAGATCATTTATAAAATGTGTATCTAGTGAGGGTCGTAGATCATACAGACAATGTTCTATCAAATTTGAAAACTCACGTGGTATCGTATTGTGTTGAAACCACAAGTTTAAGAGTGAAACATTTGAACCAGAAGAGGATATAAATTATAACCACCCTCACTTTTATTCTACATAGTATATAATATAAAATGAAAATGGAAAAATTTCACATGGGGTATGAATGAAACCCCCTAGTTCATAAAAGGGAAAATAATGTTCGATGGCATATGTGAAACTCAAGGATGAATGTAAATGAACAATTTTTAATCAAATACAAAATATATAACTTAGCTATTAAATTGGTGGGTTTGAATAATATAAAATAATATATGTAATTCAAATAAAGGTTATATAAAAATATAATTTATTGTTAAATTCTTATTAAATAATAACTATATTTTTATACTAGTCATTTTATTCTTCAAAAATGCATTTTCTACCAAAATAAATTTTATTATTTTTTGTGAGAAACTATTTTCTAGAAAATTTAAAATTTATATTATAAAATGAAATAATTTTTTGAGATAATCGTATAAAAATTAAATTATGGTGAACCTCTATGATTTTATTTAAAATATTTAATATTCAGTAAATGGTGAAAAATAATTTTTTTTTCATAAAACTATCATTTCTCTTAAAAAAGTAAATATTATAAAAGTAAAATTATTATATTAATTTCACAAATAATTATTTATCAGTTATATATCATCAAATTAATTTCATTTAAATCATCATTATTCTAGATTTTATTATTATTTTTTACTTAAAAACACATTTTTCTAAATCATTTATTTCAGTGATTTTTTTTCAATTTTACCTAATAAAAATTTTCCATTATGAATAATGATTTAAAAAATTATTATAGATAATATTTATATATATATATATATTTTAATTTAAAATCATTTAATTATTTTTACTTTTTATATTATTAATGTAGGATCATCCTATTATGCTTGAAAAAGAAATTTCTTAAAAACCGATTTTTCAACGCGTTTGTATGTTTCATTTTAAATTAAATATTACATACTATGTGAATTAAATTTGATAAGTTTAATTCCATAATTTAAATAAAGATATTTAATATTACATAATAATTTATAATTAATTCTCTATCATAATTCAAATTAAAAATTATAAAAATTTGTTACCATGGTTAATGTGAAAACTAGTTTAATGGGGGGTGTTAAACTATTGATGTAAATGAAATAACATGTTTTTGTTGAATAGTGAATATTTGTTTCATCTATATCACACATAAACTCCCTTATTTATCAATTCTGTAGGTATTTTACTTGAGTTTTAATTTCCATTATTGAATAGTTTTGGCAATTTATAAGAATATCAATCCTCCATCCTTATAAAAGGGATCCCACTCTCCTATATTATCCAAACATAAATGTAAATTTTATTCCTAAAATACCTAACTGAATACCTTCATTATATCACATAAAATAATTTATAGGACTTTTTTTTCCATAAATCCAATCTAGTGAGGCTTTCTATCTAGTTCTAAAGAGGTTGTCTGAAGAAGAGGTATCATTATTAATAGGGAATATTTATTTTATTTCTATATCAAAAAAATTAAAATTTTACTTAATAATTAAGATATAAAAACCCAATTATCATCCATATATTGATATGTTATTAGGTAAGTTTAATAACCTAAATCTATCTCCTCTTCCATTAAATGTAGAATGACACTGTCGACCGTGTTTATGGAGGATTTGAACCTCAAAAACTGATGTATTTAATTTTCAATCATCACCTCTCATAGCTATTAATAATGATGTATTTATTTTTGATACATAATAATAATTACACACTAAATATTATAGAATTTTTAAATATCTTTTACATTTTTTATTCAATCTACTGAAATATGATAATGTCCTTCAAGTGTATGAAAACTACCACAACACAAAGTGATGTGATTTATTTTTGTTTCAATATAACATGAATATTATATGTAAGTTTATTTAAACATTGGTGTATAAATTTATCATATAATTATAATTTGTTTTGATAAAATTACAATTACATTTTTCCATCACGATCGATGAAAAAAGGAAACATTACTTGAGCGTACGTACAACCCATAATCTCTATGATTGTAAATTTGTTCATTTTTAATAAAAAAATTTAAATTTTTTATTTTGAAATTTTAATTGATATCTTAAAAACAAAATTTTTTAAATATTATTATTTCAAATAAGATAAAAAAATATTCTCTTTGACCTTTGTCAACTTACAAAATTGGGTATAGACATATGAGATGAATATCTTCAAAATTCACAAAATTGACCTAAATAATTACTTAATAAAATATGGAATGGTAACGAATAAGATAAATGTAATAATAAGCTAGAAAAATGGCATTTTCTAGACAAATAATAAATGTATTTTTTCTAACGACCCAAACTTTCATTAATGAAAAATCCTCTTGATATGATTAAATGTCTCATTATGTAAAATGTGAACATCTTTGGTTTTATGTTTTCAGATTTTAAAATATCATTAAGAATTGATACCATTGATAACATAGTCATTGAACAATGATCACATTATTATTATAAATATAGGGATTTAACAAATCCAATTTACCCAGAAAAAGGAAGCGATGGCCTCATCTAGTAGACTTTCCCCATATGAAGATCATTTTTCAGAGCTTGGAAAGGAGGTGGCGTCATTGTACTTCTCTCTTGACCAATCCCAAGCCGAGTTTCAACATCTTAAGCTCGAACGGAACTGCCTACGAGAGAAGTGAAAGTTAATAGTGATTACCACCTGAGAAATGTTATCCAAGCCACCCCAAGAGTCTGTCACCATCGCACAACTTACCCTTCGGTCTTACATGGGTTTCATAAGGGGTTATGTAATGATACCTTAGCAATATGATTATGTGCATTATTTTTGTATATAATAATGAGTATACATTCATTTTATTATTGTTACTTTGAAAATAGTTTTTAGAGTGCAAATAGTATTTTATGTTAATATTCAACTAAAAAATTTATTATGATGAATTAACGGATTTTTTAAATAAATAATATTTTAATGATTATTATTAAATAAATTTTTATTAAATATTAATTATTGTATAATTTTATGAATGCAATTGTAATTTTTATTAAGGTTTGAAAGCCATTTTTATCAAAACCTATTAATTTTCGATAAATGACTATTTTTATTTTAAAAGGAAAAATTCACATATTTAGAAAATTATTTAGATTAAATGAATATTAGTTTTGGAATCAGGACGTAAAAAATCTCCAACGGTAAATGTTTCATAATTTTATGAGATAATTGAATTTTTGGGTAATAATTAAGTACCGTTTAAATATATAATGTGTTTTATGACATCATAATGACCCAATAGTGATGTAATAAAATACTATAAACATTATGTTCAGCCAATATATGTTTTATCATTAAAATAATTTGATTTTAGGTTTTTTTTATTTATTTTACAAAACTTTAGGGGACCCTCCAAGAGTTATATAAAATTTTCACTTTTTAAATAAATTTCCTTGAGAGTATAAATCTCCTCCACATAATTAAACCTATTATTTTAAGGCAATATGCCACTGCCCTTATAAAATATTGTTTTCCACTCCCCTTTTGAAAAAACCATGGGCACAAACCATGGTATGCTTTGTGGTATTGATTAGTTTAAAGTGTGGTGATCCAAACCTAAATAATAAAGAATTCCCTCACATTTCCTATATAAACCCACCCAATATTCCACTTACTCTTTACTCAATGCCTTTTGAGTTCATCCAACCTCTTCCCTCCTCTCTCTAGAATCCTTCCAAGGATCCCCAAGCTCCCAAGAAGCCTCTCTGAAGCCTCTCCCAAGAATTTGGGATCACACTTCCAAGTAAGGGTTTTCCTATTTTCTCATTTTTGTCGAAGTTTCTTAATATTTTTATGCCTTTTTTTTCAATTATAAATGTTGGGGTATGATTTCGTACCTCCCCCATACTGCCCAATTTATGTTTGAAATGATGATATATTTCTTTATCTCTTATTAATGCCTTCAGTGTACACCCATTACCATGCCAAAATTCAGTAAGGAAATTCTCTCTTCTCATTAACGTTCAAGAAATTGTTTTGTGTTATGAATCTAATTACCATTAAATTTGTTGGGAAATGTATATATATGACCACATTACTGTCCATTTCATATACATATGATTAGAAACCCATTTCTCTCTCATCAACCATTTTTTTAAAGATTGGGGTCGAAGCCTCAATTTATTATTTAAATCAAATACCTCTTTAGACTAGGTAGAGGGAGACCCATTACATAGCCCGAAGTCCCAAGGCTAAGTGGCATGAATACAAGGCTTGAAAGCCCATTTTGTGGCCCAAAGGACCCCTCAGTGAACAATAATGCTACAGTACCCATGTTGTTACAGTACTGCTACAATGCCCTGCTGTAATCCTCCTACAGCCCCCTAGAAATTCACCCCTGCCCAGATTTGATCTTAGGTCTATTGGATGCCAAGAAGAAGCATGTACCACTAGAGTACATGCTCGTTGGCAATCTCATCAACCATTTTTATGAATCATTAAGTCATGTTGTCATGCTGCCAAAATTGCACCGTGATTTTTCAAGCTAAAGACATTGTGTAGTGAATACCACGAACGTTTCTCTATCAAGGGTGTTCACCTTTATGAACATTTACTTATTAATTATAGATTTTCATGTGTGAATTCCACATTCCTTTATCATGGAATAATTTTTAATTTTTAATGAACCCATGTTTAATGATCCATGTGGCACACCTATGCATGAAATGAAATGTTTAAGAATGGTGTGCCCTGATAGCACTCTAATGCATTGGGTAAAGATTAGTATCATGTTATGTTAAGTTCAATGAGGGTTTAATCATGCTAATTCAAGTGAAATGAGGTTTTACTCATTCTCTATGTTCAATGAGCCTTGGTTCTTTCTAAAATCATGTTAAATTTTGTTGCCAAATTTCCATGGTATGTTAATAATGCTATATCATGCCGTTATGTTCATGTTTATATTATGATCCATTGATATGCCTATTTCTTAAAATGTATTTTATCCATCATTTATTCCTTGTTCACTCCCTTATTGGGGTTTATAGCTCACCCTTTTCTTATACATGTCCTCAGGTTATCCCATGCAATGATAAGTATGAGGGAATGTAGTGGTCATGTAAAGGGAGTTTTCAATAAGATGTTGTGCCTATGTATTAAGTTGCTATGTAAAGTTTTTAAGCCCCAAAGACAATATAACTCTTGATCTTCTTTGTTGTATCAAGTGATGGTTTTATGCAATAAATTATTTAAAGTGTTTAATGAAAATAAAGATTATTAAAGTTGGTATCAGAGGATAGTTTTAGTTATTTTTGGGATTATGATTAGAAAACCCTAGTAAAGCCTTAGAGACAAAACTAAGTATAATAAAAACATCCCTTAGTTTTGGTGAGTTTTGAGTAAGTGGTTTATTAATAAAATACATCCCTATCTAGATACGAGTAGGTAGAGGTAGCTCTGGAATAGATATACCTAGGGGTGAAAACCCTAACAAAGAGTTTCGGTCTTGACCCGGGGTATCTTGGTACACAATAACAGGCCTTACTTTACTCTCGGTTATGACACTCCTGGGCGATATACTTTGGTAAATTATCAATCTTATTATGAACAATTTTTAAGGGAATTAAAAAAAATTCCCCTAAGAATATATGTTAGAAAGCTGATCATGAATAGCATAGATTGAAACCTATGGATTCATTAGTTAAGGAAATAAAAGTTATTTATAAGACATCTATTATTGTATTTGGATTACCCTTTATGTGTTACCCCTAAGATTACTTTTATTCTATCTAATGGATGATAATAGGAGGAATCGAGCTAACAACTGATGTGAAGATCAATGTGATGATTGTGCTAATGAGATGCCCAATCCGATGGGAGTAGAAATCGTGAACTTTATCAAACTTCTCTCTCAGTTAACTCAAGATTTGAATAGAAACATGGGTTAATAGGAACATTCAACCCCCCTAAGAAATAACAAGTCGCAATCGAGAGCTTCATGAGACAAAGGCCACCAACTTTTAATGGATCATCTGATCCCTCAATCATTGAACAATGGATCAACTCCATTAAAAAGATCTTCCCCATCCTTAAATGTTCTGAATAAGAGAAGGTTCTCTAGGATGCTTATCATATGGAGGGTGAATCTTATCAATGATAGACATTGATCAAAAATATGAAGCCTGAGGAGGAGATCTAGGCATTGGAATGGAAGGATTTCTAGAAGATGTTTTTCGGTAAATATTTTATGCGCACCCTCCGACTTAATATGGAAAGGTACTTCCTTGCCCTCAAGTAGAAAGACGATGAATCCGTCAGAGCATATGAGGAAAACATCACAAGGCTTTCACAATACACATACGGCTTTGTCGTTACCCCCATATTCAAGGTTAACCACTTCTTTGGTGGGCTGAAACCAAGCCTGCAGAAAGCACTAGCGATCTGTGACTTCAACAGCTATGGGGAAATTGTTTGGTGTGCCCTCAAGGTAAAAATAGGTATTGGAGAATCATAGGGGTATCATGGGGATTAAAAGAATAATTTGGACTTCAATTTTAGTGGTCCATTGGATAAATCCAACAGTGCTAAGAAAATCCATCACAACACTTGCAAATGGTGCGGAAAGAAGAACCCCAGAAATTTATTAAAGGGGATGAGGAAATGATTTAGGTGTGGAAGATAAGGGAACCTGACTATTAACTATCGAAAAGAAAAACCAGCAGCTAAGAAAGAGGAGAGGAACACTCCATTCGACTCTTAGTGCATTGTTCATTTCTTCAACTGTAAATAACCAGGGCACTTTGCAAATTAGTTCCCTAAGCCAAGGGTTTTCGGAGGCATCAAACAACCTCCGAGGTAGCAAGGGAAATCTTTTTCCATCACTACTGCTGAAGTGAATCCAGAAAACAAAGTGGCGATAGGTATGCTAGTTATTCATTCAAGAATAGTGAACGTACTTTTTTATTCTGGTTCTACACATTCTTTTATATCTCAAAAGTTTAGTAGAACAATCCCAGCACCTCCAAAAATCATAGAAGTAAAGATGTCGATGAGTATGAAAAATGGGTAAATCATTGCATCCCATGAATATAAATCCTCCCCTATTATAATATGTGGACTAAAATTCCCGAAAAACCTTTTCATACTCCCTATAGTATAAGTTGATGCAATTCTCAGCATGGATTGTCTTTCCTTATATAAATCAAATATAAATTTCCGTGAGAGGGAAATAACTCTCCATATGGAGAATCGACCTTCGATTCTATTCAAATGAAAGGAGGAAGATGAATCTTTTTTAGCTCCATCATATCAATAATGGATATTACTACCCTATGAGAATGCATATCTAGCTTATATGATTGAGTACAATGAATAAAACATCCTTGAAGACATTCCTATTGTGAGGGAATTCAATAATGTGTTTCCCAAGGAATTTCCTGGTCTTCCTCCTAGAAGAGATGTTGAATTCTCAATGACCTTATACCTGGGGCGTTGCCAACATCCAAGACTCTATATAGAAAGGCTGTTGTGGAGCTTGAGGAGCTGAAGAAACAACTACAGGAGAATCTGGATAAAGGGTTCATACGCCCAAGTGTCTACCATGGGGTGCACCAGTTCTCTTCATCAAGAAGAAGTATGGGTCAATGCACGTTTGCACCAATTATCGTGAGCTTAAAAAAATCCCTATAAAGAACAAGTATCCTCTCCCATGAATTGATGTCTTGTTCAATCAGCTGCGTGGGGCACAATATTTCTCCAATGTGGATTTGTGGTCGGGATATTATCAAGTAAGGGTGAAGAAGGAAGATATCCCCAAGACTGTTTTTCGTATAAGATATGGGAAGTATGAATTTATAGTAATTCTTTTTGGACTCACTAATGCTCCAGTAATATTTATGGACTTGATGAATAGAGTATTTATAGATTAACTTGACAAAATTGTGGTAATATTTATTGATTATATTCTAATATACTGAAAAACCAAGGAGAATCATGAGGAGCATCTAAGAATTGTACTAGAGACCTTAAAGAAAGAGAACCTCTATGAAAAGTATAGCAAGTGTGAGTTCTGGTTGAAGGAGGTATCATTCTTAGGCTATATCATCACAAGCAATGGGATATCTATGGATCCCTCTAAGACAGCTGCAATAGAGGGATGAACAAGGCCAACATCAGAAACAGATATCTGTAGCTTTTTGGGGTTAGCTGGATATTATCGATGATTTGTGAGAAATTTCTCATGATTGTCCAACTCTATTACCAATCTAACTTAGAAGGGAGTAAAGTTTTCTTAGAGTGATGAATGTGAAGAAATCTTCAAAGAGTTGAAAAAGAGTCTTATCACTACACCCATGCTAACTTTACCCACAAGTGGAGAACTTTTTGTTGTATTCAGTGATGCTTCGAAGAAGGGCTTGGGATGTGTGTTGATGCAAAATGACAAAGTCATTGCCTATGCTTCAAGGCTATTGAATGTTCATGAGAAGAATTATCTAACACATGATCTGGTGTTAGCTGTGGCGATCTTCGCTTTAAAAATTTGACAGCATTATCTCTTTTGGGATAAGTGTGAAATATATACTAACCACAAAATACTCAAGTATATATTCACATCGAAAGAGTTGAACATGTGCCAATGAAGATGGTTAGAGATGATGAAAGACTATGACTGATCAATCCATTACCACCCTGGGAAAGTGAACATGGTGGCAGATGATCTAAGTAGAAAGGACCCAGTGATTCTATCATTGATGAGAATTGAGAAGAATCCAATATTCTTAGATTTGATGAAGATAGACATGGGAATCATAAAGAAGGGAATATCATCAATCCTTCCACAAATTATTGTTCAACCAACTCTTTTGGAAAGTTTAAAGGATTCTCAAAAGGATGATGTGGGAATTCAAAAGAAAGTGGAAGCTATCAGAAAAGGGAAATTCTTGGAGTTCAATGTTAATGAAGAAGGAATTGTGAGATTTGGGAAAAGACTATGTGTTCCATAAAGTTCAGAGATGAATAAGGTACTTTTGGATAATGCACATAGTTCCAATTTCACTATTCACATAGGATAAACAAAGATGTATCGATATCTCTGGGAGCATTATTGGTGGGATAATATGAAGAAGGTGATCACTGAATTTACATCAAACTGCCTGGTGTGTCAGCAAGTGAAGGCAGCGAGGCAGAAGTCTAAGGGGATGATGCAACCATTAACCATACCAGTATGGAAATGGGAGAACATCACCATGGACTTTGTCACCGTACTTCTGAAGACATCCAAAGGCAACATTGAAATCTGGGTTGGTGTGGACCGCCTTACCAAGTCTGCACACTTTATTTCTATTCGGGAGGATTTATCATTGGATCTATTGGCACAAATATATATCAGGGAAGTGGTAAGGATTCATGGAGTACTACTATCTGTTGTATCCAATCAAGATCCAAGGTTCACCTCTAGCTTTTGGAAGAGTCTTCAAAATGCTATGGATTCTGAACTAAGCTTCAGTACGACCTATCATCCTCGAACTGATGGTCAATCCGAGCGGACTATCCAAACACTAGAGGGAATGTTGAGAGTTTGATCAATGGACTTTAAAGGATGATGCGACCAACATCATTCACTAGTTGAATTCACCTACAATAACAGTTTCCACTCAAGCATCAAAATAGAACCATATAAAGCCCTTTACGGGAAAAGGTGCAGAACACCGGTGTGTTGGGATGATGTCGGTGAGTGTAAGCTGCTAGGACAAGAAATGGTTGAAGAAACAATGGTGAAGGTGAAAACCATTCAGCAACATATCAAGGCAGCCCGAAGTCGACAGAAGAGTTATGTAGATAACCATTGACGAGACCTTGAGTTTAAAGTTGGAGACTTGGTATTTCTACACATATCCCCATGGAAGAAGGTCAGGAGGTTTGGAAATAAAAGGAAGTTAAGTCCTAGGTACATCAGACCATTCGATATTCTTGATCATGTCGAGGTTGTGGCCTATCGACTATCACTTCCACCTACTATGACAAAATTACATGATGTATTTTCTATATATCTCTTAAGCAAGTACATACCAGACCCTTCACATGTACTCTCTTCAGAGATGGTACAGTTTGAGGATGATCTTTCTTACGAGGAGAAACCAGTGAAGATCTTACATTGTCGAGAAAAAGTTCTATGAAATAAGACAATTCCCCTCATCACGGTGTTATGGAGAAATCACAAGTTTGAAGAAGCGATGTGGGAATCAGAGGAAATGATGAAGCAGAGTTACCCACATCTGTTTTAGTGTGGGAAAAGGAAAATTTGAGGGAAAAATTTCTTAAGGGGAGAAGATTGTAACGACCCAAACAGTCATTAATGAAATTTTTTCTTGATATGATTAAATGTCTCATTATGTAAAATGTGAACTTCATTGGTTTTATGTTTTTGGAAATTAATGCATCGTTAAGAATTGTGACCATTTCTAATATAGTCGTTGAACAGTGATCACATGATTATTATAAATATAAGGATTAAAAAAATCCAATTTAAACAGAAAAAGGAAGGAATGGACTCATCCAGTAGACTTGCCCCATATGAAGCCCATTTTTTGGAGCTCAGAAAGGATATGGAATCATTGGGATTCGCTCTTGACCAAGCCCAAGCGGATCTTCAACATGTTAAGCTCAAATGGAACCTTCTATGAGAGAAGTGGAAGTTGATAAAGATTACCACTCAAGTAATGTTATCTGAGCCACCGCAAGAGTCTATCACCATCGCACACCTTACCCTTCAGTCTTATGTAGGTGTTATAAGGGTTTATGTAACAAGACATTAGCACTATGATTATGTTCATTATTTTTGTTTATAATAATGAATATACATTCATTTTATTATTTTTTACTTTGTAAATAGTTTTTAGAGCGAAAATAGTATTTTTAGTTAATATTCAAATAAGAAATCTATTTTAATGAATAAATGTATTTTTGAATTAAATAATATTTTAATTATTATTAATAAATATTTTTTTATTAAATATAAATTATTTTATAATTTTACAAATGCAATTGTAATTTTTATTAAGGTTTGAATGTCGTTCTTGTCAAAAACCCATGAATTTTCAAAAAATGACGGGTTTTTTTAAATGTAAAAATTCACATATTTAGAAACTAATTTAGATAAAATGAATATTATTTTTGGAGTTAGGATGTCAAAAATATCCAGTAGTTAATTTTTCATAATTTTCTGAGACAGTCGAATTTTTGGGTAAAAATTAAGTACCGTTTAAATATATAATGTGTTTTATGAAATAATAATGACCCAATAGTGATGTAATAAAATACTAAAAACATTATGTTCTGACAATATATGTTTTATCATTAAAATAATGTAATTTTAGTTTTGTTTGATTTATTTTAAAAAACTTTAGTGAACCCTCCAAGAGTTATAAAACATTTTATCTTTTTAAATGAATTTCTTTGAGAGTGTGACTCACGTCCACATAAGAAACCCCATTATTTTAATAATTTCAGCCATTGGACTTATAAAATATTTTTTTCCAATCCTCTTTGACAAAAAGCATGGGAAAAAACCATGTTCAGGTTTTTGGAATTGATTAGTTTAATGTGTGGTGACCCAAACCTAAATAATAAAGAATTCCCACTCCTTTCAAATATAAAACCACACAAGCTCCCACTTCCTCTTCACTAAAATACTTTTGAGTTCTTCCAACCCATGTAATACTCTCTATATAATCTTATCAAGGTTCCCCAAGCTCCCATGAATCCTCTCTCAAGCCTCTCCCAATCCTTTGGGATCACACTTCTAGGTAAACGATTTCCTCTTTTCTCATTTTTATCTAAGTTTCTTAATATTTTTATGCCCTTTTGTTTTCAATTAAAAATGTTTGGGTATGATTTATCACCTCCCCCATACTTACATATTTATGTTTTAAATGATGAGAGACCTATTTCTCTCTCATTAATGCCATTTGTGTACACCCATTACCATGCCGAAATTCCGTAAGGAAATTCTCTCTTCTCATTCACGTTCAAGCAATTATTTTGTGTTATGAATATAATTTCCATTAAATTTTTTGGGTAATGTATCTATATGACCCCTTAATTTCCATTTCATATACATATGATGAGACACCCATTTCTCTCTCATCAACCATTTTTATGAATCCTTATTTCATGTCGTTATGCTGCCGAAATTGGACCGTGATTTTAAAAGCTAAAGACATTGTGTAGTGAATACCATGCTCGTTTCTCTATCAAGGGTATTCACCTTTATGAAAATTTACTAATTTATTATAGATTTACATGTATGAATTCCACATTACTTTATTGTGGAATGAATTTTGATGTTTAATGAACCCATGTTTAATGATCCGTGTGGCACACTTATGCATGAAATGAAATGTTTAAGAAGGGTGCACCCTTATAGCGCTCCAATGAATTGGGTAAAGATTAGTATCATGATATGTCAAGTGAAATGAGGGTTTAATAATTCTAATTCATTTTCAATTAGGGTTTACTCATTCTCCATGTGAAATGAGCCTTGGATCATGCTAAAATAATGTTAAATGTTGTTGCCACATTTCCATGTTATGTTAATCATGTTATATCATGCCTTTATGTTCATGTTTCTCTTATGATCCATTGATATGCCTATTGACTAAAATGTATTTTATATTTCATTTATTCCTTGTTCACTCCCTTTCTGGTCTTTATAGCTCACCCTTTTCTTATGCATGTCCTCAGGTTATCCCATGCAATTCTAAGTATGAGGGATTGTAGTGTAATGTAAAGGAAGTTTTCAATAAGTTGTTGTGTACTATGTTTTAAGTTTTAATTTAGATTTCCTAAGCACCAAAGACACTAGACTACTCAATCTTCTTCATTGTGTCAAGTGAAGATTTTATGTAATAAATTATGTTATGTGTGTACTGAAAAGAAGGTTTGTTTTATTTTTACTATTGATGTATACAAAGAATGCATGTGAAAAATCAAGATCATGGTAAGATATCCCTCTAAGAAACCCATTTTAATGAGGTTATAACCACTCTATATAACTCAATTTATATATATTATTAATATTATACAATTCTTCTATAATTTACACATATTTCACATATGTATATTCCAATCTCGTTCTCCCTTACTTATACTGGTTAAACCTTTCTTTATGAAAATTTCTCCTATATCTTCTTTAAGAAATATTTTTTTCATTATGATATAAGTATGGGAAATTATAATGCTTACATATTATGATTGAATTCCTTATATGACGCACATATGAATTTACATAATATTAATGTGAAATTTGGGTTCTAAATTATATACCTATCAAATGAATTTTGTAATGTTTTAGCCTCCGGATATGTCTTGTATGGGATTTGGGAGTGATACTAGTCCATTATAAGACACATCCCATAATGTGATGTTTTCTGAGAAGTCAGACAAAAACTGTGTTTACACGATGTTTTATAGTTATACCACATTTCCAATTGTAATTTGATCATATGATACCATGTCCTTTATATTATTATTTTATTTGATTACTTATGTATCTTATATTTTATGATATATTATTGTACCTTTGACTCAAATTTTATGCTTTATTATCTTGTTTATTCCCTTACTTTGGGTTTTTGATAATCCCTTTCTATCATGTATTACCCAGGTTATCCTCTAATGTTTTAGTATATCAAATGTATTTTAGGAGCTAACTATGGAGAATAAAATAATTTTTTCACATTTTGGTTTTCGTTGATGTATTATGAAATGAGTCCTCCCTATTACTTTTAAATATATATTTTTTATTTGTAGATATATATGTTAAGATTCAAGAAATAACATGTGTCAAAAGAAAAGATTCATTATACTTCTATAAATAAAATAAATTTTATATGAAATTGTTTTGAATGATTTAAAAATCCATCGAAAATAAATAATTCTCATCATATAGTTTTTAGTGTAGCACATACTTTTATTAAGGAATAAATTTTAAATTGTGATAAATAATTAAAAAATTAATTATTTGGTGTGAAATTTATTATATATTGTAAAAAATAAATTTCATTGGACTATTTTTAATAAAATTCTAGTCTGTTGCAAATCACTCACCACATTAAAATATTATTCGTGGGTTTTTTGAAGGCATTACAGAATTATAGAGGATATATAATAGGGGATATAATTTCAATCCGAAAATACTAAGAATCCATCAGTTGGTAATTCCATAAATTTAATGAAAAATTGCAGAATTGGATGATGTGATTTAAGGATGAAACTAGTTAAGTTACATGGGTTTAGAACCATCCAAGTAACACTTTGAGTTTCATTAATATATTATAGTGTTTATAAATAAAACATAAATCATTAGTTTTTTCAAAAATAAAAGTATTCAGTTGATAATGGAACTAAAACATAGAAAAAATGACATAGTTTCATAAATTAGACCCTAATAACATTTGGGAATTTGTGAAAATCAATATGTGGAAAGCATTAAGATTAAATTTTGGAATCATGGTTTATTTTTTGGTATTACAAATCACAACATAATTCAATTAATATTGATATATTTTCAATGATATAAATATTTATTTTTTAGAGTTTATTATGTGGATTATTCAATGATTAGTGGATATAATTTTTAATGGGGATTACAATGTAGTTTATTCTGTAAAGGAATTATTTTATCATATGAATATTTTAAAATTTTCCTAGAAAATTAGAGATACTACCACCATAATATATATATATATATATAGTTAAAAAAGGATGATTTTTAATAGAAAATAATGTACAAAGTTCTATGTAGGGTCGACAATACTAGTGATGGGATAAAAAAGATCATACATACTATTATGTACTTATTACTGAAAGTTATTCACATTGTATATATATTATTATATTTTAATGTTGGGGATACAAGATATGATTTTTGGGATACATAATTGTTAATATTTTAATTCTAAATTCCTACTATATTTACAATAATTTTATAATATGTTTAAACCCATTATTCCTAGGATAACACACACCACTCATTAACCCTCTCTACTAGAGCACATACAAAGATAGTAGGGAAGAAAAAAGTGACGCATGAAGCCCACTTCCAATAGTTCACTATTTGTTCAATATCATCGAGGGTATAAAATTTACAATATGGGAGGGGTTACCCTTATGTTCTAATGAATAAAACGAAATCAGCACCAATGAAACCCAAATCCATGTTATAATATAAACCATGATAAAAATAGTAATATGATATACATGAAATAATATACTAAAATACAATAATATCTCTAAAGTAAATAACCCAAAAAAACATACAAGGTAGCTAATACAACCGATCTCTACATCAAAAGAATACAATATAAATCCTGATCACTAACATTTCCCTGAAAATATATAGAAATAATATATAGAAACATGGATTATAATGCATGTGAACACAATATGTTCATACTCAGAAACACTCAAGTTTCTTTTTAAAACCCTAAAAGGCATATTAAATAAACAAAAAAAAAACTAACTTGTTATATATCTCATGGAAACAATCATATCAACTACACAAAATATTTAACACTAAATCCATATAGATGTTAAAATATAGAAATCACAAAAATATAACAACAAAGGTAACCATACCAACATACCTAATGATATAGTTTCCAATCCTAATTCCATATACTATGGTTCCAACACTCATTCCATATCAATATCTCACAACCATATATCTAATATTCCATTTGTTATTCTCATATAATGCCCACATATCTTGTCTGCAATGAATATAGAAAACGAATTTCCAAAACAACATAACCATAATTCTTAAACACATAAAAAATACCGATAACAAAAAAAATATAAAATAACTACACAATAACAATAAAACTAAAATTGAGAGCTGGAGAGGTGGATTAATCTTTCATCTATGGCACTGAAATATTTTTATATTGGTTGTGTATCTAGAACCTAAATCCTTATGTGGTAATTAGTTGTTCTACTGAAATCAAGTGGTCGTTCATTATAAAAAACATTCTATACAATGGTATCTTGGTAGACACATACCCATCCTAGGGTAAAATTACTACAACAACTCTTATTCTACAAAATATCAACAACACATCTTCTATTCCACTAAAACATTGACTCCAGATACTTATAACCACACAATATGTAAACACCTCTATCATTAAACAATCTCATATTAATCCTAATTAATATTTCACAACCAAATATATTACTCAATTAACTAACTTTATTGATTATCCACATTAATTTATTTAACCTAAACCACTTCTATATTCACACTATTTTACATTTACATTTCAATTTCAACATAATATATTTTTCCACATTAACTCATTTATTATATATCCAAAATATTTGTCACATCCCATTAAAATTAAACTTTATTCAATTTATTCAATTACTTAAATATACTCAATAACAACCGAAACCACAACACACTATCCACACTATCGATTTCTATCAGAACAACTACATCATGCTATATAAATAATGAATCACATCAATAAATATTTCTATATTATAATATTATCAACCCATACAAAACCACATACCCCACAAAAAATTAACCATACCATAACCAAATTTCTTACCTGGAAAATATTTAAAATATAATCCAAAAACAATTGAAAAAGCAATATTATTTACTAAATTCTTCTCATTAAATCACCACTTCTTGTTAAAAAATATTCAGTAAGAAATTATAGAATTAATCTTCTTAAAAAAGGTACAATATTAAATTATTTCACCCACATAGAACATGATTTCAAAAAATAAAACAAATTAAGCAATGAAACATGCATAGTATATAAATAAAAAAAACAATAGAAATAATAAGGAAATCATGTAAAACATTTGAAATAGGGTTCCTTTTTTCCAATTATTTCATTTATATTCATTAGGGAAATCTCACCCAATAAGATATTGAAATTTTACTCATGTGAATTATTCATCTTCTTTTTAAATAAATATATAGAATACAAATCATCTACCATATAAAAATCTCAAACAACACAACACCAAGAAGATAAAAGGATAAAATTAATAAATTCCCCTACCTCATAATAATACACCCCTAGACCGACAACACATCAATCCTACATAAATAATATATCTATACCCTATAAAAATAAGCATAACCCATTACCATATACAATCAAAAAATGAAACTAATAATTTTTTAAGTAATCGGAGGAGAACCTTAAATCAAAAGATCTTGACAACATGAAGATAAGGACTTATAGATTCACCAAATTTGTCAAAGATCACAACAAAAAAATCCCCCAAGACCCCGAGATTTTCAAAAGGGATAAGTGAGGAAAAATAATAATGAAAAAAATAATTTTTAATAAAACATTAATGGAATATACAATGGTTTGTTGCGACTAATATATGTTGTGGTTTCTTTCACTATATGATGAATTAAGAACCATAATTATCCAATGATTAACCAAAATTAAATATCACTTGTAATTTTAATAACTATTATTTATTTGACTTTTCCATTATGTAACAATATCAATAAATTTCATAGTCTTTTAATCCCACCATTGAACCATAGAATGATCACAATGAAACATTCTTAGAACATAATATTTTTCAAAATGATGAAAAATAGTAAAATTTCAAATATTCATTTAAAATAGTTATTTTTTCTCATCCCACAACCTTAAAATGAGAACCTCTATATCAGGGTTTATACCAAAATTCAACTCTTACTAAAAAATTGATAAAATAAACATATACTCACTTTTTATTAAAAATAGTTGAGACACTATAATTAGTACCACCACCAATTGAATTCAAGACTAATCATGATGTAATGATATAAAACCCTACCATGGATTCATCTAAATCCCAAAAAACACATATCTTCACACCAAAACTATAATACATCATATTTTAGTATGAATATTCTTAAATGCATTCAATAACTTGTCTAATACATTATAAAAAAATTGAATTGAATAAATATTTATTTCATTATGGTAAACTATTTCAACATGAAATTAAATGAAAATCAATATTAATGTAATGATATATGGAAATTTATTATCAAAATTATGATAGATATATATCTACATGTAAATAAAAAATTTCATTTCCTCAAGTATTCATCCTTATTATCTCCCTTGAGATTCACATCACTAAAGGAAATGATAGAACGACCAAAAAACATTATAATTTTAGTAGAATATTCATGTAAATATATTAATGGATCAAATTAATGAATTTTTGAAATGTATGTGTGGGTATATATAAGAATTAAAATTGTTAATATAATTTTCATAAAGTTATTAGAAATATATATAGTTGTATATTGTACATATAATAAATTTGTATATTTAAATGGTTATAGTGAACATATAATTCATAATAGAATGGAATAATGTGGTAAAAATCATATATTCAAATTCCATAACTAATTAATGATTAATAATTAAATTATATTATCATTCGTTACATAATTAATTAATTTTATTAATTTTTTATTATATTTTGTATTCACTACTAGAAATTCAGGCTATATCCACAAAGCTATAGCCATGGTTTTATAGGTCCATGGCTATAGCTTGTTTATATCCATGATTTAGTTTTATGGTCATGGATAAAAATTTTCCATTTATTTTTTTCCAAATCACGTCAGGCTCCTCCTCCGTCCTCCCCGAATCTTTACCCTTTGAACCCCCAACGTCTCTCACGGTTGTACCCTCCTCCCCGATACAGTATGCATATGAGCCTCCTCCCCTAACCCATCATGACCTATCCTCTCCCTGATCCTCCTCCACCGACAATTCCCCTCGCGATGGTGCCCATTGAGGACACCGAATAAGTAAACCCCACTGCAAGCCACTGACACCGAATGTGGGAAATGTCACCTCCCCCTCTGAAATTTCTCCTAGGTTGCCTCTCCACCTCGTCTAACATGCCTCTAATGCAGACAACCCCCTCCATGTGATCCTCCTCCTCCTTTTTATGAACAATTATGTGTTCATTATTTTTTATCAGTGTGTGTAGAAGTAAAATGGAATAGTTTCACATGTTTTAGTATGGTAATAATGTTTTTGAATTAGATACATTTTTCTAATTATAATTGATATGCGTGGAGTGAGGGACAAGTAATTTTCGATGAAGAGCTAATTAGTCTAGATTGGGAATTTTCATATTGGATTTGTGGATAGTTGAAATCGATAAAATGTGATGGTATCAAATTTTGATGGTTAAATTGGGAATTAGGGGATCATCCTAGATGCTTCTCAAGGATTGTAATTCTTATGGTTGGGAGTTTTTAATGACCCACACAATAACGGAGTTGGTAATTTTAGAGAAAATTTGAATTTGGTTGCCTAAATTAGGGAGATTTATGAGAATTGGGATATGAATTAGAATTTAAAGAGTTAGAACATCTCTAGGATGTGTTTTCACTTGAGTATAATGGTTATTTAGTGGTATTTTTAAAATATTAATGTGGTGGCTAACTAAAAAAATTACAGTAGTCATTGGGTATTTGATTGGGAGGAACTAGGTGCCTCTTAATGAGTTTGTAAAAAGCTGAAGCCTTTATAAGGTACCCAATGGAGGGGTACCTAGTACTCAGTGGGCTGTAAAGTGTAGTTGACCTTTTATAAGGGCCATCAGGTACATAGTAGAGGTGGATTGGTTACCCATTAGAGAAGAGTGTTGTTTTTTAAGGATAACAAAATAGTTATTCTAGATTCCATCTTTAAAAATGCCTTATGGGTTTCTTCTAACGTGAATCTAAATTAGTAAATATTCCTCTTCTACCACCATTATTCTTTCTTATTTACATATTTACATATTTTATTTTTTTAGGGTATGGTTTATGTCTAATTTCACTAAGACTTGGTGAAATGGTCCATTATTATGGGGCTTCATAGAGTGGTGGCATAAGTTTGATTTTTTTAACATCCTCCCCCATACCACATAAAATAATTAATTCCTAGATCGTAGGATTAGTCAATGTAACCTCATACGGTCCTCCCTGTATGCCAAAGGCCATCCATCACCAAATAGGGTGATGTTTCCATGATTTATTTATCCATTGACGTGATAGAAATATTGTGGCATGAGGAAACATTGTTTTATTTTTATCATTATTTTATATAATCTAATTCTTTATTATTTATAAAATTTATCCTTGATTAAATCATTACCTTTTCACCATTCCCTCATAGAATGTGGTGCAATGACATTAATCTTCCACATTCTCATCTTTAACCATGATTTCATGTGATCTTATTCTTTCATTTATTTTGATATCTTTAGACAAGAAAACATACCGATTAATATAATTTATATTTACTAGCATGATTATAATTTATCATTTTCTATTCCTGACAGAAATACTCCCACAACAGTTTTTAATATAGATTATATGTTAATACTATTATAATATTTATTGGATTCAGGTATGAGAAAATATGACCAAGATGTATCATGATTATATTTTGGTGTTATATTAAAAAATATATTTTTTCTAGAATCATCCACAAGATAATGGTGAGCTCATGGAATCTACAGATTTATACTATAGTGATAAAATAAATTATTTAACAACTAATTATTCTTTGGTGGTTCATCATTGCTAGATTTAAAATTCTCAACAATTATATTTAAGTTACCATCATTGAAGCTAATATGTGATGACATGGCCCCAATGATATTCTTCCCAATAGGAAATTTTTAAATGTTACATCTTCCTATTTACCTTTAGTTATAATGAATAATATTTTTTTTCTAAAAACAATATGCAATTTCATAATTCAGAAACTAATACTCTAAAAATTTCCGAGTGAATTTAGGCTCTTCAACATGTTGAATTTACCACTTTAGTAAGTAGAAATAAAATAAAACATAGTATAGACATGATATTTTTATTAAATTTCATCTCCTAATTTATAGAACAACATAATTACTTTTCATTATAATCTAAAAGTCAAATATTAACTACTTATTTTATATAGAATATTATAAATGGTTAAATGTGATCCTCATAACCATATAGTGATAATGAAATCCTACCAGTTTATTCAAGTATCCCACTTATGATATATTAATCCATCCTATTTTCATCAAGAGGTGGTGTGCGATAGGTTAATAACGAGTCCATTCAAAAATAACTTTTATATATTCACAGAAGAACATATAACGTTCCCCCTATATAGACTAATTTTTTATTTATTCTTTTGAATTATAATAGTTTCCCCCTTTCATGAAATCCATTAATGAATGAACATATATAATAATATCATCATTAAATAAATATGATTTAATTTTTTAACAATATCAAAACTTGATTACTCTCTCATTCTTATTTTATTCTATTTATACCATTATACTCTTACTATTTATCTATATTCTAATCATCATTCCTATTTATCTTCAATTTTATGTTCAGAAATCATCATACACTAGAATATTTCAATGTTTTCATTAATTAAATGTGTTCTAATTTGTATGAATTATGTTTATAAGATTATTTTATTCAAAATATAATGATATTATATGAATCGCCAAAGAATAATTAAATGTTTTCATTAATTAAATGTGTTCTCATTTGTATGAATTATGTTTATCAGGATTCTTTTCTCCTTCCATTGAATTAGGTGCATAAACCAATGAATATTTTAGTGATCATTATGATGATGATGGTGGTGGTGGTATGAGAGAAGGTGATAATGATGTTGGTGTTTCTATAAAATATTATGAGAGTCATGATGGTTCTGGTGATGCTGATATTATGGTACATTTCAGAAGTAAATTCTATTTTCCTTTTATACATTTAATTTTATCAAATCGTTTTTTTATTATGTCAATATTTATATTGAAATTTTATATATTTTATATTATAGATAGTTTCAATTATTATGATATATATTTTATTATGTTTTGAGTTTAGTTTTATAGGGAAGGTGGTGTTTTTTTCTCGTAACTAGAGGTTCTGAGTACTGCTATAAGGTGGAGATATTTTGGAATAATTTGGTGATTACGTATATATGGGTAGGAATACATTTACATGGTTATTAACTATATATGTATGGTCTATTTTCCATGGGTTTGAAAGTGTTTTTAGGGACCAACATCCTGGTTTAACCACGGGTGTAGTTAAAAATTACAATTGTTAAGATCATGGATTATCCTATAATTTCAACAGAATTAACTATGGCATTATACTCAAATTTCCAAGGTTAACCCATGTCCATACATTTACTACATCCATAGTTCAAACCATTTCTATACATGGAATTATTCCATTTATTAAAACGTGGATGATGAAAACCCAAACTACAACAGATTTGGCGGAGATCTAGTCATTGGGGGGGGGGGGGGCTCGTAGGGTGTGGGTGGAGGGGGGGGGGGGGGGCTCGTAGGGGTGGGAGATAGAAGGGGGATTGACAGGGGGTCTGGAAGGGGGGAACATGGTCGGGGGAAGATTGTTAGGGTGGGGGACGAGGATACTGGCATGGGTGGTGGAAGGGGAAGGGAGGGGAAGGGGTGCATTGGGAAGGGAGGGGGTGTAAGGGAGAGGGGCAAGGGGGAGGGGGAGGGTGAGGGGGAGGGGAGTATAAAAGGGGTGTAATGTTAGGAGGGTGTGGGCAGGGGTGTCTAGGAGGGGGGGGGGGGGGGTGGTCCAGAATGGGGTTTCTATGGGGTCTCCAGGAGGGAGGGTGATGTCTAAGAGGGGGGGGGGGCTGTCTAGGGGGTATCAAAGAGGGGGGGGGGTGTCCAGGAGAGATTTCATTTTTCATGTGCTTTATCGCAGCCTAGTTCTTGTGCCACAAACTATTCCCAAAACTTACGGGAATTTGGTTTATTTACATATTGTTTATGTGAAAAAGCCTAGACACCCCTCAGGTTGAGTTTGGTTAAAGAAATCCTGCAAAAGAGAAAAATAGTTCCAACAATATTTTTTTTAACATCATGTGCTTGATCATATTTCATGAATTTATTCGATCTGATGGTGGTAGTTTTATAAATAACATTATATGTATATTAATAGGGTCCCATAAAGCGCCTCATCTCACATCGAATTCCCACGTGTGATATCCTCCACTTAATGAGGAAACCACTTCCTCTAGTAGGCCAGATGAGAGTATAGGGTCCACTCCTTGACATCATGCCTCACTTCACTCCCACCCTTACAGTACAACCCATTTCTCCTTTTCAAACCTACTATGTGTGCTCATGCATTCCTTATATTATCCACTCTCTTTCCTTACACCATGCGGACCACATGGATGGATCCCTTATGTGTAGTTGATTCTAGCCCCCATAAAGCCTCGATTTGGCTGGCTATGATGGCTTGTGTGTTTGTCCCTATTTTTTCATAAAGGATCATTGATGTAATTAGTAATATATTAATTATATAGTACAATTCCATGCTTTCTAAAATTCATTCTTCTATGAAATCATCATTTAAAATAAATATATAGTGTCATGGACTTCTTTACAATTTGTTATTCTGTAATTCATCATCACAAAAAATATTATTTTACATAGTCTTAATTTCCTTATCCATTTTTTTAAATAATTTTTTACCATTGACAAAAGTATTAGACATGAAGATCAGTCCAGTAATCATCACAATTTAAAATGGGAATTGTCCAAGTATCACATCTAATAAAGCGAGTCCATAACAATTTTATGAGAATCACTAATTTATCCAACAACAAATATTAACTTATTGAAAAAAAGATCAACTTGAGCTTAATAGATATAAACACAAATAGTGTGAGATATTATTTATGGTTTAAGAGTGCACATTCCATTTTTGAAAATATATATTAAGCGTTGTATTCAAAAAACTCTGTGAAAATATCATTGAGTCCTTGATGTGACCTCTCTCATAAAAACTCCTCATGAAAAGTTGGAGTTCTTATTTTTCCTCCTCCACTCCTTATTTGTGGACCTGTCAAAGTTATCATAAATTACTTTAATTTAAATAGAAAAAATTTATGGGGGGGTATGAGAGCTTATATCCTTCATCCATAACCAATGTAATGGAGACCATTGTGCCCTGGGTTTTGGGGAATCCCCTTTTCTTCCATTATCATAAGGTACATAGATAGGACCCACTGCCGTCATTAATTTATCACAGACCTGAATAGACTTGATAGTTCCACTGGTGTTTGTGTACTCAATATTAGGATTGAATATTCCTTCCCAATCATTAACAAGAGTAACACACTCATTTGAGGAACCTTTATAGGCTGATTTAATGAGGCTAAAATTTCTTCCCATAGTAGTATCAGGCTTTCCAGTGGACTTTCAATCAACCCTATATGTATTAGTGATCTGTCTAAGAGTGTTGATAATAGGATCTAAAATCTCATATAAAGATCTTGGATCAACTATTCCCTGAATTAGCCTATCTTTAGCATTAAAAGTGGTTTTGTGAGCCTTATAATAAGAAATTATAAAGGTATCCTTCACAATGGGGAATTCCACTACTACCATTTGCAAGGAATCATAATACATATCCATCCAAGATTTAACATATAATGAAGAGTCCACATCCTTCTACGTATATTCACCTACATCAACCACTGTTAAAGAATCCTACCTAGCCTTCCTAGATTCAACTAAGATTTTAGTATCACTGCTAGCAGTACCACAATCAAATTGCATACATTGATCATCTTCATTCCTTGTATCATCCTTATTAAATCCATAAACATCACTTTTAAAAAAGTAATTATCTCTAGAGATGACCTTGGATTTTACCTTAATAGAGTGTTTATTTTTAACTTCCTCTGATATTGAAATAAAGGTAGACTTCACATATTTATCCCTCATGGCATCCCTAAAAGAGGGAGTTTGAATAGGCGAATAAACATTCATAATTCCAAAGGATTTATTCCATTCACTGGAACCATTACTAATAAAAAGTTTCTCCTATAAGTCAACAAGGTCATCTCCTACACCGGGTTAGAACTAAGGTTTCTTTTGACCTCTTATGGCCCACTGGTCTTAAATAAATCCATCACCACCTTTCTCTAAAGATATAATAAGATGTAATTTCGTATCAAATTTCTTAGAACCAGAACAATTATAATCTACCCTCATATTCATTCCATTATGTAGTGACATGTTATGATAAGTGGAGGTCTTCCTCATGGGATTATCAGCAAGTCCATTCCCTCGTATATATACTATCTATTAGTTTATAACCATAATTTTCAATCCTACAACCCTATATATAAATACATCATGATTCATTATCTAGAAATGTCATATTTGAGGTGGCCATGCCAGTATACCCATGAATTAGACCCCTCACGGACTGGGAAAACCTATTTCCATAGTTTAAAACCATGGTGAACCTGTGGATAGATTTGATCCTCTATAGTAAATCTTATCTCACCATTGATTCTTTAAACATTTGAGAGGTGGGCTCTAGTCTTCTTCAAAACCTAGTGTGAAACAGTGTGTTATTTCATGAGGGGTTGTTTGAAATAGGATTTCTACTTCACTTGGGTTCATTCGTGGATCTCATAGTTGGCTTTCCAGTAGTTGAACCACCTCTTATCCAACTAGAATTTTTTGGTGGATACCAATGAGGGAAGAGGGGTTCCTATGAATCATTATCTACAGAGCTATGTGAGGAGGGGAATGAACTAGAACATCTAGGTGTCAACAGTCTCTCTGTATATATTTTTGGAGAACTCATCTAGATCATGTCAGATGGGGTGTAGGATCACGAAAAACATTGTGTAAAACCCTATCCACAATACCCCCACCTGGAAAGTGTAATAGGTATAACCATTTTTGATGGTCCTCCCGCAATCCTTGGTAACCATTCCCATAATGGGGGTAAATTGATAAAAAAATGAAGTAGTTAGATAGATCAATCCCTTCTAGCATGTCTACTAAGACCATGTTGAGAGGGTAAATCTGAGTGATGTTCATGATTTATGATCAAAAGTAATTTTTTAATGGGAGATTCAATTTTAATATTCATAAAACCCCATGTGTTTAGAAATCCAACCATAAATGAAGTGTAATGGGCAACACATATAGAAGAGATAGTGGTAATGAATTGTATAACTTCACATACATTGGGACTTATAGTTTTTTCCCTACCTCATCTCTAGTATCTCTTCCATGATAAGGTCACCTGAATACACCCTCATATGTGCATCCCAAAATCAATATCATCCACCTAAAAATCATAACATTAATACATATAGATAACCTGACCATTGTATCCTTGATCTTCATGGTTTATCCCCACAACAAACATCCATTCTCCTTTAGTATTTTATAAAATGAGTTCTCTTTTCCTTGTTAAATATCCATTGAGTAAAGAAACAAATTCCCTATATATGTTTCCATTGATTAATTATGAAAATACACCCAACAATGCATGGCATGGATGCCCATCATCTATATGTTTTGGTCACTCTCCCCTAGGACATGCATTTTGACACCCATGTGATCATTGGTATCTCCTCTTTGTCATCACAAACATCTTTATTCAGTTGGATATCATCATACATCTCTCCCAAGATATAGATCCTCTTGAAGTTGTAGAGGTCCCATATACCATTGTTGACCTCCGAATGATGAAATATAAATTTTTTGGTCCCTAGTGTCTAATTTCTCAACATCTCTGGAATGAAGTCCTAATTATTGTAGATGTGGATTTTTGATCACCATGTTTCCTCATAGATCCCAACACACTATATATCCAACTAAAATTCATGATAGGAAAAACATACCCAATATACCCTGCACCCTCTCTTCAAGAAGATTCTATAATGAAGACGGTCCTAGTAATATTTCAACAATCCTTTAATTTAAAATTGGAAATATATTAGATTAAAAATTAGGGGGTCTATCTAGGAAGGAGGGGATGGGGTGGAAGGGGGTCTGTACAAGAAGGGAGGGGGTATTAAGGAGGGGGGATATCTAGGGGGTGTCCAAGAGGGGTGTGTGGGGTGTGGGTCTGTGGGATGTCCAAGAAGGGATAGGGGTATCCAAGAGAGAGGGGGGACTATCCAGGGGGATGGGTCTGTCTAGGGGTTTTTCAGGGAGTGGGGTATGTCCGGGGGGTGTCTGTCCTTGATAGAGGGAGGTGTCCAGGTGTGAGGGGTGTCTAGGAGGTGTGGGGATATCCTGTGGGGATGATGGCTGTCCAGGGGGTGTATAGGAGGAATGGGGGCTATCCACGGGGGTAAGGGGATCAATTTGGGGGGGGGGGGGGGGGTAATAGGGGACTCTCTCTGGGGGGCATGTGCAAGGGGGGTCTATCCAGGGAGGGGATGGGTTGGTAGGGGGGTCTGTCCAGGAAGGAGGGGGGCGTCTTCTTCAATATGTCCTTTGAAACTCAGTAATTTACAATGATATTTCTAATTATTTAATGTTATTTAAGGAGGTATAAAATTATGGGAATTTGATGTTGAATTTGTTTCTTTTTTATTACTTCAATGAGAATATCCAGGTCGAGTGAAAAATATAAGAGGTTGGTTAGCTCATTAAAAAGAATAAAATGAAATCATATCATTATAAAGGAGTACTTAATTTGGTATTTACTTGTTTAGAATAATTCATTCATGCTTCCACTTATCAGAACACTTCTGAAATTCTTGATTTTAGGATGTTATGCTTGTTGAGTGTTTCTGCTTAAAATGTTGATGTTAATGAACTGAATCTATTTATGATGGTTATTGAATATGTTCTTGCTTATAGTAAAAAATGAAGAGTGTTGAGTTTTAATATATGATGATATTTATTGTCAAATTTATATTACATGATTTTTTTGTTGAAAATTTGTTAATTTTTCATTAATGGTGGTAGAGTGGTAAAATAAAAAATGTTTTCATGGTGATTTTAATGTTAATTGTTCATTGCATTTGTCTCTTATTATACTGAGAAGAGTTTCTTTACACATTGTTTTGCGTGTTTGACTGGAAATAATTTGGGGGTTTTAATTAATTAATGCATGTGAATACTGAAAATCATTATTGACAAGTGGATTTTTTCATATCACTGGAACATGTATATTAGGGGACTCCATGTATTTTATAGGGTTTTCCTTCAGGGGGGCTATCCAGGAGGCAGGGGGCTATCAAAGAGGGAGGGGGGGTTATCCATGTGAATTTCCTAGAGGTGGGGTGTGTTTTCCAGGGGGTGTCCACGAGGGAGGGGGTTGTCCAAGAGGGGGGGGGGGTCCAGGAGGGAGTGTTGTCCATGAGGGGGGGGGGGTATTGTTTATGGGGTGTCTAGGGGGGAATGGGGGGATATTGAGGGGGGTTCAAGGGGGTCTCTAGGGGAGGAGGCAGTCTAGGAGGGAGGGGGTACTATCCAGGGGGTGTTTAGGGGTGCAGTCCAGGGGGTGTCCAAGAGGGAGGGTCTATCCATGGGGTTTCGAGGAGGGGGGGGGGGGGGGGTCCAGGGGTGATGGGGGGGATATCTAGGGGTGCAAGGGGGAGGGGAGGATGTCCAAGAGGTATGGGGGATTGTCTAGAGGGGTTGTGTAGGAGGGAGGGGGTGGGGAGCTGTCTAGGGGGTGTTTAGGAGGGATGTGTGGTAGCCAGGGGGTGTAAGGGGAGTCTGCAGAGGGGGGAATAGGGGTGGTTTAAGGGGGGGTTGTCCATGGGATGTCGAGGAGGGAGGAGAGGCTATCTAGGGGGTGTCTAGGAGGGGGAGGGTTCTGTCCAGAAGGGGGGTGTCCTGGAGGGGAGGGTGTCTAGGAGGGGGGGGGGTGCTATCCAGTTGGGTGTCCAGGAGGGATGGGGGGATATCCAAGGGGTGAATGGGGGGTCTTCAAGAGGGGAGGGGCTGTCTAGGAGGGATGGAGGGCTGTCCAAGAGGGGGGGGGGGTGTTTTCCAGGTGGGAGGGGCTATCTAGGAGGGGAGTTTCTATGAGGGGATGGGGGATATCCAAGGGTGTTGTTAGGAAGGAGGAGGGCTTTCTAGGGGGTGTCCAAGAGAGAGGGGTGGGGACTGTCTAGGGGGGTTATCGGGGAGGGAGGTGGGGTGTCTGGGGGGAGTCCAGTGGGCGGGGGGGGGGGGGGGGGAGGGGGGGTGGGTGTTTAGGGTTTGTCCAGTAGAGGGTGTTGTCTAGGGGGTGTCCTGGATGGATCAAGGTATTTCCAGGGGGTACAAGGTGGACTGCCGAGGGTCAAGGGGAAGGGGGATTTCCGAGAGGGATGGGGGGTCCAGGAGGGAGGGGGATTTCCAGGGGGGTGTCCAAGGGGTGTGTAGGGGGGTGGATGTCCAGGAGGGTGGGGGTGTCCAGGGGTGATGTCTAAGAGAGAGGGGGTAGTCTAGGGGGTTTACTAAAGGTAGAGGGGTGTTTTTTATTAAACGCGAAGGGATATAGCCACGTGTTGAAACCATGGATATAGCCCATGTGTGGCTAAATCTTAAGCCATAGTTTAAAACAATGTCTATAGGTTTTTCCCTTTATCCAGGACAATACCATCCATGGTTCATTAAACCGTGGCTATAACCTATAGCCACATTTTTTCTTATATCCACTCTTTGTAATTGTGGATATAGCCTAAATTTCTAGTAGATATTTTTGTAAAGATAAAATTCTCATAAATTTTGTTTTATTTTAATAAAATTGATTTCATTTTTAGAATCAAGAAGATTGAATTTAGAAAGAGGGTTAATTTAATTTTTTGAAAAAAAAAACAATGGGATGAATAATGAATTATGTCCATAAATAATAAAAACTACAATTAAAATATATCTTAAAATTGACGTATAAACATAAAATAATGAAAATATGTGTCAATAATTTAATAAATCATATAAAAATTTAGTTTTATTCACACATGATATAATTTCCAACTCAAAATGTCATTTAATAATCATTAAATAATCAATATTTTCAAATATTCCACTAAAACATGTTTATAAAATAATCCCTCACACACTTATTCTAAAATACATCCTTTTTCCTTCTTTAATATATCAAAATATTTATTTATATACATATCCCTCTTTTTTGGTGATTAAGTTCAAAAAATTTAAGTATATATTCATCATTATAATGGATGATGTTCTAAAAAACAAATAATAATATGATTTCCTCATATCTTCTAATTAAATCACTACAAGATGATTAAAAATAAATTTCAAGAAAAAAATTATTCAATTCAACTTATTTATCACATTTCCATCTAATTTATGTATCCCATTAAAACCATGATTTTAGAAACAAATAGTTATTCACATCAATATGATTGGCATGTAACTCACAAAGAAAAATAAAAAAAGGAAATCATGATAAACATACTCATAAAACATCCCTTTTCCCAACACATGTATTTATCTTTATAAGGAAAATGTCATTCCCTTATCCTATAATATTTATGGAATGATAAATCCATACAAACATATTAAATAAATTGTGAGAATCTGAGTGAATAACCTAAATGAAATATCGAACAAATAGACCTGTAAGGCTCTACCAAATTTAACTCAATATTACCATTGACATGATCATATAAATATGAAATTAATTTATAAAATAGGTTTGATATTATAAATATTTTTTTGGATCCCTCATTGAAGATATATGTGTCTATGTGAGTAGATCAAACTAATCTATCTATGAATAATGTTGATAATACAATATAATTAATTCAAGGAATGTCAAATCAGTATATCTATCACATAACTCAATTAAAGCATTATATCTAGAAAATATCAACAGTATAATAACTAAAATATCACATGAATTATCCCTAGGATATCTATTAATTCCCAAATACAAAAAACAACACATAAATTATATGTATTTCTTATGTGTGAGGAGTATATTAAGGTTAATACCTAATTTTTTTCCCAATTTAGTTTGGGGCCTTATTTTAATATATGTTATGGGTTCTATAATACATTATCAAATAAAGGGATAACCCACAAGTGAGGGATTTCCAATCCACTATAGAAAGAAAAACAATATATCTAAGATATTATAAAAAAAATTCAAGGTAAGTGAATGACATAAAATATAACTAACTTTAGGTTATCAATACATTTAAGATCAAAAAAACCAAAACATGTATACATTTCAGGTGAAGTTCAGGATAATAGAATGTAGAATCTCTAGTTGGCTCAGGTCAATGTTATTAGAGTGGAAAACTAGTAAGTGAAGTGGATGTAAATAAGAACACCAACATTATTATTGACCATCTAACAATTTAAAATAATATAAGCATACCCAATGGAATGATAAATAAACTGAAATCAACCACCAAAGTATCAAAATCCAAACTAGTATCTGAAATTAGAAAGATACATAGTGATAGAAATTTGAATTACCTTCCAATTTAAGGTTTATGTCTCTAAAATGAAGTAATATCTATGATATTTCTATTGAATTATAATAAATATTTCTATATGAAAATTATATTATTCCAAAGAATATTTTTATCTACTAGTCCTTTATAAAATATTATTTATTAAAAATATAACTTTGAAATTTGAACACCACTAAGCCACTTTAATGGGGTAATTACTGTTATATTACCATTTTAATAAGCAGAGAAAATGAATAAAAAATTATCATCAAGTTCAAATTTAATTTCAATGAAAGAAAGCGTGTGTTCATTTTTTGAGAATGTATGAGTTTTTTCGTAATAAAATTCTTAAATTATGTACATACCAATCATTTCACATTAGAGGACACATTATTTATTATTTATAAATCATTTTAACATTTATTAAACCCATTATCATTAGTAAAAATAAATAATAATCTTGTTATGAGAGAGAAAATATCGATTCCATTTCCTTTATTAACATAATTATATTCCAATGTTGATGTCAAATCATATTTAAATTCTACTTTTGAATAAGGTTTATCAAAAATAGTAATGAGAACATTAATGATATCTTATTTAGAAGAGAGATTCATTGAAGTAGGAATGGGAAAACCAGTCATAAATTTAATAGAATTAAATAAATATAATGGATGAAAATTCTCACATTATTAGAGGGGTATCATCGATTTGATCCCCAAGTACATGGGAGTTTGATTTTAACCCATTAGATAAGGAAAAAATTTGAAAATTGGACAGAAAATCCTTTTATTTAGTGTGGAAAATTATCTAAGAAATATAAAGCACATCCTTAATTTTATTAATGGGTTTCTTAAATATGGTGTTTTTGGAAGGCATTGATTTTTTAACATCAGATTCTTTTTCTATGATACCATTTAAGAAAAGATAAAAGATTTGTGTCAATGTTTATAATAAGATTTTTCATAAGATAGGATGGGTCATAATTGATGGATTGGATAAACCAGTCCAATTAGATTAGTTCTATATTAGGTATGTTAGATATATTTAAATATAAATCACTAGAAACATGTTATATATTGAAAAAACACTTATATGAGTGTAACGTTTAATTTTGATAAGAGTCTTAAATTGGAGAATAATGGGTGAATGATTCTAAGCATTAAACAAGTTAATAGGAAGAAAGATGAAATCAAACTAAAAAGAAATAATCGAGGACTCGAATTTATTGTTGACCTCTTCGTAAAATTTTAAATCCTTCATTTGAAATACCATAAATAACAATAGACAATAGATCTCGTAGAGTTACAAATCTGATGAAGAGAAAAAATCATGTATAATGTGGCCATCATTAATTTTCCAAACTAAAAATTAAAATATATATATATATAATATCTTGAATTATTAAAATCAGAACCATTACCTATTTACCAATAAATAATTTTCAAATTATTGAATAACAAATTTCATTATAGAGGAAATAATCCTATGCATTATATGAAGATATAGTTGGTAAATAATTCTACCTATTCAAAGTAGCTGAAGAAATAATCCTACATGGAGAATCTCTTTACAGTGAAACTACAACCATGAATACCATGAAGACATTCATATATGAGTAAAACTATAGAAACTATTTATCATCTTTACATAATTCATAAAACCACATAATCCAAGAGATGTTAAAAAAGATCTCCTCAAATAATAAAATCCCAATTTATAATAATAAGGTAAATGCTAACTTCTCACTTGTCTTAGTCGATATTAATAATCCATTTCATAATATAGTTTATAAAATTTCATTTAATTTAATCTAATATTATAACAATGAAGTGAATAGAGTATAATTTTCTAATAATAAATTATTTTTACGCACATTTCTTAGTATAATTCATAAGAATAAATAATAGCCATCCTTATTTAAAATCCTAATATATCATTAGAATATTCACATATATAGAACAATACAACAATTTGATAGATGTGTTTCAAATTTTAGAAATTAAATGCTTCAAAATAATTTATTATCAATAACCTTACAAAGACAACCATACTTCTTCCAGTATTAAAAAATTTTCAATGAAAAATTTTCAAATGTATTTCAGATATTTCTAAAAATATATATAATGAATGACATACCTCTATTATGGGTTAATACAACACTATATATATGAGTGTAGAGATATGAGAAGTAATATCTTGTAGAATTAAATTATGGATATCATTATATTTTCCTATATTTTAAACATAAAAAATAGGTTAATAAATTAAAAAGTGTATATAATATAAAAAAACATATTGATGATTTTATTTTTAATAATAATCAAATTATTATACTATTATAGAAAAATAATTAAAATTTTAAATAAAAATATTAAATTTTATAAGAGTTCATCAAAAATTAATTAATAAATTATTATTCAATTCATGAACATAGAAAATTAAGATAGGTAAATAAAATATATTTTCCATGCGTATTCACTAAAAACAAGTTTTCAGAACAACTGTAATGAAGTTTATACGAATCTCACTCTCAATCATTTGGTTACAATAAAAATAAAGGATAATTGAACAAATAGATTAGATTAACATTTAAAATTTTCTTAATAATCAAATAATTCAATTCATCTTTTTCCATCAAACCATCAAGAAATTAAAATGAGATATAATTTTCAATAAAATGAATTATTTTATTTTATTTAAATACTAATAAAATAGTACCTGACTTTGTACATGGAGGAAACTCAATGATTACATTTCTGAACTACTCAACATGGTTCTTGTTGTTTAAAATACTCTAATATGTCATATTGGGTACATTAAATGTTTTATAAGTTCATAGTGTGTACTATTTAATTAATGTCACATCGATCTCAAGAACATTAAATTATTTTTAAAATTTAATGCATTGAGTATTTAGTAATAAATATCTATACATGATTCATAGTTTCAATTACTTCAAATAATTAATTATGAATCTAATATAATATAAATAATATTTACTGGCATGAACTATCTATTTAATGTATTCAAAAAACACATGTCGATGATTTATAAGGGAATAATTAATTACATTTAACATTCAAACATAAATATTTAAATTACATTGTTTCTGGAAGATATCCACATGGAATTTATATCACTTTATTGGATATCAGTAGTACATACATAGGTGCGCTATGTATATTTATGAAATTTTAGGAATTAAAAAGTGTGTATAATTTTTTTGAAAAAGGAAAATGATATATTAATCATGTAGATTGGTAGAAACAAAATCATACAAACATGATTGAAACTAATCAAGCTGGATATGATTCATGCTAGAAATTCCAAAAGAAGACAGATGATGGGCTTCTTCATTTCCTTCCCTTTTGGTGAAAGATAATAATGATGTTGTGAAGGTTTAACTGAGAGACTGATTTTTTTTGATGAGGGAGCGAAAATATTGGAGACCACTATCATTAAGAATGTGGGAATTGATGATTGTGAGACAATGTACTTCAATGTGGATAGTGTCCATACAAAATATTTAACAAAAGTCATCCCAACAAGGAAAATGAAGGCTTCAGCAAAAATAATATCCTAGAGATCATGGTTTGATTCATGTTTGGAAGCAATTATTTGACCATGAAGGTCCTAGGCCAAAAGTCCAATTCCAACCAATCCATCCTTATAGAAAGATGCATCAACATTAATATGACGAATCCCTTATAAGGGAGGGAACCATCATTCAATAGATGTGTGAGTTCCAATGATCCCATGATGATCAAAGTCTTAGTTCCACCCCTCAATCTAGGATGTATCCCATTCAATAAGGAACCCAAAAGGCTTTGCTGTGTGGTTGAAGATGAAGTCATTTCGTCGAACCTATATCATTAAATCCATAATACACAATGAGGAAACTTTATCATCATTGCAATAAGAAGACCAAGAATTAAGTAGTGTTGGAAGATTCATTGCCATATATAGCATACAATCTATAACAGATCCCCAAGAAATCGATATCTCATCCACCCCTGGGCACTGGTTGATCGCATGTCGAGGATATTATAGAATACCCGAGAAAAGGGGACACTGCTTATCACTCATAACATGGAGGATGGTGATGAAGTCTATGGTGGTAAGGATACTAGTGAAAACCTACCACTATAAATAGCATATTTTGGGGGGAACATTATGATTCCAAAGAGTTTTCCAAATCCCCTCACTTTCCTCGACCTGAGCATCAGGAGAATTCCTATATCCTGACTTCACCTTATAGGATCTAGAAATTTCATTGATCCAAAAGAGAGAGTCTTTTCCTATATCCATTACGTAGGGGATGCTAAGAATAATCCTTTTTCCCCTTTCATTGAACCAAGAATTGATTTTATCCACACACCACCCAGTCTCGTGTTTAATGAACAAGAATACACCTTGTGTGATATTAGATTAAATATTGTATAATCAAATGTAATCTAATTATAATTTCTTGCAGCTCCAGATGGGTTCTTTATATGATTTATGTAGTAACAATTAACTGATTTATGTCAAGTGAGGATAAAATGATGATAATGAATATGATATTTTAAATATGTATCTAGATCAAATAGAAACATAACATGATATTTAGGTTTTTCATTAAAAATTTAATAAACAATTATAAATTTGAAAAGACTTCTCCAATACTACTTAATTGTTCTTGGAATAGTGGAAGTTCATATTAGGGTGAAACCTGACTCCGAAATTGTCGATTTCAATGGGTAATTTGCATGTTATATGAGAAATAAATGAAAATACCAATAAAAGTTTTCACTAGAATACTAGAAAAGAGGGTCACCAAAATAATGAGTTGATATTTTTTACATTGAATTTATAATTAATTTAATTAAATCGATAAAAACAATACCTAGATCATAATATCCTCATTCAAGGAAGATGGTAATCATCTTAAACAATTTTAAATGAACCATTATTTAATTTATAGAATGCAAGAGTAGAGTCCCTCTAGTAGTGATATACAAATGCTCCTTTGATCACTGAAGGATGTTGATGGGTTTTCTTGTGATTTTACTTTGTATGATTCTTCTTGAGATCTTCATCCTGATCATTATGAATATTTCTTCAATATTGAAAAATAAACCTTGAAATATCATTTTGTGTATACCGAGGAGGTAGTAGAATCCCTAGAGCATTACTCAGAGTATATGGATAGATACATATTTTTATGTGTATATTTATTCTAAATTTTTATCAACTTCTACTCAATACACATAGTAATCTATTTATAGAGGTATAGATAGGGTTAAAATATTTTCTGAATTTCCCAATGATCGTTATATAATATAATAAACTTTATATGATCCATGTCATTAAATAATCATAATAATATTACTCTTTTCTCATGGAATATTCTGACTAGAAAAAAGATAAGTATTATTTTACCAACTTGAAAATTAATATATATCATCGGAAATAATCCGGGTCTTCTAGTCATCCTCTAGATTTATAAATAAATATTATATATAGGCATAGTAAATAATTACATCATAAAAAAATATTTATTTAATTTAGGTGATTAATAAATACTGATTAAAATTATTCCTCCCCTTGAGAATAATATTTATTGAAATATCTGAATGAATATATAATTTAATTGAGATCAATGAAAAAACTTAGTATCAGACTATCTTGGATTCATTCACATTGTCTTTAGGCATGATTGCCTAAATTCCAAGAAAACTATCTTGTAACGTTTCAAAACTGCAATAATAAATAAGTTAATATATAAATTTCAACAACCACACATGAGTACTCACTATTTAATATAATCACTCTTTCATGATATCTCATATTGTAGGTTTTATAATTATATTATCAATATATATTCTCAACATTACTTTCCTTGACTATCTATAATTAACTCATCATTACACTATGGCCATGGAATTTAATATGAATATCTAATTTTAATCAAAGGTATGATATATTAAATTCTATAAATATTTAAGGGAAACCACATTTATCAAAGTACTCATTAATAACTCATCATTAATGATACACCCACTGTACCCTATATTCCATGAACTTTCTATGTCAATATTTGGATCAATACATCTACATATATGGGTCATGACATGAATTAATATTAATATTATATTATAAGCAACATTACAAATTCTCAGCATTTAGAATATTTGATAACACATAAACTTGTAGAATCCATATGGGTGGGTGAATTAACATATCTATGGTCTTAGAGAATACCGATTTCAATGTTCATGAGACTATGTATCATATTCTTTTGATTACTCACATATAATGTTCAACATACTATGTTCCCCATCATAGAATGTTATATTACCATAAAATAATTTTTTTTAATATAAAATGATGGCATTTCAATGTTCTTATCATAGCGCTAAATGACTATTATCTTTTAATATAATTGATACTATAAGAGATTATTATACTAAATTAATTCCAAAATATTTTAATGATATATAATAATATAGAAAAATTAACATTCACTTATTTGATAAGAAATTTTCGATAAATAACCAGTAGTTTGTTATAAAACACAAACTCCAAAAACATGGTGGTGTTTCCTATTCTTTTTTACTTTGTTCACTCCCATGGATTATCTATGTCTATAAATATATTGGCTGACCAATTATTATACATTGAGTGAATTTCTAGTTTTTTCAAATCCCATGATTTCAAATCCACTATTTTATTATCATTTTTAATTGATATTCAATTGTTCAATATCTAATTGATGTCATCACTTCACCCTCCTATAATGATTACCTTGACACATTCCATTGCGAAGGGTAATTCTGCTATGTTAATTTCAAATAATGAACCATGAGGGGGCCTAGTTTACTAAGATATAATCTGAGATGTAGAGCTAATTGAGAATCTTTATCCATGATCCTATCATTATTCCTTGTGATTTTTATTCCTCAATCATTAAATTATGACCACTTATCAATTATCTTGTTGATTTTAGGAGAAATACACTCAATTTTTACAGAAATAAAAACATACTTCATGAATGTGTACTGTAATAAAAATATCTTTAAAATTTAATAATAAAAATATATTTATGTTCTGCCATGGACCTATAAGTGAGTTTGTACTAGTTTCATCATTCAGTTTATTTTATTTTGATGCATCATTATGATCTCAGTGCATAGTGCGATTTTATCTTAGAAGGAAGGACAATAAAATCCCTTTATGGATTTGATCACTATTTCATAAGTTAACAAGGTTTGTTTCCTTGGATATATTCTTTGGTTATTTATGTATTTTAGTCTCTTATAATATGGTTTTTTTATTTTTTTCATAATAAATGTCTTAAAATTTCACATTCTTATTGTGAATTTAGGTCCATTGCATGAAAAAACACATTAAGATATGGGTACTTTTCATTTTTACATTAATTACATGAAGCATACTCATTATAACCATTCTAATTAACTATCATTTTTATTTTTATAGACCAAAACGACAGAATTATGAAAATAAAATCCACCATTACAAGTCGTTGTCGCCTAAGATATTGAATATTAATCGACAGATCAATAGGGCCTGTAATAATTTCCCTAATTAGTTGTGAGAAGATATAGGGTTCTGTGGATTTGAAATTTGATCCTTGTTTTCAATTAAATATCTAATAACATAACATTTTTATTACATGTGTTTATCATGTTCAACAAAACTGAAAGGAAAAACTCCAAAAACCTATGATAAGTATTTAAATTTTAATATCCTTTCACTTATTCTAATTTTGATCAATTTAGTAGTATACATTTTTTATTATTTATCCAATAATATGTTTGATCCTTTTTATTTTAGGAAACAATTCATACAAAATATTATAAATGTGTACCAATAAAATCTATATATATTTATATTTAAAAAAATTATTCATTGAAAACTTAAAATAACTTATTAATGATTTTATAAATTATAATTTCAAAATAAATATAATACTAATGGATATTTTAAATAAATGTGATTAATTATATAATATTTAAACATACATTAATTAATATAGAAAAACTCGATTCATGATCCTTAAATACCGACATATGTAGCTAAAAAAACTTATCCATGCATATTCTCCAATAAGATCAACAACTAATATGTATTTCAGATAACTCCCACTCCCATTAAATGGGTTCTAATATAGAAACAATAATTTATGATCAAAATCATTAGGGAAAAATATTATATTAATGTTTATAATTTATTTAAGTGTGCTTTTATCCATTAAATTATCCCATTGTTTCTTTTTATTTTTCTGAAAACGTTTTTTGGGAAATCATTTTTCAAAGTTATTATAAAATCACATAATATTTAAACATAAATATATGTGAACAAAAATATATATAGAACATGGAATTTTAATATAGGAAAACTCATTTTAGACCTATTTTAGTGAAAAATTATTTATGGAACACTTTTATTTTATAATTTATTAATAAAATTGGATGACTTGAATGATATGAATCATCCTTATCATAAAACATAATGTGAATGTGATGCCTATCATAGGACATGTTATGTATATGATGAAAAATGGAATACTATTCTATTACCATCATGGAAAATTCATCATTAAATATAATATATCTTTTACATGGTCACATCCCCATATTTGAAATCGTTTTATCATCAACTATTAATTGTAATGATTATAGATTTTTAACATGAATAACATATTATAACCATTAAAAAGTTCAATGATCATAATTCTAGAATTAATATATGTTATGGTAAAGGTATCTTGGCTGCTGAACATTGATAATTTATGCTTAACTTCCTTCATTAAATAAACAGAACCAATATAAATAGTTGGATCCTCTTACTGTTGTGTGATCCTATTCATCACATCGATAAAAAGATATTTTCCGCCCTGTTTTTTACTTTCCATCATATAAAATTTGTTAATAATCCTTTATTTATATGGGGAACTCACATTGTGTGGGGATAGAAATTTTGGGAGTTTTAGTTATGTGATCTCCCTCAAACATACATTGTTGAGATAGAGTACACTAGAGTTGAGGAATGACTTTTTATATAATGTTCTTTATTTACATGTCAAATTGATGATGAAATTTATAAATTTTACTTGGTTTCCTCCACTATTAAATAATGGGATGATCCTAGAAACCTCACCAATGGTATTAGATCCACCTTAATATTTTAATAAATATGTTTTTATAATAATTTTATTAAGAACATGTATATTTTAAGGAATGATATTATGTGGATAATGGCTAGACATTGAATATCATTTCCAATATTTATGATATAGGATTTCATAATGTATGATTTGTGGTTTTAATGAATCATAGGGTATAAATATATGTTTCATATCATATGTTTCATAAAAACCTTGTTTTTTCTATTTTTAAGCTAATTTAGAAATAATTGAATGTTATAATGGATAATCCATCTTTCTTAAAACATGGTTTTATATTATATTGTGTATATAAGATATATCACTAGATATGACTAGGAAATGATATAAGATAGTGAATATAATAAGTTGATACTATAATGATGTGATAATTTATTATATGGGATGACTGAAAAACCATGTATGATTGATAATATCTACCATAAAATGAAATATATCCAACAATAAAAATTATTATTTCCCTAAAAAACATTCAGAAGAATGGGCCTAAAAGGACCATGTTGAATCCACATATATTTAACAATTTAAAAAGTGGTTTGGATGTTATAAATATCTAATGTAGGTATATTTCATGTTAACTAACTAAATAAATAATTTATTTATTTATTTTATTCATATTTAAATATTAAATATTAATAAATTAATATATGATTTGAAAATTATGTATGATTTAATTTATATGATAAATGTATTATTATGAATTATCATACCATCCATATATATTAGATTAAAATATGACGTAACTATTATTTTGTGATATGAAATAGTTATGAAATAATATACATTGGATGCATATGAAAATGGTGACATAAAGAAAACCCATTTAAATTCATAGTGTAAGATTCCTTCCAATTTAAACAGATGTCAAAACCATAATCATCGAATAGAGAAGTTGCATGTTAAAGTTGGGTTCCCATGGGTAATATTTTGTATGGAATGGTGGATATGGATAATCCAAATAGTTAGGTAATAAAATCATGATGTATTGTTCTGATGGAACATATCTAGGAAACCATTAGAGATATTATAATAGAGGAATTTAGATTATTTTATCCATATTATTGGTTTAGGAAAAGTGTTATCCACTAGGATATCCCAAAATCTTATATGATATGATTGGAATAATTTCATACCTAAATATATATGTTTTAAGATTAATAATAATGTGGAAACAAAACCTTATTCAATGTATATCATGACCCAATAAAGTCAATTATTTTCGTAATTTTCATTTCTTTAGGAGTGCATTCATTAAAAATACTTGATAAAAAGATAAAAAATGATACATTCATACTAAAGAGTATTTATTTTAGATCATGTAATGAATAAAAATTATAATATTGAGATCTCATATTTTAATTAATGATATTGTAATTATAGAATGGTATTTACAGTTTATAGGTTCTCTCAGTGAGAAAAAATATTTTAATATTGATGTGGATGTTATAGAAATAAATTTCTCTTATTCTAGCTCATGGTTATTTGATACCATGTATGCATGAACAAGGTTTGATAATAAATAATGACATTAAAATAAATGAAAATTGATGAAAGGAGACATTGTTCCTTGTGTGGATAATGTTGAAAGTGTTTATATATTGTAGGATAAAAATTATTATTTTTGTTTACCCAGTGTATTTGTTCTAGAAATAGATAGCAAATATTATGTTCCCATAAAAATTATTTTTATTTTTATATCCTCTTTTTTATGAAATTAAATTCATTGATTGTTAGTAATAACACTTTTTCAATAAATTTTAATGAAATGTTTTATTGAAATAAGAAAATTATTAATGGGTTTTTACATTATTGACATGAATAATATTGTATAAAAAATTCAAGATAATAATGTCTAGATTGATTCTAATGCCACTTATAATTTTAACTGCCACTTTGAGAATATAATTTTGAAATGAAAACAAATACATCATATAGATATATATTGGGAATCATTTAATTACACATCATTTGATTATAAAAAATCACGTTTATTCATAAAAAATGACCTAAACATTTTTTAGTATAAAATTAGAGAGGTTTAGTGGACTATTAGTTCTTATACATAGTGGTTTACGTGGAACAATTAGTATATAATAATGTGGTGGGTATTATTACATTGTACCCATTACTAATGACTTTATATTATATGGTTATGTCATTCTAATGAGATACAAGTTAGAAACCATTGAAATATACAAGGTATTGTAACGAGATGTACAAAATCAGTTGGGCCAAAGTATTATGATTATCAAATTGGATATTGGTGATGAATATTCAATATAGGAATTCACTAATAATCTAAGATAATAGGAAATTTTTAACAACTCAGCCATACTTGAATACCACAATTGAATATTTATCTAATAGGAGAAATTATAGCTTGTTAGACATGGTTCAGTCATTGATGAGTTAATGTGATCTTTCAATTTCATTATGGGGGTTATTTTTTAGAACCTGTTGAATTATTATTTAATAGCCTTCCATATAATGTTGTCTTAATTATTCTATATGATATAGGGGTTGGGATTCATCCATTTTTTTCCATTATGATAATTTTATATTTTGGAGTCATGTGTATATTTTTTATATTTTTAAAAAAATGTACCCAACTCAAAAAAATCATATTTTTTTGTTATCCCATGGAAAAAATGAGATATTATTTATATGATCTATATAAAAAATTGTATTGTGCACTGATATATTATATTCATTGAGAATAAACACAACTAAAGAAGAGTCTGCGGTTGGAAATTATAACATATTGATGTTTAATACCTATAAATAAGAATTGTGCATAAGATAAAAAGTGATCCAGTTACATCATGAATTATAGAAGAAGAAATTATTCATGTTACAAAAGATCCTCAAGGGTTATTGGGATACCACATTATTCTAATAGATAAATATATCTTGTAAAAAATGAGTATCAATAGATGTTTATAGGTAATGAACCAATTACATATTGATAGGTCATCAAGAGTACTGATTATGAGAAATAGTTAGAATCCATTAAACCATGGATATAATTTAGATACAAAAAGAATGTCTAGAGTAGGGTGGATGCACCTGATGTGGTGAGACCCATATGGTTAAAGTGGAATTTCTAAAAACATACTAACATATATATTTGAGTTTCTACCTATAATGTATTCTTGGTTGAAAAGTGTGGTAAATAAATTCATTTTTTTGACTTTGAATAGGTCTTTTCACCATATCTGATGATAAACATAATTCAAGTATTTCATTCCATATTAGACCATTCAATTATGAGATACATTATTTTTTTTTCAAACCATATTTCCGTGAAGATAATTTAGTTTAGGATGTGTATATATTTCAACTCAACTATTTTGATGTACCAAATATGTATTCAACGGTTTGTATGTTAAAATCTCCATTTATGGATTGAAGGAAGAATTTTTATGTTGTAACAACCATTTTGATGTTGAAATTATATTTTTTGGATTCATTAGTGCTATGGATTAATTTTGGGTGTATAAGAACGATATTGATGGTATTTTGTAATTTTTGATAATGTGGCTGGATGATATACTAATAATTTTAAATGATATACCAACAATAAATTTTTTAAACATGTCTTCGAAAATATTATTGTCAATGAAAGTCATGGGATAAGTAGAATACATACTGGGTATGAATATCTATAGAGATATACTATATAATTTACATAGTCTAAGTAAAAAAACATATATGTAATGTTCTGAAGAATATTGGAATGGCGATCATGGAGAAATGGACTTTACCATTATTGCATGGAATGAATCCTTGAAATATTTAGATCCCTCTAATTTCTGTGAAATGTAGATTAATATTACATATACACATATCATAGTATCAATTTTATTTGCCTTTTTAGGTATTAGATCTGATTTTACTTGTGAATTTTTTATAATAAATATATTACAATATAATCCTGGTAAGATTCATTATATTTCTATAAAGAATATTCTTAAATAATTAATAATATGTATGGATATTTTCTTATTATTCCGAGGAATGGATAGTCTCATTTAATGTTCTTACCAAAATAATAGTAATCTAACAATGATGATATGATATTTCAATATAGTATCACATTATTTCTAAATGGTTGAGACAGTATTTGGTATATTTTCAAAAATGATATCTTGGAAGACTAAACAATTGTTGTAGAGTGTATCATTGTATCAAATATCATGAAAAACATATTTTGGATCCATAATTTCATTACTAATACTGATGTTCTTCCCTAAATATTAGAGAAATTATAATTTTTCATAACATAAATGGAACCATTTTATAAGCCAAGGAACATCGGCCTCACTAAAATACCAAATATATCTTTTAAAAATACCATCCCATTCACGATATCCTTGAAAGGAAAAAGGTAAATATTTGTTGGATGGTTGCAGGTGAGAATATAGTATATCTTTTTATTGAACCATTAACAAAGAAAAATAATTATGGACGCATTGAATATTTGGGTATTAGATACATGAGATATTGGATGTGATTCTTGTAAAATGAATCATTATATTATAATAAAGAAAATATATACTTATCAATAATTTCTTTATTCAATTTATTTTATATGGATAGTGAACTAATAATATCTTATTAATGACTAAAATTTATTTTCCACTTATTTATGATTATCATAGTGTATTATGAGATGTGATGATATGGTATATTCATCATGATTATAATTCTATTTTCAATATATAGTAGACTCAAAAGAAAATATGTAGATGATTATGATTTTTAATGAATTAGTAAATTGTATCACATGGAATTTTATACAATCATTAATGTACTCAAGGTTTTATACTTATAATGAATCCCAATTACCTATGCTTGGTAGTATACATTGCATGTGAACCTTTATACATTGATTATCATCCTTTAGGGGGGATAATCTAGGGGCTGGTAGGTGTGTTGAATATTATGTCATCAGTCGAGGATATCCATGAAATTATTCATCCCCTTTTATGAAATGCATTACCTCTGGGCCCAATATTGAATTAGATTGTGGAAATGAATGGCCATGATTATTTTAATGATGTGAGATGTTATTAACTACTTAGAGGAATGGAATGTGATGAATTTATTCATACCGATCTATCTATTTTGGAGAATAAATAATGTATGGGTTTGCCTATATTAGACTAATATAATCAATGTATAGCAGTCACTCAATATCTTAGAAAATGGGATTATATATATAAAAAAATTTATACAATGTAGATGATACAAATTATGATGAAAATTTTCATATAGATATAAGAGATTATTTGATTAAGACAATTTCAAAATCCTTTATAGCAAGAATAAAAATGAAATTTAGCTATTGGTATCTTTTTGTACAAATTTAGGAATTTTTAAATTCATATTTTTTATCAACTCTACAATAGATTATACGGTCACATGGTTTGGTCTTAGAATAAGGGTTATGATCTAGATAAATCTTTTATTTTAAAATAGAGTGAAATTATTCAACTATTTCCGCATGAAATTTGATAGTATAACATCCCCAACTTATTTATCCTCTAAATGATTGCGAAACATCACCATGAGACTAGAAGTGTGGCTCTCTATATGCCATAGGTTACTAAATAGTAATGAGTGTCCGATAAATATATTGGACAAACAATAATCTCTTTTCCCATATTACAATCATAGTGTAATTGTGAAAAAAATAAATATACATCTCCAAGAGTAGATAAACATGAAAATTCCTAAACATTCCAATATAATAAAAACCTCCAATTTCATAATGGATAGACCAATTGAATGAAGGAATATAAATGTAATGACTCCCAAAACAAGTCTCAAACCCCATGTTCAGTCTGATATCCATGCTTCATTCCCTATAAGAAAATGAAACAATCATGGGTTAGGACCCATGCCCTTGTTTATAACTATATCCATGATGTCTCCAGGAGTACCAAATAGCAACCAGAATAGGGTGTGAGTAAAACTCAGTAGGCAACTACCAAATATTTCTAAGGAAATACAATATGAATTTTAGTGATTCAAATATTGTGACATACAAGGATATCAACTCATAAATAAATAAATAAATATTATATAAATAATCCCATTTAACATAGAGTTATTGGTTAACATTGAAGTCAACTATAATTTCATCAGAGTGTTTCCAAATATCTCTATCTATACTGACCACAGAGTCAAATTGGATTCCCAGAACAAGGACCAATCAAACATTCCATTCATAGAGGACCTAAAAAAGATTCCCATTCCGAGGATGAATCACATATTTTATATATCAAAATTCCAATTGTTAAGACCTCTAATGGGGCCACATATATTCTTAGTGGATATACCATTACAAAAAGTAAAACGTTTAAAGGCCAATTATGCTAAAATTCCTTTTTGTGTTTTCCTGAAAATATTCCAAAGACTAGCCCATTACCAATTCCGTCAAATGATACAAATTGAAATAAAAATTGTAAAACCTATAATTATCATTCCATTTATTACCATTTACCATTTCACACATAATTTGGAGTACCAATTTCCAATCTCAATCCCATATGGTGAAAAGGATCACAAGATCTAATCTAACGACCAACCAAAATTTTAATATTTAATTAAATTGACACTAGGTTCACTAGTATATGTTACAACATAGAGTGAACAATATAAATGCAACTTGGGTGGTATAATGTATAGGGTCTCATTGAAGAATGAGCTTCTAGAAACCTTGGGAGGCCTAAGAATGAGAATTATGTTCATACAAGTGAATTTTAGTTATAAGAAGATGCACTCCTAATGTAATGGAATGATTATTCATGTATCACATTATTGAAGTCTAAATCAGGCCATTGGGATAAGTTTTAGACCACATACCTAAAAAATAATGGATAAAAAAACAAGAGATAAAATTTACTGATACCCACACAACCCCATGTTTCCCTATGAATTGTGATAAAATCTTCCGATTGAGGATGAAAGAAGAATCTATAGATGAAAATCAAAGAAATTCACCAATTCCAAAAATGACATAATTATTCATGATGTTAAGATTGAACCATATATCAAGGAACTATGAAAATAAATTAGATAAGCAAAGTAAGACATAGAGAAGCCTTATAAAACATCAATATTGAATTACAGTTGAAGGAGGGGGATTATCAAATTAAACTTGGGTTTGAGAGAAAAAATATGATTCTTAATCTTTCATTCCCAAACCAGAATGGCATGACCAACATTATGATGGATTCCAATGGAAATATGGTGGTGCCTGGAAGAGGCACTCCACCTCTATAAAGCCATAAAACATTATAGTGAGTTTAATTTCCAAGGTAGGGTTGTTTTATCACATAGATGGGGAGGGTGAATCAGTGATATATTTTTCTTTTATTTTTCCTTTAAAATGAAATAAAAATCGTATCTTGTTAAATATTTCTTTCCTAAAAAAAATCAATTCAAACGCACATCCATAGAAATACTAGAATATACATGGTTCATTATTCAAAAAGAATAGCTACATCCTTGATAAGTTTTTAAAATAATTCAATAGAACACAATCCACAAGAAAAATATGCTTCTGTATGTAATACAATGAGTAGGATATTCCCTTACACTCATCTATCACAATGTAAAAAATATAATAGTGAATATTCTATTTCTAGAATAAATGATATAATATAATTTTTTTGTAACATAAAATGTTATGGTGATTTTTTACCAACCTTCAAAAATGTAAACTTTTGAAAAATATTATTCACATTATCACCCAGAAGCTCATAAGAACATCCTAGACTTTTTATTAAAACTCAGTCTCATTTCCCAATCTGATTCTCCCTGCATGATTTCCCAATATCATAATATTTCTTTGTCATAATTCTATCTAGACAATTATGAACACCTTCTTACTCAATCTAGAAAACCAAATAGGATGTCAACAATATGACTATCATTCCCAATATAATAATCGTATAAAATCAATGATCAGATAAATAAATTTTAATATTTCCTCTTCTTAATTCTCTTTAACACAAATTTTTTTTACCAAGAATTAAAAAAATAAACATATTCTTCTCTCATGAATTCTTCAGCACTCTTCCTTCTCTCTTCCTATCATGAATAGTACACATGTCATTGAAGTACAATGTACTTCTATCTTTGTATACTCATTTTATGTATTGTTTTGGTGGTAATCCAAGAAACATTCCTTCTCCATCAAATTTAGAAAATTTTCTTGATCACTTGAAATTAGGGTAAATTTCTAATGTTTTCAATGTTTTTTTAACTATTCTCATTTTTTCTTGATCTGTCTCAAATATTCTAAAACCATCTGCTCACTTTTGACTCCAATTAGATTCTAATTCTCCATTATAATTTTCTAATATGATTCTCCAACTTAAGACACTTTTTAAAATATCTTAATTTTATTTTTCATAATCTTTTCCCATTAACCAATCAAAATAAAAACTATGTAATTAAACATTTTTAAAATGGTTGAAAACATTGTTTTTTATTCTCTGAAATTCATATACTTAATGGACAGAAAAAATATTTTTCACTCTCTACATTCAATGATTTCAATTCCTAAAAGAAATTATACCTTAGATAAAACTATACATCTCACATTCAAAAGATACCAATATAATGGATTGGTGTCAAATTCTATTCTAATGGATAAGTGGAACACTGAGTTCGACGGACCACTTCCAGTAGATTATTTCTTCCCTTAATATGATTACCATTAACATCCTATTTTGAAGATCTATATCTTTTGGATATTTTTATGACTATGAACCAACACCATTTTTTTATTTCATTTGTCACAAAAAATTTATCCTTTAAAAAATATGAATCTGATGAACCCATTGTGATGATCTTGTGACCAGAAATCATTAGCTTCAACAACATCCTTCTTCCACAAATGTTTTACTATATGTGGGTGTCCCATAATGGATTTTAATATGATAAAGATTATATTTATCATAATCTAACTTGTAATGGAATTTATTCCAACATCCCATTCACTTAGAAACATTCCTCCATCAAAATTTTTCCTTCAATCAAAACCTGAATATCATTCTCCAGAATATGATTGGAAAAAACAGTTTTCTTTCGATCAAATTCCTAATACCGTTGATAAAATTTCATCTCCCCCTTCCTTTTATGAAGGATTAATCATAATTTTTATATAAATCTTATGAATTATGTTAAATATAATATCAAACATGAATCAATAGATTTTTATTTGAGTTGGGAAGACTCCGAACTAGAATCACATTATGATCTCTTCTTCCATTCCGGTCAAATGACGAGTCTAATGAACGTTTTCATCCAGATATCATATTCTCAATTTGATTTTCATTCATAACCATTGTGGATTCAATTTTATTGAATATGGTGGTCGGTATAATATCCATCATATACAAAGTGAGGCTATTTCCTATATTTTAAATCCTCCTAGAAAACAAAATAAAATACCTAAAAATGACTACCATCCTAATAAGCTTTGTCCCAACAATCTCCCCTTTATATTTTTTTGATAAAAAATATTAAAAAATCACTAATATTTTAACTACAATATATGGATTACTTATCCAAAATTAAATTCTTATTTGAGTTAACACATTTTAGAAAACAAGAATCATTTTTTAAAAATTCATTATGTCCAAAAGTAGTGATTATGAAAACATATTGAGCATTATTACCATAGCTCATCAAATTTTATTCCTCGTATTATCATCTTTTCTTCCTTATCATTATACCAAAGATCTTTAACTTTACTAGAATACACATTTTTTATTTCCTATAACAATTGTAATAAATATTTAGAATAGTTCACACATAGAAACGTCAGATTCATAGCTTACCCACAAGCCCCCCACCTTTTACTTACTTCTATAATGAAAGATTTATGAAACAATTCTCCCACATGAATACAATATAAAAAGGTAATATGAGATATTGGACATGAAAACATACCTCAAACTTGATGATAATGCTGTTGGAAGACCATTTTCATCCTTAATTTAGAAAAATATTCTTTCAGTGAGTTTTTTATTTAAATTTCAGAAACATTTTTAGATGCAGGAACATACCCAAACTTCAATTCATTCTTATCCACATTTTCTTTAATGAAATTATATTCAATATCGATATGTATTGAATTATAATATAGTATATATTATTTGAAATATTTATTTCACATTTATTATCACAACCCAAGAGAAAGGGAAATATAAATTCAATAAGTAAGTCTTCTAACACAACATTTTGGATAAAGACTTAATTAAAAGATATACTTGTTGAATTGAAGTTACCCTTTATCTTGGGTTGTGATAATCAATGTGAAATAAATATTTCTAAGATTAAAGTACTAATTAACATTCATGACCTATCAATATCAAATATCGTTTCATCAAAGAGAATGTAGAGAATAATGAATTGAATTTGGGTAATTTTACAATATTGGATCATGTTTCTGATATTTTCAATAAAACATTACAGAAGGAAGATTTTTTTTAATTGAGGTTCAACATGGTCATACAATAACATTGTCATCAAGGTGGAGGCATGTGTTATTTTCCACTCTATCATATTACCTTTTCAAATTGTTATCATGTGAGAGAAGTGTTTCATAAATCTATCCTTATAGAATCATGTAAAAGGGTAGGGGGGTTGTGTGAAAGCTATGAATCTAACATTTCAATGTGTGAACTATTCTCACTATTTATTATAAAGGATATATAAAATAAAACATTTGTATTCCAGGAATGTTAAATATCATAGGAAGAATTCTATAGAATAAAAGATGAAAATTTGAGGAAGAAAAGTTGAAGATCTATCGTAAAAATTATCATTTGGTTTTCATAATCACCACTTTTGGACAAAATGGATTTGTTGTCAATGATTTTTTTTCTAAAATGAGTTAGCTCAAATAAGAATAGAATTGTTGATAAGTAATTCTTATATTATGGTTACAAATTTTAGATATTTTTTAATATTTTTTAACAACAAAATATAAAGGGGAGATTGTTATGACCAAGCTGATAAGGAATATAGTAATTTCAAGTATTGTATGTTGTTGTCTAGGATGTTTTAAATGGAATGAAATAACCTCAATTTGTATTTTATGGAATTTAATTAACAATAATATTCAATAAAATTAGATCCACAAGTGTTAATAATGAAAATAAATTTGAGAATATGATTTCTAGATGAAAAGGTTCATCAGACTTGCCATCCGATGGGAATGGAATAAGAGGTTGTAATGAGATTCTAGTTAGAAGTCTACCAAACTCTAATAAAAATATGATGATTATTTTCTTATATTATATTTCACTTAATTCATAAGAGTTATATAAAACTTATAATTAAACCTTGATAAAAGGAAGGTGGAGACGAAATTTTATCAATTGTATTGTGCATTTGATTGGAAAAAAAGAGCTGTTGCCAATCATATTCAGAATAATGATATTTAGGTTGTGAAGGAAAGAAAAATGTTACTAGAGGAATGTTTCAGAATGAATGGGATGTTTAAATACATTCAATTACAAGTTAGATGATGATAAATAAAATCTTTATCATATCCAAATACATGTAGGAAGTCATGCACAAATGAAATTTTTTCGAAGAAGGATGTTCTTGAAGCCAAGGAATTCTAGTCTCAAGATCATCATAATGGGTTTGTCAGATTCATATTTTTTTAATGTATATATGGTTTGTGAAAAATTTAATAACCAATGTTTCTGGTGTTTAGTTAGAACAAAATCTAAATGATATAGATCTTCAAAAAAGTATAATAATGGGAATCATATAAAGAGAAGAATGAAGCTACTAGAAGTGGTCCATGGAACTCAATGTGCCACCAATCTATCAGAATGGAATCTGACACCGATCCATTATATTGGTATCTTTTGAATGTTATATGTAGAGTTTTATTAGAGGTATAATTTTTGTGGAATTTTTTTGAGTCCGATGAATGAATAGAGGAAAAAAGTTTCTTGTTGACCAATAAAAAGAATAATTTCATAGAAAAATCAACAGTGCAATCAAACATTTCAAAGAGGATGAATTACATTTTTATTAATTCCATTGGGCTTAGGGAAAAGAATACGAAAAATCATATAAAGATATTTTTGTATGTTTTTTAAAGTGGATAATCATATTGGGAAATTAGAATGGAAAATTGGAATCTAATGGGATTCAAATGTGAGAAGATGTTTTATGATGATTGAAGATGGATCGAGAAGAAATAAGAAGATCTGAGAAGCATTGATGAAGTAATAAATGCACTATAATTTAATAAGATCGTGAATAGTTGGGAAATTTAATTAAGGATGAATATTTTTTGGAATCCCTCCAAAAACAAATATAGAGTGAGTATAAAAGGATAGAAGTATATTGTACTTCATTGACAGATGTATTGTTCATGAAAGGAAGAGAGAAGGTAGAGTATAAGGCCCCGGCCTTAAACCTTACTTAATATTGAATTAAATGAATAATTCACATTGAGGATCTTTTCAGGTTTAGAGTTTTAGAGAATTAGGACATAACTATTACATCTCAAAAGATTACAAAGTAGACTAAGTTTCCATAAAATAAAAACTATTAAAAAGAAACATGTCTAGTTCCATGTTTTAGAAAGCATTTCTTTCCCTTGCTCCCATCCCTGACCCTATTCCACATTAAGTCCTGTGAAAAACATTTCAAAAAACTTGGGGTGAGCATAAAAAAGCTCAGTAAGGGATACACAAAGAATGAAAACTGTTAGTTTTTAAAACATAAAGTAAACCATGTATACTTTATCAAAGTAATACCTTCACCTTCATGAAGTAGTAAAAACTCTTCATTGAATAAAATATCATTACTTACCCTTTTGTAACCAAAGGATTACCATAAAACCCATATAAAGAACACATAACATATAATGGTAACTTGGGAAATAAACATACTTAAGTGGAATAACCATACGGTCGAATTCCACACATATCACTTAATGGAATAGCCATACGGCCAAATTCCATACATACTTAATGGAATATCCATACGACCGACTTTCATACCCAATGCATTGGAGGTTATAACGTAACCACCCATCCCGGTATTCACGGCACCACCTATCGTATGGTTCATCACGTAACCACCCGTAAAATGTCCAAGTACCATGTCACATACATAGCTTATTTTAAATTTATTTTTATTTTAATTTCCATTAATGCTTTGTTTTGTGGGGTTTCCAATGTTTTTATGGAGAATAGGTGAGTTTTCATGAATTGGGCCAAACCGTGAGCCCAATTCCAGATTTAAAAATAAATTTTGTTTCTTTTATAAATTATTCATTTTTTAATATTTTTCACTCATTCCAACTCCTAATTATCCTCACCTGATATATTAACACCAAAATTAAAATTTGGAGACTTTGGAAATCCATAACCAAGGTGTATATGGGTTGTTATTTAAGGGATTGGGCCTGCCCGAAAGCCCAATTCCAGTTTTAAAAATAAAATTTCATTAATTAATAACTTATTCATTGTTAATAGTTTTTTTGGTGATTCAAAGCCCCAAAACATGAACCTTGAACCCAGATGCGCGTCCAATATCCTCCCACCCTCTTTTCAGCTCATTTGCATCGCAGTTTAGGTCGAAACTTCTGAAGAACTCAAATTTCGGGCAGATTTATTAAGGTAATTTGTTTCCATCATAACTCCTTAGATCCTTACTCTTTTTCTCCCATTAAAATTCCTAAATGATCTAACTATCCTTGTTAGAACCTCCCATGAAGGTTTGAGTATTTTTAAAATCAGATACTGGTATTTTTGGGGGCGATTTATACAAGATATTTTAAGTAAGTTGTTCTTCTCCGTTCTTCTTTCAATTTGTTTAGGGTTACATCCAATTTACTTAGGGTTTCTTCCATTATATTTGAGGTTCCTAATGTACAGGAATTAGGGTTTAAAAATTAGGGTTTTATATTGTGTTTCATAGTCTGAAATTCTGGTTTTAGTTCTGGTATACCTTCCTTGAGGTGCGGCGGTGGTGCGTTTGAGTTTTCGCACAAAGGATTCCAGGGTTTCCTTGGTTTTGGTAGGTGATTCCATTGTGTATGAAATATTTGTGAATTTTATACTGTTTTTATGTTATTTTCATGCTTATTCAATTTTATTATTTCTGAAAAATATAGTTTTAGTGGTGTTTGTATTTAAAATGAACCCTAAAGGCCAATTTCATGTGAAATTGGGGGTTTTTCATAGAAATGTTTTATTAGTTTAATTGGGGATACCCTATAAGTAACTAGTTGATTATATTGAACTATAATAGGGATAAAAATACTGTTTTTAATGATTGTCCCTTGTGTTTGTTGCTGAAAAATCTGGTTTTAATGGTGTTTGTGAACCACATGAAATTCTAAGAGTTGTGTTGTGTAAAAATGGAGACTTTGCAATGCTGTCATTTCTTGAACCATATGGGGTTGCCCTAAAAATGATTTTGTGTTTTCACTAAAATGTATTAGGATTACCTTTATGTTTTGAAAATTAAATATGTGCACATAGTATGCAAGTGAGGTCTATAAGGAGTTTTGTGTCCAAAACACTACGAGATTTTGAGGAATTGTTTTATGAAAAATCTAAGTGTTTTGTTGCATGTTTTAAGTGGTATAAAATGTGATAGCTACTGTATTGGTTGTGTTTGACCCGTAATGGTGTTTTATATGAAAATTTATTTATGTTTCATGCTGAAATTGATTGAGCGCACAAGGGGAAGCCTGGGTACCTAGGTGGGGCGGATTTGTACTAGTACAGCTAGTGGATCAGATGGGGTTTGTCCTTGTTTCACTTAGAATTTGGATAATGAAAACTCTAAATAAACTATGTGTATGATTATTGGAGACCACTAGGTTATGGTTATGTTCCCTACTAGTGGCTCGTGCACGAGGAAAGATTTTTCTATGGTTACTTTACACCGAGGTACGAGGTACATAGGGCCCAAGACAACCTAGTTCCTAGGGGTGTTCCCAATGTTGTTACTCATTGGATTTGTAGTATTTACCCATGTATTAGGATGTGTTTGGAAGTAAATTACAGTATCTAACATTTATATTTTAATTTGTTAATATTCTGAAAATTTTGGATTGAAAAATATTTTCAATTAGAGGTTTCATTTCTTGAAATTTTAACACTACTTTTCCTTGCATTTGAAAACTGCTTGCTTTTTCACATTGTATCTCTTACTCATTAGAATAATTGGGTGGTATCCTACTGGGCTTAGGCTCACACCGTACTTACACCCCTTGGGTGTAAGTAGACTTGGTTATGTTTGATTCAGGTAAAGGAAAGGCTAAGGGTGATGGCAGTTCATGATGTTAGTTCCCATCCTTGGTGCGGAGTTGTGGAGATAGCTTGGGGGCGATGACCCCTAGTCGTGTGGAGTCCTTGGGTCTATCTTGATGCTATAATTATTTTTATTTGGACCACTTGTATTATCTTTAAACCAATGTACTCAGTTATGGTTTTTACATAAGTCTTGTTTGGCTCAAAAATTTCAGATTTATATTATTGATTGTTTTTAATGTTTTATGTTTTCATACTCGGGTAAATCGTTCCCAAACCTAAATTAATGATACCCGGGAACTTGTGCCAGCCCGTGGGGATAGGGAAGGCCCTTCGGGTCTTGTCACGGGCTGGGTTTGGTGCCGGTTTTGGCGGTGACCAGATTCAGTTCGTGACAAAATGGTATCAGAGGAGGTTCGCTCCTTGGGTCATGTTATTTAGGGAAGAGTCAGCATATTCTGGGGCTAGGATTTCTGGGACTTGAAATTTCAGTCATGGGTAGTGTACCTGGCCAGCACACCTCATGACGGGATTCAAGTCACCATGGGAAGTATGGATTTATCTGAGTCCTTTGGTTTTCTTGGTTTAATGATGACTATGGGAAATGAAAAGAGAGTTGGGAGAATAATCTCAGTGAGCTCGTAGGGCCTGGCAAGCCATGTGGAGCCATGGATATTTCCCTAGAATACTCTCTATGAAGGTGAAGTTATTGGAATATGGATGCCAACCATATTTCCAAGTCACCCACCGAAACTTGTTTCCTCTCACATTGTCTTGTGTCGCTTTGTTTTGAAATCTTGGAAACTTGGTTTTTTTAAGCAAAAAAAAAATGACTTCACTTTAAGGAGAGTGAATTTTTGTGAAGTTATTTTTTTGTAAAGTGAAAATGGTTTTATGTTTTTTAATTCCTATAAATGAAATTTCATAATTATTTCAAAATGGTAAATTATGTGTTTACACCTTTTTCGAATGTCTAAACTATGTTAATTGGGGTTTTGAAAATATGTTTCTAGGGGATTATTTTTAAACCGTGGAAAAGTGTTTTGGATTGAATTAAGTATTCTAGAATTTTTGTGTGGGATTTGAAGATGGATTTTGGGTTTGGTGACTACTGAACAAAAAAATTGTGAACTTTTAGAACCTTGTCTTGAAATGAGAAGAGTTGAGTTCTTAATTAAATGAGATTTATGAAATGGTGTTTTTCACGAAATTAGAAGTGTTTTGAAATGGGTTGAAATGTTTTGAAATGATTGTGAAAGGAATGAATATGTACTTTTATTGAATTATGGATTATTTTCTAAATGGTTGTGTCCTTATTAAATGTTTTGTAAGATGTGAATTGGGATTTTGATCTCATTGTTAGCAGTTTTGAGAAAAAGGTTGGGTTGGTTAACCTTTTTTTTTGAAAAGTGGAAGGAAGTTTTGTTTTACCCTTTGGTATTTCCATGAGTGACCACATGCATGGGGTTATATGGGATGATGGATGGTTGATGGCATGACTGGATGAGTGCTGGGATGGATATGAGGAGGGTGCCTGGTGTGGCACAAAAACATGCATGTGTGAGGCCCATGGGGTACCATTGGTGGACATGCTTACTGATAAACTGTTTGTTTTCAAAGAATTGGTTTTAAAAAAAACATGATGTCTTGATGAATAGTTTGGTATGGTTTGTATTATGGGTTTTTGAAAATTTTGATGTTGTGGGATGTTTTGAGTTCAAGAACCCCTTCAATTTGAACTGTGTTTTGGGTTTGTGTTTGGTCGGTAAGCTGTGTTGTAGGGACGGTTAGTGGTCTCTTTTAATTTTTTTTGGAATTCCTTTATGATGGTTCCCTTCATGTGTTTGGATCTGGTTTGTGGAATGTTTTGACCAATGGACCAGCTTGGTTGGGTCCTTGGGTTCTCTCATTGGATAAGGTACACCCCCATTAAGGGTTAATGCACAACTGAAGTGCAACCCATTTTGTTTCTCCATTTCAAAATCCTCTAGTTGATCAATATAAAGAATATTTTATCGAAAAGTTTTTTTATTAAGTCTACAGCCATTCATTTCGCTGATTTTTGGATCCTCTTGTAGTGGGATAGTGCTTGTGGAAGGTTGAAAGAGACCTTAGTTTCTTAAGTTTCATGATTCGTCAAATGTGGGAGTGTTCTTTCGTTTTTAGTATGAATGAGTGTCTTGATGGTGTCTAAGAGGGCCACTATGTTCTTTATAGTTTCGTTGAATAAAGAGTTATTATTAAACCACCAATTTTGAGATTTCGGTCATGATAGGATATTGTGTCCACTTTTTGGACTTATCTATTGTTTAGGGACTTTGAATATGGTCCTGTTCCATGTATTGTTTCTATCAATCGCAAGGGTCATGTTCGGTGACGCATTGTGATGTTGTGTGCTCTTTTGACCATAAAGGTGAAGATCACACAATCCTCTAAGGTTATATGTTATGTTGGGATTATGTCTCCCTTGGAAAAAACATCAAATCCTCTATCTTAGAGGAAGGTGTTTATACGTGTCCCTTCTGTTATTTCTCACCAAAAGAAACAAGGTGCGATGTGTGTGCATCTTCTGATCCCTTGTTTCAGTGAAATGTCTGTTTTTGGTAAAGTGGGTTATGAAGTGTGTTATGTCTTGATGAACCCATAGGGGTATGAGGTGTTTTTGTTTGTGGCACCGAACGAAGAAGTTCCACATAGGGGTTTCAATAGCCTAACTGCGTGGTCGAATATGCTTCAATATTTTGAGCTCCAGCCATAGGTCCCGGAGAGAAGCTGGCACGTAGTCAGGGGAAAACCAATGTTGTTTAAACCCTTGTAAAATTTCATATCCTCAGTGTGAAATATAGAAATTGTTTAAACCTATGGTTTCATCATTTGTCTTCTATTGTTCTCGTTCGATGGAAATAGGTAGAGGGACTTGTACCCATGTCATCTCCTAATGTCTTTCCCTCCCACATTGGTTTCCATTGAGTCATTGGAGAATGGTTGGAAATTTAGCTAGAAAGTTTGAGCACACATTTTGTGCACGATTAGTAGTGACAGTGTGCTAGGAAGCCACATGGAAAGAATGATCAGCATAGTTAGTGCACGATTTCCCAAACTGTGCGGACTGACCCTGCACCCTTCCCAAATCTTAAAAAATTTTGGGTCTTTCTGTGTCGGCCCATGCTGGTCAGTTAAGATGGTTGGTTCTTGTGGTGGGAAGACCCACTGTGGGTATCATGTATATTATTTTGTAAATATCTAATTTATGTATACCCCTTGTACTAGGGAGTCTGTTTGGGCCTCCCCCTATTAGTGTCTTGATTCTGTCTCGGGAAAAAAAATGTAAGTTGTCTCTTACGGTGGGAAGCCCATTTGTGTCTCTTCATATGAGTAACTCATATTTTTTCCTTGGTTTTGTATGGGAATTTGGAATTATCATTTTGAGATGTCTAACTACCTACATATTACTTTTGTAAACATTGATATTGGAGAGTGACCAATTGTTTAGTTATAGTAGGGCTAGTGTAACCTTGTTCAATGTTGTTGTTTATTTGGGTAAATTGATTGAGTGTTGTTCAGATTGTGATTGAGGAGTTTTCATTTGGGATAAATCCTGAATGTTCTTGATTCTTTCAGGAAAGTGGTGTAATTCAGGTTTGTGAGATTATTCCTTCCATCATTTATCACTGGAGGTGTTATGGACTTTGGGGGAGAAACCTGGCAAGAGAGTACCTCTTGGTTTCTCAGTTGGGTTTGGTTGTTGCTTCGGCCTTACTGTGACTTTTAGGGGCGGAAAGTTTTCATGGTGGGGAGAATTGTCACATACATAGCTTATTTTAAATGTATTTTTATTTTAATTTCCATTAATTCTTTGTTTTGTGGGTTTTCCAAAGTTTTTATGGAGAATAGGTGAGTTTTCATGAATTGGGCCAAACCGTGAGCCCAATTCAAGATTTAAAAATAAATTTTGTTTCTTTTATAACTTATTCATTTTTTAATATTTTTCACTCATTCAAACTCCTAATTGTCCTCCCCTGATATATTAACACCAAAATTAAAATTTGGAGCCTTTGGAAATCCATAACCAAGGTGTAAATGGGTTTTTATTTAAGGGATTGGGCCTGACCGAAAGCCCAATTCCAGTTTTAAAAATAAAATTTGATTAATTAATAACTTATTCATTTTTAATGGTTTTTCGGTTATTCAAAGCCCCAAACACACCCCTTGAATCCAAACGCGCATCCAATATCCTCCCACCCTCTTTTCAGCTCATTTTCATGGCGGTTTAGGTCGAAACTTCTGAAGAACTCAAATTTTGGGAAGATTTATTAAGGTAATTTGTTTCCTTCATAACTCCTTCGATTCTTACTCTTTTTCCCCTATTCAAATTCCTAAATGATCTACCTATCCTTGTTAGAACCTCCCTTAATTGTTTGAGTATTTTTAAAATCAGATACTGGTAGTTTTGGGGGATATTTTTACAAGATATTTTAAGTATGTTGTTCTCCTCCGTTCTTCTTTCAATTTGTTTAGGGTTACATCCAATTTACTTAGGGTTTCTTCCATTATCTTTGAGGTTCATAATTTCCAGGAAGTAGGGTTTAAAAATTAGGGTTTTATCTTGTGTTTCATGGTCTAAAATTCTGGTTTTAGGTCTGGTTTACCTTCTTTGAGGTGCGGCGGTGGTGCGTTTGAGTTTTCGCACAAAGGATTCAAGGGTTTCCTTGGTTTTGGTAGGTGATTCCATTGTGTATGAAATATTTGTGAATTGGCTACTGTTTTTATGGTATTTTCATGCTTATTAAATTTTATTATTTCTGAAAAATATAGTTTTAGTGGTGTTTGTATTTAAAATGAATCCTAAAGGCCAATTTCATGTGAAATTGGCGGGTTTTCATAGAAATGTTTTATTAGTTTAATTGGGGATACCCTATAAGTAACTAGTTGATTTTATTAAACTATAATAGGGATAAAAATACTGTTTTTAATGATTGTACCTTGTGTTTGTTGCTGAAAAATCTGGTTTTAATGGTGTTTGTGAACCACATGAAATTCTAACAGTTGTGTTGTGTAAAAATGGAGACTTTGCAATGCTGTCGTTTCTTGAACCATATGGGGTTGCCCTAAAAATGATTTTGTGTTTTCACTGAAATGTAGTAGGATTCCCTTTATTCTTTGAAACTTAAATATGTGCACATAGTATGCAAGTGAGGTCTATAAGGAGTTTTGTGTCCGAAACACTATGAGATTTTGAGGAATTGTTTTATGAAAAATCTAAGTGTTTTGTTGCATGTTTTAAGTGGTATAAAATGTGATAGATAATGTATTGGTTGTGTTTGACCAGTAATGGTGTTTTATATGAAAATTTATTTATGTTACATGCTGAAATTGATTGAGCACAAAAGGGGAAGCATGGGTACCTAGGTGGGGCGGATTTGTACTAGTACGGCTAGTAGATCAGATGGGTTTTGTCCCCGTTTCACTTAGCATTTGGATAACGAGAACTCTAACTAAACTTTGTGGATGATTATTGGGGACCACTAGGTTATGGGTATGTTTACTACTAGTGGCTCATGCATGAGAAAAGATTTTTCTATGGTTACTTTACACCGAGGTATGAGGTACATAGGGCCCAAGACATCCTAGTGCTTAGGTGTGTTCCCAATGTTGTTGCTCATTGGATTTGTAGTATTTACCCATGTATTAGGGTGTGTTCGGAAGTAAATTACAGTATCTAACATTTCTATTTTAATTTGTTAATATTCTGAAAATTTCGGATTGAAAACTATTTTCAATTAGAGGTTTCATTTCTTGAAATTTTAACACTACTTTTCCTTGCGTTTGAAAACTACTTGCTTTTTCACATTGTATCTCTTACTCTTTGAATCATTGGGTGGTATACTATTGGGATTATGATCACACCCTACTTACACCCCTTGGGTGTAAGTAGACTTGGTTATGTTTGATTCAGGTAAAGGAAAGGCTAAGGGTGATGGCGGTTTATGGTGTTAGTTCCCATCCTTGGTGCGGAGTTGTGGAGATAGCTTGGGGGCGATGACCCCTAGTCGTGTGGAGTCCTTGGGGCTGTCTTGATTCTATAATTATTTTTATTTGGACCACTTGTATTATCTTTAAACCAATGTACTCAGTTCTGGTTTTTACATAAGTCTTGTTTGGCTCAATAATTTCAGATTTATATTATGGATTGTTTTTAATGTTTTATGCTTTGATACTTGGGTAAATTGTTCGCAAACCTAAATTAGTGATACCCGAGCACTTGTGCCAGCCCGTGGGGATAGGGAACGCCCTTCGGGTCTTGTCACGGGCAGGGTTTGGTGCCAGTTTTGGCGGTGACCAGATTCGGTTCGTGACAAAATGGTATTAGAGGAGGTTTGCTTGTTGGGTCATGTTATTTAGGGAAGAGTCAGCATAGTCTGGGGCTAGGATTTCTGGGACTTGAAATTTCAGTCATGGGTAGTGTGCCTGGCCAGCACACCTCATGAAGGGATTCAAGTCACCATGGGAAGTATGGATTGATCTGGGTCCTTTGGTTTTCTTGGTTTAATGATGACTATGGGAAATTAAAAGAGAGTTGGGCGAATAATCTCAGTGAGCTCGTAGGGCCTAGAAAGCCATGTGGAGCCATGGATATTTCCCTAGAATACTCTCTGTGATGGTGAAGTTATTGGAATATGGCTGCCAACCATATTTCCAAGTCACCCACCGAAACTAGTTTCCTCTCACATTGTCTTGTGTGGCTTTGTTTTGAAATCTTAGAAACTTGGTTTTTTTAAGAAAAAAAATGACTTCACTTTAAGGAGAGTGAATTTTTGTGAAGTTATTTTTTTTGTAAAGTGAAAATGGTTTTATGTTTTTTTAATTCCTATAAATGAAATTTCAGAATTATTTCAAAATGGTAAATTATGTGTTTATACCTTTTTTGAAAGTCTAAACTATGTTAATTGGGGTTTTGAAAATATGTTTCTAGTGGTTTTTTTAAACCGTGGAAAAGTGTTTTGGATTGAATTAAGTGTTATAGAATTTTTGTGTGGGCGTTGAAGATGGATTTTGGGCTTGGAGACTACTAAACAAAAAAAAATTATGAACTTTTAGAACCTTGTCTTGAAATTAGAAGAGTTGAGTTCTTAATTAAATGAGATTAATGAAATGGTGTTTTTCATGAAATTAGAAGTGTTTTTTAATGGGTTGAAATGTTTTGAAATGATTGTGAAAGGCATGAATATGTGCTTTTATTGAATTATGGATTCTTTTCTAAATGGTTGTGTCCTTATTAAATGTTTTGTAAGATGTGAATTGGGATTTTGATCACATTGTTAGCAGTTTTGAGAAAAAGGTTGGGTTGGTTAACCATTTTGTTTTGAAAAGTGGAAGGAAGTTTTGTTTTACCATTTGGTATTTCCATGTGTGACCACATGAATGGGGTTATATGGGATGATGGATGGTTGATGGCATGACTGGATGAGTGCTGGGATGGATATGAGGAGGGTGCTCGGTGTGGCACAAAAACATGCATGTGTGAGGCCCATGGGGTACCATTGGTGGACATGCTTACTGCTAAACTATTTGTTTTCAAAGAATTGGTTTTAAAGAAAAACATGATGTCTTGATGAATAGTTTGGTATGGTTTGTATTATGGGTTTTTGAAAATGTTGATGTAGTGGGATGTTTTGAGTTCAAGAACCCCTTCTATTTGAACTGTGTTTTGGGTTTTTGTTTGGTCGGTAAGCTGTGTTGTAGGGACGGTTAGTGGTCTCTTTTGAAAAAAAATTTGGAATGCCTTTATGATAGTTCCCTTCATGTGTTTGGATCTGGTTTCTGGAATTGTTTGACCAATGGACCAGCTTGGTTGGGTCCCTGGGTTCTCTCATTGGATAAGGTACACCCCCATTAAGGGTTAATGCACAACTGAAGTTCAACCCATTTTGTTTCTCCATTGCAAAATCCTTAAGTTGATCAATATAAAGAATATTTTATCGAAATTTTTTTATTGAGTCTATAACCATTCATTTCTCTGATTTTTGGATCCTCTTGTAGTGGGATAGTGCTTGTGGAAGGTTGAAAGAGACATTAGTTTCTTAAGTTTCCTGATTCATCAAATGTGGGAGTGTTCTTTTGTTGTTAGTATGGATGAGTGTCTTGATGGTGTCTAAGAGGGCCTTTGGGTTCTTTATAGTTTCTTTGAAGAAAGAGTTATTATTAAACCACCAATTTTGATATTTCGGTCATGATAGGATATTGTGTCCACTTTTTGGACTTATCTATTGTTTAGGGACTTTGAATATGGTCCCGTTCCATGTATTGTTTCTATCAATCGCAAGGGTCATGTTCGGTGACGCATTGTGATGTTGTGTGCTCTTTTGACCATAAAGGTGAAGATCACACAATCCTCTAAGGTTATATGTTATGTTGGGATTATGTATCCCTTGGGAAAAACATCAAATCCTCTATCTTAGAGGAAGGTGTTTATACTTGTCTTTCCCTTCTGTTGTTTCTCACCCAAAGAAACAAGGTGCGATGTGTGTGCATCTTCTGATCCCTTGTTTCAGTGAAATGTCTGTTTTTGGTAAAGTGGGTTATGAAGTGTGTTATGTCTTGATGAACCCATCGGGGTATGAGGTGTAGTTTTTTGTGGCACCGAAAGAAGAAGTTCCACATAGGGGTTTCAACAGCCTAACTGCGTGGCCGAAGATGCTTCAATATTTTGAGCTCCAGCCATAGGTCCCAGAGAGAAGCTAACGCGTAGTCAGGGGAAAAACCAGTGTTGTTTAAAACCTTGTAAAATTTCATATCCTCAGTGTGAAAGATATAAAGTGTTTAAACCTATGGTTTCATCATTTGTCTTCTGTTGTTCTTGTTCGGTGGAAATAGGTAGAGGGCCTTGTACCCATGTCATCGCCTAATGTCCTTCCCTCCCACGTTGGTTTCCATTGAGACATTGGAGAATGGTTGGAAATTTGGCTAGAAAGTTTGAGCACACATTTTGTGCACGATTAGTAGTGACAGTGTTCTAGGAATCCACATGGAAAGAATGATCAGCATAGTTAGTTCACGGTTTCCCAAACTGTGCGGACTGACCCTGCACCCTTCCCAAATCTTAAAAAAAATTGGGTCTTTCTGTGTCGGCCCATGCTGGTCAGTTAAGATGGTTGGTTCTTGTGGTGGGAAGACCCACTATGGTTATCATGTATATTATTTTGTAAATTTCTAATTTATGTATACCCCTTGTACTAGGGGGTCTGTTTGGGCCTCCCCCTATTAGTGTCTTGATTCTGTCTTGGGAAAAACAATTAAGTTGTCTCTTACGGTGGGGAGCCCATTTGTGTCTCTTCATAAGAGCAACTCATATTTTTTCCTTGGTTTTGTATGGGAATTAGGTATTATCATTTGGAGATGTCTAACTACCTACATCTTACTTTTGTAAACATTGATATTGGAGAGTGACCAATTGTTTAGTTATAGTAGGGCAAGTGTAACCTTGTTCAATGTTGTTGTTTATTTGGGTAAATTGATTGAGTGCTGTTCAGATTGTGATTGAGGAGTTTTCATTTGGGATAAAGCCTGAATGTTCTTGATTCTTTCAGGAAAGTGGTGTAATTCAGGTTTGTGAGAGTATTCCTTCCTTCATTGATCACTGGAGGTGTTATGGCTTTTGGGGGAGAAACCTGGCAAGAGAGTACCTCTTGGTTTCTCAGTTGGGTTTGGTTGTTGCTTTGGCCTTACTGTGACTTTCCGGGGCGAAAGGTTTTCATGGTGGGGAGAATTGTCACATACATAGTGTATTTTAAATGTATTTTTATTTTAATTTCCATTAATGCCTTGTTTTGTGGGGTTTCCAAAGTTTTTATGGAGAATAGGTGAGTTTTCATGAATTGGGCCAAACCGTGAGCCCAATTCAAGATTTAAAAATAAATTCTATTTCTTTTATAACTTATTAATTTTTTAATATTTTTCACTCATTCCAACTCCTAGTTTTCCTCCCCTGATATATTAACACCAAAATTAAAATTTGGAGCCTTTGGAAATCCATAACCAAGGTGTAAATGGGTTTTTATTTATGGGATTGGGCCTGCCCGAAATCCCAATTCGAGTTTTAAAAATAAAATTTGATTATTTAATAACATATTCATTTTTAATGGTTTTTAGGTTATTCAAAGCCCCAAACACGCCCCTTGAACCCAGACGCACGTCCAATATCCTCCCACCCTCTTTGCAGCTCATTTTCATCGCGGTTTAGGTCGAAACTTCTGAAGAACTCAAATTTATGGCAGATTTATTAAGGTAATTTGTTTCCTTCATAAATCCTTCTATTCTTACTCTTTTCCCCCATTCAAATTCCTAAATGATCTACATATTCTTTTTATAACCTCCCTTGAAGTTTTGAGTATTTTTAAAATCAGATACTGGTATATTTGGGGGCGATTTCTACAAGATATTTTAAGTAAGTTGTTCTCCTCCGTTCTTCTTTCAATTTGTTTAGGGTTACAACCAATTTACTTAGGGTTTCTTCCATTATCTTTGAGGTTCCTAATTTCCAGGAAGTAGGGTTTAAAAAATAGGGTTTTATAGTGTGTTTCATGGTCTAAAATTCTGGTTTTAGGTCTGGTTTAGCTTCCTTGAGGTGAGACGGTGGTGCGTTTGAGTTTTCGCACAAAGGATTCAAGGGTTTCCTTGGTTTTGGTAGGTGATTCCATTGTGTATGAAATATTTGTGAATTGGATACTGTTTTTATGGTATTTTAATTCTTATTAAATTTTATTATTTCTGAAAAATATAGTTTTAGTGGTGTTTGTATTTAAAATGAATCCTAAAGGCCAATTTCATGTGAAATTGGGGTTTTTTCATAGAAATGTTTTATTAGTTTAATTGGGGCTACCCTATAAGTAACTAGTTGATTTTATTGAACTATAATAGGGATAAAAATACTGTTTTTAATGATTTTCCCTTGTGTTTGTTGCTGAAAAATCTGGTTTTAATGGTGTTTGTGAACCACATGAAATTCTAAGAGTTGTGTTGTGTAAAAATGGAGACTTTTCAATGCTGCCCTTTCTTGAACCATATGGGGTTGCCCTAAAAATGATTTTGTGTTTTCACTAAAATGTAGTAGGATTACCTTTATGCTTGTAAACTTAAATATGTGCACATATTATTCAAGTGAGGTCTATAAGGAGTTTTGTGTCCGAAACACTACGAGATTTTGAGGAATTGTTTTGTGAAAAATCTAAGTGTTTTGTTGCGTGTTTTAAGTGGTATAAAATGTGATAGCTACTGTATTGGTTGTGTTTGACCAGTAATGGTGTTTTATATGAAAATTTTTTTATGTTTAATTCTGAAATTTATTGATCACAAAAGGGGAATCCCGGGTACCTAGGTGGGGCGGATTTGTACTAGTACGGCTAGTGGATTGGAAGGGTTTTGTCCCTGTTTCACTTAGCATTTGGATAACGACAACTCTAACTAAACTATGTGGATGATTATTGGGGACCACTAGGTTATGGGTATGTTCCCTACTAGTGGCTCGTGCACGAGAAAAGATTTTTCTATGGTTACTTTACACCGAGGTACGAGGTACATAGGGCCCAAGACAACCTAGTGCCTAGGGGTGTTCCCAATGTTGTTGCTCATTGGATTTGTATTATTTACCCATGTATTAGGGTGTGTTTGGAAGTAAATTACAGTATCTAACATTTCTATTTTAATGTGTTAATATTCTGAAAATTTTGGATTGAAAACTATTTTCAATTAGACGTTTCATTTCTTGAAATTTTAACACTACTTTTCCTTGCGTTTGAAAACTGCTTGCTTTTTCACATTGTATCTCTTACTCATTGGAATAATTGGGTGGTATCCTACTGGGATTAGGCTCACACCCTAATTAAACCCCTTGGGTGTAAGTAGACTTGGTTATGTTTGATTCAGGTAAAGGAAAGGCTAAGGGTGATGGCGGTTCATGGTGTTAGTTCCCATCCTTGGTGCGGAGTTGTAGAGATAGCTTGGGGGCGATGACCCCTAGTCGTGTGGAGTCCTTGGGGCTGTCTTGATGCTATAATTATTTTTATTTGGACCACTTGTATTATCTTTAAACCAATGTACTCAGTTCTGGTTTTACATAAGTCTTGTTTGGCTCAAAAATTTCAGATTTATATTATGGATTGTTTTTAATGTTTTATGCTTTCATACTCGGGTAAATCGTTCCCAAACCTAAATTAATGATACCCGGGAACTTGTGACAGCCCATGGGGATAGGTAACTCTCTTCGGGTCTTGTCATGGGCTGGGTTTGGTGCTGGTTTTGGCGGTGACCAGATTCGGTTCGTGACATACCATTATAAAATCATAAGACATAAAACAAATATAATGGAAAGAAAACATTTCCACACTTTGATCACAATATATCATTTAAATATATTGACATAAAAAATCCATTATAAGAAACATTTTCAATACCAAAATACATAAACGAGTATATTATATTTATTTCATTTAAAAAAACATTACATCTTGTTGAGGAAACCAAATACCAAATAATACTCGCAGCGGCGGAAAAGGTCATTGTCACCGCGTACGATAAAAGAAACATTCCTTTTTGTCGTTTAGTAAAATGCTTCGTAGAAAAAGATTACTTTTGTATAAAAGTAAAAGTCAAAGGGGTTTATACACCGTATAAAAGATAGTTGTGTATAAAACGAAATATGCCTCAATGAAAGGAGATTGAGACGAAGTCCCTTACCTCGGGTCTGACTTGACTCGATCGTTCTTTAACGTCCTGAATAATAAACTTGAGTTAATTTATACTTGATTAAGAACCTTTTTAAAGCTTATTATTCCTTTTATATAACTTATGTCCATGTTATAAACATTATTTAATCATTAAGTTATTAATGTTTGTTTTGTCGATATTTGGTTCTTATGTCGAAAGTGGACTTCTTACAATTACATGTTGTTCATGTGGTCAAAGGTTCTTTATATCCAGAATGACATTCCTGATTTGGATATCATATATATCATATATATCTAGAATATACATTTATTTATAATATCACATAATCAGTTAGAGGTAAGAAATGAAATGCACCGTTCATGGAGACGGTAAGCCGTACGTACGCATGAACGCTACTTTCATTTCTATGTCATATTAATGGAATTAAAACTAAATGAGAGGTATGTATATTTTAATTCCATAATTATATTAATCATTTAGATGTAACATACATCATATATATCCATTATATATATGTACTTATAATAGTACATTACATTTGGGGATAATAAATGAAATGCACCGTTCATGGAGACGGTAAGCCGTACGTACGCATGAACACTACTTTCATTTCTATCTCATACTTTAATAGAAAATAATAATAATAATGATATAGAGGTATATTATAATTTAAGTATAAAATCATATATAATAACTTTAAATCCATCCTTTATATGTCCCACATATGGCATTAACGAATCAAATCACTTTGAGGGGGCGGTAGCCCGCACTTCCTAAAATGAAATTATCGTGTTTACCCACAATGGAAACCATAAAGGTATACCAAAAATGAAAAATACAGAAGCATAAGGAAAACATAAACATAATATATATCATATATAAATAGAGTGGCATCTTAATGGCCACTATTAAAGGTGTTTAAAATAATATTGAACAATCATCGTTTGGTGAGGCAGAAATTCGCCAACCACAGAAACAGTATGTTCTTTAACCATTAGATGTAGATGTGTGTAAGTGTAGCTCGAATACTTATTATAAAAACATACTAGTATATTTAAGATAATGGGGTTGTTACAATATAAATGAATAAAAAGAGTTTAGGGGGTTGGAGAAGCAAAATAAAACAAAAGAACACAAGTGAACACATTACCTTAAAATCGGGTAACTCTCTTAGATTTGAGCTCAAAGGCTTCCTTGGGAAGACTTCTGCCCAATGTGAGGCTTCAAGGAGTAATAGAGGGATGTGGAGATACACAATGGTCCGGGTTGGTCGAGCCAAAGGCTTTGGAAGTGTGGGTATGGTGGTCGAGGTGGGGGCCTTTTATAAGAGGAGAGGAGGGGCACTCTGGGAAAGTAAGGAAACGTTACTTTATTATAGAATGAGTTTCGGATTTTAATGGTCCCACATTGATGTGTTTCAAGGATAAGGTGATGAGGGTTTTAAATCCACCCATACAATAGGTTTTGGACATGTTTAGGTCTTAGATTTTACATTATCTTTCCATTTTATTTAAATCGTTAAATAATGAGGTAATCACGGCATCATCATGGTGTCATAAATAATTTAATTTGTTTAATGTCTAAAAATTATTAAAAAACTATCATGATTTAGGAAATATTTTTATATTTCTAATTAATATTTATAGTAACAAATCTGAATTGTATAACCCCATGTAAAAATTGTTTTAGTAAAACAACTCATGTTGGTGACATTTTTATTTTAACATTAAATAAAAATATATTAATGTCATTTTCCAAATAAAGTTGCTCCATGGAGTCCCCAAGTTGACTCATGGATTTTCTTGGTCGGAAATGACACATTCAATAAGGGTAGGACATGTGTCAAGTTCATTTCATATTATTAAAACATTATTTTTACCTTAAACTACACTAATTACCTCTAATCGCGATTAAAAACTTAAAAGTTTCTATTCACCAAAAAATTATTTTAATCCCATTGAACCGAATTTTACTTCTTAATGACAACCATGTATGTCGGATTTTTGAAATTCAAAACACAGAAGTGGTAAAATTTCATTTAAACGAAAAATTAGTTTTTTATAAGTACCACTTAGTGGTTTCACTATTCATCAAAAATTGATGTTTTTCAGAAAAATACCAAAAATTCACCCTAAGCTATATTTGATATTACGAATTCAAAAATGAAGTCTATTTTACAAAATTCAAAACATATAAGTTGCATTAATTAATTTAATAATTAATTCCCGCAGTCAGAGCAAATAGCGTGTTTTCATGAAACAATAAGTATAAAAATATTGACACTAGTTTAAGTCCGATTTCAAAGTGAAATTAATTCCAACGACCACTATTGGATTTAATGGTAAAAATATATTCTAATTTAACTTTAAAACCAACTAAAATTATAATCTAATCATATAAATAAATTAGATTAAAAAGAGGTTTTGAATTAAAATACAACATTTTTCACTGTTCATTAAAAAAATGAACTTTATCCGAAAAATACCAAAAATTTACACAAAGTAAATTTGGATGTCCCAGTTCTAAAAAAGAGTTTTATTTGGTCCAATAGAATGTATAAAAGTGACCAAAACTATATTTAATGAAGGTTCGCCATCAAAAGGCGATAAGTGAAGCTTTAGTGAAAATTAGGGTATAAAAGCCTAAAATTGAATTCTTTTCATATTTTAAGACTTTATCTTTTATTGGATAAATGTAAAAACATTTAAAAACATATATAATCATATTTTAGTTATTTATATCCATTCCCGACAATACAAAGGCTATGTGTTAACTACCATTTAAAATAATATTATTTTATTACTAGTGTGCAATGTAAGATTTCAATGAAACTCTTTGTTGCGTATCGGGTACGCTATCGAACATAGCAACCCCTTTAAAGTAAAATTAATATTTAATTCATAAATATTAATAGATATGAAAATTCTTTATTCTTTATTCACCTGGGATGTTACATCCTTCCCCCCTTTTGGGAATTGCATCCTCGCAATTTTATTCACTTATCAAAATAAGTGGGGGTATTTATCCCTCATAGCATTTTCAGATTCCCACGTTGCCTCTTTAACCATATGGTTTTTCCACAAAAACTTTACCGGGTGGATTACCTTATTTCACAACACTAGCTCTCTTCAGTTAAGAATCCGGACCGGTTGTTCTTCATAAGAGAGATTCTCTTCCAACTGAACTACCTCTGAGCTCAAAACATGAGATGGATCTGGCATATACTTCCTCAACATAGAAACATGAAAAACATTGTGTGCCTGAGATAAACTCGGAGGTAAATCCACTCGGTAAGAAACTAATCCAACTTTCTCCAGAATTTCATATGGTCCAATGAACCTTGGACTCAGCTTTCCTTTCTTACCAAATCGCATCACATTTTTCCATGGAGAAACCTTGAGAAAAACATGATCACCTACCTCGAAAGATAGATCCTTCCTCCAGTTATTCGCATAACACTTCTGACTGCTCTGAGCTGTTTTCATGTGTTTCGAAATCAACTGAACGTTTTCTACCAACTCTTCTATCAATTCTGGTCCCATCAACTTCCTTTCACCCACTTCATCCCAAAAAGCTGGAGTTCGACACCGCTTCCAATATAATGCCTCAAATGGTGCCATCTGTATACTAGAATGAAAACTGTTATTATATGAAAACTCAACCAAAGAAAGATGTTGGTCGCAACTTCCCTGATAATCCATCGAAAAAGATCGTATCATATCCTCCAAGGTCTGAATTTTTCGTTCTGACTGCCCATCGGATTGCGGATGAAAAGCTGTACTAAAATTTAATTCAGTACCCAACGGCTTCTGAAGGCCTTTCTAAAAGATATAAGTAAACCTGGGATCACGATCGGACACAATGGAGAGAGGAACTCCATGTAACTTGACTATCTATTTAAGATACAAATGGGAATGTTGATCTAGTGAAAAAGTATCTCGTATAGGAAGGAAATGAGCAGATTTAGTCAAGCGATCAACAATAACCCAAATTGATTTATTACCTCGAGATGTACTTGGTAATCCCACAACAAAGTCCATGGATATGTTTTCCCATTTCCACTCTGGCATCAGTAAAGGCTGAAGCATCCCTTTCAGTAACTGCCGCTCTGTCGTAACCTGCTGACAAGTCCAACACTTCACAGTAAAATCAGAAATATCCCTTTTCATTCCATCCCACCAATAATACTCCCACAGATCTCTGTACATCTTAGTACTGCCAGGATGAACTGAAAATGGGGAACTATGAGCCTCACATAACAGCTCATTCTTCAACTGTGAATCACAAAGAACACATAACCTCTTCCCTAACCTCAAAACACAATCATTATCAATGTTGAATTCAGGCAACTTACCCTTCTGAACCAGCTCTACCTTTTTCTGCAACCCACTTTCTTCCCTCTGTGCTTGATTAATTCTGTTTGATAGAGAAGATTTCACTGATACCTGAAACAAAACAGAAGGACATCCTGTACCAACAACTTCTATGCCAATGTTCATCGAATCCTTAACCAAAGGATCATGTTCCAAACGTAACATTTCTAATGAAGCATTACTTTTTCAACTCAAAGCATCAGCCACTTTATTTGATTTTCTCGAATGGTAATGAATTGTAAAATCATAATCCTTGATTAATTCTAGCCATCTCCTCTGTCTCATGTTCAATTAATTCTGAGTGAATATATATACTTTAAGCTTTTGTGATCGGTATATATCTCACACTTTACTCCATACAAATCATGCCTCCAAATTTATAGAGCAAAAACAACAACAGCTAATTCCAAATCATGTGTAGGGTAATTTACCTCATGAGTTTTCAACTGTTGTGAAGCAAAAGAAATTACATGGTCATTCTGCAATAGGACGCAACCAAGTCCTTTCAATGAAGAATCACTGTAGATAACAAACTCACCATTCCAGGAAGGAAGTTCTAAAACTGGAGCCTTCACCAATCTTGTTTTCAACTCTTGAAAACAATCATCACATTCTTTTGTTGAGATAAACTTAACACAATTTCGAGTTAGCTTAGTCATTGGACTAGATAACCATGGAAAATTTTCAACAAACCTTCAGTAGTAACCTGCCAAACCAAGAAAACTACGGATCTCAGTTACATTTGTGGGTCTTAGCCATTCTTCAACAACTTTTGTTTTAGAAGGATCAACAGTTATGCCATCTGTTGAAACAATGTGACCCAGGAAAGAAATTTGTTGTAACCAAAACTCAAACTTTCTGAACTTTCCATACAGTTTCTTTTCTTTTAAGATTTGAAAGATAACCCTTAAATGTCTTTCATGATCCTATTTACTTTTATAAAACACCAAAATATCATTAATAAACACAACCACCATTTATCACCTGAATCAACTGAGCCATCACTGCAACAAACTGTTCAATTCTGACTCTGACCATCTCAGGTTTCTGATTTGGAAGGTCATTTCCCTCTATATGCCTTCCCAGAGAATCTGTTCTGTTCCCTCTATGAAAAACCATTCTTAACACAGAAATATCTCAGGAGAAGCGAAATGGTCATCTTCAAATTCTATATCATTTCAATTTGACCATAAAAAATATTTTTGGATAATCATTTAATAAAATTCTAACTTCTAAAGTTATCTAAACAGACCTATGATACCAACTATAAGGCCCCAGACATAAACCTTACTTAATATTGAATTAAATGAATAATTCACATTGAGGATCTTTTCAGGTTTAGATTTTTAGAGAATTAGGACATAACTGTTACATCTCAAAAGATTACAAAGTAGACCAAGTTTCCATAAAATAAAAACTCTTAAAAAGAAACATGTATAGTTCCATGTTTTAGATAGCATGACTTTCCCTTGCTCCCATCCCTGACCCTATTCCACATTAAGTCCTGTGAAAAACATTTCAAAAAACATGGGGTGAGCATAAAAAAGCTCAGTAAGGGATACACAAAGAATGAAAACTGTTAGTTTTTCAAACATCAAGTAAACCATGTATACTTTATCAAAGTAATACCTTCACCTTCATGAAGTAGAAAAAACTATTCTCTGAATAAAATATCATTACTTACCCTTTTTTACCCAAAGGATTACCATAAAACCCATATAAAGAACACATAACATATAATGGTAACTTGGGACATAAACATACTTAAGTGGAATTACCATACAGTCGACTTCCACACATATCACTTAATGGAATAGCCATACGGCAAACTTCCATACATACTTAATGGAATAGCCATACGGCCGACTTCCATAACCAATGCATTGGAGGTTATAACATAACCACTCATCTGGGTATTCACGGCACCACCCGTCATATGGTTCATCACGTAACCACCCGTCAAATGTCCAAGTACCATTATAAAATCGTAAGACATAAAAAAATGTAATGGAAAGAAAAAATTTCCACACTTTGATCACAATATATCACTTAAATATATTGACATAACAAATCCATTATAAAAACCTTTTTCAATACCAATATACATTAAAGAGTATATGGTATTTATTTAATTTAAAAAAACATTACGGCTTGTTGAGCAAGCCAAAGACCAAATAATACTCATGGCGGCGGAAAATGTCATTGTCATCGCGTACGTTAAAAGAAACATTCCTTTTTGTCGTTTAGTAAAACGATTTGTAGAAAAAGATTCCTTTTGTATAAAAGTAAAAGTCAAAGGGGTTTATACACCGTATAAAAGATAGTTGTGTATAAAACGAAATATGCCTCAATGAAAGGAGATTGAGACGAAGTCCCTTACCTCGGGTCCGACTTGACTCGATTGTTCTTTAACGTCCTGAATAATAAACTTGAGTTAATTTCTACTTGCTTAAGAACCTTTTTCAAGCTTATTATTACATTTATATCACTTATTTACATGTTATAAACATTATGTAATCATTAAGTTATTAATGTTTGTTTTGTCGATATTTGGTTCTTAAGTCGAAAGTGGACTTCTTACAATTACATGTTGTTCATGTGGTCAAAGGTTCTTTATATCAAGAATGACATTCCTGATTTGGATATCATATATATCATATATATCTATCATATACATGTATTTATAATATCACATAGTCATTTAGAGGTAAGAAATGAAATGCACCGTTCATGGAGATGGTAAGCCGTACGTACGCATGAACACTACTTTCATTTCTATGTCATATTAATGGAATTAAAACTAAATGAGAGGTATATATATTTTAATTCCAGAATTATATTAATCATTTATATGTAACATAAATCATATATATCCATTATATATATGTACTTATAATAGTACATTACATTTGGGGATAAGAAATGAAATGCACCATTCATGGAGATGGTAAGCCGTACGTACGCATGAACGCTACTTTCATTTCTATCTCATACTTTAATGGAAAGAAAAAAAATAATGATATAGTGGTATATTATAATTTTAGTATAAAATAATATATAATAACTTTAAATCCATCCTTTATACGTCCCACATATGGCATTAACGAATCAAATCACTTTGAGGGGGGCGGTAGTCCGGACTTCCTAAAATGAAATTATCGTGTTTACCCACAATGGAAACCATAAAGGTATAACACAAATGAAAAATACAGAAGCATAAGGAAAACATAAACATAATATATATCATATATAAATAGAGTTAAATCTTAATGGCCACCATTAAAGGTGTTTAAAAGAATATTGAACAATCATCGTTTGGTGAGGCAGAAATTCGCCAACCACAGAAACAGTATGTTCTTTAACCATTAGATGTAGATGTGTGTAAGTGTAGCTCAAATTATTATTATAACAACATACTAGTATATTGAAGATACTGTATTTGTTAAAAAATAAATGAATAAAAAGAGTTTAGGGGGTTGGAGAAGCAAAATAAAACAAAAGAACACAAGTGAACACATTACCTTATAATCGGGTAACTCTCTTAGATTTGAGCTCAAAGGATTCCTTGGGAAGACATCTGCCCAAAGTGAGGCTTCAAGGAGTAAGATAGGGATGTGGAGAGACACAATGGGCAGGGGTTGGCTGAGCGAAAGGCTTTGGAAGTGTGGGTAAGGTGGTAGAGGTGGGGGCCTTTTATAAGAGGAGAGGAGGGGCACTCTTGGAATGTAAGGAAATGTTACTTTATTATAGAATGAGTTTCGGATTTTAATGGTCCCACATTTATTTGTTTCAAGGATAAGTTGATAAGGGTTTGAAATAAACCCATACAATAGGTTTTGGACATGTGTAGGTCTTAGATTTTACATTATCTTTCCATTTTATTTAAATCGTTAAATAATGAGGTAATCACTGCATCATCATGGTGTCATAAATAATTTGATTTATTTAATGTCTAAAAATTATTAAAAAGATATCATGATGTAGGAAATATTTTTATCTTTCCAATAAATATTTATAGTAAAGAATAGGACTTTTATAACCCCATGTAAAAATTGTTTTAGTAAAACAACTCATGTTTGTGACATTTTTATTTTAACATTAAATAAAACAATATTAATGTCATTTTCCAACTAATGTGGCTCCATGGGGTCCCCAAGTTGACTCATGGATTTTTTTGGTCGGACATGACACATCCAATAAGGTTAGGACATGTGTCAAGTTCATTTCATATTATTAAAACATTATTTTTACCTTAAACTACACTAATTACCTCTAATCGCGATTAAAAACTTAAAAGTTACTATTCACCAAAAAATTATTTTAATCCCATTGAACCACATTTTACTTATTAATGACAACCATGTATGTAGGATTTTTGAAATTCAAAATACATAAGTGGTAAAATTTCATTAAAATGAAAAATCAGTTTTTTATAAGTACCACTTAGTGGTTTCACTATTCATCAAAAATTGAAGTTTTTCAGAAAAATACCAAAAATTCACCCTAAGATATATTTGATATTACGAATTAAAAAATGAAGTATATTTTACAAAATTCAAAACATATAAGTTGCATTAATTAATTTAATAATTAATTCCCACAGTCAGAGCAAATAACGTGTTTTCATGAAACAATAAGTATCAAAAGATTGACACTAGTTTAAATCCGATTTCAAAGTGAAATTAATTCCAACGACCACTATTGGATTTAATGGTAAAAAATATTCTAATTTCACTTTAAAACCTATTCAATTGATAATCTAATCATATAAATAAATTAGATTAAAAATAGGTTTTTAATTAAAATACAACATTTTTCACTGTTCATTAAAAAAAATGAACTTTATCGGAAAAATACAAAAATTTACACAAAGTAAATTTTGATGTCCCGATTCTAAAAAAGAGTTTTATTTGGTCCAATAGAATGTATAAAAGTGACCAAAACTATATTTAATGACGGTTCTCCATCAAAAGGCGATAAGTGAACCTTTAGTGAAAATTAGGGTATAAAAGCCTAAAATTGAATTCTTTTCGTATTTTAAGCCTTTAACTTTTATTGGTTAATTGTAAAAACATTTAAAAACATATATAATCATATTTTAGTTATTTCTATCCTTTCCCGCCAATAAAAAGTCTATGTGTTAACTACCATTTAAAATAATATTACTTTATTACTAGTGTGCAATGTAAGATTTCAATGAAACTCTTTGTTGCGTATCGGGTACGCTATCGAACATAGCAACCCCTTTAAAGTAAAATTAATATTTAATTCATAAATATTAATAAATATGAAAATTATTTATTCTTTATTCACCTGATATGTTACATCCTTCCCCCCTTTTGGGAATTGCGTCCTCGCAATTTTATTCACTTATCAAAATAAGTGGGGGTATTTATCCCTCATAGCATTTTCAGATTCCCACGTTGCCTCTTCAACCATATGGTTTTTTCACAAAAACATTACCTGGTGGATTACCTTATTTCGCAACACTTGCTCTCTTCGGTCAAGAATCCGGACTGGTTGTTCTTCATAGGAGAGATTCTCTTCCAACTGAACTACCTCTGAGCTCAAAACATGAGATGGATCTGGCATATACTTATTCAACATCGAAACATGAAAAACATTGTGTACCTGAGATAAACTTGGAGGTAAAGCCACTAGGTAAGCAACTGATCCAACTTTCTCCAGAATTTCATATGGTCCAATGAACCTTGGACTCAGCTTTCCTTTCTTACCAAATCGCATCACAATTTTCCATGGAGAATCCTTCAGAAAAACATGATCACCTACCTCAAAAGATAGATCCTTCCTCCGGTTATCCGCATAACTCTTCTACCTGCTCTGAGCTGTTTTCATATGTTTCTGAATCAACTAAACTATTTCTGCCAACTCTTCTATCAATTCTGGTCCCATCAACTTCCTTTCACCCACTTCATCCCAAAAAACTGGAGTTCGACACCGCTTCCCATATAATGCCTCAAACGGTGCCATCTGTATACTAGAATGAAAACTGTTATTATATGAAAACTCAACCAAAGAAAGATGTTGGTCCCAACTTCCCTGATAATCCATTGAACAAGCTCGTATCATATCCTCCAAGGTCTGAATTGTTTGTTCTGACTACCCATCGGATTGCGGATGAAAATCTATACTAAAATTTAATTCAGTACCCAACGACTTCTGAAGGCCTTTCCAAAAGTTAGAAGTAAACCTGGGATCACGATCGGACACAATGGAGAGAGGAACTCCATGTAACTTGACTATCTCTTTAAGATACAAACGGGAAAGTTGATCTAGTGAAAAAGTATCTCGTATAGCAAGGAAATGAGCAGATTTAGTCAAGCGATCAACAATAACCCATATTGCATTATTACCTCGAGATTTCCTCGGTAATCCCACAACAAAGTCCATGGATATGTTTTCCCATTCCCACTCTGTCATCAGTAAAGGCTGAAGCATCCCTTTCGGTAACTGCCACTTTGCCGTAACCTACTGACAAGTCAAACACTTCATAGTAAAATCAGAAATATCCCTTTTCATTCCATCCCACCAGTAATACTCCCGCAGATCTCTGTACATCGTAGTACTGCCAGGATGAACTGAAAACGGGGAACTATGAGCCTCACATAACAAATCATTCTTCAACTGTGAATCAAAAGAAACACATAATATCTTCCCAAACATCAAAACACAATCATTATCAATGTTGAATTCAGGCAACTTACCCTTCTGAACAAGTTCTACCTTTTTCTGCACCCCACTGTCTTCCCTCTGCGCTTGCTTAATTCTGTCTGATAGAGAAGATTTCACTGATACCTGAAACAAAACAGAAGGACATCCTGTACCAACAACTTCTATGCCAAAGCTCATAAAATCCTTAACCAAAGGATCACGTTCCAAATGTAACATTGATAATGAAGCATTACTTTTTCAACTCAAAGCATCAGCCACTTTATTTGCTTTTCCCGGATGGTAATAAATTGTACAATCATAATCCTTGATTAATTCTATCCATATCCTCTGTCTCATGTTCAATTCTTTCTGAGTGAATATATACTTTAAACTTTTGTGATCAGTATATATCTCACACTATACTCCATACAAATGATGCCTCCAAATTTTTAGAGCAAAAACAACAACAGCTAATTCCAAATCATGTGTAGGGTAATTTACCTCATGAGTTTTCAAATGTCGTGAAGCAAAAGCAATTACCTGATCATTATGCATTAGGACGCAACCAATTCATTTCAATGAAACATCACTGTAGATATCAAACTCACCATTCCTGGAAGGTAGTGCCAAAACTGGAGCCTTCACTAATCTTCTTTTCAACTCTTGAAAACAATCATCACATTCTTTTTTCCAGATAAACTTAACACCCTTTCGAGTTAGCTTAGTCATTGGACTAGATAATCGTGGAAAATTTTCCACAAACCTTCTGTAGTAACCTGCCAAACCAAGAAAACTACGGATATCGGTTACATTTGTGGGTCTTGTCCATTCTTCAACAACTTTTGTTTTAGAAGGATTAACAGTTATGCCATCTGTTGAAACAATGTGACCCAGGAAATAAATTTTTTGTAACCAAAACTCAAACTTGCTGAACTTTCCATACGGTTTCTTTTCTTTTAAGGTTTTCAAGATAACCCTTAAATGTCTTTCATGCTCCTCTTTACTTTTATAAAACACTAAAATATCATCAATAAACACAACCACCATTTATCACCTGAATCAACTGCGCCATCACTACAACAAATTGTTCAATTCTGACTCTGACCATCTCAGGTTTCTGATTTGGAAGGTCATTTCCCTCTGTATGCCTTCCCAGAGAATCTGTTCTGTTCCCTCTATGAAAAAACATTCTTAACACAGAAATCTCTCAGGAGAAGCAACATGGTAATATTCAAATGCTATATAATTTCAATTTGACCATAAAAAAATATTTTTGGATAATCATTTAATAAAATTATAACTCTTAAAGTTATCTAAACCGACCTCTATTACCAACTATAAGGCCCCGACCTTAAACCTTACTTAATATTGAATTAAATGAATAATTCACATTGAGGATCTTTTCAGGTTTAGAGTTTTAGAGAATTAGGACATAACTATTACATCTCAAAAGATTACAAAGTAGACCAAGTTTCCATAAAATAAAAACTCTTAAAAAGAAACATGTCTAGTTCCATGTTTTAGATAGAATGACTTTCCCTTGCTCCCATCCCTGACCCTATTCCACATTAATTCCTATTAAAAACATTTCAAAAAACTTGGGGTGATCATAAAAAAGCTCAGTAAGGGATACACAAAGAATGAAAACTGTTAGTTTTTTAAACATCAAGTAAACCATGTATACTTTATCAAAGTAATACCTTCACCTTCATGAAGTAGAAAAAACTATTCACTGAATAAAATATCATTACATACCATTTTGTAAGCAAAGGATTACCATAAAACCCATATAAAGAACACATAACATATAATGGTAACTTGGGACATAAACATACTTAAGTGGAATAACCATACGGTCGACTTCCACACATATCACTCAATGGAATAGCCATACGGCCAACTTCCATACATACTTAATGGAATAGCCATACGGCCGACTTCCATACCCAATGTATTGGAGGTTATAACGTAACCACCCGTCATGGTATTCACGACACCACCCGTCATATGGTTCATCACGTAACCACCCGTCAAATGTCCAAATACCATTATAAAATCATAAGACATAAAACAAATATATTGGAAAGAAATCATTTCCACACATTGATCACAATATATCACTTAAATATATTGAGATAACAAATCCATTATAAAAACCATTTTCAATACCAAAATACATAAAAGAGTATATGGTATTTATTTCATTTAAAAAAACATTATGTCTTGTTGAGGAAGCCAAAGACCAAATAATACTCGCGGCGGCGGAAAAGGTCGTTGTCACCACGTACGTTAAAAGAAATATCCCTTTTTGTCATTTAGTAAAACACTTCGTAGAAAAAGATTCCTTTTTTATAAAAGTAAAAGTCAAAGGGGTTTATACACCGTATAAAAGATAGATGTGTATAAAACTAAATATTCCTCAATGAAAGGAGATTTAGACGAAGTCCCTTACCTCGGGTCCGACTTGACTCGATCGTTCTTTAACGTCCTGAATAATAAACTTGAGTTAATTTCTACTTGCTTAAGAACATTTTTCAAGCTTATTATTCCTTTTATATCACTTATTTCCATGTTATAAACATTTTTTAATCATTAATTTATTAATGTTTTTTTGTCGATATTTGGTTCTTAAGTCGAAAGTGGACTTCTTACAATTACATGTTGTTCATGTGGTCAAAGGTTCTTTATATCCAGAATGACATTCCTGATTTGGATATCATATATATAATATATATATAGAATATACATGTATTTATAATATCACATAATCATTTAGAGGTAATAAATGAAATGCACTGTTCATGGAGACGGTAAGCCGTACGTACGCATGAACGCTACTTTCATTTCTATGTCATATTAATGGAATTAAAACTAAATGAGAGGTATGTATATTTTAATTCCAAAATTATATTAATCATTTAGATGTAAAATAAATCATATATATCCATTATATATATGTACTTATAATAGTACATTACATTTGGGGATAATAAATGAAATGCACCTTTCATGGAGACGGTAATCCGTACGTACGCATGAACGCTACTTTCATTTCTATATCACAATTTAATGGAAAGAAAAAAAATAATGATATCAAGGTATATTATAATTTCAGTATAACATCATATATAATAACTTTAAATCCATCCTTTATACGTCCCACATATGGCATTAACGAATCAAATCACTTTGAGGGGGCGGTAGTCCGCACTTCCTAAAATGAAATTATAGTGTTTACCCACAATGGAAACCATAAAGGTATACCACAAATGAAAAATACAGAAGCATAAGGAAAACATAAAAATAATATATATCATATATAAATAGAGTGACATCTTAATGGCCACCATTAAATGTGTTTAAAAGAAGATTGAACAATCATCATTTCGTGAGGCCGAAATTCGCCAACCACAGAAACAGTATGTTCTTTAACCATTAGATGTAGATGTGCGTAAGTGTAGCTAGAATGATTATTATAACAACATCCTAGTATATTTAAGATACTGGAGTTGTTACAAAAGAAATGAATAAAAAGAGTTTAGGGGGTTGGAGAAGCAAAATAAAACAAAAGAACACAAGTGAACACATTACCTTAAAATCAGGTAACTCTCTTAGATTTGAGCTCAAAGGCTTCCTTAGGAAGACTTCTGCCCAAAGTGAGGCTTCAAGGAGTAAGATAGGTATGTTTAGAGACACAATGTGAAGGGGTTGTCCGAGCCAAAGGCTTTGGAAGTGTGGGTAATGTGGTAGAGGTGGGGGCCTTTTAGAAGAGGGGAGGAGGGGCACTCTTGGAAAGTAAGGAAATGTTACTTTATTATAGAATGAGTTTCGAATTTTAATGGTCCCACATTTATGTATTTATAGGATAAGGTGATAAGGGTCCTAAATCCACCCATCCAATAGGTTTTGGACATGTGTAGGTCTTATATTTTACATTATCATTCCATTTTATTTAAATCGTTAAATAATGAGGTAATCACTGCATCATCATGGTATCATAAATAATTTAATTTATTTAATGTCTAAAAATTATTAAAAAACTATCATGATGTAGGAAATATTTTTATCTTTCCAATGAATATTTATAGTAAAAAATATGACTTGTATAACCCCATGTAAAAATTGTTTTAGTAAAACAACTCATGTTTGTGACATTTTTATTTTAACATTAAATAAAAAGATATTAATGTCATTTTCCAACTAAAGTGGCTCCATGGGGTCCCCAAGTTGTCCCATGGATTGTCATGGTCGTCCATGACACATCCAATAAGGGTAGGACATGTTTCAAGTTCATTTCATATTATTAAAACATTATTTTTACCTTAAACTACACTAATTACCTCTAATCGCGATTAAAAACTTAAAAGTTACTATTCACCAAAAATTATATTAATCCCATTGAACCACATTTTACTTCATAATGAAAACCACGTTTTTCGGATTTTTGACATTCAAAACACAGAAGTGGTAAAATTTCATTTAAACGAAAAATCAGTTTTTTATAAGTACCACATAGTGGTTTCACTATTCATCAAAAATTGAAGTTTTTCAGAAAAATACCAAAAATTCACCCTAAGCTATATTTGACATTATGAATTGAAAAATGAAGTATATTTTAAAAAATTCAAAACATATAAGTTGCATTAATTAATTTAATAATTAATTCTCGCAGTCAGAGCAAATAGCGTGCATTCATGAAACAATAAGTATCAAAAGATTGACACTAGTTTAAGTCCGATTTCAAAGTGAAATTAATTCCAACGACCACTATTGGTTTTAATGGTAAAAATATATTCTAATTTAACTTTAAACCCAATTAAAATGATAATCTAATCATATAAATAAATTAGATTAAAAAGAGGTTTTGAATTAAAATACAACATTTTCACTGTTCATTAAAAAAATGAACTTTATCAGAAAAATACCAAAAAATTACACAAAGTAAATTTTGATGTCCCGATTCTAAAAAAGAGTTTTATTTGGTCTAATAGAATTAATAAAAGTGACCAAAACTATATTTAATGACGGTTCGCCATCAAAAGGTGATAAGTGAACCTTTAGTGAAAATTAGGTTATAACAATATTATCGTATTGGGAAATCATAATAGGAGACTCGGATTGGGAAATAGGACTTCATTTTAATACAAAGTTGAGTATGTTCTTACTAGATAATGGGTAATAATGTGGGGAATTGTTTCGAAAGTTTATATTTTTTAATATTGATAAAGAAGAACCATAACATTTTTTGTTACAAAAAAATTGTTTTATATAGTTTGTGTAAGAAAAAGCATAGACAATATTGGATTGATTACATAGTGCTACATGAGTGTAAGGGAATATACTACTCATTCCATTAAATAAAAAATGATATTTTTAATTGGATTGTGTGGTATGATATCATTTCAAAAACATACAAATATTAGAGAAATTCATTTTTAATAGTGAACCTGTTAAATTCCTATCTTTTTTGTGGATGCATGTTTGAATTTATTTCTTCAGGGAAAGAAATATTTAATAGGAGATTATGGTTGATTCAATATAAAGGAAACATAAAAGAAAAATATATCACTTATTAACCCCTCCCCATATATGAGATATAAATACCCTACCTTGATAATTTCACTCATTAGTATGTTGTAGTATTTAATAGATGTGAAGGGAATCTTCTTAGAACCACCGGCTTTCCATTCGCATCAATTGGAAATCCAATCATTCCATTCTATTTTTGGAATAAAAGAGGAAGATTTGTATTTCTATCTTTCAAAACCTATATTTAATTTCATAATCCCCCTCCTTCAAATCTAATTAAATAATTATGTTTTATAAGGGTTCTCTATGTCTTCCTTAGATTATGTAATGAATGTTCATAGTTCCTTGATCTATGGTTCAATTAGAACACCATGAATTATTAATTCATTCATGGAATTAGTGAATTTATTTGATTTTCATCCTATAACTTCTTCTTTCATCCTCAATGAGATGATTATATTGCAATTCATAGGGAAACATGGTGTTGTGTGTGTATCCAGACATTCTATCTCTTGGTTTTTTCATCTATTATTTTCAGGTAAGTGGTCTGAAAATTGTCCCCAAGGCATGTTTTAGTCTTTAATAATGTTCTACATAAATTATAATTCCATTATATAAGGAGTTCATCTTCCTATAACTAAAATTCACTTGTATGAGCATAATTCTCATTCTTAAGACTCCCAAGGTTCCCACAAACTCATTTTGCAATGAAACCCTATAAATTCTACCACTCGAGTGACATTTAAGTCCTCCACTCCATTCTTTAACATATACTAGTGAACCTAGTGTCGTTGTAATTAAATTAAAAAAATGTTCTCATATCTATTTATTAGATATAGTGATCCTTTTCACCTTATGGGATAGAAATTAGAAATTAATACTCCTCATTATGTGTGAAATGGTAATCAGTAATAAATGTAATGTTAATTATAATTGTTAGAGTTATTATTTCAATTGGTATCATTGAACAAAATTATTCATGGGCCATTCCTTAGAATATTTTTATGAAAACACATTCCATTCATACTTCTTCATCATGATTTTTAACTATTCCTTCTTGAATTTTATATTTCCTTCATATAAATATAAATATAAATATATATATTAAAAGGTTTTCTCTGAAGCCACATTATATTATTAGAGAAAATAACTCTTTTGATTGGGTAGATGGAGACCGATTACATAGCTCAAAGGCCCAAGGCCAAGTGGCTTGAATACAAGGCTTGAATGCCCATTTTTTGGCCCAAAGGGCCCCTCAGTGAATAGTACTTCTACAGTAATCGTGCTGCTATAGTAACTGCTACTATACTACCTCCGCTATAGTTTTTTATATATTACATCTACCGCTACAGTGTCATCGCTGGTACAGTTCCGACGGTGCTACAATACTGCTACATTGCCCTTCATATATGTTTTCCAACATATCCCATATACTATTGTCTATGGAAAAACCATTAACTCTTATGAATTCAATTTTTAAAAGTGACATTATTAAATTATTCTAGTCCCTTCCATCATTCAAAAGATTATTATTATCAACAGATATAAGAGGAACATTATCATCAATAAGAGGAAAACCATTTGTTGCAGCTTCATAAACATCATACCCAATAGAAATATGATATGGAAACATTATATCATTCTTGGTATGGTAATTATTAACATCAAAGAACTGAAATACCTTTACAGTTTTCAAAATTAACATTCTCCATAAACTTATCTTTACAACATCTACAAATAATAACTGAAGGGATCCTTGAATTTGATACCAATTGTAAATTCCCAGCTAGTGAAGTTGTATCACTGAGAGTGGGAGGAGGTGAATTAGTGATATCTATTTATTTTGTATATACTTCCAAATGAAAATATATTAAATTCATATTAAATATTTATTTTCCTATAGAAATAAATTCATAAAAAATCCACGTAAAAACAAGTATTTTCATAGTCACTATTAGACAATAATATCTATGTCCTTTATATGGGTTTTTAATGATCAAATACCAAAAAAATCCCCTAAAAATCATTTTATGTGGAATACAATGAGGAAGATATCCCCTTACACTCATGTATCAATATGTAAACAATATAATAGTTCATGTGATTCTTATATCACAAATGATGTATAACACTTTTTTTGTAACTTAACATTTTATGATTCTTCTTTATCAAATTTTTAAAATATAAAAATTCCACAAAAATTATTCACGTTCTTACCCAGAAGATGGTAAGAACCTCCTTGAAATTTTATTAAAACTAAATCTGATTCTCTCAGTCTGAATACCCGATATGATAAAATTTCTATGTTATAATATGGATGACACAATTCTTAACACCTTCTTCCTCATTCGGGAAAATAAAATATGATTTACCTAATATAATTATCTATCCAGATATAGTAATCAACCAAATACATTGACCATATGAATATGTTTCAATATCAACTCTTCCCATTTATCATATATCTAGAACAACATCTTCAGGAAAGAATAAATCTGTAAACCTCTTCTTCTCTCTCGAATTCATTTTCACTCTTCATTCTCTCATCCTTTTATGAACAATACATCTGTCAGTGTAGTACAATTTAATTGTCACCTTTTATGCTCGATCCAAATATGGATTGGGAGGGATTCCTGAAAACTATCCCACTTAATCAAATTTCTTGAATTTTAATGATCCCATGAATTTATGGGGCTTTTCCTACTTCTTAAATGTTATCAACTCTTTATGTTTCTTCTCGATCCTTCTCGAATCATTTGAAAAACTCTTATCACCTCTGACCCCAATCCTATTATAATTATCCATTATAATTACAAAATTCTATTCCCCACTTTAAAACACATACAATAATCCCTCAATATTATTTTTCTTCTACTGTTATCTTGACCAACATTAAATAGAAACAATTCCATTCAACCCAATAGAAATGGTTGGGTACATTGTTGATTTTCCACTAAATTTCTTCTTCTTATTTGTCAACACAAACCTTTCTTTTTTCTATGCATACATTGATCTTAATGATTTCCCACAAATAATTTAATCTTAAATAAAACTCCATATCTGAAATTCAAAATATACTAATATAATAGATCACTGTTATATTCCATTCTGATAGATTAGTGGTACACCAAGTCCAATGGACTGATTCTGATCGACTATTTCCACCATCTTCTTTCTCCTATGAATAAAATCCACAAAGACTTCATTCTCAAAATATTTATATATTTGGATTTTGGTATGACAGAAAATCAAAACCACTGATTTCTATCATATGTCCAAGAGCATCCATTCTTTAAACAAATATGAATCTAATGAACCCATTACGATGATCGTGAGACCAGAAATCTTCGACTTCATTAAAATTCTTCTTCCGAAATTTTTTTACTGTACCCATGACTTCCATAATGGATTTGAATATGATGAATATCATATTTAGCATCGTCTAAATTATAATATAAATTATTCCAATTTTATATTTCTTTAGAAACATTTATCCAAAAACATTTTTCTTTCCTTCGCAGCCTGAATACGATTTCTCATAATACAATTGGTAGAAACTCTATTATTCCAATAAAATTATCAATATGAATGACAACCTATCTTATCCCACTTCCATTTATCAATATTGAAAATATGTTTTAGCAAACACATGTGATTTATGATAACTCAAAGATCAGTAATGAATTGTCATATTTATATTGGAGTTTCTTAGACTCCAAACCTGAATCTAATTATAATCACTTCTTCCATTCCAGACATGTGGATAGTCCAATGGAAATTTTCATCTAGAAATATTATTCAAAATATGATGGAATTTCATAACCATTTTGAGTTCCTTTTTATTGAGTAATATGGATATCCTGATTTCCTCCAAAAAAATTGAGGTGAATTCATTTCTTCTAAATATTCCTTGAAAACAAAAGAAAATAAATGAAAACAATTACCATCCTTATCAGTATGGTCCTCATATTGGGATTATTATTGTAATACAATTATAACATTCTTTGACCAATGTACTAGTGGGTCTCAATGACTGGATGGTGAGCCACATGTACCCTTACCGGCCTATTTCCCCATGCACCAACTAGTTTGTTGCATTGCAACAATCTCTCGTTGCATCCCACTATCTACTATTATAATATCATATCTTTTTAACCCCTAAGAAACTTTTAAAACACATTTTAACTTGTGTAAGGACCATTAATAAAATTTAAAATAGTTTCATTAAGATAATTAAGATAATGAACTACCTAATAAAATATAGAGAATATAGAATCTCCCCATTATTTAATAGATTGGCCCTGAGCTATATCAAACGTGTCACTGAGAGGTATTAGTGAAAAAATAGGTACAATACACCCATATATATGATTCCCTATCTTAGTTATCTATCTTTACCTTCCCATGCTTCCACTTTACTCACATTATACGACTGTTCTTTCCTCGAATATTCTTGTAACACCACAAGATTCTGTGAAATTATTATTTTTTCAAATAAATTTCATCAAATATTTATTTTTATGAAACAAAAGACTTATCATTTTCTTGTGATATAGGTAACAAATATTTTATCATACATTACACACAACACTATGTTAGGCTTGTGTAAAACACAATACTGGGTTTATCTTACACTACATGCAATTCCATGTTTAATAGAAAAAATATTATTTAATATAATTGGTATCACTTAATAATTGTATTGGAGAGTATGAATATGTTTTACGGAATTATTAAAATATATGGTTTAAAAATTTATATATAATTAATTATTTGATGACCAATTAATTATAAATGAAATTAAAATCATCCTGAAAAAAAGGATTTCACATTCTGAAAAAAATATTTTGTGCACAAAAAGACATTTTAAATAAATAAAAAACACTAATGGTGAATAATTTTAATGAATTTTATATATAATATATTTAGTAAAATGTTTTACATTCGTCCAATGAGTTTTATATAAAAGCAATAAAAAACATCTAATTTTAGACTTTAAAGTTTATTTTCTAAAAAATATATTTTTTATATTTGGTAAACTTATTTTAAAATGGACTTTTACCAATTTTATGAAAAACAATTATATAAAAAAAAAATTATAAAATTAAATAAAAATTATCTTAGGGTTCCTATGTGGGTTTTTCTGAAAATATATTTTTATAATTGATAGTTACGAATAATGAATTCTAATTCAATAATTAATTTTCATTTAATTTATTTATAAAGATAAATTATATTTTAAATGGATTTTAATGTATAATATGTTAAATTATATATCCAATAATACAATTTAGGTAATTAAAATAAGTTTTATGTTTAATTTATATATTAAAAGTTTATAAACTTTTATCATTTTTCATTTGAAAACTCGCTTCTCATCTTGTCTATATGATTAATTTCAAATTAAAATTTCACAATTCTGTGAATGGAATTTTAAAAAATAGATTCCATATTTTCAATCAATATAATTTATATTATATAATAAGGTGAAATTAATTTTTCAGCAAGATTAATAGTGAATGTGATAAAAATTAATTTTAGTAATTAAGGTAAAAATGGGTTTACTGGGGGTTAAACTAAAAATATTAGCGTAAAATTGACCTACACACTTGTCTAAAAACTATTTTTTGTATATATTACCACCATTAATCCTATATGGTTAGATAATGGAGTGTTTTTGACCCATTTGACATATGAAAAACATGGGAATATTCAATTCCTTCCAAAATTACCAAGTGTGTCCACTCCATGACCTATAAAAGGCCACCCCCTATCCTCTATTCTTGAAAAATCTAAACCCACTTGGTTACATGACCCATCCCAATGGGGCCCATACCATGACTCCCCAATACCACCTCTAATTGTCTAGGATTTGGTGACTTGCATCAATTAGGAATATCCCTAACATCGGTGGCATTACCTATATACTTTTAGGCACACACACATATCCATGCCAAAAATGCTAAAATGTAAAAACCACTAATAACAAATACATGCATCCACTAAATCTCATCCAACAAAGTATAAAAGGAATGTAAAGTACAAAAAGTAAACAATGTTAGAATACAAGACCTCCAAAATAAATATGGTGTATGCTATAATTTTTCATTTGTAAACAAAACGGTACTTGGTCTGCTGCTAGAAAACGTATGAACAAATCAACCTATATGAACACAAAAATCTATGTCCAATTCTAGTCCACCCAAGACTCGATCAAAATTTCACTCATCTATACAATACATGACACATGCTGTAAGTGTTGGTGCAGTGTTGAGTATAAAAATTCTTAGTCAGACACCCCAAAACCACAAAGAAAGACATAATATAAAAGTACAGTTAGATCTAAACAAGAATATGTCTATAACACATATAATAGAATATCCAAATATACACATCCATGGACCATAGTATAATGGTCATTAACAACCACCACATACCGACACTATGGATTCAGTTCTATGATTCCATGAAGCACTCATTTGAGAGAACATAATTTTGAGTCTGATAAAACATATTTCATTTTTATGATAGGTGTTACTCATCAGAAAAAATCATGAGATAGAGACATCGTCATATATATGAAGAGAGATAAAGATACAATACACTATTTCCACAACATATCACTCATCAAGTTTGGAATATCGTGATACACAGATGAGAATCATTTCTAGGGCCATGGGGTGATACCATGACTCATCTTGATTCACATGAAATGTAGAGGATCGATGTCTGGTAGGATTTTTTGTGCCAATAACATGAAACTTTCTAGGTCACAATAATGGATAGAGGATCCTACTCTAGTCCTCTAATGGGGGATTATGACCACTCTATCCTAGAATCCATACTGAAGGGAACATACTCATGTGAGTATGGAATGATACCAACTAAACATTAGTGGAAGAATCAAGGGCACAAACCCTAAATAAACTTTTCCATGACATAGTGTACATGGAGATCAAGTAATTTAAAAGACAGTAAATAGAGTTTAGGGAGATCACATGTTGTGTACATTGACCCTGGGTACTTCCCATGTACAATAACATGTGTTAGATTCACATGTAATGTAAGAAAGAGTAAACGGGGTGTATAAAGGCTTATGCATCCTTCCATTCCAGCGGGTGTCCTCCCATCAATCATGGTCATGTGCCAATACATGTTTTCAACCTGTTTATACTTTACTGTGTACCAGTACACAAGGTTACCCATGCATCTTGTCTGGGTATGGCCATGTGGTTGAGTTCAGGCTGTGTACTCCACCCATGTTGGTGTACTCCCAGAGACCACATTGAGTGGTTCACTGATGAATACAATCCATGTAGACCATAATACACGCTGTATGTTTTGGATTTCCTAGAATTACCTGTTCTTCCTCCCACTCATCTGCTGATTTTTGGGGTTTCAATTCCATTATTATTTTCCCTCAAAACTAAATATTGTGCATTCTCTATTCACCCTAACATCAAATCAAGGTGTTTTGGGACTTCAATCGGTTCGAATAATGTCTTTAAATTCATCCATCGAAAAATTCCCAAAGAATGATAACTTATGGCCTGGTCTGATTTGTCTGTCTCTTTCACTATCACACATCCACAAGTTTTTCATGATGTAGGATCATCAATCTTGGATCGTTGCACTATTTAAAGAGGGTGCAATGATCATCCATTCATATTCCATGAATAATTAACAACACACAAAAAATATAGAAATTTAACACATGGAACATACCTGTGGAACAAACCTTGACTGTTGTTCTTTTGGTATCATTTTTTCCTATAAAAAATATTAACAATATAACACTAATAATAAACCCCAAAAATTACCATAACCAAACCATACCATAAGAATGAATGAACCGTAGGTCATATTTTTCGTGTTTTAATCTACGTTTTTCATTAATTCTAATAACATGGGATAAGAAATTTAAATAACAATATCCTACCTCGGGGTTTGATCATTCACTGAAGAGAATCAATCATCACGTCACTAGCATTGGCAAGATCAATCTAAATAGTGTCTGTTGATCTCAAATTCAAGATCCATTATTATCCATCTAGAGGTTTCTCCAGGGTTTCTCTCCAGATCCTCCAAGATGTTATAGGTTTGCGAGCATATCCATGCATTCTTATTTATTTATAAAGATAAAACGTGTCATTGTGTCACTATGTAACATTAATATTAAATAAATTATTAATTTTTTTAATCGTTAAAATGTCCAAAAATTAACATTCGCAACCATCCCATATCTACCAATGTTAGTCCTATCCTAGGGAAAAGTCTCTTCTCTTAATGCAATGGTTCCCTTAGAATTATAATACAGTCACCCATTTAGATGTTATTCAATTGTTTCAAGAAAAATGTGTGCACGTTCTATTTTGTATTTTAATATTTTTTAAGCAATTATTCTAGGAACACTGGGCCTTGGAATCATACACCGTCTATGCACTTGGTCTCAAATTAATTCCATATAGTATTTAAAAAATAATACAGTAAAAATGAGGGAAATTATATTCACCCGCATTTGGAATTTATGTCCCCGAAAAGAAAAAAACAAAGGATATACGAAAAAATGGGGCTATAAAGAATGACTATGAGCCTCCCTCCCTTGTGTTATCTCTTGGATATTCCCGTTCTACTACCAAACACACCCAAAGGGAATCTATTACCCATTTAGGATCCTCTCCCAAAGATCATCAATGCCCATTGGGTACTCAGCAATGGTCACTCAAAGCATCCATGTCCAGCTCACCCTAGTGGATGATGTGCGATGGGTAATGCATGTACCTCCTTAGCTACTGCGCATGGAAGACACCGTGTATCCATTCAAAAATTGGGGGTAGAGATAGCTGATATAACACATCTCTAACTTTATTTTGTATCTAAAAAGGGACAATAAACGTTGGAGATAACTAGTCACCCTGAGAAAATATATGGAATTCACATCGAGGTGAAACTCGAAAGAAGACATGGTCTGCTTCTTCGAGATCTAAAGGCCTCTGTATCCTATTAGTATATAAAGTTTTCTAGATTTGTGTAGTATCCATATTAACCTAGATGATTTACACCTTTGTATTAGTTTCTCACACATACTCTATACCCATGAGTGATGACTCTCCTAGGTCATTAAAACAACATCGTAACCGAAAGGGTCACCCATAAGAATCCTTGAATGGTGTCATAACAATAGCTGAATGATAGACGTTGTTATGTACGAACTTCACCAGAGGTAGGTGATCCTCCCAAATATGGTCAAAGTCTAACATGTAATCATGTAACATGTTCTCTAGAAACTGAATAGTCCACTCTATCTAGCCTTTTTTTTATGGGTGAAATGTTGTACTCAAGCGTAACTACGTCCCAAATGCCTCATGAAATCCATTACACAATCAGGATGTAAAACAAGCATCATTATATGAAACTATTCTTTATGGGACTCTATTGATTCAAAATATCCCCTATATGTAGAGGTATCCCAGTATCTCAATAGAACTGTGCTCTCAAATATTTAGGAAGGGGGATGACTTGGTGAGTCTGTCAACCATCACCAAGATGACATCATGCCCCTTGGATATACACTGTAAACTCTTCATTAAGTCCATCAATTTTTCATCCCATATTCATTTCCACACCTTAACGGTTTGAGCTAAAATCGCTGAAACCTATTGGTCAGCCATATCCTACTAGCATCTAAGGCATCAAGAAATAAAATATGCCACCGCCTTCATCATCCCTATCCACCAGAACTAATGTCGTAGGTCCTGGTATATTTTCTCAACACTAGTATGTACTGAAAAAGGGTATTTATAAAACACCCATTTAACTTACTCTTGAAATTTCATGGGTAAAATCATTGGCCCTCTAAAAATAGCAATGTTCTGTCCACCATTTTAATATCCATCTATCGCATGCCCTATGGAAATCTGAGATCAATGGGTCTCGCAGTCAGTATCCCCAATAATTGCCTCTATAACATGATATAAGAGTGTAGGAGTGATAACCATCTACTGAAGGTAAACTACATTATATCCATCAATGAAGGATAACTATAACAAGGCCAAATTCTATGATTCCTCATTCAAAAACTGTGAGCTAGACCTCCTACTGAGAGTATCTTCACCACATTCCTCTTACTAGGAGTATAGAATATCTAAAAGTCAAAGTGCATGAGGAACTCTAGCCATCACCCCTATCTCAAGTTTAGATTGTTTTGAGAGAAGATATACTCTTGTGATTAGAGTAGATGGTAAATCACACGTCCATCTGGTAGTATCACCACATCTTCAATGAAAAGTCTACCACTTCTATCTCAAGATCTTCAGTTGCATTGTTCTTCTCACATGGTATTGATTGGTGTGAATCATAAGTAATCATTACTTGAATATACATTAAGAAACAACCATGTTTGGTCTCTAATGAAGTACAGAACACCACGTACTCAATCCCTTCCTCCATCAATCTCATGATCAGGGTGCTCATCGAACTCAGCCTCAACCACTAGAATGTATCCTTGTACCACACTATCCACATAAAAGTATACCCCTTTCAAGTGAAAGCTGTCATATGTACTGATATCCTTGAGAAATTATGAATGAATCTCATGTAATAGCCAACTATCCCAAGATATCTATGAACACCAATCACACTCATCGTTGACTTCCATGATAACACTATATCTAACTTTTATAGGTCCACTTCCACTCCATCCACTGAGATAACATTTCCAATAAAGTAAACCACCTAAATCTAGAACTGAAATTTCAAGAGTTTTCCATGAAGCTGGTGCTCTTAGAGTACGTCCAGAATAATCCTTAAGTGTCTAGAATGCTTCTCCTCAGACGTTTGGTACACAAGGATATTTTGGATGAAGACCACCACAGACCAGTACAAATAAGGTTAAAATATCTAGTTCATGGGTCCCATGAAAACTATTGTGGTCTTATTTATACCAAAGGGAAATAAAAATTACTAATAGTGACTATATTAGCATAACAAAAAAATCTTTGGTACATCATCATCCCATACTCACCACTGGATATAGCCTGATTGAAGGTCGACCTTCGAGAACCATTGTGCCTCTTTCAACTAATTGAAGAGTTCATCGACACTTGGTAGTGGATACAAGTTCCACAAAATCACCTGGTTCAAGAACTGGTAGTTTGTATACATCTTCAAGATCCTGTCTACCTTATTGGAAAATACAAATGGGGACCCCTAGGGTGTAACAATGGGCCTCATGATTCCCTTGCTCTATAAGTCCTCAAACTGCACCATCATCGTGTAAATCTCTATGGGATCCATCTAATATGATGGTGATGATATCAGTTCTATACCAAGATGTAATTCAATGCATAAGTTGATCTCCCAATGGGGAGGTAATTTGGAAGCATCTATGGTAAAAATTTCCTCTTACTCCACCACTAATTTTCAGAACTAAAAACTCATAATATCTTCTGGTCCCAGTGTCAAGCTAGAAAAATCATGAGCTATTGGCTACACCCACCTACATATGAGTCCATCCTATGCTTAATTGGTTTCCTCTTCACCAAAAAAATGATAAACTTCATCCATTGGTGTGGACACACCTCACCCTTCACCTAAAACATTCTATTAGGTCATGGATTACTGATAACCAATCCATACCAAGAATGGTGTCATAAGGCCTCAATGATACCACAAGTCTACTTGAACTAAAACTGTCACCACCAAGGGTCAGGTCACACTTTATACATAGTTGTGTGACCATCGAGTCTCATCCAGTAGGTGTATCCAAGAAAATGTGTCAAGTCAATTGTTCTAATGGAATCTCAAGATATCATAAATGATACATGGAAACAATGTTATGGCTTCCACCTGTGTCTATAAATATGGATACTAAGGTAGAAAATTCATAGATCATAACTCGGATCATCCCTAGATTCCCTGATTTCTATGCCTCGACCACCTGTAGTCGTCCTTGCCTCTATCCCCCAGCCCGACAAGCCTCTCATAGACCACCATGGGGTGGTGGTGATAATATTTCCAAACATCTTCCACATCTTGCATATCTCCCTACTCCTCTACCACATCCAATACCCAGTGGATCTAGCTGCTCCACTCATTGCCTCTACCTTAGTGGTCCATCCACCATCTCTATGTCAGTAGAGTGGTGGGTTGGAAAATCTTAAATGAGATGTAAACTTTCGTCACACATGTTGCATCACCTCTCCCTGGGCTTATTGGATCAATCCAGAGAGCCCCAAATTACAGATCCACTATCCTAAGACATATCAAAAAATCTACAATGTATAGATCCATATTCCTGACATTGGATCCCCACTAATGAGGTATTTTAACTTCTCTGCCCGATGCTGATTGTCACTAGTTGCATCTTCTCAGCCAAGAAACTATTTACCACCAATGATTTCTCAATCAATCCAGAATAAGTAATAATTCATAGAGGTTGAACATTGTCTTTCATGACCTGATGAAGAACATTATTAATGGATTGATCCTAGATGTATTGATCTATAACTATATCCATTGAGTAAATAGAGAGTTTTCTGAACCTCAATGAATAGTCAACCTTTGACAAGCTACCCAATACGAGCTAAAGAAGAACTTGTATACACACTAATCTTAGTGTAAAAAGTGAAAACTCCTATCTAAAGAGATTCCTAAACACCATCCACTAATGAGTCCCCTAATCATGTGTATGAATGGTCAAAATCCACCATCGTCCTGTCGAACCCTGGAGAAGGTGCGCTGCTAGGATCTCTATCTGGTTCACTCATTTCCTAAGTAGATGGAAAACACATGTCAATGCCTCAATCTAGTCCTCAAATGCCTAAGGGTTTGGATCTCCTAAAAACCCAAGGGGTATCTTTATCTAAAACTCATTGAGTGTGCTTGTCCTATGATACTCGTATGCTGGTATTGGAGGTACCACATGATGCTCCATAGGTGGTGGTATAACTACTGCACCACCTGGAGGTAACGTCTATGGTACTAGTTTTAGTATCAATGCTTTATCACTAAGGGGGTTGTCCCCATGATCATGCTACTGAATCCTAGGTAGAATTTGTCATAGAGGCATCATGTATGAAACAAAATGTACCAAAACCAATTATTATATCTGTATAGCTGACTCAAGATGATCATGAAAACCAAATCTCATTTTAATATGATGTATGTACCCTTATTTTGTCCCTAAAATCACTTTTCTCAGGTACCAAGCCCAAATGAATGTTATTAGAGTCCAGTTGTATGGATACATTGACCTCCCACACCATCACTAGAGTCCTTGTACTGAAATCCAATCTCAAAACACATATCACAGTTTCCCCCAAAAAATCTCATAGATACTTAGTCCAATATTAGAAACCATGACCACTGATACTAATATATCAAAACCCATCCCAATGAGTCTTGTGCCACCACTCCCCATGCCTACATATATTAGGCCAGGGGCGTATGACTAGTATTGAGTAGGCCTATCACTAAAATGAAAGGCATTGACTATGTACTTATACACATACACACATCTCCAATCCCGTAAATGTTTGAATGAAATTACTATAAAGAAAAAATGAATTAATCCACTACATCCTAATTAATAGTGTAAGACTAGATGGTAATGTGCAGTAAAGTAAACAAGATAGAATAAAAGCTTACCAAAATATAGAGTATGCAAACTAATATTTACAACCTATAAAAAAAATTTACTAGGACTGAAACTCAAATAAATAGGAACACCTCAACCTTTCTGAAATCACAATGCTATGTTCTTTCATAGTCTGCCCTAGACTACATCAAATGGTCCCTCTTCTACACAAGATATGACACATGTGGGAAAAGACTTTGTAGGGGTGAGTATAAAAATACTCAGTAGGATACCTCAAAACCAAATATAAATACAAAAATTAAATTTATAGTTATCTATAAACATGTATATGTATTGAATAAATATAACAGAATATAAAGATATACTCATCCAAGACCCATAGTCTTGATGTAAGTCACAACCACTACATACCCCTACTAGGGATTCAGTTAAAAGATTCCATGAAGCACTCATCCAAGAAAACATACTATTGAGTCTGATGACATGGATGTTGTTCATCTGAGAGGTGCTGCGCATTTGGAAATGTCATGAGAGAGAAATAAACTGATATATCCAAAGATATATATATATATATATATATATATATGATACTCTCATTACCAGAAAAATCACTCCACGAGTCTAGAGGACCATGATTAATAGATGAGGATCACTTCCAGGGAAATGGGGTGAAACCACGACTCATCTAGATTAACCTACTGCATATAGGATTGACATCTGGTAGGATTTTTCATGCTGATACCAAGACTCAAACTAGGGTACAAGAATTGATAGAGGATCATGCTCCAGGCCTCTCAGAGTGGATTCCAATGACTCTATCTTGGATGTCCTGCTGAAGTGTTTATACTTCTATGAGTAGGGAATGATACCAACTAACCTTCAGGGGAAGAATAAAGGGAATGAACCCTAATGAAACTTATCCAAGATATGGAAAAATAATAATATCAATCCATGTAAAAGATATTACATGATGTATAGTGGGATCAAACATCATGTACCTTGACCCCAGGTACTACCCATTTAAAAATTCCCATCTCAGATTCACATTTCATGTAATAATAGAACATACCATGTATACATGATTACATTCCATGTCATTCCATCAGGGGTCTAACCGTGTACCTTATCCTTCTGCTAGTACATGGCATTAACCAGTGTCCACCTGCCAGTGTTCCAGTACATGGGGAAACCCATGTATCTGGTCTGGATCTAGCTGTGTGGTGGAGTACAAGTAGTGTAGGAAACTTGTGTACTCCCCACATGCCCGTGTACTCCTGGAGTACAATCCAAGGGGCTCATTCATAAACACATGTCATGTATCCCACACTACATATCATGTGTTCTGGATTTTATATAACCGCATGTTCTTCCCCCCACGCGTCGAATAATATTTATTGTTTCAATTCTTATGTCCATTATCCTTGATAATAAATATTGAGCATCTTCTTGTCACCATAACACCGAACCGAGGTGTTTCTGGCCTTAAATTTGCTCGGAGAGTGTCTATAAATTCAACTAATGAAAACTGTCTGAATAATGAAATCTTCTGGAAAAATATTATTCATTCATTTTTGTCACTGTCACACCACCACTAGGTCTTCCCAAAGTGGGATCTTCAATCTCAGATCATTGCACAAATAAACAAGGGTGTAACGATAATATGTTCATATTCTATAAAAAATAAAGAATGGACAAAAAAATGGAAAATATAACACAATAAATAAACCCATGGAATTTTCCTCAACCTTTGTTTGTTCCAGTCATGATATGTTCCTTTAAGACTGATAAAAAATAGTAATAATCAACAACAAAAATTCTCGAAACCAAACCCATATAGTTTTAATGATTGAACTACAAGTCAACTAGTTCATTGGCTGATCTATATTCCTCATTAATTCAAAGAACATGTGACAAGAAATTCAAATAACCTCATCTTACATTGGGTTTGGATCATTCCCTAAAGAGAATTGATCATCATATAACCACTACTGCTGAGATCCATCAAAAGAGCATCTGTTAATCTCCGATCCAAGATTCGTTATCGTTCATCGAGAGGTTACTCAAAGGTTCATCTCCGTATCCTCCAAGACGTTCTTGGGTTATGAGACTAGCCCTAGATTCTAGTTTATTTTAAAAGAGAAAATACATTTCTTGGCCACTACGTAACATTGAAATAATCTAAATTCATAATTTATTTTTTTCCATTAAAACTTTTAAAAACTAACATACAAATCCAACCCACGATGGATGATGTTAGGCCTCACCTTGGTTATAGTTGTTGCTCTGAATGCAATAGTGCCCTAAAATTTATGATCCCGGAACCCATTTAGATGTTATTCCACTATTTTAGAAAAAATATGATCCCGTGTTATTTAATATTTTAATAATTTTCATGCATATATTCTAGGAGCATTGGGCCTTGAAATCAAATTTCATCTCTACCCCTGATCTCAAATTAATTCAATTTAAATTTTAGAAATAATACTTGGAAACATATGGGATATTACATTTTGATCACAAAATAACTTCCAAATTCACTTCCAAAATTCCCACCAATAATACAATAAGACTTATATAGGAAAAAAATCCAACAAGGGTAGGAATTTATAGAAATCCTTAGGAGGATACCCGAAAAAGAGGTAATGGTAATCAATGAGTGTTTTTATTTATTTCTTCCTCATCCTCATTCAATTATTAATATACCATGATTATATAATAATTTCAGTATCATACATATAGTTATATTTTTAATGTTTTGTTCCTTACCTAAAACAATCTCCACATCCATCATGTTAGTTACAAAATCATCACTCATATGTGTGGCGAACTACCGCTCGGTGAACCGATGTCATTCATTTATCCATTAAAACCACTCAAGGATGGTCATAATGATGGGTTTTTTATTTAAATATTATATGTATTATATATTATGAATATGTAAGTATTATATAACACATACCTTCATACTCTTAATTTTTTGGGAATATAATAACATCGTTCATGTGTATGGTGTATTACCGCCTCGCAAAGTGATGTGATTCATTCATGCTATATATGAAATTTATTAAAGATTGGTTTAATATATAATGTAAATAATATGACACACTAATTATTATATAATGAAAATATAAATCACTTAGCTTCATTTATGTCATTGTGATAAGAAAATGGAAAAACCTTCATGAATTTATATGACATGTCGTCTCCATGAATGAGGAATTTCAATTTTGATCTATAAATATTATAGATTACTATAAATAAATATATAAAAGAACAATGTTATATTTTAATAATTTTTAATATTCTAGATATTATGAATCCATGATTAATGTAAGAGGACTGAAATAAAATATAAAAACATATAGGAAAAAATAGGTTTCTACTCGAAACTTAACTTTGACATGGAATGGTTAATAAATGAATAATAACACATCATAAAAAAAATAATATATAGTATGATATATAAGAATATGATTCTATAATATATTTATAATAAAATTATAATTATGATACCATATTTTTAAGGTAAAACCAAAATATTTCATTGTACGTTTTCTTTTTAATAAATTCAATCACTTGGGTTGTTTGCAACACTGAGTTTGATCGTACCATGGTATACTAAATTAGAAATTTCAATACTTATTACAAATAGAATTCACCACTTTATGAAATTTACATATCTTACATATTATTTTAACATTAATCGTATGTACTTTCTAGATTTTTATATATTAAAAAATCATATCTTACGCTTAAAAAACTATTTTCAAAAGGGTAGTTTTATGGCCTTTTAATGGGTTGATATAAGGATGGAAATTTCTAACTACATGTCAAGATGTCTAGTTTATCAATAAGTTAAGGCTGGGAGATGACACCCAAGAGGAGTTATGTAACCTCTTCCTATACCTTTGTGGAAATGTGATGATATTACATTGGAAGTTTTCATAGAGAAAAAAATTACTCTTAAAAGGAATGAATCTATATATGTTACTATTGATATCCATAAAAAATTATCCCATTTTCTTACTGTAAATGAATATTTACCTCTTGAAAATTTTTCAAGACATTATATTAATTAGGTTGTAAGACTTCATAGTGTACCACTATTGATTGTGTCTGATCATGATCCCCATTTTACATCAAAATTCTAAACAATTTATTAAGAGTCTTTAGATACTGATATTCATCTTTGAACATTCAACCATCTTCAACTGATGGACAATTGTAAAATACTATTCAAACATTAGAAGAAATTTCGAGATCATTCTCACTTGACTAGCAAGGCATGTGGGATTAGTATTTACATTTACTTAAATTTTCTTATTTCAATAGATTCTATTCATGTATTTATATGGAACTGTATGAAGTGTTAAATAGAAAGATATTTCATAAAAAAATTTGTGGATTATTTTGGTGAAAGGAAACTTTTAGGCCTCAAATTTTTATAGGAAACAACAAAAATTGTTAATGATAATAAAAAATCATATCAAAGAAGCAAAAGATTATAAAAAATGGCCATGCTGATAATAGAAAAAATATTTGAAATTTCAATTAGGAGATCATGTTTTCTTAAGTGTATATCCCTAGAAGGGTGTAATAATATTTGGTAAGAAATGAAAATTAATTCTCATGTACATAATACCTTTTGAAAATTTTGAACGAATTGGAGCTATAAATTACTGTTTTGTAATGTCGCCAAGTCTATCCAAAGTTAATTTTTTGTTCCATGTATCATTGTAAAGAAAATACATGACAATCCCAATGTAGGTACACACCAATGAAGGAATAGAAATATAAAATGATTTGTATTAATTTGAATAGCCAATCGAGATTCTTGTCACTACTAAAAAGTTTTTGATGAATTGAACTGCTCAACTACTAAAGGTTCTTTAGACAAACCAAAAAAATGAAAGAGGCGATGTGGGCACCTAAAAAAATTATGACGTAGAACCACCTGGATAATTTTATGAGGTGATATTATTAGAATTTCAAGGTTGAAATATTTTTATGGAGGGAGGAATGTGACCCCCCATGATTTCATTATACATTTTCTTATAAATAAATTCAATAGATTGTGTTCTAAGAAACAATGAGTTCAACCATACCACGATATACTATAATATCTATTTAAATAGTGGTTATGAATAGTATTAACCACTTTAAAAAATTTATATACATTACTTATAATGTTAACAATCAACTTATGTGTTTCATAGATAATTATATAAGGACAAATCGAATTTTATGCAAAATAAACACTATTTTTCAAAAGGGTAATTTTACCAACTTTAATGAAGCACCAATTTTAAAACTAAACTGTTAAATTTTTTATGTATTATATTTTAAAAAATGGACTTAATTTATGAATTTATAATTTTAATAATTTTTTTTCTCAATTTTACTTATTTTTTCTAAGAAGATTCATTTTTTGATTAATAGTAAAAAATACTTCATTATTTTTTAAAAACTAACTTTTCGTATAAATTATTCTTATAAATTATTTTTTAAAGGGAAAATAGATCAATTATAAATATATTAATCTAATTAATATTATTGGAATTATTTTTATATTAAAATTGGATGTAAAACCTTATTGAACTTTTAAATGTTTCCTTTTATGCACCTTCTTGACACATCTGTGGGAGTAACATCAATCTTAATTTTTCCCATTTTTTTCAAATGAATTCTAGAAAGTGGATACACATGTATGTAATTAGAATGAAATATTTTTTATAATATGAAAACAGTATTCTTGGTGAATATTAAATGTCATGTTTTACCATGGTTAAGGGTAAATTGGGTAATTAAGGTTAATAATAAAATTATATGCATGATACATTTAACCTAAAATTGGTCCTAATTTAATTAGATTAGTGTGTTTTGATAAAAATTCTTCTTCGATAGATTTTGGGACCTCATGGAGCCACTTGAAAGACTTTAATATATTTATAATATTATATTTAATGGAAATATAAATTTTTTATGATTTTGTTTTTATCAAGTAAAATATTTTTAATATGAGTTTATATTATTAATATGGTCAACTATAAAAATTATTTAGAAATAAAAATTATTTATCTACATCATTGTAATTTATTTAATATTCTTGATAATAAATAATCAAATTAAATGTTGACATAATTATGATGTTTTAATTTATTGATTAAACAAAAAATCAAATAAAAGATATTAGCACTATTAAAATAAATATAATTTTAAATAATTAACACTATAAAAGAATTGTTTTGAATACTTTGACATGATATAAATGAGTTAATAATGTTTTTTCAAAGGAATCTTGTTGTTGTTATTTTTTTAAAAGTCGTATAATATATAGCGTGAAAATTATAATTATTGATATTTTAAAAGAAAATATTTTTGTATATGATATAAAATTACTAAAAATATAAAATTAGTTCAACTAATTAGGATAATTCTATAAAATTCATTAATAACACATTTTTGGTCCTTTGGAATTTTATTGTAATTATATTTACCCTCAACTTGTAAATTCCATAATTTGAGAGTAAGAATTAATAGGTGTTAGAATAAAAAGATAAGGACTAAATAATAATAAAAACCTACATAATTTTACTTTTATGGATGGATTTTGACCCAAAATCATCCTATAATTTAATTAAATATGTTTGGTTAAATTTGACTCTAAAAAACCATTTATATTTATTAAATATTTTTTCAGTTCCCTAAAGTTCCCCTCAACTCTCTTATAAAAGGGCATCTCATCCCTCACTTCATTAAAACAACTTGAGCCTTAATCCATTACCTAAACCTTTCTATTTCCTTTCCTTACTTCCCTAGACACATACTAGTGGTTTTGATCTTCTAAATTGACTAATCGTATTGTTAACAAGAGGAGATCGAATGGAGTTTCTCTAGAGAGGAGGTAATCTTCTTTAACGAATCCTTTAAAATTATTTATTTTTATACTTCCTAATTACATCTTAGTTCAATTAAAAAATAATTTATCCAGTATCACCTATATTTGGAGATGTTATATTGATCATGGGACAACCATATTCCTATTTTTACCCATCCTATGATTAAAATATCATCATTCGAGCGTACGTAAGGCTTACAGTATACACGATGTTGTCTAATTTTCTTTTCATCACCACATTATTTGGATGTGTATAATGATGAATGTAATAAATTTAATTAATAAGTATGAAATGATATTGATAATATATATTTAATATAACATCCAATTCCTTTCCCCTTTACCACTACAGAATTGATACCATTTCTCGTGCTTACATACAACGTACCGTCTCCACGAAGTGAATAGATTCATTCTCCCCATTAACAATTAAATAATGATTAAGAAAAATTATATGATGCGTGAATATAATATTCATGAAAATAATATAGTTATATTGATGAATATTATATATCTTATGCATAAGAAACTTAACATACATGGAAAACAAACATAACAAAATGAAGCAGTTAACACCTGAAATAATGGTAATAAAGATTTTGTTTAACAAAATGATATAAATAGTATCATATATGATATCATAAATATGGATATATTTATAGTATAATTTAATTACATGATGAAAAAATTATAAATCAGGTTAACACACCATCAACTAAAGGAAACTACAAAGTAAAGGTAAAATTTTCAATCTCATTATTATCTAGGATTCTTTATACATAAGTATTTACTTAGACATATTTATCATCCATGTACATAATTCCTAAAACTTTAGTTCAAAATATTATTAATATTATTATACAATTGTTCAAATAAATTTTTACCCATGTTTGAAATTTTTTAAAATGTTTTCTAATGATTCATTTAGTTTTTTTCCAAAAATTGTACATTATAACCTTTTTGACTAAATATGAAACAAATGTTTTTTTAACTTATACAATATGAAAAAAATATTCCTTCACAAGATTGAAATATTCTTTTCATTAAATTTTTTTTTTGTTGAAATTTCTCTCATTTTTAATGTTATTTCAATATAAAATATGTATTTACTATAAGAAGATTTTAATTATTTTCTTAGACCATTATTATCTATGACAATATCTTTAATGGATTTTATGCTTAATTTTGTGGAAACTTCTTATGATAAAATCTACCTTATTATATTGAATTGTTTATGAAATTATTTAATGTTGATGTTCTAGTTTTATACCATTCATGGTTTATGGTTAATGTATTAAAATTTTGTATGATAGTCTCAATACGAATGTTTATATTGGTAATGTATCACCCATTTCATATAAAGAATGCATTGGACATAGTAACTAAAGATATGGTCCCAGTATATCCCCTCGATGCATCTGCAGGTCTCATTAGAAATACCAAATTTGGTTTTGTCCATAGCTTTAATCATTTATTTTTAGATGTCTTGGATGAGACATCGACGATATATGTTAGATGACCATCATTTTTTATTCGATAATTTTGAGATTAGTTATTGATATTACATGTGATTAGTTTACTTTTATAATAACCTTGTGAATTTTTATGTTAAATTGTTTGATTTATTCTATCTATATTATTCTCAAGATTATATTTTATAGTCCCTTATTTTAGTTATATATCTTCCCTTAAAAGTTCAATCTTATTTATGATTTCTTTAGTTGTATTATTTATCCTTAAAAAGCATTTGATATCACCTGTTTCTTATGTTTCATTTTTTCTATAATGTGAAGATGTATATTATGATTGATATATAGGGTTAAACTAGAAGAATCATGATGTTTAAAGGATTCCCTATGTTCTAGTTTAGAGGTTTAATTATAATGTAATTATTATGTATGTAATCAATTTTCCCCAACTACTAATATGATTAGTAATTTTGGATAAAACACTTGTATCAATTCCAAATTAATAAAATATCATGTTGACTCCAGGAATATAGGTTCAAGGTCGTTACATTTAAATAAGTATGAAAAGAGTCAAGACATAAGAAAAGGGATTTCTAGTTTTTCTTTAATTTTTTGTGAAACATATGAAAATTTAGCAATCGTTTCATTATTGTAGAGTATATACTGCAAAATTGACATGTTATGTTATCAATCCATTTATTTTCATTATATTTATTTTTTAATGTGATGTTATTATTTACTAGGTCATGGTATCCAAAATATTATTTTCTAATCAAGGATTTTCATCTCATTTTTTTACTTCTATGAGACATATTCTATATTCAATGACTATTTATTTTATGAGGTGTATATATTACCCATTAATATATTTTATGTTCCTTCCCTAAAGAATTATTTTATTTTACATATCCATTTGATGATCTCTCTTTCATAGTGTTTACAGATCCAGTGTTCACTAAGTGGTAAGGGAATTTTGTCTCAATTTTCCTTATTTTAGGCGAATGTTATGTTATGAACATATATCATATCAAGAGGAGATTATAAATACCCATTGTGATTTTTTATAATGAATCATCTTATTTAGTGTTATTACTTTTTTTATTTATTTTTATTATTTCATTTGTATTATGATAAAATTTTATCAAAATTGTATGAATTTTGGGCTATATTCGCATCATTTATCAGGATTGTTTATGATTAACCCTCCAGTATTGATATAATATGTTCTATATCTCAAAATGTTAGTTGAATTTTATTATACTATAGTTGTATTAATTTAATAAATGTTTTACCCTCATTTTCCTCTCTTTATATACTCAACAGTTTAAAAAGAATATTTTATTAAAAATCAACTTTTCGGCTGAAAAACTTTTTCCTTCCAAAAACATATTTTCTAAAAAAAATTATAGAAATGATTTTAAAATTTGTATAATATTATTTATTAATGACGTTTTTACACATGTTTAGTTTTTTAAAAAAATTTTAATTGGAATCTTGATGTCTCTTTCTAAACAATGTCATTTTCCTTTTACTAAAAATGCAAAAAGATACTTTTTTTAGATTCACGACATGTATAATCATTCCCCCTATCACAAAATCTACATGATCTAAAGATTATTTTATAATTATATAATTTTCTTTTATATGAAAATGTTATAATTAATAATTATAATATTTTTAGATATTAAATAATGGATTTTAAAAATAAATTGTTGGGAAAATAATTTTTTTAAATTCTTTTGAACGATGAATGGTCATTTTACCCATGAATTTTATTGAATAATTTTTAATAATTCATTCATAAGTTTTCAAGTATATTTTAAATGAAAATTATTTTAAATTTTTTTTATGCTTTAATATGTGTTTTAAATAAATAATAGTTATTTTCCTAAACAAATTATTTAATAAATTTTTTAAACCATTATTTATATGTTTTCAAGACTATTGTTTAAAAAACTATGGATTTGCATATTGTTTTGTTTGAAAATGATTTTTTCAAAGTTAAATGATGTTTTTTTCATGAAATGATTTAAATTATTTTTAAATATTTATTTTTCAGTTTTCAATGTTATTTTTAAAGAAAATTAAATTGAATATGTTTTAGGTTTTAAAAAGTGCATTTCAGATATACATTATTTTCTCAAGAAATGATCCAAGGGATCTTTCAAATTAATTTTCCAAATAAGATGTCATCCATCAATGTTACTCTGCTCGATGTGGTTTTTCAACACGAGGTGGATGCATGGCATGTGGAATAACGTGGACCAATATTTGGTCATGATTTTTCTCAAAGGCATAAATTTGAAAATTTGAAATAGAAATTGGAATGTACGAGTACCTCTCTGTGGTTGCTTTTGAATTTCTATATTTTGATTCGTTCGGTTTCCAGTAAACCTTAATCCGTATTTTTAGAAAATTAAAAAAATGTCTTTGGAGGATACATTAGTTTAAATTATCATTTCCAACCTTCCATTTTTATGTGATTTTATATAATTCATTTTTTACTTTGTGAGTTTCTATGAAGAAATTTTGAAATGTTAAACCACTAATGAGCAATATACATTTTTAGGCTGAAATTCATTTTAAGTGCATAGAATTTAACACCCAAAGTTCAACTGAAATTGTTATTTTTAAATATATTTGATTTTTTTAATACACACAACACTGATTTTATCTTGTGTTACAAGTAACAATGCATTTATCTTACATTAAACACAACACTATGTTTGGATTGTGTTATACTCAATAATTTGTTTACTTACATTAAATGGAAAACAGATTTTAAAGAAAACATTTTTTTAATATAATAGTTATCACCTAGCCAGTGGAAGGTTGGGTTTTAGTAGTATTAATTGAATTATGAGATGTTATTATTGAAAAATTTATATATACTAAATTCTTTAGTGACCAATTTTTTAGAAATGAATACAAGAACCTGTTCAAAATAGAGGAAATCACTTCATGAAAATCTATTAATGTGAACATAAATGTGTTTTACCTCAATAAGTTAAAAGAAACACCTTTAGGGGATTAATTTAATTAAATGTTCATGTTATTTGATCAATCAAATTTTTAACATTCATCTTGTATGTTTTATAGAAAAGAGATATGAATAAATCCAATTTTATGATTAAAACTATATTTACTAAAAAACATTTTGTTGCCTTTAGTGAAATAATTTTCTAAATAATTTATACCAATTTTAAAAAATATATTTTAAAAAGAAATTTTTTTTTTAAATTTTAATATGAGAATTATCTTATGGTGAATTTTGGTTTTTTACTTATAATGTTTTTTATAAATAGTAAAAAATAATTAATTTTAATTGAAAATTGCCTTTTTTCTAAACTTACTTGTATAGATAAATTATATTATGATTTGAAATAATAGTTACATTAATTAAATTATTAATACATTGATAAAATTTAGGTTAGTTGAGTCAATTTATTATTTAATTCTCATATAAATATTTTTTAATACTTTTTACCATTTTCTCATTAAAGACTAATATTCTTGTCACCTATACGTGATTATTTTTAAATTACATTTTAAAACATATTTTAATAGAATTTGGTAAAATTTATTTATTATCTAGAATAATAATAATTGATATTATATAATATGGTAAAAATAATTTTTGACCAAATTGAATAGTCAATTATGTAAAAATTAATGACTGCAGTTTTTGTAAAAATGGATTTACCGAGGGTTAAACTAAACTGATAATGCTAAAAATGACCTATTAACTGGTCTAAAAACTATTTTATGGACATATTTGTAATATTTCACCTATAATGTTTGGGAATCGACAATTTTGGACCCAAGTCAAATATGAGAAAATGAGGAATCACTAAAATCTTTCTGAAAAGACCAAATGTATTATCTCCCCCACCTAAAAAAGGTTTCCCCCTCTCCTATCTTATTAACACCATAAATCCAAAATTCCCTCACATCATCCTAGAAGAATTATTTTCTTCATAAATAAAACTATGTAATGAGTTTAGTACAATCCTATATAGGATACCCGAAAAAGATGCAACTTTCATCAATTAATGTTTTTTATCTTCCCCACTACCACATGCAATTATTATTATTTTAAAATTTTACTATAATATCAACAATATATTCCAAATATATCTGTGTGTGTTTTTGTTTGTGTTAATTTTGTTGTGTTTGAAAAACTTGTACCTCTATTTAAAGCAAACATGTTATGAAATCATTGTTTGTGTGCATAGTGGACTACCACATCATTAACATATGTCATTTTCCTTTCCATAACAACCTATAAAGGATATATATTATTTTATTATGATTATGGATTTTTTATATGATACATAACTTCATACTCACCATTTTTTGGAATACAATAACATCTCTATTGTGTATGGAAGACTATCACCTCGCGAAGTGATGTGATTCCTTCAAGATTTAGATGGACATTATTAAGGACGGGTTAAATAATTTTTTTCTATATATAAAATTAAAATTATTAATAAATGAAAATTATTATCATTAAATTAATATTATTTCAACCAGAAAAGAAAACGTAGACAATGTTCATGAGTATGTACGACCTACCATCTCTATGAATGGTTCATTTCATTTTCTATCTATTTTAATTATGTATTTATACAAATACATATATACTAAATATATATGATATTATAATAATGTATAAATTTATTTAGATTATGAATCCATTATAAAATTATGTGGACCAAATATAAAAAATTAGAACATATACCAAAAAACAAAGTTATAATTACCCGTAACTGAAAATTGATACAAAATTGTTAATAGACGGTTAATAAATAGACATAAGAAAATAATATATGGTATGTAATATATTAATATGGATCTTTAATAGATTTATAATAAATTGTTTTATGTTATACTGAAGGTCTTAATGTCTACGATAGTTGTTAAAACTTATGGTAACAGATTTCTAGTCTCTCTTTTATTTTTGGGAGACATATGAAAATTCACCACATGTTTCTTTTGTGTAGTGTATATAATTACCATTTATAATGAAATATCATGAATCCTATTATTGTAATTTTATTTAATTCTTAATTTTATGTTATTATTTCTTGGGGATTATGATTCATAATATAACTACATGGTGAGGTATTTCATTCTGACATTTTTCTTAAGTGAGACACATGCCATATTCACTGCCTATATCTTTTATGAGGTGTATATAATTATTATGAATGTATTTTATGATTAATATAATGAAATTTAATAGTATTTTATTTCAATTTTAGGATCCCAATTTCATGTATTATTTTCTTCAAAAGATACAAATATTTTATGGTATTTTTGTCTCAATTTAAATCCATTGAGACATAAATTATATAAGGCACCTATATTCTTTCACATGGTTTATATACTTTCCATTTGACATTTTATATTAGTAATTTCATTATTTTATTGATTTTATATGTTTCATTTATGGTTATTCATCCATAGGGACTATTAATCAATGTAACACTCCAAGATTTCATAGTACTTTATTTCTTCAAAGTAATTCAATAACTTGCACTACACGCAACACTAAGTTCAAGCACACCGTGACTTATCAAACTAGCCGTTCAAACGTAGTTAAGAATATTATTAAATTATTTTTGAACTTTATATAATCCTTATAATTTTATAATCCATATTATTAGTTTCTTAGATATAATGAAAGAACAAATTCATTTTTTTCAGATAAAAGAAGTATTTTTCAAAAAATGCAATTTTACCTCCTTTTAATGGCCAACCCTTTTTAAATCCTATATTTGAAAATTTTACATATTAAATTTGACAAAATAGAATTCTTATTTAGAATCGGGACATAATAATTCAGTTTTAATAAATTTTTGGTGTTTTCCTCGTAACATTCATATTTGGGTGAATAGTGAAAAATACTATGTTTTAACTGAAAATAACTTTTTAAATAAAACTAATTTATAATGTTGAATTATAAATTTTAATGGTTTGAAATTATTTTTAGATTATATTTTTACCATTTAATCTAATGACGTCCATTGTAAGTAATTTTACTTTGAAATTGGACATAAACAATTGTCAATATTTTGATAGTTATTATTTCTTAAAAATACGCTTTTTAGTTTTAACAACGGAAATTACTTTTAAATTAATTAATTCAACTTATATGTTTTGAAATTATTAAAATAGAATTAATTTTGGAATTCGGAATATAAAAATTATCTTAGGGTGATGATTTGGTATTTTTCTGAAAACCTTCAATTTTTAATGAATAACGAAAGACATTGAGTTATTGTTTAAAAATGACTTTTTATTTAAATAATTATTTATTTTATTTAAATTTATTTTAGGTCAAAATATATACATAATACCTATATAATTTCAATTTAATTCATTTTAGTTAATTTATAATAATTTTAGATATATAAAAAGTTTATCAAACTTTTTACCGTCTTTTAACCACCTCTTAATAGCATTTTAAAATTTGCATAAAACATAATTTTACCGCTTCTGTGAATTTAATTTCAAAAATCCAAGAGACACGGTTGATATCAGTAAGTAAAATGTTGTTCAATAAGATGAAAATAATTTGTGGTGAATAGTAACTTTTGGCATTTATTTACCACGGTTAAAGTTAAATAGGGTAATTCAAGGTAAAAAAGAATACTATAATAATACAAAATTACCTTAAAACCTGTCTTAACCATATTTTATGAGTCATGGCCGACCATGGGCATCCTTGGGTCTATTTTGGGACCCCATGGAGCCACTTATGAATGATAATGACACTTTATTTTAATTAACTTAATGTAAAGGCAAAAATGACATAAAAAAATATCTTTTAGTAAACCAATTTTTACATTGGGTAATATAAGTTATATTTTAGACTATAAATATTAATTCGAAAGATAAAACAATTTACTACAAAATAGTATTTTATTTATATTTTTTAGATATTAAATAATTTAATTTATTTACGACACAATGATGATGCAGTAATTACCTTATTAATGAAATATTAAAATAATTGATATTATAAATATACAAATAATATTAGTTTGAGTATATTTATGAATTAAAATAATTTTATAGGTTAATATAATATGATAGGGTTGATTAGGTGAATTGTTTTTGAAGTAATAATACTGTTATGAATTTAAAAAAAACACAATACAAAATAGTGTCAAAATTGACATAATAGAGTTTAAAAAAATATTATATTATTAATTGGTATTATATTTATAAAAATATAAGGTTCTGTAAAAGAGATTAAATACTATTATATATGTCATTAATTAACCACTTGGGGTTCTTTTGGAAGTTTATAGTATGTTTATTAACCATATAATATAAAAATACCAAGAGACATGGTAAATGTCAAACTATTTAACTAAGAGTTAAATCTAGAAGATATGGTTAATATAGTTACCCAAACCTATCTAAAAACTATTGGTTGAGTGGTTTTCGACCCATAACCACCTTATCCTTTAAATAATTTATTTTGGAGTCATTATAAACCGAAAATAAATTTATTATAAAAAACTATTTTAAGTTTTTCCCAAGGTGCCCCTCACCCCTCTTATAAAAAGGCACTTACCCTTCTCTCAAATTCACACCTCCAAATCCATTTGGATTGGCCAAACCCTACCCAAATACCCTATAAACTATACTACCTTAATTGCAAAGTCCTTCCTTTAGTCAGAAATCTAACCAAAGAGCCCTTTTGATCAAATAAAAAGGAAGAGCCCATAGAAGAGGTAAATATTTCATCACCTCTTTCAAGTTCCTTTCTTCTTCCACTTTTTCTTTCTTTGTTGTTTCAATTATAAAATAATAAATACAATATCTTCTATATATTATGATGTTATTATAAATATGGTACAACCATATTCATTATTCTATCCATCCTTTGAATGACATGTCACCATACGTGCGTACGTACGACGTACCGTCTCCACGTCGTGGTGTAATTGTTATTCAATACATTATTATTTAGATGGTTATAATAATGATGTGTAATTGATGAAAAAAATAAATATAACATGATAAGTATTCTGTATATATTATATAACATCCAATTATATATTATTTTAATATCAAAAGAATGATATTGTCGCTCGTGCGTGTGTACGGATTACCGTCTCCACGAACGCGATGAGATTCACTCCCCATCGTATCCATTCAAGACTAATTTTCATTTGATGATTAAAAATAATGTTTAAAAACATAATATCATTCTGAATATGAATAAGATACAACCTATCCATAACAAACATTACTCACTTAACAAATCATATAAAGGAAAACGAATCAGTTAACACCCGAAACGATGATAATACTAAGATATTATTAACAAATCAATGTTAAAAGATCATATATGACATAATATTAATGTATATGATTCTTTTATAATTTAATAACAATTATGTAACCATTATACAGGAGGTTAACCTACCCTCGACCAAGGAAAAGTACAAGGTAAGGGTTAATTTCACAATCTCTTCATTATCTTAGGTAGTTTATACGTAATTATCTACTGGGAACTCTTTATCATCCACATCCATGTTTCTTAAAAATGTACTTCAAATTTTTTTTACTATTTAATAGATAATGGTTTAAATTCATTTATACCCTTATTTTACCATATATTCTTTTTAAAGGAATCTTTCTATCGATTTCCAAACAAGGTACTTTATGAACGTTTCGACAAAATTATGGTAAGAATGTATTTTTAACTTATACGGTGGGTGTGGCAATTTTCCACCATTATAACATCATCGAAGCTTCCCTTACAAGATAATAAGAATATTTCCCAAATAAATGTTTTCTTTATTGTTATGTTACTCTAAAATGATTTCAAAATAGAAAGAGATATTTCTCTCAAAATGTTTTGATTTCATCTATGTTAACATCTTTTGAAAATTTTTACACTGTTTGAATTTGATTTATTATTATAAAAATATTCTATATTTTATTTATGGTTTTGTTATATGATTGACTATGGATGAGTTATTTTTATTCCATTCATGGTTTATGGTTAAGGTATTGACATTTCATATTATAGTTTTAATACGAATGTTTATGTTATATTTCAACCTCTTCTTATGATAAATGTGTTGGACTAGTATGTTCCAGATTGGGGACGGTAAAAGTAAGCCCTCTGGGTTGGGGTCCGGTTATAGCAGACCCTCCGAGTTGGAGTCTGGTTACAGAGGCTCTTCGGGTTGGAGTCCAGTTACAGAGGCTCTCCGAGTTGGAGTCTGGTTATAGATGCTCTCTAGGATAGAGTCCGGTTACAGAGGCTCTCCGGGTTTTGGTCCTATTATAGTGAGCCCATAGGTCCTGGAATGATGCCTTGACAAATAAATTCAATTCTGGTACTATAAATTCCCTCATTATAAATTTTTTTATTACATGTGATTATTCAACTATTATAATATCCATGTGCATGTTTATATGGTAATGTTTGATTTATTTTTTTCATATCATGTTCAAGATTATGTTTGAAAGGATGTTGTTTTTATTACCCATCTTGCCTTAAAAGTTTATAGCTTCTGATAAATTATTTACCCTTACTGAGCATCTGAGATCACCCCTTTGTTATGTTTTATTTTCCTAGGATATCAAGAAGTTATTTTTGAGTGACTTGTAGGAATAATCTAGGAGGATTGAACATTTCTAATGGAATAAATTACTGTTGTTTTTCTTTTCAAGTTGTAATGTTGAACTTCATGTATGTAATCTATTTTCCAAGACTACTTAACTGATCAGTCCTTTGGGAATTTATTCCATGTAACCATGATAATGTATTAAAATAATTCACCGACTTTGGGTAACTGGGGTCGGGGCGTTACAATCAATGTTACAAAAGATGTAATAATTTTATGTTACATTTTCATCTCTTTTCAGGATTGGTTATAATTAATTCTCTAATATTTAACAATTATGATCTAAATCAAAAACATTATCATGAATGTTCTTATACTATGGTTATGTGTTAAGAATACAAGATTCCCATTCATTTTGTTCTCTTTATATATTCAATAGTTCAAAAGTAATGTTTAAAAAATCTCCCTTTTAGTTGAAATCCATTTTTCATCCAAAACCATGATTCATATAAATGTTTCAAAAAATGTTTTTAACATATCTATAAAATTATGTATGAAAGAAATTGTAACCCATGTTTTAATTTTTTTTAATTTTTTTAAAATGAATCTTCATTTAACATTTGACGCAATTCCCTTTTGCGTTTACCGAAAATGTGAAATGAATCTTTTCTTTTAACATACATGAAATTAAATGTTTTTTCTACTATCATGACATCTCAATGATCACAAGAATCCCATTAAATTTCTCAATGTTATATTAAATGAAAATGTTTTCGTTAATATTTAGGAAATTTCTATATTTTAAATATATCATTTCAAAAGTAAATGACTTTGAAAATGTTTTATGCTTTTTAAATTATTTTCAAAGCTAGTATTATATTTTCCTTCAGAAAATTTTTAAGGATTTTTAAAAATTAATTTTAAGGTTTTTGAGTATTTTATGAAATATACTAATTTTCAAAAAATTTATGTTTTATTTTTTTTAAATTGGAATGGTTATTTTCCTCATGAATATTTTTAAAATATTTTTAAAGCATTCCATTATATGGTTTCTAAGCTATATTCAAAGAAAGTAATGTTATTTTTTTATCTATTTTTGACTTATTATTTTAGTACAAAAATGATATTTTCCTGAAGAAATGTTTGAAATAGTTTTGATACTTCAATTAAAAATTATCAATGTTATTTTCAAAGAAAATTATATTGAAATTTTTTTATGATTTAAAAACTAATATTCAATGAAAAGTTATTTTTCTCACGAAATGATCCAATTGATCTTTCAATGTGATTTCCAACTATGATAACTTCTATGGATGTTACTTATTCCTTCATGGGGATATGTTCCAAGGATGATGTTCATATACATTCTCTAAATGGTTTATTTTTAGGATCACATGATGTTTATGAAACTTGTTTCTTTTAAATGGGTTATTCCATGATAATATTATTATGAAACCCACATAGTTTTAAATGTGTTATAGTATGATGGGATGATGAAATTATTTTGAACATTTGTCTTTTCTCTAGGTTGTAATATGATGACATTCTTGTGAACCCTTTTTTATTTAATGGTTTATGATATGTTGAATGTTTTATGATCTTATGGAACTCATAAATATGGGTTTCTTTATGATAATGGTAGAACATATATCTACCTCCTGTGAAATGATAAATATTTATATCTCATGAGATAGATTAGGTATGATGATAATTAAACTTGTTCTAGTAAGGGACGTTGTCCAATTTGAGGGTATTTCGTTTGAACTGTGTATACAATAATGGTTTTGGGAGTAAACATATTACAATATTATTTCCTTAGTAGCGATCCTTGAACAATATGGAAATAATTTAATAATAGTATTTGTATGCCTCAAATTCCTTAGGTTATGCCAATGTTTCTTTATCATGGATTATGTTTTTTTATTCCCTAATGATTCATGTCTTATAAACATATAAAATTTATTCAATTACCCATGGTTATGTTTCTTATATATAGTATATGTTTTTAGATGATATGATCATGTTCACATACCATTATGTTTATTTTATGTTTATTTATATCATTTTTATCGTTACTAAGAATATGGGCTCTCCATTTTTTATGATTAACTTCCCCAAGTTATGATTAATGGTTTTATATAATAATAATAAAAGGGAATGTCCATATGGGAGACACTGAACATCTAACAAATATCTCAAAATATGTATAACCAGCCACCAATCATCACATGATTTTCAAACTGCCTCTATTTTATTCTTCTTTTACAAGGAATCAACAACTACATTACCATTATCTGGAGTATCTTCCTACTCAAAAAATTTGAGAGTCCAAGTCAATTTGTCACCACATATAGTTTCTAAAAAATAAATTATGAATAATAGTTTATATAATAGAATTTTATATAAGGGTTTTAATTAATAATTAATTATTGAACATCTAAGTAAACGCTCTGGCCCCCAAGCTCTAGGTTAAAACAAAGTGTCTACTATATGAACATCTACATGATTTTGGCTGTCTTTGTCTAGAATCCATATCATGTTCATATATATTTCTATTCCATGAAAAAAATAAAATACTTCAATCATGGTCAAAAAAAGAATATTCCAATGAAAAGGGTGAATCGCTTATTTCATGTATTAATAGGGCAAGTAAAAATTCCCATGCCATAGACATTTAAATTCAAAATGTACTTCAGACCCGGTGTGAATTTCCATGGTAGGGAAAATATTATATTCTAATTATGAAATGAATCAAGATCCAATATATTCCAAATTACAAAATATGTCAATCATGTTAGTCTTATTCCATATTGGTTATCATTTTTAATTTCCAATTATTATGCCATTTTTTCCATTATACCATGCTACCATTATGTGGGTCAATTATAATAAAATTATATTTACATGTTTAATGCCAATATTCAAAGGAAAATCCCATAAAAAATATCATCCTAGGTAACCAGTCCACTTAGTAATTGTAACAATTCACGTTTACATTCCATTTATGACCAATTAACATATCAAATATCCATCCAAAGTATGGGTTTCTAAATAAGAACCCCTAGATTGAAAATGTTTCCCATGGTATAATTAAAATATGAAACCATAATTCTACAATTCATTGAAAATTGATTAGTTTCAGAAATTTATATTCCAAAATTGGATTGAGGATAAACACTCCTTTTAGAGGCCGAAAGTCCAATGTGCCATTACCGACAGACACAAAAAGATTTGCGGTATGTCTAAGCTTGAGGATTAAATCAATTAAAGTTTATTATAATTAGATGAAATTTCAATAATGGTGTTCTATTATGATGACACATGTCTCATGTACAAGAATACCAAAAAATACAATCATGTATTGTTTCATACCACCCACCTCAAAACCGAGGAGTTGAAACAATGAGATTGAACATCCAAAACAATCAAATACATCATGATTCCCTAAATAAAATTATAGAATCATCACTTAAGGGAAGGATGAAAATAATATTATATGAAAATGTGAGTAATTCAAAAATTCTATTAAATACACTCCAAATCAACGTGTTCAGATCAAACTATAGAACAAGGAGAAAATAGAATGTGTTAAAGAAGATGTGGAAGCCCAAGAGAAGACTTCTAAAATTTTAACGCAAAATTATTGTGTGAGGAGGGGGTTAATAAATAATATATGGTTTTTAAGATATGTCAAAATAATTTATCCCCTTGCATTCCCAGTATAGAACAAAGCTAGCGACTATCCATGTGATATAACCATCATGCTGATGGTTCTAGGTAGCATGTATAAACCTATAGGAACACCATCTATAGGTAGTTGGGTTTACTATATGAATACCATTTGGAACGATTCCACGAGATGGCCATTGGGCTTCCATTATCCCTAATGGGATACTTCCCCGTCAATTGGCTAGCCAGTGGCACTAGAAAAATCTCTTGTTACATGAACCACCTAATATGGAAATATCAGCTCCTCTAATCCCCAAATCACCTTAAATAAATCTTATTAATTGGTTAAAGAATCACTTATATAAATTATAAGTTATTCTAAAATAACATTCAGAGATAATTAAGAACCTGTTGAATGCGTGGGGTAATAAAGATTGAGTCATAATGGTTTGTGTTGTTTTCCCTAATGTGCATATTGGATATTATTGAATGTTATTGATTTCTGTATATACACTAAAATAGGATAAATTACATTTTATAATTAAAAAATATCATAATAAATGATATTAAATTGATGAATATCATTGAAAATGATATGGAAATATTTCTGAAAGGAATATTTTCCAATATCATATTCTATTATTCGGTATAATATATAAGATATTGGGTTCATGGGTACTACCTTGTATTCCCAATAAATATATCATCATTTATTAACTATAGATTTTATTCATTTATAATATGAAAAAACATATTATGAATTTTAAAAAAATCCAATTATCATAATACTGTAACTAATATATGTTTTTGGAGATGTGTGTTGGATTACAAATGTTTTCAGATAACTCTCACATTCCTTTATTAAATAAAGAAAAATTTATAATGTAAAAATCCTTTAGTTAGTGTGAATGTAAATTCATAAACACAATATGAAAAAATCTCCTTCCCTGTTATCCATTTTTTGATTGAGGAGAATGCGCTAGCACATAGTTATATCACATGGGGTCCTCGCATAATGTATATGGATTGTAGTGGTTACTAAACTACCTGTAGTGTCAGGATATTGAGTGATGTTTCATAGTGATATTCTTCAAAATATAGTTTATTGATACATACACCAATAAACATGAAAAATATTGGTTTATGTTATATTATTCACTTATATGTGAATTTGAGATTAATAGATCTGATATTTAATTTTTTTTCTCTTATGGCAATGAGATATTCCAAAAAACAACCTATAATAATAAAACATCAAATAATATATATATATATATATATATATATATTAAAGATACTTACTTTAATATCAAAGAGTTAAAACACTTTCACATGGGAGGGTTTCATCATCCTTTTGAAAATAATTCCTTATGAAATCCCTAGAATGTTATATTGAATATAAAAAAATAAAAAAATAAAAAAATATTAATAATAATGGTTCTATCATAATAAAGTATAATTAATTATTATGAATAGATATCCCATTGATCTTGGTAAATAGATAACTGAGATAGTGGACTAGGGATGTGAAAGAGTGAAGGTGAATGGTAAATGATGGAGAGAGAAAACAAAAAAACCCAAACAAATAGAAACATTATTAGAATTCATGACTAGCCAACAATGTTATAATAACTGTGATAGATAACCATGAAAAACTATCACCTCAACATGCTTGATTTCAATGGTCACTATACTGGATTTAAAAATATTATAGGATAACTTTTCCTAATTCCAATTTCACTCTAAAAATCCATTAATACTATAAATTTACACATAATTAATTCCCAAGGTCATTTTATGGTTTTATAAACTTAATATACCATATAAAATATAATAAATCTCAACTGAAAAAGGTAAAAATTCCCCCCATAATTTCACCATCCAAATTTCAGTATTATGTATAAAAATTAAATTTTAATAAATAATAAAATATAAGGCTTTACAATCCCCCTACTATAAATGTTTTTCTCCCCCAAAACCATCTAAACATACAAAATTTGACTACCTAACCATTCTTGTTCACATAATTTAACATTAAACCTACCACTCATCTATGAGCCTATTATTTTTAATTCAATGAACCATATTATATTTAATAAACTATTTTTAGAGTAATTGGATTTTCATTGGGATCATTACTCCAGGTTATAAGACATGAAAAATCCCCTATAAATTAGCTGTCTTATAGCATACCCTCTTATGGTATTCCCCACCATAATGATTCACTAACCTATATATTTTTTCATTTTCAATATATTCATATCAATTATTAAAAAACCCATAGAGGAATCCTACAAAATATTGATGCCACAATAAAAAAATATGTCACATCTTTTTGTATCCACCATGAACCCAAATCATCTAATTACAATTAAAATAAATCACTCTTATATGAAGATACCTCATTATGTGTATTGAAAATGGGGATATTGGAGAGTTCTTGGGGGAATATTGAAGATCCCATGAAATATTTGATGAATCAATAAGGAAGCTATACTTATTTAATGTAGTACCACACATTATACAAAGATATATATTTCTCTCACAAAAACAACTATATTTATTATTTTCATATTTAGGTAGGTTAAACATTATGATAACTAAATATACTTGTTTATTTAGCAATTGTTTCCTAATTTATGAACCGTTTTCATGTTGTATTTATTGTTATCATGATCATTGATTTGATTATTTTTGATGAAATTATATAATATAACAGAATGGATATTCCATTCATAATGAAAAATAATATTTTAGAAGGACTTATATATTCTATAATATTTTACTAAGGATTTTGGATAATTTTTTAGGAATCATGATTAAAGAATAATTATTTAATATTCAATCAGTATTTAAAAATTATTCCACCATTGACATCATAATTCCTGACAAACCTTTTGAGGATTCTTCTACATGAAAAATTCACATTTTTACAACTTTTTAGGTGTGATGGATTTCCATAAAAAAGTTTTTTTAATGGATATGGATCACATTTTTCCATCATAGATAACCACATTGAAAATTTTACTATATACGATGGTTTTTCATAAATTGCTTCAGGTAAAAAATATATCTAACCTAAATCTTAATCTATTGTAAATAATTATTTTCAATAATAATGTTTTTCCAACACCAATAATTTTTTACTGAAACTATTTGTGACGGAATAAAATTTTATTACAAATTATATATATATATTAAAAATAAAAATAAATCTCATTCATTATTAAATTATTACTAAAATATAATATAAAAAATAATTTCATAAAAAATTAAATCCTAAAGTATCATTGGGGGTGGGTATCAAGTGTAGCATTTTTTGGGAAATAAGGTCCAGCTTAATGATATAAATCCATCACTAAAACATGTGGGAGGCATCACATATACTCTAATATCATTGAATTTTGTCGGTCTCAGAATAGTAGATGCTCATAATACTCTCTAGTCAATATCTTTATGACTTCAACCGAAACTCTGATCGTGCGTCATACTCTACAAGAGCAAATGATGATCAAGATAAATATCACCTTGAGCTACATGGTTACATCAACTTAGTTCCATCCAAACTATTGGGGGTTAATAATGAACAAATATCAATCACCGAACCTTTATAATGGCTACTCATCATCATCTATGACCAAAAAAACATATCAAAACAAGACATGCTCAATCCCTTATATCCAGCATATATGACTTCCTAACTCTTGAAAATGTGACAAACCACTACCTCTTACGTCTCTAATAATTATATGAATTAAATTAATGAATAAAAAACACATTAATAAAAAAAAATATGGGAAAAATAAAGACCATAGTATGTCGTTGTCACACACCAACAATCATTCAAATATTATCATTGTACAATATCTTTTACACATCACAATAAGTAAGTTCTGAATTACATGCAGTCTATGTAAATTTATTTTTGATATTTAGTGTTAAATATAAATATAATTAAAAATATATAAAATTATTACATTATCATACATTATAAATGATGATTATATGCACGGCAAGTACGACTCTCAACACTATTTGTGTCATATTGTCTCCCCCGATTTCAGATACCAGAACCATATCTCACCTATAAAGTCTCTCCTATATAGTATGTACACAGTCTCTCCCAATACTGATTGAGGAAATAATCATGTTTATTATTTCTACAAGTATCATCAAATGCAGTCACATATTCTATCTACATATCTCTTTTATGAGTTCTATATAAAAATGAAAATAATGATCACGAATGCAAGCTTCCATTGACTCCAAAATAGAGACCCTCATGATATAAAAAATAGGGGTTCATAATCATTGAAAATATATGAAAATATATTCGTATATAAATTTATAGATTTAAAGAAAATTATACACCAATATATGATCGAAAATAATAACACATAACACTTTATAAAACTGATTACATTACACACAAGGATGTGATAAATAGATTCTCAAAATAAAGATATAATAAAAAATTTATATGTGAATAAAATTCAAAATAACAATAATTAGTAACATAAAAAATATATAAAATAAAACGAAATGGAAAGTAGATAAAATTATTATTTGATCTTAATTCCACAAACAAGAATCAAAATCAACCAAATAATTTCACTCCAGAAAATGATCTGGAATCATTAACCGTGCAATGCCAATACCACTCTTAGTAGGATCTATAATGTCTTCATTATCAGTTATTAAATCCAGATGCTCAACACTAGGAAAAAGATCAGCAGTCATGAAATCAATAAATTCATCATAATTTTAATTCATTTGATACATTTAAATACATTTATATAAAATTATGTATCTAAAAAACCATTTTACCAATTACAAATCATTTTTTATAATCTAATAGGTTAAAAATGTGTTACATTAGATCAATTATTAATCTAGAAATTAAATATAAAAAACTACAATTGTTTTTAAAATAATTCATCATTTATATTCTTCATCTTCATGTTCACATTAAATTTCAATTTATTCTATGTCAATATCATCACATTCCTCTCCTTCATTAAAAAATTCTATATAATATTAAATTTCATCATCTTTGTTAATATGAATTTCATTGTTTACATCACTAAAATTAATCTTCACCATCACCCCTTAACTGTTGGATCGCATCATCAATATCATAATCTCATTGATTATGAGATTTACTCCACCATGTTTCCTTAAAATTTTAATGATATTTCACTTCAATGGAACCAATTTTATGTTCCATAAACCAGTTTTCATGAGATTTAATTTTTATTACAATCCACCAATATTGTAAATGTCTCTAAGCAGAATGGTAATTTTCATAATAAACTTGATGTTCTTGGTATTCCTATATAAAGGGTTTATTTATCAACAAGAATATTTTAATATATAATTTTAATGATTTACTATGATAGATAAACATCCAACCCGTGGTTAATATCAAAAAAATTAAATAATTATTTTTTCATAATTCTGACCTAGATAAAAAACAAAATTACTTTAAAAAGTATTGCAAAAAAGAAAAATTCACTTTCATATGATGATATTCTCTTATAAAACGCCATTGTTCATTGATTTGTTTTGGAATATCTAAAATCAAATATATGAAATCAAATCCATATAATAATTATAAGATTTTAAAAACTTAATGGTGGAAAATAGAGTGAAGAGAATATACTATAAAAATTATCTCCATGTTGAGATACCTGAATAAATAAAAATAGATAATTATATCTAATTTTTTTAATTATTATCTTTTATTATATAAAATCTATGTTAAAAGTCTTTTAATCTAGTATGAAAAATTATTCCGCCATGTTGTTTAAGAGCAATCTGGGTAATATACAGGAATAGTTTATTAATGTGATCATCATATAATATGTAATAAAATTCATACAAAATAAATATATAAATTATTTTAAAAAAAATAAGTATAAAAATATTTTATACAATGAATATCACACCATTTCATCAATTTTTATTATGATATAAGTATGAGTTCTATGTTTTTCTTGATTTGAAATTTAATGTTCTTGACTGTCAAAAAAAAGGTCATAATGAATAAATACTAATAATCATTGGTCTACGACATCATCAACATTTCCCACATTGGGACTCAATAAATTATTCATTGAAGGATATTCGAATAGAAAATAATCAATTTTTAATTTTTAAATTTTCTTTTTTCAAGTTTGTTTTATCTATTTACCATTCAGTGGATACCTTATTATGGAACTTCCACATAAGTTTTTCAATACATCTGTCAAATAGGTCCATCTATAAAACATTTTCCAGCTAGTGAAGTTGTATCACTGAGAGTGGGAGGAGGTGAATTAGGGATATATATTTCTTTTATGTATACTTCAAAATGAAAAAAATTTAAATTCATGTTAAATATTTCTTTTCCTATAGAAAAAAAATCATAAAAAATTCCATATAAAAACAAGTATTTACATGGTCACTATTAGAAAATAATATTTATGTCCTTTTTATGGGTTTTTAATGATCAAATACCACAAAATTCCCTAAAAATCATTTTTTGTGGAATACAATGAGGAATATATCCCCTTACACTCATGTATGAATATGTAAACAATCTAATAGTTTATGTGCTCCTTATAGAACAAATGATGTAGTAAATATTTTATGTAACTTAATATTTTATGATTCCTCTTTATCAAATTTTAAAAATATAAATATTCCACAAAATTATTCACATTCTTACCCAGAAGATGGTAAGAATATCCTTGAAATTTTATTAAAACTCAATCTGATCCTCTCAGTCTGAATGACCAATATGATAATATTTCTATTTTAAAATATGAATGACACAATTCTTAACACCTTCTTCCTCTGTCTGGAAAATAAAATATGATTTACCTAATCTAATTATATATCCTGATATAGTAATCAACCAAATACATTGACCATATGAATTTGTTTCAATATCAAATCTTCCAATTTATCATATATCTAGAACAACATCTTCAGGAAAAATAAATCTGGATACCTCTTCTTCTCTCTCGAATTCATTTTCACTCTGAATTCTCTCATCCTTTTATGAACAATACATCTGTCAGTGTAGTACAATTTAATTCCCACCTTTTATGCTTGATCCAAATATGGGTTGGGAGGGATTCCCTAAAACTATCACACGTAATAAAATTTCTTGAATTTGAATGATCCCATGAATTTATGGGGATTTTCCTACTTCTTAAATGTTTATCAACTCATCATGTTTCTTCTCGATCCTTCTAGAATCATTTGAAAAACTCTTATCACCTCTAACCCCAATCCTATTATAATTATCCATTATAATTACAAAATAATATCCCCCAATTTAAAACACATACAATAATATCTCAATATTCTTTTTCTTCAACGATTATCTGGAACCATATTAAATAGAAACAATGTAATTCAACACAATAGAAATGGTTGGGTACATTGTTGATTTTTCACTGAATTTCTTCATCTTATTTGTCAAAACAAACCGTTATTTTTTCTATGCATACATTGATCTTAATGATTTCCTACAAATAATTTAATCTTTGATAAAACTCCATATCTGACATTCAAAATATACTAATATAATGGATCACTATTATATGCCATTCTGATAGATCAGTGGTACACCAAATCCAATAGACTGAGTCTGATGAACTATTTCCACCATCTTATTTCTCCTATGAATAAAATCCCCATAAACTTCATTCTCAAAATATTTATATATTTGGATTTGGGTCTAACAGAAAACCAACACCATTGATTTCTATCATATGTTGAAGAAAATCCATTCTTTAAACAAATATGAATCTAATGAACCCATTACGATGATCTTGAGACCAGAAAGCTTCGGCTTCATTAAAATTATTCTTCCACAAAATTTTTACTATACCCACGACTTTAATAATGGATTTGAATATGATAAATATCATATTTAGCATCATCTATATTATAATGGAAATTATTCCAATTTTATATTTCTTTAGAAACATATCTCCAAAAACATTTTTCTTTCCTTCGCATCCTGAATACGATTGCTCAAAATACAATTGGTAGCAACTCTATTATTTAAATAAAATTATCAATATGAATGAAAACCTATCTTATCCCAATTCTATTTATCAATATTGAAAATTTGTTTTACCAAGCACATGTGATTTATGATAACTCCAAGATCCGTAATGAATTTTCATGATTATATTCAAGTTTGGGAGACTATAAACCTGAATCTAATTATAGTCACTTCTTCCATTATAGACATGTGGATAGTCTAATATAAATTTTAATCTTGAAATATTATTCAAAATATGATGTAATTTCATAACCATTGTGTCCTTTTTATTGAGTAATACAGATATCCTAATTTCCTCCAAAAAAATTGAGGTGAATTCATATCTTCTAATGATTCCTTGAAAACAAAAGAAAATAAATGAAAAACATTACCATAATTATTAGTATGGTCCTCATATTGGTATTATTATTGTAATCCAATTATAACATGCTTTGACCAATGTACTAGTGGGTCTCAATGACTGGATGGTGAGCCACATGTACCCTTACCGGCCTATTTCCCCATGCACCAACTAGTTGGTTGCATTGCAGCAATCTCTCGTTGCATCCCACTATCTACTATTATAATATCATCTCTTTTTAACCCCGATGAAACTTTTAAAACAAATTTTAACTTGTGTAAGGATCATTGATAAAATTTAAAATAGTTTCATTAAGATAATTAAGATAATGAACTACCGAGTAAAATATAAAGAACATAGAATCTCCTCATCATTTAATAGATTGGCCCTGAGCTATATCAAACGTGTCACTGAGAGGTATTAGTGAAAAACTGGGTACAATAAACCCACATATATGATTCCCTATCTTAGTTATATACCTTTACATTCCCATGCTTCCACTTTACTCACATTATATGACTGTTCTTTCCTCGGATATTCATTTAACACCCCATGATTTTGTGAAATTATTATTTTTTCAAATAAATTTCATCATATATTTATTTTTATGAAACAAAAGACTTATCATTTTCATGTGATATTGGTAAAAAATATTTTATCATACATTACACACAACACTATGTTTGGCTTGTGTAACACAAAATACCGAGTTTATCTTTCACTACATGCAATTCTAGGTTTAATAGAAAAAATATTATTTAATATAATAGGTATAACCTAATCATTGTAATGGTGAGTATGAATATGTTTTACTAAATTACTAAAATATATGGTTGAAAAATTTATATATAATTAATTAGTTTATGACCAATTAATTATAAATGAAGTTATAATCATCCAAAAAAAAAGGATTTCACATTCTGAAAAAAATATTTTGTGCACATAAACAAATTTCAAATAAATAAAAAACACTAATGGTGAATAATTTTTATGAATTTAATATATAATATATTTAGTAGAATGTTTTACATTCATCCTATGAGTTTTATATAAAAGTGATAAGAAAACATCTAATTTTAGACTTAAAAGTTTATTTTCTATAAAATATATTTTTTATATTTGGTAAACTTATTTTAAAATGGACTTTTACCAATTTTATGAAAAACATTATTTAAAAAACAAATTTTTTATTAAATTAAATAAAAGTTATCTTATGGTTCCTATGTTGGTTTTTTTAAAACATCTTTTTACAATTGATAGTTAAGAATAATGAATTCAAATTCAATAATTAATTTTCATTTAATTTATTTATAAAGTTAAATTATATTTTAAATGGATTTTAATGTAGAATTTGTTAAATTATATATCCAATAATACAATTTAGGTAATTAAAATAAATATTATGTTGAATTTATATATTAAATGTTTATAAAATTTTATCATTTTTCATTTAAAAACTCACTTCTCATCTTGTCTATATGATTAATTTCAAATTAAAATTTCACAATTCTGTGAATGAAATTTTTAAAAATAGATTCCATATTTTTAATAACTATAATTTATATTATATAATAAGATAAAATTAATTTTTCAGAAAGATGAATAGTTAATGTGGTAAAAAATAATTTTAGTAGTTAAGGTAAAAATGGGTTTACTGGGGGTTAAACTATAAATATTAGCGTAAAACTGACCTACATACTTTTCTAAAAACTATTTTATGTACATATTACTACCATTAATCCTATATGGTTAGATAATGGAGTGTTTTAGACCCATTTCACATATGAAAAACATGGGAACAATCAATTCCTTCCCAAAAGACCAAGTGTGTCCACTCCATGACCTATAAAAGGCTACCCCCTATCCTTTATTATTGAAACATCTAAACCCACTTGGTTACATGACCCATCCCAATGGGGCCCATACCATGACTCCCCAAGCCCACCTCTAATTGGCAAGGAGTTGGTGAATTGCATCTATTAGGAATATCCCTAACATCGGTGGCATTACCTATGTACTTTTAGGCACACACACATATCCATGCCAAAAATTCTAAAATGTAAAAAACACTAATAAATAAAAAATGCATCCACTAAATCTCATCCAAAAAAGTATTAAAGTAATGTAAAGTAAAAAAAAGTAAACAAGGTCAGAATACAAGACCTCTAAAAGAAATACGGTGTATGTTATAATTTTTCATTTGTAAACAAAACGGTACTTGGTCTGCTGCTAGAAAACGTATGAACAACTCAACCTATATGAACACAAATATCTTTGTCCAATTCTGGTCCACCCAAGACTCTATCAAAATTTAACTCAACTACACAATACATGACACATGCTGGAAGTGTTGGTGTAGGGGTGAGTATAAAAATACTTAGTCAGACACCCCAAAACCACAAAGAAATACACAATGTAAAGGTACAGTTAGATCTAAACAAGTATACGTCTATAAAACATATAATAGCATATACCGATATACACATCCATGACCCATAGTATAGTGATAATTCACAACCACCACATACCGACACTATGGATTCAGTTCTATGATTCCATGAAGAACTCATTCGAGAGAACATAATTTTGAGTCTGATAAAACATATTGCGTTTTTATGATAGGTGTTGATCATTAGAAAACATCATGAGATAGATACATCATCATATATCTGAAGAGAGAGAGAGATATATAGTACACTATTTCCACAACATCTCACTCATCAAGTTTGGAAGATCATGATACACAGATGAGAATCATTTCTAGGGCCATGGGGTGATACCATGACTCATCAGGATTCACACGAAAAGGAGAGGATCTAATTATGGTAGGATTGGTTGTGACAATAACATGACACTTCCTAGGTCACAATAATGGATAGAAGATCCTACTCCAGTCCTCTCAGAGGGGATTGTGACCACTCTATCCTAGAAGCCCTACTGAAGGGAACATATCATGTGAGTATAGAATGATACCAACTAACCATTAGTGGAACAAGCAAGGGAAAAAACCCTAAATAAACTTTTCCATGACATGGTGTACATGGAGATCAAGTAATTTAAAAGACAGTACATGGAGTTTAGGGAGATCACATGTCGTGTACCTTGACCCTGGGTACTTCCCATGTACAACAACATGTGTTAGATGAAAATGTCATGTAAGAAAGAGTAAATGGGGTGTATAAAGGCTTATGTGTCCTACCATTCCAGCTGGTGTCTTCCCATCTACCTTGGTCATGTTCCAATACACGTTTTCAACCTGTGTCTGCCTTCCTGTGTACCGGTACATGGGGTTACCCATGTATCTTGTCTGGGTCTGGCCATGTGGTTGAGTTTAGGATGTGTACTCCACCCATGTTGGTGTACTCCCAGAGTCCACACCGAGTGGTTCACTGATGAATACACTCCCTATAGACCATAATCCACGGTGTGTGTTTCGGATTTCCTAGAACTACCTGTTCTTACCCCCACTAATCTGCTGATTTTTGGGGTTTCAATTCCATTATTAGTTTTCCTCAAAACTAAATATTGTGCATTGTATAGTCACCCTAACATCAAATCAATGTGTTTTGGGACTTCAATCAGTTCGAATAATGTCTTTAAATTCATCCATCGAAAAACACCCAAAGAATGATATCTTATGGCCTGGTCTGATTCGTCTGTCTCCTTCACTATCACACCTCCACTAGTTTTTCATGATGTAGGATCATCAATCTTGGATCGTTGCACTATGTAAAGAGGGTGCAATGATCATCCATTCATATTCCATGAATAATTAAGAACAGACAAAAAATATAGAAATTTAACACATGGAACATACCCATGGAACAAACCTTGACTGTTGTTCTTTTGGTATTATTTTTTCCCATAAAAAAAGATTAACAATAAAACACTAATAATCAACCCCAAAAATTACCATAACCAAACCATACCATAAGAATGAATAAACCGTAGGTCATATTTTTTGTGGTTTAATCTAAGTTTTTCATTAATTATAATAAAAAGGGATAAGGAATTCAAATAACAATATCCTACCTCGCGGTTTGATCATTCACAGAAGAGAATCAATTGTCATGTCACTACCATTGGAAAGATCAATCTAAATAGTGTCTGTTGATCCCAAATTCAAGATCCATTATCATCCATCTAGAGGTTTCTCCAAGGTTTCTCTCCAGAGCCTCCAAGATGTTATAGGGTTATGAGCATATCCATATATTCCTATTTATTTAGAAAGATAAAAGGCGTCATTGTGTCACTGTGTAACATTAATATAAAATAAATTCCTAATTTTTTTAATCATTAAAATGTCCAAGAATTAACATCCACAACCAGCCCATATCTACCAATTTTAGTCCTCTCCTAGGGAAAAGTTTCTTCTCTTAATGCAATGGTGCCCTTCGAATTATAATATAGTCACCTATTTAGATGTTATTCAACTCTTTCAAGAGAAAATGTGAGGACGTTCTATTTTTTATTTTAATATTTTTTAAGCAATTATTCTAGGAACACTGGGCCTTGGAATCATAAACCATCTCTGAACTTGGTCTCAAATTAATTCCATATAGTATTTAAAAAATATTACAGTAAAAATGAGGGAAATTATATTCACCCGCATTTGGAATTTATGTCCTCGAAAAGAAAAAAAACAAAGGATATACGAAAAGATGGGGCTATTATGCATGACTGTGAGCCTCCCTCTCTTGTGTGCTCTCTTGGATATTCTTGTTCTACTACCAGATAGACCCAAAGGGAATCGATTACCCATGTAGGATCCTCTCCTACAGATCATCAATGCCCATTGGGTACTCAGTAATGGTCACTCAAAGCATCCATGTCCTGCTCACCCCAGTGGATGATGTGCGATGGGTCATGCACGTACCTACTTAGCTGCTATGCATGGAATAAGGCGTGTACCCATTCGAAAATTGGGGGTAGAGATAGCCGATATAACACCTCTAAAACTCTATGTTGTATCTAAAAAGGGACAATAAACGTTGGAGATAACGAGTCACCCTGAGAAAATATATGGAATTCACATCAAGGTGAAACTCGAAAGAAGACATGGTCTGCTTTTTTGAGATCCAAAGGCCTCTGTCTCCTATTATTATATGAAGTTTGATGTCTTTGTGTAGTACCCATATGCACCTAGATGATTTACACCTTCGTAGTAGTTTCTCACAGATACTCTATACCCATGAGTGATGACCCTCCTAGGTCATTAAAACAACATCATGACCGAAAGGGTCACCCATAAGAATTCTTGAATGGCATCATAAAAATAGCGGAATGATAGACGTTGTTATGTATAAACTCCACCAGAGGTAGGTTATCCTCCCAAATATGGAGAAAGTATAACATATAATCATGTTACATGTTCTCTAGAAACTGAATGGTCCACTCTATCTGGCCTTTTTTATGCGTGAAATGTTGTAGTCAAGCGTAACTGAGTCTCAAATGCCTCATGCAATCCATTACACAATTAGGATTTAAAAAAAGCATCATGATATGAAACTATTTTTTATGGGACTCCATTGATTCAAAATATCCCCTATATGTAGAGGTATCCCAGTATGTCAATTGAACTGTGCTCTCAGATATCTAGGAAGGGGGATGACTTGGTGAGTCTGTCAACCATCACCAAGATGAAATCATGCCCCCTGGATATACACTCCAAACCATTCATTAAGTCTATCAATTGTTTTATCCCATATTCATTTCACCACCTCAAGGGTTTGAGCTAAACTCGCTAAAACCTAGTGGTCAGCAATATTCTACTGGCATCTAAGGCATCAAGAAATAAAATATGCCACCACCTTCATCATCCCTATCCACCAGAACTAATATCTTAAGTCCTGGTACATTTTCTCAACACTAGTATGTACTAAAAAAGGGGATTTATAAAACTCCCATATAACATAGTCTTTAAATTTCATGGGTACAATCATGGGCCCTCTAAAAATAGAAATGTTCTATCCACCATTTTAATATCCATCTATCGCATGCCCTGTGGACATCTGAGATCAATGGGTCTCGCAGTCAGTATCCCCAATAATTGCCTCTATGACTTGGTATAAAAGTGTAGGAGTGATAACCATCGACTGGAGGTCAACTACATCATATCCATCCATGAAGGATAACTATAACAAGGCCAAATTCTTTGATGCATCATTCAGCAACTATGAGATAGACCTCCTACTGAGAGTATCTTCACCACATTCCTCTTACTAGGAGTATAGAAGTTCTAAAAGTCATAGTCCATGAGGAACTCTAGCCATCACCCCTATCTCAAGTCTATATTCTTCTGATATAATATATACTCTTGTGATTAGAGTAGATGGTAAATAACTCATCCATCTGGTAGTATCACCACATCTTCAATGCAAAGTCTACCACTTCTATATCAAGATCTTCAGTCGCATTGTTCTTCTCACGTGGTATCGATTGGTATGAATCATAAGCAATAATTTCTTGAATATACATTAAGAAACAACCATGTTCGGTCCCTAATGCAGTGCAGAACACCACGTACTCAATCTCCTCCTCCATCAATCTCATGATCAGTGCGCTCATCGAACTCAGTGTCAACCACTAGAATGTATGCTTTTACCTCACTATCCACATAAAAGTCTACCCATTTCAAGTCAGATCTTTCATAGGTACTGATATACTTGAGAAATTATATATGAATCTCATGTAATAGCCAACTGTCCCAAGATATTTATGCACCCATGTCACACTCGTCATTGACTTCCATGATAACACTATATCTAACTTTTCTAGGTCCACTTCCACTCCATCCACTTGGATAACGTGTCCAATAAAGTAAACTACCTAAATCTATAACTAGAATTTCAAGAGTTTTCCATGAAGATGGTGCTCTTAGAGTATGTCCAGAATAATCCTTAAGTGTCTAGCATGATTCTCCTCAGACGTTTGGTACACAAGGATATTGTGGATGAAGACCACCACATACCAGTACAAATAAGGCTAAAATATCTAGTTCATGAGTCCTGTGAAATCTATTGTGGTGTTATTTAGGCCAAATGAGAATAAAAAGTACTAATAGTGACCATATTAGCATCTAAATAATATATTTGGTACATCATCATCCCATACTCACAACTTGATATAGCCTGATGAAGGTCAAACTTCGAGAACCATTGTGCCTCTTTCAACTAATTGAAGAGTTCATCGACACTCGGTAGTGGATACATGTTCCTCACAATCACCTAGTTGAAGAACTGGTAGTTCATACACATCTTCATGATCCTAACTACCTTGTTGGAAAATAAAAATGGGGACCCCTAGGGTGTAACAATGGGCCTCATGATTCCCTTGCTCTATAAGTCCTCAAACAACACCCTCATCGTGTGAATCCCTATGGGAGCCATCCAATATGATGGTGATGATATCAGTGGAATACCGAGCTATAATTCAATGAAAAATTTGATCTCCCAATGGGGAGGTAATCTAGAAGCATCTATGGTAAAAATTTCCTCGTACTCCACCACTAATGTTCAGAACTAAAAACTTATAATATCTTCTGCTCCTAGTGTCAAGCTAGAAAAATAATGAGTTATTGGCTACACCCACCTACGTATGAGTCCATCCTATGCTTAATTGGTTTCCTCTTCACCAAAAAGGAAAACCTTTATCCATAGGTGTGGGAACACCACACCCTTCACCTAAAATATTCTATCTGCACAAGGATTAAAAATAACTAATCCATACCATGAATGGTTTCATAAGGCCTCAATGATACAAAAAATCCATTTGAACTAAAACTGTGACCTCCAAGGGTCAGGTCACACTTTATACATAGTTGTGTGATCATCGAGTCTCATTGGGTAGGTGTATCCAAGAAAATGTGTCAATTCAATTGTTCTAATAGAATCTCAAGATATCATAAATGATACATGCAAAGAATGTTATGGCTTCCACCTCTGTCTATCAATATGGCTACTAAGGTATAAAATTCATAGATCATAACTCAGATCATCCCTAGATTCCCTGAGTCCTATGCCTCGACCACCTGTAGTTGTCCTTGCCTCTATCCTTCAGCTCGAAGAGCCTCTCATAGACAACCATGGGTTGGTGGTGATAATATATCCAATCATCTTCCACATCTCGCATCTCTCCCTACTCCACTACCACATCCACTACCCATTGGATCTAGTCTCTCCACTCATTGCCCCTACCTTAGTGGTCCATCCACCATCTCTCTATCAGTAGAGTGGTGGGTTGGAAAATCTTAAATGAGATGTAATCTTTCGTCACACATGTTGCATCACCTCTCCCTAGGCTTATTAGATCAATCCAGAGAGCCCTAAATTACATATCCAATATCCTAGGACATATCAAAAAATGTACCATGTATAGATCCATATGCCTGATATTGGATCCCCACTAATGAGGTCTTTGAACTTCTCTACCTGGTGCTGATTGTCACTAGTTGCATCATCTCATCCAAGAAACTATTGACCACCAATGATTTCTCAATCACTCTAGAATAAGTCATAATTCATAGAGGTTAAACACTGGATTTCATGACCTGATGAAGAACATTATTAATGGATTGATCTTAGATTTATTGATCTCTAACCATATCCATTGAGTAAATAGAGAGTTTTCTAAACCTCAATGAATAGTCAGCCTCTGACAAGCTACCCAACATGAGCTAAAGAAGCACTTGTATACACACTACTCTTAGTGTAAAAAGTGAAAACTCATATCTAAAGAGATTCCCAAACAACATCCACTAATGAGTCCCCTAATCATGTGTATGAATGGTAAAACTCCACCATCTCCCTGTCAAACCCTGGAGAAGGCATGCTACTAGGATCTCCATCTAGTTCACTGGTTTCCTAAATAGATGGAAAACACATGTCAATGCCTCAATCTAGTCCCCAACTGCCTAAGGGTTTGGCTCACCTAAAAACCCAAGGGGTCTCTTTCTCTAAAACTCATTGAGTGTTCTTGGCCTATAATACTCGTATGCTGGTACTAGAGGTACCACATGATGATCCATTGGTGGTGGTATAGCTGCTGCACCACCTAGAGGTAACATCTATGGAACTAGTCCTAGTATCAACGTTTTATCACTAAGGGGGTTGTCCCCATGATCATGCTACCGAATCCTAGGTAGAATGTGTTGTAGAAGAATCATGTATGAAACAATATGTGCCACAACCAATGATTATATCTGGATAGCTGACTCAAGATGATCATGAAAACCAAAATCCCATTTTAATATGATGCATGTACCATTATTTTGTCCCTACAATCACTTTTCTCATGTATCGACTCCAAATGAATGTTATTAGAGTCTGGTTGTATGGATACAATGACCTCCCGCACCAACACTAGAGTCCTTGTACTAAAATCAAATCTAAAAACACATAGCGCAGTTTCCCCAAACAAATATCATAGACACTTAGTCCAACATTAGAAAGCATGACCACTGATACCAATATATCAAAACCCATCCCAACGAGTCTTGTGCCACCACTCCCCAAGCCCATATCTATTAGGCCAGGGGCGTATGACTAGTATTGAGTAGGCCTATCACTAAAATGAAAGGCATTGACTACGTAATTATACACATAAACACATCTCCAATCCCCTAAATATTTGAATGAAATAACTGAAAAGAAAAAATGAATTAATCCACTACATATTAATAAATAGTGTAAGACTAGATGGAAATGTGCAGTAAATTAAACCAGATAGAATAAAATATCAACAAAATATAGAGTATGTAAACTAAAATTTACAACCTATAAACAAAAATTTACTCGGACTGTTACTCAAATAAATAGGAACACCTCGAACGTTCTGAAATTACAATGCTCTATCCTTTCCTAGTCTGCCCTAGACTACGTAAAATGGTCCCTCTTCTACACAAGACATGACACATGTGTGAAAAGAATTTGTAGGGGTGAGTATAAAAATACTCAGTAGGATACCCCAAAACCAAAAATAAAAAAAAAAGTAAATTTATAGTTATCTATACACAGGTATATGTCTTGAACACATATAACAGAATATATAGATATACACATCCAAGACCGATAGTCTTCATGTAATTCAAAACCACTGCATACCCCTACTAGGGATTCAGTTCAAAGATTCCATGAAGCACTCATCCAAGACAATATACTATTGATTATGATGACACAAATGTTGTCCGTTTGAGTGGTGTTGCTCATTCGGAAATGTCACGAGAGAGAAATAAACTGATATATCTAAAGAGAGAGATATATATATATATACATATATATATATATATGATACTCTCATTACAAGAAAACTCACTTCGCGAGTCTAGAGGATCATGATTAATAGATGAGGATCACATCCAAGGAAATGGGGTGAAACCACGAATCATCTAGATTAACCTACTGCATAGAGGATTGACATCTGGTAGGATTTGTCATGATGATACCAAGACTCAAACTAGGGAACAAGAATTGATAGAGGATCATGCTCCGGGCCTCTCAGAGTGGATTCCAATGACTCTATCCTGGATGTCCTACTAAAGGGATTATACTTCTGTGAGTAGGGAATGATACCAACTAACCTTCAGGGGAAGAATAAAGGGAATGAACCCTAATGAAACCTATCCAAGATATGGAAAAATATAATATCAGTCCATGTAAAAGATATTACACGATGTATAGTGGGATCAAACACCATGTACCTTGACCCCAGGTACTACCCGTTTAAAAATACCCATGTCAGATTCACATGTCATGTAATAATAGAACACAACATGTAGACATGATTACATTCCATGTCATTCCATCGGGGTCTGCCCGTGTACCTTATCCTTGTGCTAGTACAAGGCATCAACCAGTGTTCGCCTGCCAGTGTACCAGTACATGGGTTAACCCGTGTATCTGTTCTGGGTCTAGCTGTGTGGTGGAGTAAAAGTAGTGTAGGCAACTTGTGTACTCCCCACATGCCCGTGTACTCCTGGAGTACAATCCAATGGGCTCATCCATATACACATGTCATGTATCCCACACTACATGTCCTGTGTTTTGGATTTTATATAACCGCATGTTCTTCCCCCCACGTGTCGAATGATCTTTATTATTTCAATTCTGATGTATATTATCCTTGATAATAAATATTGAGAATCTTCTTGTCACCATAACACCGAACCGAGGTGTTTCGGGCCTTAAATTGGCCCAGAGAATTTCTTAAAATTCAACTAAGGAAAACTATCTGAATAATGATATCTTCTGGAAAAATATTATTCATTCATTTTTGTCACTATCACACCAACACTAGTTCTTCCCAAAGTGGGATCTTCAATCTCATATCATTGCACAAATAAATGAGGGTGTAACGATCATCTATTCATATTCTATAATAAATGAAGAATGGACAAAAAATGGGAAAATATAACACAAGAAATACACCCATGGAAGTTTCCTCAACCATTGTTTGTTCCGGTCATGATATGTTCTTTTAAGAATGATAAAAAAAAGTAATAATCAACCACAAACATTCCCGCAACCAAACCCATATAGTTAGAATGATTGAACTATAGGTTAACTAGTTCATTGGCTGATCCATAATCCCCATTAATTCAAAGAACAGGTGACAAGAAATTCAAATAATATCATCCTACATTAGGGTTGGATCATTCCCTAAAGAGCATAGATCATCATATAACCACTATTTCTGAGATCCATCAAAAGAGCAACTGTTAATCTCTGATCCAAGCTCCATTATCATTCATCGAGAGGTTTATCTAATGTTCATCTCCGTAGCCTCCAATACGTTCTTGGGTTATGAGACTAGCCCAAGATTCTACTTTATTTTAAAAGAGAAAAAACATTTCTTGGTCACTGTGTAACGTTGAAATAATCTAAATTCCTAATTTACTTTTTCCTCTAAAAAGTTTAAAAACTAACATACAAATCTAACCCGCGATGGCTGATGTTAGGCCTCACCTTGGTAATAGGTTCTTCTATGAATGTAATAGTGCCCTAAAATTTATTATCCCATAACCCATTTAGAAGTTATTCCACTCTTTTATAAAAAATATGATCCCATGTTATTTAATATTTTAAAATTTTTCATGCATATATTCTAAGAGCACCGGGCCTCGAAATCAAATTTCATCTCTACTCCTGATCTCTAATTAATTCAATTTAATTTTTGGAAATAATACTTGGAAACATCTGGGATATTACATTTTGATCAAAAAATAACTTCCAAATTCACTTCCAAAATTCCCTCCAATAATCCTATAAGTCTTATATAAGAAAAAAATCCAACCAGGGCAGACATTTATAGAAATCCTTAGGAGGATAACCGAAAAATAGGTAATGGTAATCAATGAGTGTTTTTATTTATTTCTTCCTCATCCTCATTCAATTATTAATATACCATGATTATATAATATTTTTAGTATCATACATATAGTTATATTTTTAATGTTGTGTCCATTACCTAAAAAAATCACCACATCCATCATGTTAGTTACAAAATCATCACTCATATGTGCGGCGAACTAACGCTTGGTGAACCGATGCCATTCATTTATCCATTTAAACCACTCAAGGATGGTCCTAATGATATGTTTTTTATTTAAATATAATATGCTTGATATATTATTAATATGGAAGTATTATATCACACATACCTTCATACTCTTAATTTTTTGGGAATATAATAACATCGTTCATGTGTATGGTGTATTACCGCCTTATAAAGTGATGTGATTCATTCATGATATATATAAAATTTATTAAAGATGGGTTTAATATAGAATGTAAATCATATGACACACCAATTATTATATAATGAAAATATATATCATTTAGCTTCATTGATGTCATTCTAATAAGAAAATGAAACAACCTTCATGAATTTATGTGACTTGTCGTCTCCATGAATGAGGTATTTCATTTTTTATCTATAAATATTATAGATTAGTATTAATAAATATATAAAAGAACAATGTGATATTTTAATAATTTTCAATATTCTAGATATTATAAATCCATGATTAATGTAAGAGGACTGAAATAACAAATAAAAACATATAGGAAAAAATAGGTTATTACTCGAAACATAACTTTAACATGTAATGGTTAATAAATGAGTAATAACACATCATAAAAAAATCATATATGGTATGATATACAAGAATATGATTCTATAATATATTTATAATAAAATTATAAATTTTTTACCTTATTTTTAATGTAAATCCAAAATATTTCATTATATGTTTTCTTTTTAATAAATTCAATCACTTGGGTTGTTTGCAACACCAAGTTTGAGCATACCATGGTATAATAAATTAGACATTTCAATACTGGTTACAAATATAATTCACCACTTTATGAAATTTACATATCTTATATATTATTTTAACATTAATCGTATGTATTTTCTATATTTCTAGATTTCTATATAATAAAAAATCAAATCTTGCACATAAAAACACTATTTTCAAAAGGGTAATTTTATGGACTTTTAATGGGATGATATAAAGATGTAAATTTCTAACTACATGTCAAGATGTTTAGTTTTTCAATAAGTTAAGGTTGGGAGATGACACCCAAGAGAAGTTATGTAACCACTTCCTATACCTATGTGGAAATGTGACAATATTACGTTGAAAGTGTTTATAAGGAAAACAATTACTCTTAAAAGGAATGGATCTATATATGTTATTGTTGATATCCATACAAAATTATGCCATTTTCTTACTGTAAAGGAATATTATCCTCTTGAAATTTTTTCAAGACATTATATTAATTAGGTTGTAAGACTTCATAGTGTACCACTATTCATTGTGTCTGATCGTGATCCCTGTTTTATATCAACATTCTGAAAAAATAATTAAGAGTCCTTAGATACTGAGATTCATCTTTGAACATTCAACCATCTTCAACTAATTGAAAATTGCAAAGGACTATTCAAACATTAGAAGAAATTTTGAGATCATTCTCACTTGACTAGCAAGGCATGTGGGATTAGTATTTAAATTTACTTAAATTTTCCTATTTCAATAGATTCTATTCTTGTATTTATTTGGAACCATATGAAGTGTTGTATATAATGATATTTCATAAAAAAATTTGTGGATGATTTTGGTGAAAGGAAACTTGTAGGGCACAAATTTTTATAGGAAACAACAAAATTGTTAATGACAATAAAAAATCATATCAAAGAAGCAAAAGAGTATGAAAAATGGTTATGCTGATAATAGAAAAAATATTTGAAATTTCAATTTGGAGATCATTTTTTCCTGAATTTATATACCAAGAAGGGTGTAATAATATTTGGTAAGAAATAAAAATTAATTCTCATGTACATCAGACCTTTTGAAAATTTTGAATGAATTGGAGCTATAAATTACTGTTTAGTAATGTCGCCAAGTCTATCCAAAGTTCATGTTTTATTCCATGTATCACTGTAAAGAAAATACATGACATTCCCAATTTAGGTACACACCAATGAAGGAATATAAATATAACATGATTTGTCTTACTGTGAAGTGCCTATCGATATTCCTGACACTACTAAATTTTTTTGATGAATTGAACTGCTCGACTACTAAGGGTTCTTTAGAGAAACCAAAAAAATGAAAGAGGCGATGTGGGGACCTGAGAAAATTATGATGTAGAACCACCTAGATAATTTTATGAGGTGATATTCTTGGAATTTCAAGGTTGAAATATTTTTATGGATGGAAAAATGTGACCCTCCATGATTTCATTATACATTTTCTTATAAATAAATTCAATTACTTGTGTTGTAAGAAACAATGAGTTCGACCATACCACGATATACTATAATATATATTTAAATAGTGGTTATGAATAGTATTAACCACTTTACAAAATTTATGTACATTACTTATAATGTTAACATTCAACTTATGTGTTTCATAGATAATTATATAAGAACAAATCGAATTTTATGCAAAATAAACACTATTTTGCAAAAAGGGTAATTTACCAACTTTAATGAAGCACCAATTTTAAAACTAAACTGTTAAAATTTTATGAATTATATTTTAAAAATTGGACTTAATTAATGAATTTATAATTTTAATATATTATTTTACTCAATTTTACTTATTTTTTCTGAGAAGACCCGTTTTTTGATTAATAGTGAAAAATACTTCATTATTTTTTAAAAACTAACTTTTTATATAAATAATTCTTATAAATTATTTTATAAAGGAAAAATAGATCAATTATAAATATATTAATCTAATTAATATTATTGGAATCATTTTTATATTGAAATTGGATATAAAAACTTGTTTGAACATTTAAATGTGTCCTTTTATGCACCTTCTTGCCACATCTGTAGGAGTAGCATCAATCTTAATTTTTCCCATTTTTTTCTTAATTAATTCTAGGAAGTGGATACACATGTCTGTAATTAGATTGAAATATTTTTCTAATAAGAAAACAATATTCTTGGTGAATAGTAAATGTCGTATTTTACCATGGTTAAGGGTAAATTGGGTAATTAAGGTTAATAATAAAATTATATGCATGATAAATTTAACCTAAAATTGGTCTTAATTTAATTAGATGGGTGGGTTTTGACAGAAATCCTTCTTCGGTAGATTTTGGGACCTCATGGAGCTACTTGTAATACTTTTATATATTTATAATATTATATTTAATGGAAATCTAACTTTTTATGATTTTGTTTTTATCAAGTAAAATATTTTTAATATGAGGTTATATTATTAATATGGTCAACTATAACAATTATTTAGAAATAATTTTTTTATCTACATCATTGTAATTTATTTAATATTCTTGAAAATATATAATTAAATTAAATGTGAGCACAATTATGATGTTGCAATTTATTGATTAAACAAAAAATCAAATAAAAGATATAAGCACTATTAAAATAAATATAATTTTAAATAATTGATACCATAAAATAATTGTTTTGATGACTTTTACATGATAGAAATGAGTTACTATAGTTTTTTCAAAGGAATCTAGTTGTTGTTATTTTTTTAAAAGTTGTGTAATATATAGCATGAAAATTATAATTATTGAGATTTAAAAAAATATTTTTTTATATGATATAAAATTCCTAAAAATATGAAATTAGTTCAACTATTTACGATAATTCTCTAAAATTAATTAATAACACATTTTTGGTCCTTTGGAATTTTATTGTAATTATATTTACCCTCAACTTGTAAATTCCATAATTTGACAATATGGATTAATAGGTGTCAGAATAAAAAGACAAGGAGTAAAAAATAATAAAAACATGCATAATTTTAATTGTATGGATGGATTTTGACCCAAAAGAATCCTATAACTGAATTAAATATGTTTGGATAAATTTGACTATAAAAATCCATTTATATTTATTAAATATTTTTAGAGTTCCCTAAAGTTCCCCTCAACTCTCTTATAAAAGGGCATCTCATCCCTCACTTCATCAAAACAAATTTAGCCTTACTCCTTGACCTAAACCTTTAAATTTCCCTTCCTTACTTCCCTATACACATACTAGTGGTTTTGATCTTCTATATAAACTAATCTTATTGTTCAAAAGAGGAGATCAATTGGAGTTTCTCTACAGAGGAGGTAATATTCTTTAACGACTCCTTCAAAATTATTTATTCGTCTACTTCTTCATTACATCTTGGTTCCATTAAAAAATAATATCTCTAGTATCACCTATATTTGGAGATGTTATATTGATTATGGGACAACAATATTCCTCTTTTTACCCATCATATGATTAAAATATCATTATTCGAGCGTATGTAAGGCTTATAGTATACACAATGTTGTCCAATTTTCTTTTCTTCACCACATTATTTGGATGTGCATAATGATGAATGTAATAAATTTAATTAATAAATATTAAATGATATTGATAATATATAATTAATATACCATCCAATTCCTTTCCCGTTTACCACTACAGAATTGATACCATTTCTCGTGCTTATATACAACGTACCGTCTCCACGAAGTGAATAGATTCATTCTCCCCATTAAACATTAAATATTGATTAAGAAAAAGTATATGATGAGTGAATATAGTATTCATGAAAATAATATAGTTCTATTTATTAATAATATATATCATATGCATAAGAAGCATGACATACATGGAAAAACAAACATAACAAAATGAAGTAGTTAACACCTGAAATAATGGTAATAAAGAATTTTTTAACAAAATGATATAAATAGTATCATATATGATATAATAAATATGGATATAGTTATATTATAATTTAATAACATGATGAAAACATTATAAATCAGGTTAACACACCATCAACTAAAGGAAACTACAAAGTAAAGGTTAATTTTTCAATCTCATTATTATCTAGGATTCTTTATACATAATTATTTACTTAGACATATTTATCATCCATGTACATAATTCCAAAAAATATAGTTCAAAATATTATTAATATTTTTATAAAATTGTTCAAATACATTTTTACCCATGTTTGAAATTTTTTAAAATATTTTCTAATTATTCATTTAGTTTTTTCCACAAATTATACATTATAACCTTTTGACTGAATATGAAAGGAATGTTTTTTAACTTATAAAATATGAAAAAATCTTCCTTCACAAACTTGAAATATTCTTTTCATTAAAAATGTTTTCTGTTGAAATTTCTCCCCTTTTTTAATGTTATTTCAATATAAAAAATCTATTTACTATAAGGAGATTTTAATGATTTTCTTAGACAATTATTATCTATGACAACATCTTTAATGGATTTTATGGTTAATTTTTTGGAAAATTTTTATGATAAAATATACGTTATTATATTGAAGTGTTTATGAAATTATTTAATGTGGATGTTAAAGTTTTATACCATTCATGGTTTATGGTTAATGTATTAAAATTTGGTATGATAGTTCCAATACGAATATTTATATTTGTAATGTCTCACCCATTTCATATAAAGAATACATTGGGAATTGTAACTAAAGATCGGGGCCTAGTATATCCCCTCGATGCATCTGCATGTCTCATTAGAAATACCAAATTTGGTTTTGTCCATAGCTTTAACCATTTATTTTTTGATGTCTTGGATGAGACATAGACGATATATGTTAGATGACCTTCATTTTTTCTTCCCTAATTTTGAGATTAGTTATTGATATTACATGCTATTAGTTTACTTTTATAATAACCTTGTGAATTTTTATTTTAAATTGTTTGATTTATTCTATCCATATTATGCTCAACATTATATTTAATAGTCCCTTATTTTAGTTATATATCTTCCCTTAAAAGTTTAAGCTTATTTATGATTTCTTTATTTGTATTATTTATCCTTAAAAAGAATTTGAGATCACCTGTTTCTTATGTTTCATTTTTTCTATAATGTGAAGATGTATATTATGACTGATATATAGGGTTAAACTAGAAGAATAATGATGTTTAAAGGATTCCTTATGTTCTAGTTTATAGGTTTAATTATAATGTAAGTATTATATATGTAATAAATTTCCCCAAACTACTAATATGATTAGTAATTTTGGATTCAACACTTGTATAAATTCCAAATTAATAAAATAATGTGTTGACTCTAGGAATCTAGGTTCAAGGTCATTATATTTAAATAAGTATGAAAAGAGTAAAGACATAAGAAAAGGGATTTCTAGTCTTTCTTTAATTTTTTGTGAAACATATGATAATTCAGCAATCGTTTCATTATTGTAGAGTATATACTACAACATTGACATGTTATGTAATCAATCCAATTATTTTCATTATATTTATTTTTTAATGTGATGTTATTATTTACTAGGTCATGGTATTCAAAATATTATTTTCTAATCATGGATTTTCGTCTCACTTTTTTACTTCTATGAGACATATTCTATATTCAATGACTATTTATTTTAGGAGGTGCATATATTACCCATTAATGTATTTTATGTTCCTTCCATAAATAATTATTGTATTTTACATATCCATTTTAAGATCTCTCTTTCATAGTGTTTATAGATCCAATGTTCACTAAGTGGTAAGGGAATTTTTTCTCAATTTTCCTTCTTTGAGACGAACATTATGTTATGAATGTATGTCATATCAAGAGGTGATTATAAAGACCCATTGAGATTTTTCATAATGAATCATCTTATATGATGTTATTATGTGTTTTATTTATTTTTATTATTTCATTAGTATTATGATAAAAGTTTATCAAATTGGTATGAATTTTGGGCTATATTCTCATCATTTATCTGGATTGTTTATGATTAACCCTCCAGTATTGAAATCATATGTTCTATATCTCAAAACGTTTTTTGAATTTTATTATCCTATAGTTATATCGTATTAATAATTGTTATACCTTCATTTTAATCTCTTTATATACTCAATAGTTTAAAAAGAATACTTTAATAAAAATCAACTTTTTGGCTGAAAAACATTTTCCTTCCAAAAAAATATTTTCTAAAATTTTTTATAGAAATGATTTTAAAATTTATACAATATTATTTATTAATGACATTTTTGCACATGTTTGTTTTTTAAAAAATGTTTTAATTGGAATCTTGAGGACTCTTTCTAAACAATGTTATTTTCCTTTTACTAAATATACAAAAAAGATACTTTTTTTAGATTCATGACATGAATAATCATTACCCATATCACGACATCTCCATGATATAAAGATTATGTTACAATTATATATTTTTCTTTTATATGAAAATGTTTTAATTAATATTTATAAGATTTTTTGATATTAAATAATGGATTTTAAAAATAAATTATTGGGAAAATAATTTTTTTTAAATTCTTTTGAATGATGAATGGTCATTTCCCCCATGAAATTTATTGAATAATTTTTAATTATTCTTTCATAATTTTTGAAGTATATTTTAAATGAAAATGATTTTCAAATTTTTTTATGTTTTCATATGTGTTTTAAATAAATAATGGTTATTTTCCACAACAAATGATTTAACCAATTTTTTAAACCATTATTTATATATTTTCAAGACTATTGTTTAAAAAAACCATGGATTTTCATATTGATTTTGTTTGAAAATGAATTTTTCAAATTGTAAATGATGTTTTTTTCATGAAATGATTTAAATTATTTTTAAATATTTATTTTGATGTTTTCAATGTTATTTTTAAACAAAATTATTTTGAATATGTTTTAGGTTTTAAAAGGTGCATTTTAGATATACATTATTTTCTCAAGAAATGATCCAAGGGATCTTTCAAATTAATTTTCCAAATAAGATGTCATCGATCAATGTTAACTGGGCCTTACGGGGGATATGATATATGGGTAAAATTATTATTCATTCTATGAATGGTTTATGTATATGATCACATTATATTTATTGAACCCCTTTCTCTTCCACAGGTTATACCATGATATAATTATTATGAAACCTAATCCTTCATCCATGGTTTATTATATGATGGATGAAGAAATGATTATGAAACCTATTTCTTTTGAATATGTTTTTGATATAATGAAATGTTTTTGAATCCCATTTCATTTGAAGGGGTTTGATATGATGTATTTTTTATGTTATTATGGAACACATAAATATGGTTATCATTATGTGAATTCGGTGATGTATGTATCCCTCCAATACTACATTGTGTAAAGATATATATATATCTCATTAGATATATTAGACTATAATGAGGTGAAAACTTGATTTAGATAGGGAATTTGTCCACTATAATGGTCTTCAAAGTGGACTTTGACATGATATGATTGTTTAGTGAGTCAACCCATTCAAATATGATAGCCTTGGTAGTGAGCCTTTACTAATATGGAAATGATTATCTAATATTATTAGTAGTACACTAATTTTATTCTTTATACTAATGTTAATATTTCAGGGATCATGTTATTTGAATCCCAATGATTCATGTCTTATGAACATCCAATAATTATTCTAGGACATAAGTTTATGATATTTTATATGTGGGTACTATTTCAAAATGACATGCACATGATCCCATACCCTTATGTTCATTTTATTCTTATGTATTTAAATAATTTACTCTTACTGAACATCTGAGATCACCCCTCTTATGTTTACTTTTCCAAGGTTATAAAGAGTGGGTTTAAGGAGTACTAAAGGGGATGATATTTATGGGAGATATTGAAGAACATTCCCTAGATTAAAATATTATGCTCTATGATTCTAGAGGCACTAAACTATTATGGCGATCAAGAATGTGTTTGAGTAATATAATGAATATTTATCTAAAAAGAGTTATTATCCCTATATTATAATCTAGATTTTTTTGTATTTTTTATCAGAAGAAATGTTTTTAGATACTTTGAAAACAAGGATGATAAAAATTTTAGTGTAATTATTAAGGATTTTTTATAGATATGACATAGTATTTCACTACGTATATGTATAAGGATGATTCAAGTATATAATAAAATCTTATAATTTTTTTGAACGATGGAGAAAGTGGATTCCATGAAATTTCATCCTTTTCCAGATACTAAATATTGTTATAGATCTAAAACATAGGTACCTATGGTCAATAAATCATAAAAGGAAAAACTGAGCAGGGCTCGATCGACTTTTAGTGCACAATAATTAGACTTTTTTCCAACCTTTTTTTGAAAAACATTGGGGATATTCATTGGAAGTTCATATAATCTTTTTGAACCATCACAATTTTTTAATAAATGCTCAATATGAATAACCTTTGATAAACATGAGGTGTCATAGATTGAGAATAAGGTTTCCAGATTTAGATGTCCTATAAGTGATTTTATTTCATGATTATAAGGAATTAGTCTATGATTAGTTTTTCTAAAACATTGGTTTTGGTGTTTAGTCAACAGAGGGAACTTGAAGACATTGGGTTAATATTGAATGCAATGGAAAAATTTTGGATGTCAAGCCATGTGGTATGATTACTATAATTAAGGATGTTATAATTATGCATAATCATTTTTCAAGGAACATGATTAGCCACATGTAGCTTTACTAGCTCTCTGACTCACCAATGAAGGGAAGGAAAAAATTAATTGAGTTTCTGGGTAGTAGAGACCATGGAAAAGATTCATATTACCATGTGTTGAAAATGTGGGGAGAAACACCAAACAATATGTCTTATTGGAACAGGAAGATATCTTTGCCATGTAAAATAGGAACACAAAGAATGTAACTAGAAATGAAAAAAATATTTGGTTAAAAAAGTAATGATAATAAATGTCTTTATATGATATTATCAACTATTGAATGCATTAAATGTGGAATGTATGGTCACTATGAGAATTGACGTGCTGAGGGGAAATATACTGAATAAAATCACCAAGGATATATAATTATTGTTTGTATTAATGATTTTGAAGATACCAAAAATAAAACATGAAATTAATGGGGTATTAATGAATGAGTTAATGAATTATAGTTAATGGTTTGAGAAGTAATTTGGGTTAATTAAGTATTTATTTATTGGTATTCATATATTATGTTATATGAATCAATAAATATAAAATTATTGTCCATTATATGTTTTTTATTAAGTATTTGAAAGAATATGTTGAATAATGTCAATTACCTAGAAAATTGATTTAATAGAAAGTCTATATTCATGGAAAAAACATGATTATTGGAGAGATAATCCTTATTGTGTTCATAATGTTGAGATAATGATTTTTCTATTAATATTTGATTAATATGGATAATTTGAATTGGATGGTACTTACGACCAATGAACTAATAAATGATTTTTCAATAAAGTGGTTTATGTTTACATTGATTTAAGTCACAACATTAGTGGATCTATCAAAAATGATCTCTAATCAATGATATTTTTTAAGGAATGAGAAAACATGAATGTTTTCATTGATTATTAATGATAATTATGGTTATTTCAATGAATTAAAATAATTCATGATGAAGGTATTCACGTTGATGCTATATGACAGTTATGTCTTATTTCATGTTGTTTTGGAGATTAATGATATGTTTATATTTGAAATAAAGTGACATTGTTTCTATAGTTTTATATTTTAATATTTTGGACGGGAGATAAGTTTAACCATTTATGAAAAGGTTTATGTAAAAATTTTAATGTTCTTCAAGAGATTATTGTATTATTTCACCATATGATGATTTATAAAAATTGGATAACATTTACTAATAATTTAATTGTGATGATAACTAATGATACATGGAATGCATTAACATTCGATCTATAATATTATTATCAGTTACTGCTTCAAGATTAACAAAATCATCATCATTTTTCAACTATGATATGAAGTCAAAATTGATAAAAAAACCAAATGGAGTGTTTGTTCCTAGGAAATTAAATGAAATCAAGTATGTGAATCTTCTCGAGAAAATGCATCAATATTATGAAAAGAGTCCTAAAGTAAAATGGTTTCTAGTTATAACAATTTTTGATGTTATCAATGACATTTTTTTGATACTTTAGTATATGATTTTATGGTCAATAACCTTCTCTGGATGACCCACAATCTCATGATCAATGTTATTTGTAAACCGTTATAATTATTTACTATTTTCTTCCATTTCCAAGCCCTATAGAGTTTGTTCCCTTCCCCGTTTTCTCTAGCTTCGTCCTATATCACCTCTATTATCCTCTCCTCTACCTAGAGTGGATCCATTCATGCCTTTCCCTCTCTGGCCTCAATGTGTTACATGCCTCTCTAGGTCAGAGATGGTGTGGTGCTTGCTTTGGTCATTAGGATTTTGGTTGGGTTGTTGATGGGTCTCCAGTAACATCCGAAATAAGTGTTCCTTCTTCATCCTCATCCACCCAAACTTTCTCTAACCTAGTGTTTGATCGCTATTCAACAGGTCATAGTGGGAGCGATTTATTCATAGAGGTTTTGTGCCTTTAGGTTAGGTTGTTGTGAAAGGATGTTTGAATGGCGATGATGGTGGTGGTGGTGGATTGGGGTCAACATTGTGTTGGGGATGGTGATGGTGTGTAATTGTGTTTTTTGATTCGAAATAACAATGGTAAGGTGTTGACACATCACTGGAAATTTATTCATCCTCTATCCACTTGTATCTGCTCATGTTCCAAGACTCCACCATTCTCTTTGAGGTGGATCAGTGTAGTGGTCTTATCAGTTCTTTGGGTAGTGATTTCGAGCAGTTATATATGGGTGTTCGATGGTGGGGGATTCTTGGTTGTCGGATCATTGGTGATGAAGATGGTTTTGGATTTGGATGGTGAGTCATAGGTGGGGGTTTTATGGGGGCATTGCGATAATGGCTCTGGATAGTGTTAGTATAGATTTGGGGATGTATGCAGTGAATGGTTATGACGAAAAGATGACCTCTAGTTTCTTCTTCCACAATCAGGTATTTGAAGGCTCACTGGTCTCATAGAGAATGCCTTCAATTACTTTACTAGTGGTTTATTGGAGGGTTATGGTGGTTTCAAGAATGGTTCTATGTCACAGGATGATGGTGATGATCCCATTAGAGTTTGCGTAGAGGAGGATTAATCTATATTTTGAGGTTTGATGTTCGTTTATTTCCCACTTATCCCTGGTTTGAGGTATCCCTAGTGGTTTTAGAAATCATTATTCTAATGACATGGTTGATGATTGATGAATAAGTAGATGTTTAAGGTCTTGTGGTGTGGATGGCAATAGGGTCATGGATGAAAAAATTTCCATTGGAGGGTCTCATCGGTGACTTTATCTGATGTGACGATGGAGGCTAGATGACATGGTACTCTGCTCGATGTGGTTTTTCAACATGAGGTGGATGCATGGCATGTGGAATAACGTGGACCAAGATTTGGTCATGATTTTTATCAAAGGAATAAATTTGAAAATTTGAAATGGAAACTGGAATGTACGGGTACCTCTCTGTGGTAGTTTTTGAATTTCGATATTTTGATTTTTCGGTTACCAGTAAACCTTAATCCGTCTTTTTAGAAAATTGAAAAAATGTATTTGGAGGATACATTAGTTAAAATTATCATTTACAAACTTCCATTTTTATGTGATTTTATATAATTCATTTGTTACTTTGTGAGTTTCTATGAAGAAATTTTGAAATGTTAAACCAATAATGAGCAAGATGCAT